>CAMZMU010000033.1:44826850-45494657 GCA_947311845.1 Poa pratensis | reverse complement strand
GTCGCTCTTGTGGCATGCAATGAAGTGAGACATTTTGAAAAATCTATCAATACCACAAATATAGTAATCATGTCCTCGTCTTGTTCTTGGTTAATCCTAGGACAAAATCCATACTAATATCCTCCCATGGAGTAGTAGGTGCAGGAAGAGGAGTATACAAACCATGAGGCTTCAATATTTGGATTTACCCTTGTTACAAGTGATGCAACGCCTCACAAACCCTGTCCACATCTATCCTCATGCGTGGCCAATAGAAGTGATCAGCCAACATGAGCAATGTCTTTCAAGCCCAAAGTGTCCCATTAATCCACCACTATGTGATTCCTGCAACAATAGCAAACGCACGGACGACTCGGGCACACATAATTGGTTAGCTCTAAACAAATATTACCATCATGTATATGAAATTTATCCCATGCCTTCCTTAGTACATTTCGAAAATGGGACAGAAAAATGATGATCTTGGGAATACAAATCACGCAAACTCTCCTAACCAGGAACTTGCACATCCTATTGTGTTAATAACATGCTTTTCCTAGAGAGAGCATCAGCAACTACATTATCTTTGCCTTTCTTGTACTTAATTATGTAGGGAAAAGATTCAATGAATTCAACCAACTTAGCATGACGTTTATTAAGACTAGATTGGCTCTTCAAAAATTTCAAAGCTTCATGTTCAGATGTATGATAAATTCTTTGACCACAAATAATGTTTCCAAACCTCAAGAACTTAACAAGTGCATACAATTCTTTATCATAAACAGAATAATTCAATTGGGCTCCATTCAATTTTTCAGAAAAATAAGCCACGAGTTTGTTCTCTTGCATTAACACACCTCCTATTCCAATGCCACTGTGGCACCCCCTTCTGGCAAGCTTGTCAGAAGGGCGGTCGCCCGTGCGCCCACTCCAAGATATCTGGCCGCACGTTACTGACAATGCAACATAGCGAAAATCATTACACAATCAGGCACAAAGTGCTACAAAGGGTTTCAAGCCATCGAGGCATTACAAAATATCTTGCCAAGCATGGCTCAGGACAGAGTTTTACTGGCAGCGGAAGACATAAATGAGGCAACGGCTTGGAGCGGCTCCAATCCACAGGCATCTGGCTAGGCTACTGATCCTAGCACGCTCTTGCTCCCTTCTGGCTAAGGTAGAAGATGGATCCTCGCCAAAATCTGGCCACAAACACAAGCTCGTGAGTACATTTGTATGCACTCAGCAAGAATCGCCACTCACTACAACAATCCAACAATACATGCAACAAGATATACATTGGAATAAAATCCTAAACATGGCCAGGTGTAATCTAGATACATGATATAAAAGTAGCATGGCATTGACAACCAACATGTCATAAGCAAGCAAGGGGGTATCACCAGTTACAGAGTCCAAGCCAGGTGGGGTTGGATCGTGTACCAGCAATCATACAAAGGGCTTACCTGTGACGAGTAAACGGTGTACCAAGTGGTTACCAAATAATACACAACAGCACCTGTGATCACTGCTAGGCCCACTGGCCTCATCTTTCCACTCTGGGCATGCACGGTTGATGTTGGTTCAGGCCTAACTCTAGGCTACCCAACGATCACACGCCATCACCATATTCGGGTTACCATCGACATTCAAGGCAACATTCCCTGCATCATCTTATTTGTTTCATTTAGTGAAATCAGGTCGTTCATCTTTCTTCAAACATAACTTAAGTTTAACCTCCTGACTCGACAAGACAATAGTGTGACCGACACTGAACTGTTGTTCCATAACCTTGGAACGAGGCTAGACATCCAGATTTGACACTCTCGAGAGGTTGCAGTTTCCACCCATCTAGGTGCACCATATAGCCGGTACTTTAGGAACTTACTTAAGACGACCTGATACACGTACATGACCGTTCACGCTACCAAGACACTCCCTGTATAGCTACCGAATACACTCTATGTCTTATGACGAAGTGAATCCGGCACGTCCCCAACCCATGAGCAACGCCTAGATCCGGAACCTTCGCAAGACTAGCCCCGACCACAAAGGTAACCGACTAGCCTTGCCAAAATGGCAGCATCAAAGGAGGCACAATAGGATACGTAGGTCAAGCCCACCCATATGAGCGACAGTGTAGTGCTTTCGATGTTCAGATTAGTGGCACTATGGACTGACCCTATCGATGTTTGGAGGGTGTTTCATTTAAATCAAATTTCATCATAACAAGTCCAAACAATAGAAGATTAGTCCAACACAACAATCACAATATCATAATAATATATATCAAACAACGACATTAGCAACATCATATTTCAAGCAATGGTTACAAAACGTCAACCGGAAGACTATGGCGGCGATCCGCGACCAGCGCCTTCTCGTTTGACAAGGTAAAAGAAACGTCAACCGGAAGACTACGACGGCGATTCCGCCGACCAACGCCTTCACAGATCAACTTACAAAGTACAACACAGTTGGTTTGCGTCGACCGGGTGACTACGGCGGAGCTACCTCCGACCAGCGCCATCGCAGATCAATACAAAAGTTAGCACAGGTTTTGGCGTCGATCGGGTGACTGTGGCAGAGATACCTCCGACCAGCGCCATCACGGATCAACTACCAAAGATGGTAGGGCATGTAGTCTCCAAAATGAACCGGCACTCATAAGAAAGAATGCATCCATTCCACTCAAGGATTAACCCGACGTGGTGTCAGCAGTCTTAGCAAAAAGAACCAAATGAAAGCAAATGTCCCAAGCGTCGCAGTCCAGGTGGGCTTACGCCAACCACGTTTGACGGAGGGAGAAGAAGCAAATAACTCTTTTGGCAAATGCCCCCAATCCGAGGATCATAAGACGACATTCGTCCGCTCCTCACCTCGGCGAAGGAGAAGAAGCAAACAAAGCCACGCAAGTGCGAGGCGCACAGTTTAATTCACACGTCATTCTAATGCATACATGGATGATGACAAAACATGGCAGGAGCAATATTCGAAGTAACATATTGAACACAACAATAACAGACCGACATATATATACCGAACGCAGACAAATATAAACACTTCGCATGGCAACAGGCAAATAACAAACAATATTGCGGGATGGCTCATAGCAAGTGGTTAGCTTGCCTCCGAAGATCGACACCATTTGGCTCAGGGGATCACGGGCGCGTCACGGGTCAGGTCTCGGGTTGCGGTACCGCGGAATACCCTATGCAAGCATACAAGGGTACTGAGCATACAAGTATTTTACAAAAATGTAAAACTTATACTACTGGACAGAGCTTCTCAAATACAATTTACAAATTTGATTCACCTCAAACGGAGCTACGGATCCAAAGATACGGCCGTGCGAAGAATAGCTTTGCTGCTCGCTCGGGAAAAAAAAAAACGGAGCGGGCTGATTCCAGAATTGGGCCGGGCTGGTTGCGCACTTCCCGAAAGGCGTCTTCCAGAGAGAAGACGGAAAGCACGGATTGCGCCTCCACTTAACCCGACAGGTGGGGCCGGGACCCACCTGTCGGCCTCTCTCACTAGTAGGGAAAAGATTATATGTGAGATGCTATCAGTGGCGCACCAGCCACTTGTGCGCCACTGATAGTCTCTCACCAGGTTTTTCTGGATTTTGAAAAAAAATACCAGTGGCGCACCAGATTGCAGTGCGCCACAGGTAATCTTTAGCAGTGGCGCACCGTAAACGTGGTGCGCCACAGGTAAGTTCCAGATAAACTTGAAAAATTTCGAGGTGGAGGAGAGACAGTACCAGGGCGCACCATCCACTTGTGCGCCACTGGTAAATTTTTTACCCTGTGGCGCACCACTTCCTGGTGCGCCACAGGTAATTTTTAACAGTGGCGCACTGGGGCTGGTGCGCTACAGGTATTTGTCCACAGGTATTTCCCACAGTGGAGAGAGAGAATACCAGTGGCGCACCAGGCACAGTGCGCCACTGCTAAAGCAGTTATCTGTGGCGCACCAGGCCCAGTGCGCCACTGCTAAAGCAGTTATGTGGCGCACCAGACCCAGTGCGCCACTGATAATATTTTACCAGTGGCGCACGAGTAATCTGGTGCGCCACTGATAACCTCGGCAGACAACTTAAAGTCGCCCCACCTACCTCCACCTCCTTTATTGCAACCTCACTTCCCCCTTTGTTCTTAGCTCGAAATCTCTTCCTTCCTACCTCATTTCCTCCCCATTTTGGACCAAATTTGTCAATCTAACCACTTTTAGTTGCTAAATCTCCCTCATACACATCTCCTACATCCATGGCATAGATCTACCTTCTAAAATCTCACCCACACCTATAGATCTATAGATCCTACTTTTTCTCTCCCTCTCCAACAAGTTTGAGCTCGTCGACGTGTCGTCTCGCGGTTATCTCTTGTGTGTGTAAGGTGACGACTATATGGATTGGATGCGTTCTCAACGTCCGAAAATGATCGATGTGACATGAAAATGAGTTGCCAAATGTTGTCGAAACGTTGATTCGTTTCCGTTTCGGCAAAACTTTGGCAAACTCCTCGGTCCCATTTGTAGGGAGGTCATGCCGAAATTTTGCGTGACAACAACTAATGAGATGGTACTACTTAATTATTTTGCTTATATGTGTACCGTTGGACATGCAGGTGATAATGGTCATCATGTGAAAGGAAAGTGGAAGATATCTGAGACACGCGATAGAGGACATGTACAAAAATGAGGAGCAGGAGATAAGATGTCCGTGTCGAAAATGCAAGTCAATGACCTTGCACCACCCCTATTCCGGTGTAGTGCGGATCACCTGCTCATGCGTGGTTTCATGGATGGCTCCCTTGATGAATGATGAAGATGATGTACAGGAGGTCCATGCAGCGCCGATGGCAGTACATGACGACGAAGGGCATCATGATGACATGTGATTGTTGAGAATAACAACGAGGTGGAAGAAGACGAAGAGCCTACCGCACATGACGATGGAGAACTGGACGTTGTTGATGCGGAGACGACGCCGCTAACTTCGTTCTTGCAGGATCCTCATTGCAAGAATTGCTTGTAAGGCCGACGAGTAACAATAGAGCTGCTGCTAGAGAGAAATCTAAGTTGGGGCAAATTGAGATAGATTCGAATACTCCGTTGTATCCAGGTTGCAGGCCTGAGGACACCCGCTTGAAAGTATCTCTCGATGTTCTGCAGATGAAGGTAAAACACCAATGGACCGACGCTAGCGTCGACGCTAATCTGCTATACTGGAAGGATGTCCTTCCGGAGAAGAACACGTGTCCTAAGAGTTGACGACGCCAAGTCGTGTGCCCTCTTGATTTACCGCACGAAAGATACCATGTATGCATCAATGATTGCTACATTTTTCAGAAAGAGGACGCGGACAAGACCACATGTCCAGTGTGCAAAATTGTGCAATTTAAATAATTTCTGGTTTTGAAAACTTTGAAAAACATGATCTATTTTTGAAAACATTGAAATCTGTCCCAGGTTATATCTGTGGCGCACCAGAAGGCTACCTGTGGCACACCAGCTGGTGCGCCACAGATAACTTACCTGTGGCGCACTGGCGGGCCCACATGTAAGTGACAGAAAACTTACCTGTGGCGCCACCGGTGTCGCCACAGATAAGTGAAGAGGCACTTACATGTGGGCCTCGCTTCTCTCCCCACCACTTAGCCAAATTTCCAACCCGACCGCGCGCGCCTCTCCTCCCCTGTGCTCTCCGTCGCCGCTCGCCGCCCCCTGCTCACGTCGCCAACGACCACGCCGCCCATCGACGGGCACGCCGCGCCTCTCCCGCCGACGGGCACGCCGCGCTCGGCGCCCCTCGCCCTCCACTACGCCGCGCCTCTCGGGTCCACGCCCGCGCTCGGCCACGACGCGCTCGACGCCGGCGCGCCGTCTGACTCCCGTCCGTGCTCGAGGAGCACCTCCACGCCGCCGTCGACGACCCCGGCCCCTCCCTTCCCTCGCAGAGCCTCCCGTCCGTGCTCGAGGTGTCGCCCATCTCTCCCTCTCCTTCATCCCTCTCCTGCACCCTCTAGGTGTTTGCTCAAATGCCCAAGCAATTTTGTTTTGCTTTATTTTGCTGCTAGATCCTGCTAGTGCTGCTTGCCTAGTTGCTGCTAGGTGCATAAATTAGGAAAATTTGAGTATATGGAAAAATTTGGAGATGAATTTTTGCTAAGTTAAATATGGTCACTGTTCTGAATTGCCTTAAAAACCAACTTGAATTAAGGTGCTAGAAGTATTCAAAAAAATATTTATGTGGTTTATCATGAAGTACTATCATAGTAGAAGAGATCCATGAAGATAAATTGCACATAGGATCAAGATTTGATAATTTAAGACGCCTCCGAAGTTGGTACTTTTTAATAGATGTGAAGATGTGTTTCTATGTTCTAGTTGCTGAAATTTGCAATGTTGTGATTCATATGGATGTGGATGTGGATGGAGTTGCTGAAATTTGCCGAAATGTTGATTCACTTCCGTTTCGGCAAATTTATCGCACTCCATAGCTAGACTTTTTAGCAAAGGTCATGGCGAATTTTTTCGTTTTGTTTTGTTACTAATACCGTGCTATTTACTAATTTGTGTAGACATGGCGGACAACGACGAAGCCGGTGGTTCTCGGCCTCATGCTGGTTCCGAAGAAGAAGACTTGGAGAACCACTACCTGCGATATTTCTCGCAAGACATGGAGGACGATGGATATGAGGGTACGGACAACAACACCACTGACAACGGCGGCGGCGGCACAGATGGTACTACCTCAGGTAGCGCCTCCGCCAAGCGTCAGCGGAAGGAAAGGCGCCAAAACTTGGTGGGCACCGGCCGACTAGAAATCACAGAGGTGGACGTCACCAGTGGTTTACCTACACAGCCTGAGAATTATGCAAGGGGCTTTGGCAACACCTGTGCCGCCATTGCTCGAGAAATGTGCTCGATCAATGACGGGCACCTAAGGAACAAAGACAAAGAGCCTTTCGAAAAGCTCCTCGTTAAGAGGGTCCATCAGCGGTACAAGTTCCCGCAGCCATACAATAACCTAGATAAGAACAACATAGTAAACACAGCTGCCCTCGGCAAGATCAGCAAAGGTTTAGGCTCTTGGAAATATAGGCTGAGGAAGATGCTTGATAAAGATTGCAGTTTCGAGGAGGTTCACGCCGCTTTCCCCAAATTTCGGCGGACGCATGGACTACTTTCAAGGACACCGAGAACACCCCAGAAGCGATTGCCAAACGGGGGTGGGGGAAGGAATGCGGGACAAGAACATAGGTGACCACACTCTTGGAAGCCGTGGTTATGCCGGAAAGCAGCCCAAATGGGACGAAGAGGACGCCAAGCGCCCTCGTGGTGAGGAGAACCCCTGGGATAAGTTCACGGACCCGTTGGCACGCAGAGCGATCAGGGCCCGATACAAGCATGATAAGGACACCGGCCTCAAACGGGAAAAAAGGTCTTGGAGCTTGAGAAGAAGATTCTGGTAAGGAATTTACCAGTTTAAAATGCTTCTAATCAAGTCCATTAAATTATATAGCAGTCACGTCGTTTCTAAACGGTTCACATTACTTCTCCAGGCGGAAGAAAAGGCGCAATCTACTCAAACCTCCTCTGATGGTTCGTCGTCGAAGGCCCGTATTGGGACACTGCTTTTGTCAGGGCGTACAACCAGGTGAAGGATAGGCCGGCGACAGAACAACCGCACAAGGGCCGTGTGGTAGGCGCCGGTAAGCATCACAAACACTCTTATTATTATCCTACTGAGTCCAAGGAGGTGCGAAACGAGAGGAAGAGGTTCACCGAGATGGATTTAAAGGAGGCTGTGGATAAGGAGGTGAAAGCAACCGTGCCCGTGTTAGTCCAAAACCAACTGCAGCAGTCGCTCACTGCCATCATGCCTAGCCTGATGGAGTCGGTCAAGACTTGGATGGTCAAGGGCAACAAGGGCCGTTTATCATGCCAGCTTTGTCGGAAGCAACTCCAACAATCTGGCGCCTACGATGGATGGTCCGGCCGCCAACCCTACTTGTGGTAGGGAGGATGCGACGCCGGCCGCCAACAATGAAGTTGCTAAAGGGGTTTCGCCAGCCAGCGTGCATCTTAGCAGCCCCTCCATCATCTCTTCCACGCCCGCCCGCGGTCCAACGCCATTGGCCGAGCTCGAAGCTCTCACGGTAATTAAGCGTCACAAGTATCAACAAATTATGTATGTACCTCATCCTTGGCGCCCTCTCTTACGCCTTAACATGCATGTTTTCGCAGGCCGACGAGGTGGGATGCACGTTGCTATTGCGTGTGGAGAATGAGCTTCAGGATGTGGCAACGGCAAGCATCATGTCACCACTTCAACGCGTGATGCACAACCTGCCTATGGCCCCTGACGTGTTTCGGGTACATATTCATCTGGTGCTCTCGGGTTGTGGTGATCTTTATCCTCCAATTCAACCCGCGGGTGCCGATTCAGAGAAAACCCTCCAAGGATGCTTGGGTTATCCCATGACATGGCCAAAGGCACTGATCCGTTTGGACCCTCCTATCACCTGCACCCCGCCACAGCCAACACTGGTAGGTCGGCGCCGGCGCCGGATCGAGAACAAGAAGAACAGTTGACGCAGTACATCTGGGGCATGCCACCAGACCACAAGACTCAAGATGAACCTGCACGTGCACTAGTCTTTCCACCAGGGTCGGCGATTCATCGTGTCGATCAGCTAATGCAAGGAGGGGATGATGACCATGATAGTGATGACTTAGTGGATCAGGATCTTCAGGCTCCTCGTCAATGCTCTAAGCGTCTGTTCCATTCTCAAGGAACGCCTGAAGCTGCCCCCTTCACCGAGGATCAACAAGGCAACAAGCCTTTCAGCCAGGAGACACTCCTCAAGGCGGTCATGCCGGAGATTGAGAAAGGGACCATCCCTCCCACAGCGGCAGAGAAGAGGCGTAATAAAGCACGGAAAAGAAAAGTGAAGAATGACTTTGCCTCCAGCAGCCAACCAGCGCCAAAGACCAAAGAGCCGTTACGGGCTAAAGACAACGTAGGCGTCTCCGAATGGCATTCGTTTCATCAGTTGGCTAAACCGATCCTGCCGCCGAGACTATCGAAACTACTAAGGGGAGATATGAGGAGTCTCCATGAAGGTATTCATCGTGTGGAGAAACTTCTTCTCAGCTCCTCAAATCCATTATACCCTCTTTACCCGGTAAAGGTACCAAAGAACCTTGGCTATGCCGATGAATACCCCGCGGATGTGTTCTTCGTTAGATTTGAAGAGATCTTCGACATGTACCATATGAAACGACTCCCCATATGCTTCGTCCGCCTGCTATGTCTCAATATGCAGTACCAGCTTATGAAAGAGGAAACCAAGCTCATAGCGATAATGGACCCCTACCACCTGCAAGAGGGCCGCCTGAACCACAGTGATGGTGCGCGAGAAGCGGCGCTCTACATACAAAAATTCTTCATACAGCATCAGGAGAGAGCCATTCTAATGCCATACTTTCCCGAGTAAGTCATTCGCTAGCCGCCATTACATGCTTTTCGTCGAGTTTTGTCCATACAATGGTTAATTTGAGTATGATGGTCTCCTTTTGCAGGAACAAATACTGTGTCCTCATTGTTGCATTTCCAAAAAGGTCGGAGGCCATTTATTTGGACTCGGGGAGGCATCATAAGAAGAAAGACT
Source organism: Poa pratensis (assembly GCA_947311845.1). Lineage (NCBI taxonomy): Eukaryota > Viridiplantae > Streptophyta > Magnoliopsida > Poales > Poaceae > Poa > Poa pratensis. The sequence continues at coordinate 45,484,998 of CAMZMU010000033.1, read as the reverse complement.
ATGGACCCATCAGGAATGTTATGGATGAGGCTCTCACCGGATGCGCCTTCCATGGGTACCCGGTGGAGAGACAATATGTTAAGAAGGAAAGCTGGTATTCGGCCACAAAACGGATTTCAAATCCGTCACGCAGCCGGAAAGCAGTAAGCTGGACGCCTTCTACGTCTTAATGCTCATCGGGAGTATGTAAGGGATATGCAGCAACTACAGTTGCCAGGGCAACTCCGCACATGGTGCCTGAAGAACATGACGGAAGCCACTGATTCACATCACAGACTTGAATTCGTTCGCATCCAGCATACGATTGCGACAACAATCAACGGCGATGTTCTCCGTAAGGAGGGGCTATTCTACTACGGTTCTCCGCCAGCTAACGCCGACGTTGAAAGACGCTCAGAAGATCAGGGTGACTACAGGCCATTCAACACTCTAAATGGCACGGACCCTTTCCCGCCGTTGCCGAAAAAGAAAGCGAGCAAGAAGAAGCAGTGATGGTCGCAACTTTTATTTGTGTCTTGTAAACGTTATTCAGAAAATTGTTGCTGCTGTTTCGAATTTGCTAAGTATGTTATCTAGTATCAAATGTGTGGTGAACTTGGTGAGGAACACTTTGTATTATTCATAACCATGTGATGTATGTATTCTAATATCATATGTGATGAACTTGTGTTATTCAAAAACTGTTTACTGCATGTGTGTACTGTATACCTGTACAACATATATACCTGTGCAAATACGAAATACGGTGCATTTTTTAAAAAAATTGCAAAAGTATACCAGTGGCGCACCAAGGACTTATCGGTGGCGCACTGGGCATATTATCTGTGGCGCACCATGAAACTTACCTGTGGCACGAGTGAGCCATCCGTGTGCCCACCACAGCTTACCAGTGGCGCACCAGAATCATCTATCAGTGGCGCACCGAATGGTGCGCTGAGTTACCTGTGGCGCACCAGTGGCGCAAGTTTAGCGGCGCACCACTAGTGCGCCACTGATAGCATATTTTGGTGCGCCACTGATAGGCTTTTCCCTACTAGTGGCTCTCTCTTCTCCCTTTTTTTCTTTTCTTTTTTTTTCTTTTCTTTCTTTTCTTCTTCCTCTTATCTCCTTCATCACACGCACGGGCAGGCGAGCATGGCAGCGCGGCGATTCGCCGGCGTGGCTGCTCGGAGGGGCCGGGGCGCCGGGGAACGGCGGCGGCGGGTGGATGCGGTCCACCGCGCCCGGGGAGGAAGCTCGGCGGCAGGGGGAGGCCATCGCGGCATCGGCGCGAGCTCGGCCGGCTTCGGCATGGAGGCCGCACGGGCGGGGTTCGCCGGCGATGCTCCGCTCCGCCTGGACGCCGTACGTCGACGGGGCTCGAACGCGGAGCTCCACCGCGCCCAGGGACGGCCTCGGGCTGGAAGGGGAAGAGCAGGGCGGCGCCGCGAGCTTCGGCCGTGGTTCGGCCATGGCGGGAGTCGAGCACGGGCGGCTCCTCCGCCGTGCTGCTCCGCCGCTCGGGGACGGCAGGGATGCGGCCGCCGCAGGGAACGGCTCGGGGAGGAGGGCCAGGGCGGAAGGGGCCGAGGTCTTGGTGCCTAGGACCTCGAGGTCCATCAATGGCGGCGCGCGAGTTCGAGCATGAACTCGAGCCTCCAGAGCTCCTCTTGATCTTCTGGGGTGCGGGGAAGGAGAAGGAGAGGGGAGGGAGCGTGTGGTGCCTCTGGAGGGGGCTCGGGAGAGGTTCTGGGGAAGGAGGGCTGGGTGCTCAGGCAGGGGAGGAAAATATACGGGAAGCTCTCACATATATCCTCCACGACACTGTATCGTCGGTGGAGGGGATAGAACCAACTCCGGCTCGAACCAGGGGAGTAGTGGACGGTCCAGCTACAGCTGGGGTTCGGTTGGGACAAGGAAAAACAGTGGAGACCCGGTGCACAGGAACGCATAGTGCGCGCGCTGGCGTTCGGGGCGCGCCACGAGTGGCATCGACGCGTTCCCGGTGACTCGGAGCTCCAAACGGAAAAAAGATTTCCTCCGCTGGGTTCGTAACGACGAGAGCGGCACAACAAAACAAGAATCCCTCCAGGATTCCAAACTTTGTTAAATAGGATTTTCAGAAAAGCAAAGATACCGAAGGTGCTCGATGAAATGACCAGGGTCTTCCGCATCTCAGAAAAATCCCAAACAATTACCACTGGGCATGTTGGGTATATGGAGGGTGTCTAAGGGTTTTGAGCTCATTTGGTGTTGTGGAAAAGGGTTTTGCAAAAATCCGCTAAGCCGCGTACCGGCATCGATTTTCGGCTTACAAAGGAAGTAGGACATAAGTTGCTCAAATGGGTTTGGGTCCAATAGAAGAAGTGTAGGAAATACAAAAATATGCATCTCCCAAAATTATGAGAATTTTCCGAGACTCCTAAGTTGACTGACTAAATTTGGGATCGGAGCCGACATTTAATAGTTAACTCCGAAATCGGAAATATTGAATTGGAGTACGAAATATTTTTGGGCGGATCTTCCATAAATGGGTAGGGGAGTCCTCCGGAATTCCAAGGGAGAGCAAACTCTACGTCAAAACTCCTCGAAAGTTTTTAGGAAACCCTTATTAAAACTTGAAAAAGTTTTCCGGCGTCCAAAAATAATTTAAAACTCGATCTGAATTTTCAGGGTGTTACAGCCACTAGCATCACACTCAATTTCGAATTGCTTATGGAAATCAGGAAGTATCAATAATGGGGCTGAAATCAAACGTTTTTTAATCTCATCAAAAGCAATATCTTGTGTCACACCCCAATCAAAAGTAACACCCCAATATTTAGTAAGATCATTCAAAGGTGCAGCAAGAGTACTAAAATCTTTCACAAATCTTCTATAAAAACCAGCCAATCCAAGAAAACTTCGTACTTGACTAACAGTCATGGGAATAGGCCAATTTTTAATAGCTTCAATTTTAGATTCATCTACTTCAATTCCATGCTTAGAAACAACATATCACAGAAAGATGACCTTATCTTTGCAAAATGTGCACTTAGCAAGATGAAAGAGGAGCATATCAACAATGACATGTCCATTCTTTGTCATAGCACCGTTAGCACAACGCAAGAATATGAAAATGTATTGCAAGTGCAAGGTCAAAGTGCAAGCAATCCAATGCAACATCTTCAAAGTGTGGAAATACAAAAACTCCATAAAAATATGAGGATGCCATCGAGGTATCTCATCTTGAACCATATGATCGTTATTGCACACAAGGCATTGGAAGGGACAATTTGTCATCAACCTTGATGCAACAAGAGGAGGATTTGGCAACAACACACAATGTAGAATGTCCAAAATATCATCATGGTGCAAACAAAGCACATGAAAGAGCAAGTTTTCAACATATTTGTTGCAACACCAAATTGGTAGAAACCAATAAACTCATGACAAGACATGCACAAAATGTCATTATGGTTGCAAACAAGCCATTGGAAAGAACAAGTGTTCATCATATTTGTGGCAACACATAAATCATCCATGTGAAAGATCAAGGAAACATGCTTGTCATAGGGAGACCAAAAACACCATCATGATTGCAAACAAACCATAAGCAAGAGAAATTGTTCAACTTGTTTGATGCAAAACATGAGAAAGATTTGATAGTTGGATTCGATCCACAACTCACATGTATGCTCTCAAGAGCTCTTATTGTCAACTCATGTTCAATTGAGGTTGACATTATAGCATGAGGCTCAATGCACACGCGAAGCCAAAGAAACAAATTGTGTGCATGGTATATGAACACATCATCCATCATGAAGTGTCTCTTCATTTGCACATCACCAACCACATCAAAAATCAATTGGAAAATATGACATATGTGGATCGTCACTATGCAAAGTGAAGGATGGAACAAGGTCCATAAGAGAAAATGAAACATCTCCAAATGTGAGAAAGCTATGGGGGCAATCTCATTATCAATCATTTCAACATTATTGCAAGCAACACATGTGAAAGAGAATTGTTCAACATGTTGCAAGCAACAATGGGAGAAAAATGGAAACATTCATAACAAGGCATGCTCATGGCAAAATCATCACAAATAGGTAATTCCACATGATCAACATTGGTTTCAAACAAAGTATCACAAGGGAATAAGAACGAATCATATGTGACATCAATAGAATCATCCATAGCATGCAAGCAATCATAGTTCATCATGTCCACTAGCGGGATCATGGTCACATCAACACCCATACCTTGTAGTCCCGCTCATGTGAAGTAGGTGTTGAAGTAGTAGGGGCTTTCATGTAGCCGACTTGTTCATCTTGAAGTAGACATGGGGTGGCATCATCATCCTCCATGTACATCTTCTCCATTTGAGGCACCGTCAAGTCGAGGAGTGGCGTCTCATCATCCATGGAACCTAGCACACAATGAGAAAACACACTAGAGGTAGAGGTTAAGTTGTTAGAAATCGAAATGGCCTCACAAGACCTATCAACTACCTCTCGCAACTCAAGTGGTGTATCACTCATTCCCACAAAGTGAAAGCACTCAAACTCACATATGGTGGAGGCACTCAACTCACTCTCACTCAAGTGGGCTAAGTGGCTCTCATTTCACATGGGATTGGTACCATCTCATAACTCAAGCTCATAGGGATAGGCTCGGTTTCCTCAACTCCATACGCCTCCAAGGTTGAAGGGAAACTCCCATGCTCAACCTCTCGACCTCTCGCCTCCAAAGGTCAATGCCATAGTGTAGGCATCATCACTCGACTCCTTTGCGGAAGGGAAAATCCCATGCTCCGCTTCATCACTTGACTCCATTGCCGAAGGGAACATCCCATGCTCGGCATCATCATCACTTGACCCATGGTCATAGGTGATAGCATTCTCCATGCTCGCCTCCTTGGTCGAAGGGAAAATCCCATGCTCGACCATCTTCTCACCATCTTGGTCACCAACTTGGCAATCCCACATCATGTGACCTTCATTGCATAGGGGGCACAAGAGATTGGGACATTCTCGTGGATCATGGTCTTGGCCTTGGCAAATGTCGCATGTGAGGTCTTCTCTTGCCAGATGGGGCAATGTGGTGATGGCACTTGGTGTAGAAGTCATATAACGAGAAGTGTTTGAGAGGGGCGCCGTCTTGGTTGTATCCTCACGTTTGTGACCACGCTTCTTCCGGCGTCGACGTAGGCTTTGCGCGACGAAGTTGTCGAAGTCGGCCATGATCTCATCAAACATGGAACTTGTAGCTCCTGTTAGCGCACTTGGAGTGGTAGCACTAGGGGACACCATAGGATGCGCCTTTGTCGCCGTCTTCTTTTCATGTCGACGTAGGCGTTCTTGAGTTGTAGGGTGTCGCCGGAAGTCATTTGGATGCTTCTCCTCATGTTGACGTCGGCGTGCTTGTTGCCTTGGCGACCTTTCCTTGGAGCTTCCACTAGAGCTTGGTGACATGTTGTGGTCCACCTTGGCATCTTTCTTGTGGCGCCTTGATGAGCTAGATAAAGGCCGTAGGCTCTTGGTAAACTTGTCCATGGCATCCTTGAGGTCTTGGAGCTTGGCCTTGTCGATGCACTTCTTGGGATGCCGTCTTGTTGTTGAAGGAGAATGTCGAAGCTTGTCGCTCTTGGCGACGGCCTTGTCATGGCTCCTTCGTGAAGTTGATGTCGAATGGCGAAGCTTGGCACTCTTGGAAGTAGATGGAGCTCCATAGGATGAACTCATGGTGGCCTTCTTGACAGAGCACCGTCTTGAGCTTGAACCATAGAAGTAGGTTGTGCCATGACGCTTGGTGGTGCCGCTCTTGAACATGGTGGTGATGGGGGTCCTCTCCGCTTGCATGTTGTCGAAGTCGCCGCACATGCTACAAGAGTAGTAGTCGTAGACGTTCTCCACCATGTCATCGGAGTGGTAGTCGTAGTAGTGGCGCTCCACCATGTTGTTGTAGTCGAAATTGGTACCATGTGATGAGGCATGTGAAGACACTTGCGCCTCATTGTCGTTGGAGCTTGTGTAGTCGGAGTCGTGGTAGATTCGTATGTACTTGGAGTCGATACCATATGATGAAGGTTGCTCGACGTCATTGTACCGCTCCTTGTCGTGGACTCTCGAATAGTCGGAGTCGTAGTCGGAGTAGTTGTAGCGGAAGTCTTGGTGATGATCCATCATGTCATGGGGGTCGTTGTCGGTGTAGTAGTCGTAGTAGTCCCCCATGTCCTCAAAGTTTGAGGCATCATAGTTGTTGTGGCACATCGTGTACTCAACATCATCTTGGCCTCCATAGTCGTATTCGCTCTCCCTATACATGTCAACTCACAAGACAAGTGTATATATGTGGAGTGGAAAGGAACTAGAATACAACCTCTCACCTTGTAGATAGTATTGGACGTCGTGGACAACCAAGGGAAACGATCACAAAGTAAAATGCTTGTGTTCAAGTATCCAAAGCAAACTCCAAAACACACACGGCTTAAAAGTTGGTAGGAAGGTATGGTAGGTGGAAAGCAAATTGAACCAACCGGAAACCAAGATATTGTCAAAGCAAGTAGAGAACCATGATGATCACAAAGCAAATACAAGTCAATCTCAAAGATAGGAATGTAGTTCAAGGAAACACACGCGCGGAGAGATAAATGGGACTCGTGCAACCAAGAAGTGAGCTAAAGAACCATATGATCCTAGCGAAGACTATAAGCTCGGTGTTGCACAAGTACAAGGAGAGCCACTAGCTCGATTGCAATTTATTGGTGGGCTACAAGATTTGCACAAAATGTACCACCTACAAGATGTTCATCGAGCTTGCGCTTTCCTACTAGATATGGCAAGTGGTGTTTCTTTCTTTTCTTTTCTTTCTTGCTCTTTTTGCTTGTTTTCTCTTTTGAGTATTTTCTCTTTTGCACACCCACTTATTTTTGATGCCAACACAAGATATATGATATATGTAAACTAGCGCACAACTTTTGCTCGGAAACTACACGGTGCAAATGTGCAAAGCCCAAGCAATCATCAAGAGCTAGCCTCAATAGGACATGGTAATCGTAAAGATATAGTGTGGCTCACAAAGGAATGGCAAGGGGTAAAGGTTGGCAATGTTATACCTTTCGTCGATGTTCTTCACCCTTTGTTGTAGAAGCTTCGTGCTTGCCCACGGAATTTGGTGGTGGTAGATGATGGAGCAACCGCAATGGTGACGAAGGCCTTGATCGTAGCTTCGAAACGAGCCAAAGAACACCAAAAACGGAGTCCGGAATCAAAAGATATGACCAAAACAATTTTCTGAAAATTTCAGTTTCTGGGAGGGGCGGTAGTACCGCCTGTGTCTCGGTAGTACCGAGTCGGGATGCAGTTCGTGCCCGAGACGCGATTTTTCGCGATTTTGGCGGAAAAAACGGCCCGAAAATGGCCAAATCGGAGGGGAAATCGATGGAATTAGGCCATGGGAACGCAAAGGAAGGTAGATCAACAAGTAAAGCAATAGATCTATGGATCAAAACCTGCAAAAACGCACTCAAATCTCAGATCGATCCAAAAGCAAATTGGGGCTATTTTTGGTGGAAATTTTCGAATTTCTCAAAATCAACGAAAAATTTGGGGGATTTGTGGGGGAAAACAAGTCAAATCCGTGGCAACCATGCTCTGATACCATATGATGAGGAAAAGTCCTCTAGGGTGGCCCAATCTTCACGGATTGACGCGGGATGTGGACGAACGCACGCAAAAACACGAGGAACACGAAGAACACCAAGAAGAACGCCCGAACACAAGAACACACGCAAGATACAAGAACCGTTTCCCTCATCGGTCGGTCCAACTGGCCCAATAGAATCCACACGAAGGTGGGAGATCGGCAAGTAGATACAAGAAGGGATCTTGGATGGTTGTTTCTCCAACGGTCAACCGAACCGCTCCAATAAAGTCACCCGAGGATGAAAGATTAGCAAGTAGTCAAATTACAAGTAGAGGTCTTGAATCCACGAAGGGATCTTCTCCACTAGGGGAGGAACCATCCCCACAAGGGGAGGAAGGAGACCTTTGAGAAGAAGGAGACTAGCTCTACTCTAATCTCAAAACATCGTCTATCCCCAGATCTAGCCAAGGGGTGCCTATTTATAGTGTTGACCAAAGGGGTAGGTGGGTGGATAAGATTACAAGGCACAGGGGCCTTTTCAGCACGCAGGCTCGCCCGCAGCGGTAGTACCGGACTGAACCCGGTAGTACGGGTGCGCGGTAGTACCGGGGCCACTACCAGGATGGAACCCGAGGACACCCGAGGCTTCCGAGAGATCCGGTAGTAGACCCGGAAGTTGGCGCGGTAGTACCGCGCCGGCGTGTGGCGGTAGTACTGGGGCGAGTCCGGTAGTACCGCCAGGTGCAGTTTCTTCTTCCTTCTCCGTTTCCAAGCCACCGTGATATGGGGTGGCCCGATCTTCTCGATGAACTCTCACGATAACTTGATAGATAACTAGTGCTTCACTGACAACTCTCCTGGATGAACCCTGATGCCAATGCAACAGCCCTCAATCCCCTTGGATATTCTCAACTACACACTCTTGCACACGCAATCAACGATCACGAGTGGTCCTGTATCCCCTGATTCCCAATGGAACAGCAAGATAGCACGTAAACTTTGCAAGCAGTAACAATCACCAAACTGGTGAGGATAAATTCAGATGAACATTGTTCATGTCTGGAATCTAGGGTTTAATTTTAACGAGGTCTAATCTTTCTAATTTCGTGGCCTAGGTATTTAAAGGGGGGAGGGGGTGCGGCCAAGCCAGCCAAAGCGCCCCCTAACCTATTCCTACTCGGTTTGGTGCAACCAAGACATTACAAACCGAGCCCAACATGGGTTCAGCCAATTGGACTCTATTTGGAAGCTGGCAGAAAACGATTCGTGACTTGTTTTGGTCACCACGCCTTGTACGAGTCGAATCTGTAGATGGGGCCGGATACATTGGAAAGATCTTCGAATTTCCTTTCCGGATTGTGCTTCCTTGCTTTATTTGGAGCCCGTATGAAGAATCCATGACTATTTCAAATTCGGGACTTCTGCCAGTCCGAACTGAAATATCATTTCCTTGATGTTGTTTTCCATGGCAGCAACTTTGTTTTCCACGCCTCCTTCTTGTGCTCATTGCTTCCTCTCCTCCATCCATGTTTGTGTTATTAGTAAACCTAATCATACATAAATTCATAGGCTTAGGTAGTATAACATTCTCATAAACACAAACATTATTTATTACTAGGAAAGAATTCACCTTATAATGAATATCAGTGAGGCTCAATAATTCCTTCCAGCTCAAGCATGTATAATCATCATGTACCCCTATTATATCCTCATCATCCTCCCTTTCTTCAAGACAAGACGTCCTCGGCTTGTGGTAAGCTGAACGTGGAAGAAACAAAAAGAACAACGTGTATGCAGAATATATGTATCTATAATGGGGTGCATTAGTTTCGTGGACATGATAAAAATTCTCACATGACATGAAGCAACGAAATTTGCATGTATGTATCACATAATTGTCACATGAAAACAAATAGCATCTCATCAAATAGCAATCACAATTGCAGGTATAAGTGAAGCTCATATAATCATGATCAAGATGATAAACAACCACATCTAAATTCTTATTGTTTAGTATTAAATCCAGTGTTCTCACAGAAGATCTATGATCAAATTTCATGGTAGCAAGGTAAAAACAATCCAAACAATGTAAATCAGTATATATTGGATACAATGCTTCAACTGCACTACTCTGAAATTTAGAACAATGTAATGACCAGAAAATAGGACACTCAATGATATGATCACGTTCAGTATTCCCATTGTATAAGATGCAACTCAATTTGCGAATATAAGTGAAGTACAAATCATTAGCATATGTATGTAGCAATTGTTGTAGCAAACAAAACATATGTGTAAAATCATGCTCAGATTTAGCAATTTGCAAACAATCCAAATGAGGTAACACAATGTTCAATTCAGCAATGTTATCACAAGTAATGCATATATGATCCACCATAAAAAATTTATCCATGCTATAGTCACCAATTAGATGAAATGTGAAACCAGGAACATAGGTGCTAGAATTGACATATGAAATCTCAGAAATTCTATTCATAGCACATTGCACATTAATTGGTACATCTAACATGACAGAAGACACAATATTAAAAGGTGGTATTTTAGCAAGCACTTCTTTATGTGTAATCATTACCACATGCTCAAAATTTGTAGTTGGTAAATCAGCACATTGTTCTGTAATATGTGTATCATGCAAATCTGAATTATCATGTGTGAAAGTATTATGCTCACAAAATTTCGAAGTTGCATGTTGCAGCTCCAAATCAGCACCAATATCAATGACATCCTCCTCAGAAGTAGTAGGTACTGATTCATCTATCTCAAGTGGTGATGCAGGTTGTACTAGTGAGGGCTCCCTTTCTTCAAGAGTAACCTGCATATCACAAGAAACAACACTAGGAACAACAGTAGGCTCCTCCAATTTATGTGTTGGTGGTGGTGCAGATTGTACTATAAGCTCCCTTTCTTCAAAAGCAATCTGCACATTAGAAGAAACCACACTAGGAGTAGACATGATTATATTAGTAGAAAGAACCTCCTGAATTTTTTCAAGTGATGCATGGCTTCGTTTATGCCACGTATGATTCCAAAGAAATATTATATCAGGATAATATCTCTCCAAATTGAACCGAAATTTTTTGGACAAAGGTGCACTTAACACAAGATGACAACATGTAAAAGCTTTGGGAACCACACTACAAGGAATTTGCTCTGTATGACCATTAATGGTCAATGGAACAAGAGTACGTAGAGTAATTCGAATTTTATCATCATTAGTAAGTAACCAATATGGAGTTTCGAATTGATGTGTTTCCAATTGCAATTTCTCAACAACATCAGAACTAACAAAGTTATACCGAGTACCCTTATCAAGAGTAATAACAGCAGGACAACCTTTGATGTCGTCGATGAAGTGGAACAAATCTGAGGAAAGTATCCCACTAGAATTCTCCTCCCAAAATGTATCACTGCAACAAGAAAAAGATGGTAATGGCTTCTCCATGAAAGGATCAACCATTGTTAGTTTATATCAATATATGGCAGTATGTATATGGTGTACTCTCACAACTCACTCAAACCAACAAAGAAAAGGTATCTCACCGTTCCAAAGTGAATAGGATGTACTTACCAACAAGGATCAATGAAAAGTGTGCCAAGTGTGAGAAGAGAATAACCGGGATATCAAGTGTCACAAGACAAACAGGGTATTCGGTGGGGCTTGGTTGGGAATCCTAACAACACCGATTCACAAAGTCTAGTGCTGATCGTATGACACAGAAACACTCGGAAACGCACACGGTGGAGATAAATGGGGCAATTGCAACTCTGAAAATGAGCTAAGAATGATATATGTCGGAGTAATGCTCGTGTTGCAATGCACAGGAGAGACGCTAGCAAAAGCTCAATAATAAGGGCACAAGATTGCTCAAAACTATTTAGTGCAAGGCAGTAGCTCCAAATAGAACTAAGATCACAATAATTTCCGCCCCTTTATTTTTCGCGGTACTGTAGCTACAGTATTTCCGAACTCTTTTTTTTTCTCTCCTTTTTTTTTTGTATATACTCTTTTCTCTTTTAACCAGGCCACACAACTATGTCACGGGAGCAAATAAATTAGACTGCCAAAATAATGCACTTTCCAACCTATGTGGGAGCAGCCCTTGAGCAAAATATTACTAGTCTCGTTGGACAGTTCTACACGCAAAAGATAGACAGGCTTTTACCTAAGTTTATCAAACGGAAAGACTCGGAAAGGGAAACACCTAAAGGAACTAAATTAGACACGAACTGACAACTCAAAGGAATTAGTATTGTTGACTGTGGCACAAAAATCGGAGCAGCAGGAGGCCAAATCGATCCAATCTTCTCTTTCCTTTTCCCTTTGCTTGTTGGAGTACGTGCGGAGCAGCAACACCAGCAATTTGTGACACAGCGATTTTTTTTTTAACTTCCTCTTCTATTTGGACTCCACGTGCTAGTAATTAGTGGTTGCCTAAACAAACAGCTAATGAAACAGAGAATCCACGAGGGCCACGAAACGAAACTGGCCAGGACTCTTACTCAGATCGGAACGGAGACAAAAACGAAACTGAGATGGATTCCGACGGGAAAAACAAAACTGACGCTGGAAAACAATAACCTAGACACAACTACGACTCAGATCAGAAGAAAAAGGCAACGCAAAAAGACCCGATCAGCAACTAAACGAGATGAACCGACGTATCTAGGCTATGGCAAATATTTTTGTGGGGCTTTTTCTGTATAGGACAAAAAAATAAATCTAAACTACGGGGATGGATTTGTGGATGCTCACCGAGTAAACGCTGGAAATCTGATACCAAGATGATATGGGGTGGCCCGATCTTCTCGATGAACTCTCACGATAACTTGATAGATAACTAGTGCTTCACTGACAACTCTCCTGGATGAACCCTGATGCCAATGCAGCAGCCCTCAATCCCCTTGGATATTCTCAACTACACACTCTTGCACACGCAATCAACGATCACGAGTGGTCCTGTATCCCCTGATTCCCAATGGAACAGCAAGATAGCACGTAAACTTTGCAAGCAGTAACAATCACCAAACTGGTGAGGATAAATTCAGATGAACATTGTTCATGTCTGGAATCTAGGGTTTAATTTTAACGAGGTCTAATCTTTCTAATTTCGTGGCCTAGGTATTTAAAGGGGGGAGGGGGTGCGGCCAAGCCAGCCAAAGCGCCCCCTAACCTATTCCTACTCGGTTTGGTGCAACCAAGACATTACAAACCGAGCCCAACATGGGTTCAGCCAATTGGACTCTATTTGGAAGCTGGCAGAAAACGATTCGTGACTTGTTTTGGTCACCACGCCTTGTACGAGTCGAATCTGTAGATGGGGCCGGATACATTGGAAAGATCTTCGAATTTCCTTTCCGGATTGTGCTTCCTTGCTTTATTTGGAGCCCGTATGAAGAATCCATGACTATTTCAAATTCGGGACTTCTGCCAGTCCGAACTGAAATATCATTTCCTTGATGTTGTTTTCCATGGCAGCAACTTTGTTTTCCACGCCTCCTTCTTGTGCTCATTGCTTCCTCTCCTCCATCCATGTTTGTGTTATTAGTAAACCTAATCATACATAAATTCATAGGCTTAGGTAGTATAACATTCTCATAAACACAAACATTATTTATTACTAGGAAAGAATTCACCTTATAATGAATATCAGTGAGGCTCAATAATTCCTTCCAGCTCAAGCATGTATAATCATCATGTACCCCTATTATATCCTCATCACACCGTCTTGTCGGACTCCATTCCTCTTGCGTCTTGGCCATCTTCCCGTGGACTCGTACTCGTCATGACTAGCAATACAAAGTGACGATGGTCAAGTAGTATACCATTCCAAAGTGTCATATCAAGGTTCGCATAGAGGAAGGAGTTCACCTTTGATGTCCATGGTGACTTGTGGAGTGTTGTAGTGCTTGACATGGTGATGGACGTGACTCGGGCTACATCAATAGGTCGGCGACGTTGAAGGCGTCATGGACCAAGTGTTTGGAGTTGGAGATGTCGATCTTGTAGGCATTGTCGTTGATGCGCTTGATAACCTTGAAAGGTCCGTCTCCACGAGGGTGAAGCTTGGACTTCCTTGCATCTGGAAAGCGATCTTTGCGAAGGTGTAGCCAAACAAGGTCTCCTTCTTCAAATATCATGGCGCGCTTGTTTTTGTTCATCTTCGTAGCATGGTCTTTGTTGTGCTTCTCGAGTGTATATCTTGTTTCCTCATGGAGCTTCTTCATGTAAGCGGCTCGCTCGTCGAAGTCCATGTTAACTTGCTCACGGAGTGGAAGTGGTAGCATGTCGAGCGCGGTGTAAGGGTTGTTGCCATAGACGATCTCGAAGGGTGTTCTCTTTGTTGCTCGATGAAGTGCTCGATTGTAGGCGATGAGCTGGGACTTGATGGCTGCTCTTGGCCGGTACAGGATCATGTGCGGGGCCAGGTCGACTTCCCACTTTGCTACCCGGCCGGTTGCGTCCTTGTCGCCGATGATGTCGTCGAGTGGAGCCGTGCTTACCACGGTGATGGTGTGCTCTTGGAAATAGTGGCGTAGCTTCTTCTCCACCATGTGCACGCCGTACATGAGCTTCTGGTAGTGGGGGTAGTTCTGCTTTGACTGTGAGAGGACCTCGCTCACGTAGTAGACTGGCCGCTGGACCGGGTGCTCCATGCCCGGCTCTTGGTGCTCCACCACCAAGACGATGCTGACGCAGCTGTTGGTGGCCGCGATGTACATGAGTATGGGCTCCTTTGGATCAGGCGACGCTAGGACCGGTGCCTTGGACAGTGCTCTCTTGAGCTCGGCGCAGGCTGCATCCGCTTCGTCCGTCCAGACAAACTTGTCGGTTTTCTTCAGCAGGTGGTACAAAGGTAGGGCCTTCTCACCCAGCTGGCTGATGAACCGGCTGAGTGACGCCAGGCAGCTGGCGAGCTTCTGGACGTCCTTCACGTCTGTTGGCCGGTGCATGTTCTCGATGGCAGCGATCTTGTCCTGGTTGGCCTCGATCCCTCGCGCGGAGACGAGGAATCCGAGTAGCTGGCCAGCCGGGACGCCGAAGACGCACTTGTCGGGGTTCAGCTTTATCTGGAACCGGCGTAGGTTGTCGAAGGTCTCCTTCAGGTCGTCGATGAGGGTGCAGCGCTCCTTGGTCTTGACGGCGATGTCGTCTACATAGGCGTGGACGTTGCGCCCGATCTGGTTGTGCAGGCACCTCTGCATGCACCTCTGGTACATGGCTCCTGCGTTCTTCAAGCCGAAGGACATGACTGTGTAGCAGAAGGCTCCGAATGGGGTTATGAAGGAAGTCTTCAGCCGGTCAGCCGGATTCAGCTTGATCTGGTTGTAGCCGGAGTACGCGTCCACAAAGGATAGGTAGTCGCAGCCGGCGGTGGAGTCGATGACTTGGTCGATGCGCGGCAAGGCGAAGGGGTCCTTGGGGCACACCTTGTTGAGGCTGGTGTAGTCGATGCACATGCGCCAGGTTTTATTCTTCTTCAACAACAAGACTGGGTTGGCCAGCCAGTCCGGCTGGAACACTTCCATGATGAAGCCCGCTTCCAGCAGCCGGGCGATCTCTTCTCCGATTGGTCTTCTCTTTTCTTCTTCGAAACGGCGAATGGATTGCTTGACCGGTCTAGCATTCGGCTTGACGTGTAAAGAGTTCTTAGCGAACTCCGTCGGTACAGCTGGCATGTCTTTCGGAGACCATACGAAGATGTCCCGATTCTCACGGAGGAATTCGATGAGCTCGCCTTCCTACTTGTCGCTGAGGGTGTTGCCGATGATGAGGAACTTCCCATCCGGCTTGCTTGCGTCCAACGGGACCTGCTTGTTGTCCCTCTTGCCTTGGAACTGCGTCTCCCCCGACTGCTTCTTTGAAGTCGGAATTTCCGGGTGCTCGGCTGCTACGGCGCGCTTGATCTCCTTGAACTCTTCAGCCGCCACCAGCGACTCGGCGAGCCTTGAGCCGGCCGAGGCGCAAGCCATGGAGCGCTTGAAATCACCGGCTATGATGATGATCCCGCTCGGGCCCGGCAGCTTCATCTTCAGGTAGCCGTAGTGGGGTACGGCCATGAATTGGGCGAGAGTCGGGCGGCCCAGGATGGCGTGGTAGGGGCTACGGCGGTTCACCACCTCGAAATGGATGCTCTCGCGGCGAAAATTCTTCTTGTCTCCAAACATGACATCCAGCCGGATGGTGCCGATCGGAGTGCAGGACTGCCCTGACACAATGCCATGGAAGATCATCCGGCTGGGCACGAGGTTGGCCTCTGTTATCCGCGGCTTGTCAGCGGTGTCCTTGTACATGATGTTGATGCTGCTTCCCCCGTCGATGAGCACTCGGGAGAAGGTAACCGCGAACTCTTGGTCGGTGACGAAGGTGGGATCCAGGAGCATGCTGTAGCCCCCGGGATTTGGCATGATGTCCGGGTGGTCCTCGGGGCTGAAGGAGACGGGTTGCTTGGCCCAGTCCATCAGCTGCTGGATGGCGGGGACGACTGCGTTTACTTCTGCAACGCGCAGCCGTTGGCTGCGCTTGTCGTTGTGCTCGATGACGGAGATGACGTAGGCGGCATCCTTGTTGCGGTAGACCTCGCGAGATGTGCCGGCTCCGGCAGCCGGCTGCCTCGGGCGCTCGTTGTTGCCACCTTGAGGGAGAGGGCCGGCTGGGGGAGGGGGCGGGCCTTCGCGCTGCAGCCGGCGTGTCCAGGTGCAGCGGGCTGTCGTGTGGCTAGCCGGCTTGCTGGGTAGGCTGTGGTACCGGCACGGGCTGTTAATCATGTCTTCAAACTGGTACGTCTGCTTTGTCCACGCACGGTCCTCTGGCTTGTTCCATTGGCGAGGGTTGTGATTCCTGCCCTCGTCGCCAGCCGGCTGGTCGGTTTCGATGGCATTGACAGCTCGGTTTTCATACCGCCCGTCAGCCATGCCTCTTCTCTTTCAGCTGTCTCGGTCTCGGTCGTTGCGGCGATCGCGATTGTCGCGGTTGCCCCTGTTGTCCCGGTTGTCACGGGTGTCGTGGCCGCCTTGGTTGTCGTGGTTGCTGGGGCCGACTGGATCCCTTGCAGCCGGTTTCTCTTGCGCCTAGCCGATCCCCTCTATCTGCACCGGGATCCTCATGGCGGAGTCGGCCATGGCGTACTTGTCTGCTATGGTCATGAGGTTCGCCATGGACTTTGGATCGTCCAGGAGGAGCGCGTGCTTGAGCATCGTGCCCTCCCTGCAACCGTTGATGAAGTAGCCGACCGCCTGGACGTCGTCGACTCCTTCGCAGGTGTTGCGCAGGCTCGACCATCTCGTGAGGTAGTCGTGGTCAGACTCGGTCTTACCCTGGGTGCAGCTAGGCAGCTGGCGAGGGCGACCCGGGCGCTTGTAGGTGCTGGAGAAGTTCCTGACGAAGACTTGCTGGAAGTCCAGCCAGTAGTTGATCGATGCATCCGGCAGGCTGTTGAGCTAGGTGCGAGCCGAATCCTTCAGCATGAGGGACATGTAGCGCACCGCTACGTGCTTGTTGCCGCTTGCGATGGAGACGGCGGTGACGTAGTCGGATAGCCAGTCCTCTGGCTTGGTGCTCCCGTTGTACTTGGGCGTGTCGCGTGGGAGGGTGAAACTCCGCGGGAAAAGTTCTCAGGCGATGCGAGGTCCGAAGCACCGGTGGACCTCGCCCTCTTCTTCTTCAAGCCGGCGAGACCTCTCCAGGTCGTCGAGGCGGTCGTGGGCGTTAGGGCCGGCTGCTGGCCCTAGATCTCACAGCCGGTCGTGGACATTTCCCTTGCGGGTGGCTTGCGGGTTGTTGTAGTTGTACCGGCCGTCGCTGGCAGCCAGCGCGTAGTTGTAGTTCTGGCCGGCTCCATCAGCCGGTCCGTGGAAGTGGCTTGGCTTGGAGTTGATGCTGCGTGCCCGCTCCCTACCCGGCGGTGGGGCTTGCTGGGGCTGGACGTGCGGCGATGAGGCTTGACGGTCTGCCCTTGTTGCGCCGGGTGCGGGGGAGCCAGGCGGAGGAGGTGGAGGAGGCGGTGAGTTCATTGCGGACGCGGCCTGGTTCTGGCGGAACTGATAGTCGGCGGTGTTGAGGAGGTCCTGGACGCGCTGGTGCTGCCTACACAGCTCGTCTCCCTCCAGGTTGGGCAGCTCTGCTGCGGCGGCTCGTGCTACCTTCATGTTCTTCGCGGGGGAGCTGTAGACGGGTCATCGAGCGGGAGGTGCTCCGACTAGAGCAACCGGCTCGCCAGCGGTAGCCGGCCCTCCTGCCATCTCGTTGGCGAGGTTGCGCCTGACTTTGCCCCTTGGGTTGGGCTCGACGGCGACGGGGGTGAAGCCGTGGGCGAAGTTGTACTCGCGGACCTGTGCCTCCATGCGGCAGTGCGTGGCCGCGACGCCCTGCACGCTGTTGAGGAGGCGCTGGCTCGTTTGCTCGAGGAGGATGGCGGCCTGCGCCGGGTCCGCATCGGCGGCGATGGGCATGGCCAAGCCCTGGAGCATGGCCTGGACGGAGTCGACGGGGACTTGGTGCTGCTGGGTGCTCGCCACGTCAGACACCGTGACTTCCGTGTGGACACGGATATTGGTGCTGCTGTCGCAGCCGGCCGTCTCCTCGGGGAGGCGGTCGTCGCAGGGCTGGACGTTGGCGTGGTAACCGGGCGTGAGGGCGATGTAGACGCGGTGCTCGCCGAAGTGCATGACGGTGCCATCCTCGGGGAAGGCGGAGCCGGCGAAGCAGTCTGCATTATCGCTGACGAAGTCGATGGAGCCGAACATCGAGACGAGGCCGGAGGCAACTCGCTTGCCGAGGCGGGTGCGGGATCCCGCACGGAATGTGACTCCGGATGCTGCTACCGCCCCCACGGTGGCGCCAAATGACATGGTGTAGAACACGGCATATGCCACGGGGTGGCTAAAACGGGTGTGGGGACCGGAAACTGCAACATCGGCATCCGGCAGGATTGCGCCTGAGCGCTGACATGGGAAATACCCAGGTTCGGAGCCCTCCCGGAGGAGGTAACACTCCTACTCCTGCTCGATCTCTTGATCATCGGTGAACACAGTACAAAGTTTCTCCTTGAGCTGTCTGATGAGCTCTGCATGGCTCTTGCTTCTCTCTAGCTATCTCAGATGGGGAGGAAGGAATGCTGGTTGAGGAAGAAATCAACCCCTCTACTTGGGCGTCCAAGCAGCCTTATATAGGGCTGGCTGCCTGGCTTACAGGGGGGTCCGGCTGGGCGCGCCAGCCGGCTTATGTCCGCCGAGCAGTAGAACCTCGTAGGCCTGCAGGCGATGTCGGGGTAGACTTGGCGACGTGGAGAGCCAGGCGGCGAAGAGGCCGGCCCCCGCCTACTCGTCCGGCTGCACCTAGAGCTCCATGCTGGCGTGCTGGGTGGCGCCCCGTGTCTCCCGCCTGTCGGGGCTTCTAGGCTTCGTAGGAGACGTAGGACTAGGCCTTGCTTTAGCCCATGCCTGGATGTCACGGGGGGACAGCCGGGCGTGGCTCCTGCACCCGCCCAACATGGGCCCTTGTCTTCTGCTTTTCATAGACGGATGGCAGCCGGTCCTCCGGTTGCCAGCCGCCCGAGTTCGGCTGCAACGGTTGACTCTGGTCGCATAAGGCGGGCGCCGCTTGTCGTTATCTGTTTGTCTCTGAGGAACATGATGATGACGGGCCTGCGGCCCGGCTGCGTCAGGCTAGGCGGAGCCCGACTACACTCGGGGCAGGCGGACCCAGCTTGGCTAGGCAGCCGGGGGCGGCCAGGCTGAAGGCCTGCTTTTGATCTTTGCGTTTCACTCGGGATCTTCTGTGGGTCTTTGGGTACGCCGGTTTCATCCCCACGACAGTCATCATCGATGGTGGAAGTTGCCACAACTTAGCAAGCAAGGAACTTTGTGATAAGCTCAACTTGAAGTTCAAGAAGCACCCACACCCATACCATGTCCAATGGTTGAGTGATTCCGGATCAATCAATATACAACACATGGTGCAAGTCTCCTTCAGGATTGGTGCTTATGAAGATACGGTTGATTGTGATGTTGTGCCTATGTCCGTGTGCCATCTACTCCTTGGGCTTCCATGGCAATATGACAAGAGTGCTATGCATGATGGTAGGACCAATTATTATAGCTTCAAGAACAACGATAAGACCTTCGTCCTTCGCCCCATGACACCGAGCCAAGTCATTGCCGACAATGCAAAAACACTTGCAAGGGCACAACATGAGTTTAACCATCCTAATGATCATCGGCGCCACCCAACCGCACAAGAAAGGGTTGAGAGAGAGAAAGCTTCTAGTGAGAAGAGTGGTGCGTGAGAGATCCACTATAAAGTGAGTGAGAGCCACAAGCCAAATGAGAGTGACACTTCAAAGAGAGTTCCTACAAAACTTACACTATTTGCCACCAAAAGAGAGATGAGGGAGTTGAGATAAAACCCATCCACCCTTCACTATGTGCTCATATGCAAGGGTGAAGTTTCTATGACTAACAACTTTACAAACCTTCCTCCTCATTTGTTGTCTCTTTTGAAGGAATTTGAAGATGTCTTCCCTCAAGAAGTGCCACCGGGACTACCGCCTATTCGCGGCATCGAGCATCACATAGACCTTGTTCCCGGCGCACCGATACCGAACCGCGCACCGTACCGCACCAACCCTGAGGAGACCAAGGTGATTGAGCAGTAAATACAAGAACTCCTAGCCATGGGACACATCAGCGAGAGTTTGAGTCCGTGCGCCGTGCCCGTCATCTTGGTGACCAAGCACGACAACACTCTTCGTCTATGCATGGATTGTCGCCCCATCAACGCCATCACGGTGTGGTATCGCCATCCTATCCCTCGTCTAGATGATATGCTTGATGAACTTTGCGGTTCCTCTATCTTTTTGAAAACTGATCTTAAAAGTGGTTACCACCAAATAAGGATGTGTGAAGGTGATGAATGGAAGACCGCGTTTAAAACAAAGCTTGGTCTTTATGAATGGCTTGTCATGCCATTTGGTCTTTCCAACGCACCCTCCACTTTTATGTGCCTCATGAATCATGTTTTGCGTTCTTTCATTGGAAAATTTGTGGTGGTATACTTTGATGACATCCTTATTTATAGCAAGTCGTTGGAAGAACATACTTCACATGTTGCTCAAGTTTTGTTGGTTCTTCGCATTGAATCATGTTTTGCCACCAACAAACTTCCGATGGAGTTGAGGTTGATGATGCAAAGATACAAGCTATTCGGACTTGGCCTTTTCCCACATCCCTTGAAGGGTTGAGACGTTTCCTTGGTTTTGCTGGATTTTACCGCCGTTTCATCAAAGATTTTTCCTCAATTGCTTGTCCTCTCCACGAACTTACAAAGAAAAATGTACCTTTCGTTTGGGGACATGCGCAGGATTTTGCTTTCAATGAGCTCAAACGGTTGTTAACCGAAGCACCACTCCTCACCCATCCGGATTTTTCGAAAACTTTTGAGATTGAATGTGATGCGAGTGGATTGGGAATTGGAGGAGTTCTTATGCAAAACGGTAGGCCCATCGCTTACCATAGTGAGAAACTTGATGGAGCTCGTTTAAACTGCCCCATTTATGACAAAGAATTGTATGCTTTGGTTCGTGTTCTAGATGTTTGGCAACACTATGTTCGCCCTAAGGAGTTTGTCATACATTCGGATCACGAATCTTTGAAATATTTGAAAAGTCAATCTAATTTGAACAAAAGACATGCTAAGTGGGTTGAGTTCATTGAGTCTTTTACCTTTGTCATCAAATACAAGAAAGGTAAAGACAATGTGGTTGCGGATGCTCTATCCCGCAAGGCCAACCTACTTACATGTCTTGGCATTAGTGTTTCGGGTTTGGATGAGATAAAGGATTTGTATGCCAATGATGCTTTCTTTGGAAACATTTTCGCTCAATGTTCGGAGCACAAAGGAGTTGGTGATTACTATTTGCATCAAGGTTTCTTGTTTAAGGATAACAAACTTTGCATTCCCAAGTCTTTGCTTCGTTTGCTCCTTTTGAAGGATTCTCACGGAGGAGCGCTCATGGGACACTTTGGACGCGACAAGACCTTCGCCATGCTCACCACCAACTACTTTTGGCCACACATGTACCGCGATGTGAACCGCCTTGTGCGCCGATGTTCTACATGTCTCAAAGCTAAGTCTACTCTAAACTCTCATGGCCTTTACATTCCTTTACCAATTCCACATAGACCTTGGTCCGATATTGCTATGGATTTCGTATTAGGTCTTCCATGCACTTAAACAAACAAGGATTCTATATTTGTCGTCATTGACCGATTCTCTAAGATGGCACATTTCATACCATGCAACAAGACCGACGATGCTTCATATATTGCTACTTTGTTCTTTAGGGAAATCGCCCGTCTTCATGGAGTGCCCAAGACCATTTTTTCGGATCGTGATGTCAAGTTCGTGAGCTACTTCTGGAAGACATTGATGGCCAAGATGGGAATCAAGCAAATCTTCTCCACCGCCTACCACCCTCAAACGGATGGTCAAACCGAAGTGGTGAATCGAAGCCTCTCTACACTCTTTCGTGTGTTGATCAAGCCAAACTTGAAGAATTGGGAAGAGTGCATCCCACACCCCGAGTTCGCCTACAATTGAGCTCTACACCGAGCAACAAAGAGAAGCCCATTCGAGATCATCTATGGCTCCAATCCCTACACCGCGCTTGACATGCTACCACTTCCACTCCGTGAGCAACTTAACATGGACTTCGACAAACGCGCCGCTTACATGAAGAAGCTACATGAAGAAACAAGAGCTACGCTCGAGAAGCACAATGAAGCACATGCTAAGAAGATGAACAAGAACAAGCGTGCCATGATATTTGAAGAAGGAGACCTTGTTTGGCTACACCTTCGCAAAGATCGTTTTCCGGATGCAAGGAAGTCCAAGCTTCATCCTCGAGGCGACGGACCTTTCAAGGTTATCAAGCGCATCAATGACAATGCCTACAAGATCGACATCTCCAACTCCAAGCACTTGGTCCATGACACCTTCAATGTGGCCGATCTATCGCCATACCATGGGACTTCAAGTGATGAGGATGACCAAGAGTCGAGGACGACTCTTTTCCAAGGGGTGGGGGGGAGATGATGTAGTGCGCCCTACACATGACACGCCAAGCGGACCAATGACAAGAGCTAGAGTCAAAGCTCTCCATGATAAGGTGAATTCACTCCTAGCTATGTGTGACCTTGACACTCCCTTGAATGGTTTGCTAGTTCATTCTGATACCTTTTGTGTGCTCAGCTGTGTGGAACGTGGAGAACGCCGAGGAAACATGGATCAAGATGGCCAAGGGGTGCGTCAAGAGGAAGAAGAAGTGGGCGAAACTCAGGCCGGCTTGCATCCATAGGCAGCCGGCTCCAAGGCCGGCTACCCTGCAGACGCGACCGGCCTCCAGGCCGGCCTAACCGGCCCAGAATCCGGCTCCCCTGCTGCCTGTGTGCATGACGGGCCCATGTGCCTTGTACCTCCCTCCTTTCCCCACCTCGTGGCTTAGACTATAAATAGGAGTTCCCTGCCTCAGATCTAGGGGAGACTATGTTTTGGGATTAGAGTAAAGCAAGGCTTCTTCATCTCAAAGTGGTCCCTTCCTCCAATGGAGATGAATCATGGCCTCCCCTTGTGGAGATGAATCAAGGCCTCCCCTTGTGGAGATGAACCAAGACCTCCCCTTGTGGAGAAGATCCCTCTAGTGGATAACAAGACTTCCTCTTGTAGTTTGCTACTTGCTAATCTTTCCTCTTGAAGTGGCTAGATTGGGTTGGTTTTGATTGACCAATTGGACAAACAATCCTAAGAGTAAGGTGTGCTTGGGAGAGGAGAATTGGGGGCTACCCTTGGGGCTTGTTACCAGTTGAATCTTGCTGAGTTACTTCTTGCTAGTTATCTTTGATTTTTGTGAGTTTTCCCCTTTTGTGTTCTTGAGTTCATCCCTTGTTCTCTGTGTTCATCGCCCCTCCGCATCAAATCTGTGAAGGTCGGGACCTAACCCGCATCATATGGTATCAGAGCAAAGGTTGCCACGGATTTTATCTTGTTTCCCCACAAATCCATCAAATTTTTCTTTGTGTTTTTAGAAATTCGAAAATTTCCACCAAAAATAGACATTTTGGGATTCGAGCGATTTGGTCGATTTGATGAGTTTTTGGTAGTTTTGATCCATGGATCTGTTGCTTTAGGACCCCCTCCACCTTGGTTTGCGTTCCTTAGCCTTAATTTTGCCAATTTCCCCACGAAATCGAGGTTTTCTCATCGCGTTTTCCGCCAAAAATCGAGGGTACATATACTCCTAGATGGCTAGGATTGTCGCACGTTGTTAAAGATGACCTAAAAGTGGTACTGATACTCCTAGATGGCTGGGTTGGGTGCACGTGGGTCAGATGACGTAAAGAGGGTACGGATACTCCTAGATGGCTAGGAATGGTGCACGTGTGCCCAGAAGGCTAGGATTGTCGCACGTGGTTAAGGATGACCTAAAAGTGTTACTGATACTCCTACATGGCTGAGAGGGGTGCACGTGGGTCAGATAAAGTAACGAGGGTACGTATACTCCTAAGATGCCTACGAGGGATCCATGGGGGTCCAGATGGTTAGGATTGTCGCACGTGGTTAAGGATGACCTAAAAGTGGTACTGATACTCCTAGATGGCTGGGAGGGGTGCTGGGGATCAGATGATGTAAGGAGGGTACATATACTCTTAGATGGCTAGGAGCGGTCCATGGGGGTCCAGATGGCTAGGATTGTCGCACGTGGTTAAGGATGATCTAAAAGTGGTACTGATACTCCTAGATGGCTGGGAGGGGTGCACATGGGTCAGATGACGTAAGGAGGGTACGTATACTACTAGATGGCTAGGAGACGCTTTTATAACTGGATCAAGAAACCTTAATTAGTTTTTTTGGAGGATCTAAAAGATTTATAATTCTTTTTTCTAGGCTATGAGCACATAAATCCATTTTTACACCCCTCAATCTATAATAGATTGTGCCCAGTTAAATGTTGATATTTTTAGTGCTGATGGACTAGCATAGATTATCTCGGCCAAAAAGCAATTTTTTGGTTCAGTCTTCCAATCGTAAAAAGGTTGAACTTTTGTATTCATGTAGTTACCAGTTACCATCAGTAGAGAGATCGATTGTATCATGTTACTAAGGCAGTACAAGTCCTTGCAGAAGTTCAAGTTTTCAAGCCATACCAGAGAAAATTACTCACTACTTAGGTATACACATGGTCTTTTCGAGAAGTATTATGACCCTTTGTACCGAACTTAGATGATTTCTTTAGCTAACCAAGGATGTCTAACTCTCACATCTCCGATCATTTGTCGGATACATGGTCTATTCATCCTAGCTAACTACATTAGTTCTCATATAACTTTTGTGACTCTTCACCCTAATTGTAATTAAAACGGTAACGAATAGAATTTCATAAATGAGCCAAAACAGGTCGTAACCAGTAGATTTTTGTATAACTAGAGACATGTTAGTCATAGCCACATGCACAAGTGATAATATAATGAAATGGATTGATAGATGAATGGGAACCTCTATATCGTAGCCAATGGAAACTCCGAATGTCGATGCACTATGGAAATTGTTGATGAGTGAATAGGCACCAACATGGGCATCATGGCAGGAGTACGTCAATGCGCATTAATTTCTACAACCAATGGAAGTAAGATCTAATGGTCATGGGTTTTTTACGAAAATGTTATCTGTACAAAAGATGAATCCACGTATATATGCAAGCAAGAATCTAAGCGTAAGTTTTTTTTTACTCTAGCGTGCACAAGAAAATTCATCTACCAGGTGTGCAGATTGTGGGTTCGTTGTTCACATCCTCATAACTCCACGTATGAATTCACAAATATGTTATGAAGACAAAATAAATCAATATCTTAGACTATTCAAAAGTACTTCAGTTTTATATTTCTTAAAAACATTGTACAAAATATAGGTCAAATTTAGAACTTTATGATTGTATGTCTAAACCGTCGCATATTTGTCATTTGTCAAGGAAACAAGTGAATGGGAGGGAAAAATATATGTGCTAGGTAAATACATAATTAACACTTTGTCGACGCACTAAACAGGATGCCAATTTATCTTCATACAAAATTATCTTTTGAAATGGAAAAATAAAAATTCACATTCAATCTTAGGATTCAGTTATATGCCAACTTTATATTAGGTTCTCTACAAAAATGTTGTCAAGATGTTATCTCTACTATATAATATAGCCAGAGGTGATGGTTGGTACGTCTTTTTCAAGTTCCGATTTTACCCCTGGGTGTTCGGAGATATTACAGCTTCTGCCACCGCAAAATGAAACGACCGGTTCGATTTTTCTTTCTCCTCCTTACGCGTTTTCTCCCGGGACCTGTGCCCTCTCGCCTTTCTCCCGTGCTCGCCAGGCAGACCGACGACGTGCCCTCCGCCACTGGCGTCCACGGCGCCCTTCCATCACCACCGGAGGCCACGGCTCCCATGTAGAAAAACCCAGTGCGAGTGCCGCCCCGGGCCTCCTTGCTCGCCCGACCATGGAGGACGCCCACTCGGTGACCTTGCTCCTCCATGGCGCGGTGCGGTGGCTCTGCTCGTCCCCGGTGCGGCGGACCTGCTTCCCCGATGCGCGGCGTTTAGGCGGCCCTGCTGATCCCGCCTCCGGTCTCCTTCTGCTTGCGGTGGTCCGGGACCGACCCAAGCGCATCCATCCCCACGCGCCGCCCCCACCCGCGCGCGCCGCCGCCCCCGTTTCGATGTTGGGCGCCGGCCAATTGGGCACCGGCCGCCCACACCCACCTTTTCCTTGCTCTCCGGCGAACCCCGTCCCGGGTGCCATTACAGCACCCCCACGCTCCCCGCTGGCTCGCCTCCCTAGCACGTCCCTCCCCGCCATCTGGTCGCCCCTCGGCTCCCCACCCTCCCCTTGATCTGAATCACCGAGCGCCGCCACCTACCACCGGGTGCGAGCAGCGAGCGCCGCCTCCTACCTGGTCGTGCCCTGCCTCAAGTCCCGACGGCTCGCGCTGCTGCATCCCTACCACGACAGACGACCAGCAAGCCGCGCGCGCGGCCCCAGCTCTACCTCCTGGAAGTTCACCGCCCGACTGCCGCACCTCCTCTGCATGTTGCACGGTTAGCAGCTCCGTTCCCCTGCATCCTGCACGATGTGCTGCGACGGAAGTCCACCGCCCGTCGCATGGAAGTCAACGCGTCTCTCCACCCTGCTTCCAGATCGACTCCAGCCGCAGCGGCTTTGGGCTGGCTCGAGCGCCACTGAACTCCACAACGAGCGCCGCTGGACTCCCCCAGCAAGCGGTCCTGGACTCTCTTGGGCGTGCGGCAGTGAATTGCCCGCATCCTCGTCGCTTCAGTTGGGAATTTTGCTCCTTCCTGGCAATTTCACAAACATGTTCGAAGCTGAAAAATATCTCTGTCATTTACATGCTTTACCGTCAATTGATTCCATATCTCGCTTACACAAAGAAATTTATCTGTACTTGTTTGGAAGTTTGCTTTGCTTCGTCCAGTGGTTTTTCTTCGTGTGCGTGATTTTCTGTTGGTTGGAGGCTCTTCCATAAGTTCAATTAGTTTCTGATTTTGCTACCTATTTCGTTTTTCTGATCTGAAAGTTCAGAGTAAGAGACACGTAAAGTTTATAGAATTGGAGGTGTGAAGTTCAGAGAGAAAACAAGTCTACTTTGAACCGCCCAGCCTGCCCTGCTCGTTGGAGGTGATGGAGGCACTGCATCACCCGTCCAGGTTCTCGACATCTGAATTTGCTAAATGAGGCTGTTGTGCTTCGCCCGCAAGATCCAACCCATCTGTCCTAACTGTCCGCCGGATTCGAGCGGGGCTGCCGTCCCGGTGTGAAGCTGCTGCATGCCTTGCTTATAGTCACGCCGCCCAGCTTACTAAATACAATGAAGTGTCTGATTGTTCCCTGAGCAATCTGTTCAGACAAATCAACCTACCGGCGGAGGTATGTAGCCACAACGAGAATGACACAGCTGCATGGCCTCACATAGTTATGAAATCTGAATTTGCTATTGAGGTCTAGCAGGTTCTAGGATGCATTCATGAACGAGGTTGGTTATTATTCCGTCACTGCATGGGTAGACCCGAGTTCAGAATCCAAATGAGAACCTGTTTATTTGTAGGGATAATGCATTACAGTCGCTTTAGGTATTGACACATAGCAATATATTGGAGATGATTGCCATGTAAATTAGTACTTCTATGTTAGTTGAACGTGTTCTTCTATGAATTAATCATTGATCCAAGTTTCGACATAACAATTGTGTGTATTTTTCAAACTTGTGCACCGTTCAAGAATGATGATCTTCCACATACTACGAGTTGTGGCGGCACACGGAGGGAGGCCGTCGCCGTCAGCCAAGGCAACACATAGCGGGTTTCTGAGCTAGGCGGCAAGTGGGGAATTCGAGCAAGGGGAGAGGCGGCGTGTAAGAGCTCAAACAAGGGTACAACGGTACCAATGATCATAGAAAGGTGGCGCAGCTACCAACCGGTGTGCAGAAAGGGTGGAATCGTGTATGGCGCGGTTGAAGCAGGAAGCCTGTGGCAACAAGAATAAATTGCTGCCCGTAGCAACGCACATGCGTTTTTGATTAAGTTTTGTGTCTTTGCCCAATAACAATTTTTCGAATTCTATCTACCCACTGGAGCTGCACACCACGTGTTTGAGGTAATGTGTGCAGAAATTTAACTAGGTGTCAATGTTCCACTTTTTTTTCAAATGTTGTGCTTTGAGAAAACCTGTCCTTATTGAGTTATTGTAGAGTAAAATAATTGTGGTATTTCTTATAATATCATAGCAAGGAATCTGGCCGGTGTAAGTTGGCCGGTGTAAGTTGTTAGCTGTGAATAATAACATTATAGCAACAAGAGGATGCGCGTGTTATCGGCGCAATAGCAACAAATGGGAAATGGTGTGTGTAGTGTGCAACGCGACTTCATGTCTTTAGTGGCAAATGAATACATCAGGCAACACCCGTAACCCAAGGCTTCTCTCCGTGACAGTGCATGGGTGTTAGCCATTTTCTTCACCCGTTAAATACTCATTCATTGCAGCTAGCATTTCCTCAGTAGAAGAAAGGGGGAGGGGGTGGTCGGTGACGAGACCGAGGTGTGGTAATGACGAAGCACAATGCCGGAGTTGTGGTGAGCTTGAGAACCATAGGAACGCACGGGCATTCTAAGAAACGTGAATATTCAATTAATTATTTTCAAATTTGCTATGATAGAAAAAATAAAGCCCGTAGCAACGCACGGACATTTCAACTAGTTTTTATTAGGTTGTACAGTTGTGTAGTAAAAAATTACTTCCCGGGAAAAACAGTATATTGATCCTAGAAATTTATCATAATGGAACTGCTGGGCTACATGCTGATATATCATTTTTTGGCAATCACAGGTTTCCGATCTGTACAGAGAAAGGATAAACCCCACATGCACAATCATCAAGAATCATGGTGTAATCTGATTCGATGAGACAATACAATTTTCATTGACGGTAGCTGCTCATATATAATACTTCACATATGTTATCTATTAATTTTTCAAGTGTGCACCGACACTACTAAATTTACCTTTTGTTGTTCAATCTGATTGATAAAACAGATGATATCTTGCTTCGATTATGTTGGTAAATGGTTCTAGGTTATCGAAGGTACTCTTAAACAAGTACGTCATCACAATATCATTTAACTGTTCAAATTTGATTTGGTGTCCACTGAATGCGTTTGTCATATTACATGAAAATATTTTTATCGTTATATTGTAGATGTAAAAATAACATGAATTGCAATTCACCGGCGTTGAAAACATCTGTTAGTTTACCACCTATAAGTATGTTCAAACATAAAACAATATGCTTCAAGTTGTATTCGTTTCATTATCCACGATCAGATTTTAATCATTGAGAGATGAAACTATAATTTTCTTAATAATATTATCATCATAATTAAAATTATTAAAATAAATTTTACAATTGTATGGAAAAGTTGTTAATTTTTATTAGTATTTAAAATCTAAAAAGTAAGATCAAGAGATCGCCCGTGCATGTGCGCGGGCCACTTTGCTAGTTAATAAAAAAGTTACTCCCCACTATGACTAGCCTTAAGAGTCCTAGTTGATAGCCTGAGGGTTGATTGTAACCGAACTATTATTCAGTAATAAAGATCCCTAATTTTGATGCAACAAATAAACGACAAGTCGCTTCAACCCGAACTATGATATTTTAATATTATTTAATAACATAAGTTATTTCTTTGGTTTATCATTATTCTTGCAGGTCGCGCTCGACCCAATCATTTTCATGTCGTGTTTTTTCAGGCCTGACCCGAGCCCAACCCGGTTTGACATATGCGTAGATAACTTTAACACGTCTTCGGATCTCACAATGAAGCTGGGGTGTCGGGTCACCCCAGTTAGCAGAACACGTGGCGATAATGGTCATGGCCGCCATAGGTTAAAATGGCAGCACTGTAATTCTCAAATCCCTCTCTCCTTTCGTTATACGGCTTGATTTTCTCAAATTTTAGGGCCAGCTAGCTATGATCACGGTACCCGTGAGTGTACGTACTCCCGCGGTCAATATACCACAGACGTGAACTATATATACCTCTTTATAATTTTTAATATACTTCATTAATTTTCTAGTAGTTGATATATATATATTACTTCCGATAAATGTCACTAACTCACTTACATTAGTGGAATAGCTAAAAAGTTCAAAATTATAGATATGGATTAATTTTGCCTAAAATATGTTGTTATTTATGTGAATATTTCAAACTTTTGGACAAATTCAAATTCACCACGATTCCTGATTCATAAATAGATCAATTTTTTGGCACTACAAAGGGTCAAAAAATAACTTCTCAAAATATATTGCAAATTTATATCTGACAATTGTTGTTTACTATGATAAACATGTCCTTTTGTGCGCATTTTGGTCTCATTAACTCAGCCATCGATTTTATAACTACGGTCACTTGTACCGAAAGCCATGAAACTTCATGCATGCATCCATGGTGCTGGTAGCCTCTTTTATTTGAGATGGTATACGTTTCAGAAGTAAGTGTTTAGCACATTTTCAAATTTTAGATTTTTTGCAATTTATGTCAATTTTCTGATGAACTAGCCACAATCGTCCGCATGACCATTCATATAGTTAGATATAGGGGGTCAATATATATGTCAACTTTTTAGGGCTATTGCATAGAATTATGCAAGAATAGTCATCATGATTTCATTCTAAAAAATTAGGGCCAAAATGTACAAGACATGTAGAATTTAAGATATTTTGATAATTGCCATAAAACTACTTAGTTATTGGAATTTACCTAAAAGTTCATAAATTCAAGATAAATATGATGTTATTTGTGTGACAATTGCAAGATTCCGATTTCATAAACTCATTTCTATGGTACTTGCTTCACGTCAATTCACATTTCTGGCACTAAAAAATTTGACATAACATTTGTCAAAAATTCATGCCAAACTCACTTTGGAAATCTTATTTACTATGTTAATATACTTGTTTGTCTTGATTTTGGTCTTGATAGCATTAACTTAGCCATGGGATATGGCCATCACATTACGATCATTTGGACCGAAAGCCATGAATCTTCGTGCATGGTCGTCCGTTTTCAGAAGGCATAGTCAACCTACGTCATTTTTTCTCAACAACGAGGTGAAATTGCTTTTAAAAAATGAGGTTTATTTATTTTTTCTGGAATTTAGGGCATTTATGTTTTGGGGTCAAATTAGAAGAGACTTGTAGCCACAATTTGAACTACTTTTAAAAATCCGCCGAAACTCATAGAAGACGAAGCTATGTATACTTAGAAAGGGATAATAATCATCACATACATACTGGCCAACCCCACAAGGTATAATGTGTTTGAAATAGCAGTGGTGCCATTTTTGCCCATATTTTGGTACCTGGTTCTGCAGAACTCCCTTTTTGGACGCGCGTTCTATCCACACGGCTACTCCTCTGTTTTTGTACCGGCAAACGTGTGAGTATCCTACTCCGTTTTTGAGTCCTGCGAAAGAGGCCAAGTTTGCCTTGTTTACCACGTGCCAGGCTTTCAGAACCGTTCACTGCCCGAACTGTCCCGTCTCACCGCGACCTTTCTCGCTAGGCCTACAACTACTCCTACCTATGGTACTCGTACCTCAAAGTCTCACACGGTCACACCCAGTTTCTCACACACCCACTCCCTCCCTCCCTTCCTCTCTGTCTCTACTCTCTAGGATGAGCCAAGTATAGCCTTCTGTTAATGCATACTACATTGCTACGAAAGAAGACTCTGCGAAGAACGAACGGATCCAAGATCAGGATGAGTTGGCGGGATTCAGTCTGCAGCTAGGAGGTGTAGAGCTACCCGATCCGAGCGTTGTTCCGCCGCCCGCGCCGATTAGTCGTTCCCCATCTACGCCAAAGACTTGTCCGAAGCCGAGCCGGGATCCGCTTTGGGGTCTCCTTCGAAGCTGCTAGTGGGGTCTTCGATTCCACCGGCCACGCGGAAACCCTCACCAGCGCCGTGCCCTCGCTCAACCGTCCGTCACCGTACACGTGTTGATAGGGGGTGGCCCGATCTTCTCAGTGAGCTGCGGGTAGATGGATGATGGCGGAAGATAACTTGCGAGAATCCGACGAACTCTCCGGCTGCTCCCCTGTTGCCAATGCAACAGCTCTTCAACCCAATGGATATTCGCGACGCCTCACACCGGTGCAACGTAGCCGCCGACCATGGAGCGGTTTCTGCAATCTACTAATTCCCAGTGGAACAACAGATCACACTCAAACTTCGGTAACAATAACCTTCAGATCGCAACAAAGTGGAGGGGTGAAATCCCGATCGAAACAAAAGGGAATTCTTAAAGATGAATGCTTAGCAATCCAATCTAGGGTTTAATCAAAACGTGGTCTCCCCCTCTCTAGCCGCCGGCCTTGGCCTTATATGGGGACCAACCGACCTGGGGCTTGTCCTACTCGAAACGGGGTTCGATTTGACCTAAAAACGAGTACAAACCGACCAAAAACGGTTCGGTCCAGATCTGGGCGCGCAGGCCCGCCGGTTGAACCGGCCTGAAAACCGGCCTGGAGGCCGGGCGCGTCTGCTGCCTAGCCGGTTTGCCAGCCGGTTTGACCGGGCTGGCGACCGGGCGCCTCTGATGCATGCCCGGTTTTAGCCGGGCTGGAAACCGGGCTGGGAACCGGGTCCCTCTGGTGACCAGCCGGTTTGGCCGGGCTAGGAGCCGGCTTCTCTGGCTCCTCCCTTGCGTCTCGTCTTCTTCTTCCCCTCTTGCGCATGCCTCCCACACCTCCCTGGCGCCATTGGGGACGTCGTGCTCCAATCCTTGCTGCTCCTCTAGCCCTCCGTCAATGTTTGTGTTATCAACAACCCTGATCATACATAAATGCATAGATTTAGGTAGTATAAAATTCTCATTATCACAAACAGCATATTCAACTAAGAGTGAGTTCACCTGTTGTCCAAGTAGCTTGGCACGAGCTCTTGTTATTGGTCCAATCCTCACTTCATCGGGCTTGTCTTGAACAGCAACATCATCAATGGAAGAAAATGATAAAGGACTAGGGATGTCCTCATCACGTGTCGGTCGGCAGCGCCGAAATCATCATCGGTCGCAGGGTTGTCGCTGCAGCCTCCGTTTCCGGATTGGTTTCGGCCCAATCCTTGCGCGAGAATGGTCATGTCAACATCCTTGCCTTGTTTCACAATATCAACACCTTCTGGTGATCCATTTGCTGCGCCGCTACACCTATCGGCCGTCCCCCCTTCACCAAGTTCTTGGGCTGGTCCTTCTTGTGCGGTTGTGGCTGGTTCTTCGTCGGCGGCGCCCCTTCCGTCTTCCTTCTCCAAGTGGAATAAGGTTAGATTTCAAGGATTCGGGTTGTAACCCCAATTTGACGTTGATGCATGCATTCTCATATTAGAGAAATTAATGTGTATTGTATGGTTCAGTTAGTGTTAGTTTTGTCAACGCGTTGTGCTGTTTTTGTCCATTTAGATGATGCATTGTGCTTTTTAGGTTATTTTGATTGATCACGCATTGTTCTGCTTCGTTAATTTAATTAGATGACACACTTTTAGCTGCCCATGCAATTTTGATTATATACAACTGTTGAAATAATTTTGATGATGTTGTGTGTTGTTTATGTTATTTTGCTGATGCATTGTGCGGTTTAGCCATTTTACTAAGATGATGGCTTGTGCTGTTTAGGTAATATATTTTGATGACAGTGTGCTGTGTAATTGCTTTTGATGACGCATTGTGCTGTTTAGATTATTTAGACAATGCATTTACATTCTTTGGTAATTTAGATGTTACATTTCTTATCTTTATGTAATTCCAATAAATTACATATGGATGCTGCTCTGTACATTAGCATATACATGTGTGCAGAGAAAAGCCAGAAATGCTTACATTTAGGAACAGAGGTAGTAGTACATATGGGCTGGCGACCGGGCGCCTCTGATGCATGCCCGGTTTTAGCCGGGCTGGAAACCGGGCTGGGAACCGGGTCCCTCTGGTGACCAGCCAGTTTTCCAGCCGGTTTGGCCGGGCTGGGAGCCGGCTTCTCTGGCTCCTCCCTTGCGTCTCCGTCTTCTTCTTCCCCTCTTGTGCATGCCTCCCGCTCCTCCCTCGCGCCATTGGGGACGTCGTGCTCCAATCCTTGCTGCTCCTCTAGCCCTCCGTCAATGTTTGTGTTATCAACAACCCTGATATACATAAATGCATAGATTTAGGTAGTATAAAATTCTCATTATCACAAACATCATATTCAACTAAGAGTGAGTTCACCTGTTGTCCAAGTAGCTTGGCACGAGCTCTTGTTATTGGTCCAATCCTCACTTCATCGGGCTTGTCTTGAACAACAACATCATCAATGGAAGAAAATGATAAAGGACTACGGATGTCCTAATCATCCTCCCCCCCTTGAAAAGGCGTCGACCCCGACGCGTCAAGGTACTCTTCAGCGTATGGCGTCAAATCAGCAATGTTGAACGTATTACTCACACCAAACTCAGTAGTAGGAAGATCTATCTTGTATGCATTATCATTTATCTTGGCAAGAACCTTGAACGGACCATCACCACGCGGCATCAACTTGGACTTGCGCTGAACAGGAAATCTGTCTTTGCGAAAGTGCACCCAAACCATGTCACCGGGTTGAAAGATCACCTCCTTTCTCTTCTTGTTTACACGAGCTGCATTGTACTTGCCTTTCTTCTCAATAGCTTCTTTAGTCTTGTCATGTATCTTCCTCACAAAATCTGCACGCTTCGATGCCTCCATGTTGACTCTCTCATGTAACGGAAGCGGCAGCAAATCAAGCGGAGTAATGGGTTTGAAACCATACACCACCTCAAACGGACACAATTGCGTGGTTGAATGTACCGCCCTGTTGTATGCAAACTCCACATGCGGCAAACACTCCTCCCACACACGCAGATTCTTCTTGACCATCGTCCGCAGCAACGCCGAAAGTGTGCGGTTCACCACCTCCGTTTGACCATCAGTTTGAGGATGACAAGTGGTACTAAACAGCAGCTTCGTTCCCAGCTTGCCCCAAAGTGTCTTCCAGAAGTAGCTCATGAACTTCACATCACGGTCAGAAACGATCGTCTTGGGTACTCCATGTATGCGCACGATCTCCCTGAAAAACAGGTCAGCAATATGCGACGCATCGTCGCTTTTGTGGCAGGCAATAAAATGTGACATCTTAGAAAAACGATCCACTACCACAAAAATAGAATCATGTCCTCTCCTGGTTCTAGGCAATCCTAACACAAAATCCATGCTTATGTCCTCCCATGGGGTTGTAGGTGCAGGAAGAGGAGTATACAAACCATGAGGCTTCAGTTTGGACTTTGCCTTGTTGCAAGTGATGCAACGCTTCACAAACCTGTCCACATCACGCCTCATGTGTGGCCAATAAAAGTGATCAGCCAACATCAGCAACGTCTTCTCACGTCCAAAGTGTCCCATCAAACCGCCACCATGTGATTCCTGCAACAACAGCAAACGCACGGACGACTCGGGCACACATAATTTATTAGCTCTAACAAGTATCCATCATGCATATGGTATTTTTCCCAAGCTTTCACATCAGAACACTTAGCAAAAGGCATGGAAAAATCAGTATCATTAGCATATAAATCACGCAAACTCTCTAAACCAGGAACTTGAACATCTAAGTGTGTCAAAAGCATGCTTTTCCTAGAGAGTGCATCAGCAACCACGTTCTCTGTTTAGATTGGCACTTTAAATATTTCAATGCTTCATGATCAGAATGTATGAT
Organism: Poa pratensis; assembly: GCA_947311845.1. Lineage (NCBI taxonomy): Eukaryota > Viridiplantae > Streptophyta > Magnoliopsida > Poales > Poaceae > Poa > Poa pratensis. Next base: position 45,448,999 of record CAMZMU010000033.1, on the reverse strand, counting down.
AAATTCCTTTGGCCACAAATAATGTTGCCAAACCTCAAGAACACGAACAAGAGCATACAATTCTTTATCATAACAGGATAGTTCAATTGTGCACCATTCAATTTTTCAGAAAAATATGCAATTGGTTTACCCTCTTGCATCAACACACCTCCTATTCCAATGCCACTAGCATCACATTCAATATCAAATTGCTTATTAAAATCAGGAAGCATAAGTAACGGTACAGAAATCAAACGACGTTTCAGTTCATCAAAAGCAGCATCTTGGGCTGCGCCCCACACAAACGCAACACCTTTCTTAGTAAGATCATTCAAAGGTGCAGCAATAGTACTAAAGTCTCTCACAAAGCGTCTATAAAAACCAGCAAGACCAAGAAAACTTCGTACTTGTCCAACAGTCATGGGAGTAGGCCAATTTGTAATAGCGATAATTTTTGCTTCATCTACCTCTACTCCATTTTTCGAAACAACAAAACCCAGAAATATGACCTTGTCTTTGCAAAACGTGCATTTAGCAAGATTACCATACAGCTTATTATCACGCAACACATGCAAAACTTGTCGAATATGAGCACTATGTTCAGCTTCATTGTGGCTATAGATCAAATATCATCAAAATATACTACCACAAATTTACCAATAAAATGCCTCAAAACTTGATTCATCAATCGCATGAAAGTACTAGGTGCATTAGTTAAACCAAAGGGCATCACAAACCACTCATATAAGCCGAATTTTGTTTTGAAAGTAGTTTTCCATTCATCTCCTTCTTTCATCCTAATTTGATGATAACCACTACGCAAATCAATTTTAGAGAAGATAACAGCGCCACTAAGTTCATCAAACATGTCATCCAAACGTGGAATAGGGTGTCGATAACGAATAGTGATGTTATTAATCGCTCTACAATCTACGCACATGCGTCATGTACCATCTTTCTTAGGAACCAAAATAACAGGAACAGCACAAGGACTTAAGTTCACACGAACATACCCTTTGTCAAGAAGCTCTTGTACTTGTCGCTGTATCTCCTTCATCTCCTCGGGGTTGGTCCTATAGGGAGCTCGGTTGGGAAGTGTGGCTCCTGGAATCAAGTCAATTTGATGCTCAATACCCCGCAGTGGTGGCAAACCAGCGGGCACTTCCTCCGGAAAAACGTCACCAAAATCCTGCAAAACATCAGAAACACCAATAGAGAGAGGGGTCATGTTGTTAGAAACAAGAATTTCCCCCTTGCACATAAGCACAATGGGTACTAGAGTGGGATCCTCACAAAACTCTCTCAAATCTGATTTGGTGGCTAACATTACTAATTTCTTCTCTCCCTCACTTTTCTTTTTACCACTCGAATTTGGCTTGTGGCTCTCACTCACCGAAGGTGGAGTCTCTCGACTAGCTAATCTCTCACTCTCAGCCTCACGGTGGACCTCAACTTTTTGACGTGAATCATTTACAATATCTTGTGGTGTCAAAGGTCTCAAAAGAATCTCCTTGCCTTGCCAATTGAGTTGATATGTGTTGGATCTCCCATTGTGACGTACATCACGATCATACTGCCAATCTGAAACTCAATGCGCACTATGTGATTGATCTTCATCTCTCCACTATCAGTCAACCACTGGATATAATATGGATGTGGGTGCGGCAAATATTTCAGATTCAGTTTTTGACAAAGCTCTTCACTATCCAAATTGTGGCCGCTGCCACCATCGATGATCACCTTGCACGACCTACCATTACCAACAGCAGCTCTTGTTTGAAACAAATTGCAGCGCTGCTCCGCAGGACTAGGTGTAACACTTAATGCTCTAGGTGTGCAAACAATAGATGGCAAGTGTGTAGCATCAGCATAATGTAAGCCATCTTCAGTCTCCTCCGGCGAATCAGGATCAGCATCATCACCACTCTCATATTCTCCGTGTCCTCATTGATCAACATCACCTTCTTGTTTGGACAATCACGCTTGAAGTGACCCTTGCCTCCACACGTATGGCAGTTCATATCACGTGTGCGGGCTGCAGAACTAGAAGAACCCGTACCACTAGCTGCTGGCTGTGGTGCTGGTTTAGCTGGAGGGGCAACCGAAACTGATTTGGAAGGTGTAGCAGGACCACGGAAACTAGAAGCAGGACTAGGCGATACCGCACTAGGTGTAGTCCGTGGTGTGAAACTTCCTCGCCCAAAGGACGAACAAGGTGCATACTTGGCGTCTTCGGCCAACTGTAGTTCAGCTTCACGTGCTTGATGCAACAAATCTTGCACATCGCCATATTGATGATGACGCACAATTCGATTGATAGGAAAGTTCAAACCTGAAAGAAAACGCTGCATAGTTTGCTCAGGTTCTTCTCGCACTTTAGCACGCTGCATGATCATCTCCATCTCCTTGTAGTACTCATCAACGGACAGGCTGCCTTGCTTCAAATTCTGCAACTTATCATACAAAGAACGGATGTAATTACGAGGAATAAAACGGTGACGCATCTCTTCCTTCATCTCTCGCCAAGAAAGAATAGGCACATCATTAGCATCACGCCTAGCAGTCACAAGTCCGTCCCACCATAGCAAAGCATAGCCATCAAATTCAGAAGATGCGAGCTTGACCTTTCTATCTTCAGTATAGTCATGCAATCGCCACAATTTCTCCATCTTCAGCTCCCAATTGATGTACTCTTCCACGTCAATAGAACCTTCAAATTTTGGAATGCTGAATTTTGGTTTCCCGAGAACATCATCATCTCCGTGGGCTGCATGACCAACATTATGGCCCAAATTACAGCGCGCACCAACAGGAGCAAAACCCCTACCAAGCGGTGCGGCACCTATACCTCTAGAAGGAGGTTGTGGTCCATGTGTAGCAGGAGGTACATAAGCAGGCTCCTCCTCCTCCTCAGCATCAACGTCTTCACCGTGATCACCATGAACACTAGCATCATCAGCTGGCTGGTCGTGGCGCTGTGTCAACGTACGCATAGCACGAGTCAAAGTGTCAAGATTTGCTTGTATAGTCTGGAGTGTAGCCGCATAATCATTAGTTGTTTAAAGAACATTCTCAAGCTTGACATCTGTGGCCGCCAAATCTCTCTGTGTCTTGTCACACTGATTGTTGAACTGCCGAGACAAGTGATCACGAAGAGCCTCATACTCTCTCCAAGAAACAGCTGCAGTGCCTTCCTTCCTTTGTCTCACCACGCTATCCCTCTCGTCGTCTGAAGACATGATTAGTGCACACAAGTATATATAGCAATATGTAGGTGGAAACTCTCAACTCACTCAAAACCGAAAAAAATTGTGGATCTTACCGTTCCAAAGTGAATAGTAAAGCTTACCACACGTAGGGACTGAAACGTGCACTGCGGGGGTGAAGCGAATATTATGGGTCTCAAAGCGTCAAACAACAAAACCAGGGTATTTGTCGTGTCTCATTGCACGGACACCGGGAGTATAGGATACCCCCTTTTAGGTTCGGCACGGGGCGCGAAGGAGGCTGAGAATCGTCTTCTTGGGCGGAGTCTAGATCAAGCTCTCCTCTCCACGATCAAAGCATGCAACCAAAGGGACACAAGGAGCTACCCAGGTTCAGGCCGCCCGGAGGCTAAAAGCCCTACTCCTGCATGTCTGGATTGATGGGTTCTTCATAGTGTGGCTTACAATGGAACCTCCCGGACAGGGTACCCGGAAGGGTTTTGGCTGGAGGTAGAAGAAGGACAGATCCTGACCCGGAGGAGATCACCTTCCTCTAGTCTAGTCTTGCTCTGGTTCTAGCTTGTGTTCTTCCTTGCTTCGACCTCTCCCCTCCTCCATGCCTTGGTCCTCCTTTTATAGGCTAAGGGGTTGCCACAGGGTCACGTGAGGGGCGTGAGGGACCTTCGGGGTGAAGGACCCTCCTCATCTAGTTTAGGGGAGACGTGGCCTCTCCTCAGCCTAGCGTCTCCTTTGGGTTAGGTGGGAGCGTCCGCCTTGGGGTGGACAGGAGCTGACACCACCACGGGACGTGCTTCCCGCCCGCGCTGCCTTCGCCTTGCTTCCCAAGTCTTCCGTGGTGAGGTGGAGTGCTTATCCACAGGGACGTGGGAAGTACCCGAGAGGGAGCCTGGCCTCCTGCCGGGAACTCGGGCTCTCGGGTCCTTCCTGGCCTTCTTGCTTGGTTCGGGGACCCGGAAGGTCCCCAGGACCGGAGCCCTTAGTCGACGTAGGCCATGCGTGTCTTGACGGTGAACCCGCCAGCTTGACTTGAGTCTTGGTCTTGTCCATCTTCATCTTGGGCCCACATGGGGTGGACCCACTTTGGCAGTACTAGGGGAACCCCATGTTCCACTGTTGCGACAGTAGCCCCCGGGCATGGTCCCGGCGGCTCTTGCTCCAGCTGCCGGGGCCATGGCCTAAAGATAGGTCAAAGTGGGTCCCGGGCACCTGGTCTTCCTTGCTCTGCTTCATTGATGGCCTTGAAGGTCTTGGAGTTACTCCGCTCGGGGGAATAACTGCGGGGCCCCCTCGATTCCCACTAACGGAAGAACCGAGGAGACGCTTGACAGAGGCACGCCGTGGCTATAAAAGCGAGGCGCACCCCTGGCCTTTTCGTTCATCTTCTTCCTCAGTCCAACTCCAGGCCTCCCCACAAGCTGCCAGCGCCAATGGCGAGAGCGAGGAGAGGAGTTGGGCGCCCTCGTACTTCTTCAGCTGCTGCGGAGAGTGGCCCCTCCACTCGTGGTCGAGCTGTTCCGCGAGGTCGTGGGATTCGCGGTCGCGGCGGCCGTGGAGGCCGCGGCACCGCTGCTCCCCTCCTAGGAGCATGGTTCATACCAGCTTCGCGCCGTTCGAGTTCGTCGTGGATCTGAACCGCAGGCCTCGCAGCCGGCTTCTCCTGCCGGATTCCTTCGCGATGGCGACGGAGGACATCGGACCCTCCGGCTTCTGGCTGCAGTGGAAGGCTGCCCCAATGGCCCCTCCTGGGCCATGGCGGAGCGCACCACTGAAGGCGCCATGCTTCTGGGTCCGGGGTGGAAGTCGTTCTCCCGTGCCCGCCGCCTGTCCAGGGGGCAGTGCTTGGTGTTCCGGTACGACGGAGATGCACGCTCTCCGTGAAGATCTTCGGTGTCGATGGCGGACGCGTGGAGTGCTGCATGGAGAGCAGCAGCGGCAGCTCGAGCTCCTACGACGAGGATGAAGATGAGGAAAACTCATCTGACATCAAGGTCGAGGGGAGCTCGTCTTCCTGAAGGCGAGGAGCTTCGGACGGGCGCCATGGAGATCTCGTTGACCTCCTCCTTGGCGGCCTTGACGACGTATTTCTGGAAGTAGCGTCTTCCATTGTACGGCGGTGCTCCTTGCTCGACGGGAGCCAACCTTTTTGTTGTAAAAAAGATCGTCCCCTTGTAGTCCTTGTAAATGAAGAAGATCTTGTTTTCCTCCTTGTCTTCGTGTCGCGTCCGTGTGAATGAGAACGAGTTTTTTGCAAAACGCGCTCCCATTACTGCAGCAGCCGTAGCGTCAAGGGGTAGGTGGAGCGTGGGAGGCCTATAAAAGACCATCCAGACTCCACCCCTTCGCACATCTTCTCGCCTTCTCCTCTTCCTTTGCCTCTCCGCCCCGCACAATGTCCGGCGAAGCAGAGAGGGCCTTGTCCGATGTGTCGACGGCGGAGTCCGTCTTTCGAGGAGCGGCGGAGGCACCCAGCGAAGCTGGAGCCCGAGCCACTAGAAAGGACGAGGTCGTTCCTCGCCCTCGAGTCTCCTTGGTTTTCCCCGCGGTGGGGAACATCGCCGGTTCTGCTGCCATGGAGGCATCGGTGGCGCTGGCGACCCGGAAGGACACCATCAAGATGGAGCTGTGGAAGGAGGCCGCAGGCAATCAGAGATTGATCCGCCTCCTCTGCGACCTTGACGATGTCTTCAAGGTAAGGCTGCCTGGCAATACGACCCTTGGGAAGATCCTGCGCCTTGACTCGATTTCTTCCCTTCGTACAGGATGAGGAAGACATCATGGATAAGTTCGTGGACCACGTGCACCTCCTCTGCAGCCAGCATGTGCCGGGGTTTGCCCGGAAGTTCCCCGGCCCGTGGGACCCCTGAAGATCCTGCGCGAATGCCCTCCTTCATCCCAGGCGTCCCCGGGAGTCCGGAGTTCACCCGGCAGGCAATAAAACAGAAGACAGAGCTGCACAGCCAGGAGCCCTGAGCTGGCCTTAGTAGCATAGGCTAGATATGTATCCAGGAAAAGCTTCGACTGAATGTAATCAGAATTGTAAATTCAGAATGTAAGTTCAGATGAATGCAATCCTAGGGCTCAACTCCCGGGGTCATTTCCCAAACCTCCCTTGCACTAACGCGCCGTCAAGTTTTCTGAGGAGATCTCTTAGGTGACAAGTACTCTAACCGCCTGCACCGGTAGCAGCACCCCTAAGAGCACTATGCCTTCCGGGAGTCCACTCCACAGCCACGGGTACTAGGCCAGAAGGGAAATCTGACCGTTCGCCGGGGAGGACGCATTACCCCCGCAAAGGTTCTCATCAACTGTCAAGCATGCGCAGGTTGGTGGTATATTGACTCCGAGCGAGATATTATGCCTAGAATGCAAGATGCACATGCAAAGACTTAGCTGGTTTTTGCCGTGCCCTTGATCTACTCTGTCCTTCCCGGGTACCAGCTCCTGAGCCGCTCTTCAGCATCCATTCCTGTCCCGGGAGAGGCGCTACACACAACACACTTTCAGTAGGAAAAGAATGGACCCTCCCTTACATGTCGTGAAAGTGTTTCATCCGGAGCAACCCGCAAGCAAAGTTGAATGTGCATTTCTGTGTTTAGGTTCTTTAAAACACAGCACTGCCCGTTCCACTTCTTACCGCGGCAGTACGGCACGATCAGGTGGCAGCGCCTACTGATAGGCTACTCGCGCTCGACCTGTCAGCCACCGGCACCATGTCAGCCCCCTGCTTGGGGGTTGTTACGGATAACACACTTCACGACAACAAGAGAGGCTCACGGAATTGAAAAACTTATCTTTTATTCCTTGGCGACGATTCTTACACCCTTATACAGAACACTAGCCCCTTGGGCGTGCTTAGTTGACTCGAACTATCTGCGATTCATGTTCGTATTCAGGGGTAGAATTTCCGGAGATTCTCGATGTTCCAGGCGTTGCCCTCCGGCCTGCCTTTCTCGTCCTCCAGATAAACAGCTCCGGGTCTCAGGGTATGCGTCACCCGATAAGGTCCTTCCCACTTGGAGGACAGCTTGTTCATGTTATCAAGCTTCTGCTTCTTGCGGAGAACCAGGTCTCCGGGTTCCAGTACCCGTGAACGGATATGGCGATCATGATAGCGGCGGAGCCCTTGCTGGTATCGAGCAGATCGTAAGGAAGCTCGGCACCGCACCTCTTCCAGGAAGTTGATGTCATCAATCCTCCTCTCAGCTTGTGCGTCTTCATCATAGGCAAGTACCCGGGGGGATCCATGCCTGAGCTCTGTTGGCAAGACGGCTTCTGCTCCATAGACAAGGAAGAATGGTGTTTCTTGAGTGGCTCTGCTTGGTGTGGTTCTGAGGGACCACAAGACACTTGGTAGATGCTCAATCCAGTTCTTGCCCTTGTCTTCTAACTTGTCAAAGGCCTTGGTCTTCAAACCCTTTAGGACCTCCGCATTGGCTCGCTCCACTTGCCCATTGCACCTTGGGTAGGACACCGAGGCAAAACACACCTTGATTCCCAGCTCTTCACAGAAGTTGAGGAAGGATCGGCTTGTGAACTGAGAGCCATTGTCCGTTATGATTCTGTTGGGTACTCCGAAGCGGTACACGATCCCTTCAATGAACTTGATGGCTGCTTGAGCTGTCTGTCTTGGTACTGGCATCACTTCCACCCACTTTGTGAACTTGTCGATGGCCACGAAAAGGTATTCATGGCCCCCGACAGACTTCGGTATCTTCCCACGATGTCCAGCCCCCAGACCGCGAACGGCCAGGAGATTGGAATTGGCTGCAGAGCTTGCGCCGGCTGATGTATGTTCTTCGCATAGTACTGGCAGGCTTCACAGGTCTTGACTAGCTGCTCCGCATCACTGAGGACTGTTGGCCAGTAGAACCCGTGACGAAAAACTTTACCCGCCAGTGATCTTGATGCCACATGACTTGAACATGTGCCTCGTGGATGTCCCGTAGCAGTACTTGGCCTTGTTCTTGAGGGATGCAGCGGAGCTTGACTCCGTTGTCCCGTCGCCGGTAGAGCTCGCCGTCGATCATGACGTAGAGCTTGGCTTGACGAGCCACCCGCTCGGCGTCGTGATCGTCCTCCGGGAGGGCGTGCTCCATGATGTACTTGACGATGTCCCGGGCCCAGGGTGGGTGGGTTCCTTCCACCGGTAGCACCATCCGACGGAAAGAAAGCATAGCTTCCTCCGCTGGAGGGGCTGCCGGGTCTTGAGCTTCTGGGCTGGCTACCCGTGTTGTCGAGGTAGAAGGGTCGCCAGCCCCCGGCGCAGATCTTGTCGCGAGCCTCTCGGGTGGGATCGAAGGTCGCCTGAGGACCTCGATGTAGATCCCGGGAGGCACTGGTTCTTGCTTGGACGCCACCTGCGATAGCTCATCCGCGGCCGTGTTTTCTCCCCGTGGGACGTACACAGCCCGGAAGTTGTCGAAGCGCCGCTGCAGCTTCCAGACCTCTTCAACGTATGGTGCCATCTGAGGGCACGCGTACTCCTTGTTCACTTGTTTGATGACTAACTGAGAGTCACCCTTGACGACGATCTTGTTGATGCCGAGGCCGACGGCAGCACGAAGTCCTGCGAGCAGGCCCTCGTACTCCGCCGTGTTGTTGGAGATGTTCCCTTGGTAGTGCATCTGGACGACGTACTTCAGCCGGTCCCCGGTTGGTGAGGTTAGGACAACCCCAGCACCTCCTTTCCCCTTGGTGTAGGAGCCGTCGAAGTGCATGGTCCAGGCGCTAGGATCTTCCTTCCCGGGGAGGCAGGTTTCCTCTTCCGGGTCGTCGAACGCCGTCTCGGTCCACTCGGCCGTGAAATCCGCCAGCGCCTGACTCTTGATGTTGTCCGTGTGCTCGAACTTGAGACCGAAACCTTGAAGCTCCATGGCCCACCATGATATGCGACCAGTGGCAAGTGGGTTCTCCAGGGGGCTTCTTAGGTTGTACTTGGACACCACCGTGATGGGATGGCTTTGGAAGTACGGCCTCATCTTGCGGGAGGCAATGAGGATTGCCAGCAGCAGCTTCTGCATCATGGGGTACCGCTCCCGGGCGTCGCGCAGCACTGCGCTGACGAAGTAGACCGGGTGCTGCACCTTGCGGGTCGCCGAGTCCTGAGAGGGCTCGGCTTCCTCCACGTCGACGTCTTGGGGTGGGGACGAGTAGCCCCCGGCGAAGTCTCGTCGGAGGGAGATTCTCCATTCCCGACGGGCTCCGCGCGCTGGTGAGGTTGCAGTGACAGGATCGTGAGACCCCTGGTCACCCGGCAGCCTTTTCTTGCACGGTTGCCCGGAGAGAGTTCCCGGGTCGCTTGCCCTTGATCTTGCTTGACTTCTTCGGAGGAGCGTCACGCTCTACCACAGCACAGCGCTGATCACCTGGTTGGTGGCAGCAATGTACAGTAGTAGGGGCTCCTTCTCTTCTGGTGCCACGAGGATTGGTGGCGAGGCGAGGTAGCGCTTAAGGGACTGCAGGGCTTCCTCGGCCTCGGAGGTCCACTCCACGGGGCCTGATTCTTGAGCAGCCTGAAGAACGGTAAGGCCCGCTCCCCAAGCCTTGAGATGAAGCGCCCGAGTGCAGTGATGCACCCGTTGAGGCGCTGTACGTCCTTGACCCGCCGGGGCGCCTCCATGCGCTCGATTGCCTTGATTTTGTCCGGATTCGCCTCGATCCCTCGGTGAGAGACCAGGAAACCCAGCAGCTTGCCGGAGGGGACCCCGAACACGCACTTGTCGGGGTTGAGCTTGAAGTTGACCCGGCGGAGGTTCTCGAAGGTCTCGTGCAGGTCTTGGATGAGGGAGTCCTTGTACCGGGTCTTGACCACGATGTCGTCGATGTACGCTTCAACGTTGCGGCCCAGCTGTGACCCAAGGCATGCTTGCATTGCGCGCTGGAAGGCGTTCGGAGGCCAAAAGGCATCCGGGTGTAGCAGTAGCAGCCCTTGGGAGTGATGAAGGCCGTCTTCTCTTGGTCCTCGAGTGACATCATGATCTGGTGGTACCCGGAGAAGGCGTCCAAAAACACAGCAGCTCGCACCCGGCCGTGGAATCCACGATCATGTCGATCCGCGGCAGGGGGAAAGGGTCCTTGGGACAGGCCTTATTCAGGTCTGTGAAGTCGATGCAGAGTCTCCACTTGAAGGTCATGGGTTTCGGTACCACCACGGGGTTGGCCACCCAGCTTGGGTGGGGAACCGACCGGATGACACCAGCTTCTATCAACTTGTCCACCTCGGCGATGATGAATTCCAGCTTTTCCTTGCTTTGGTTCCGGAGAACCTGCTTCACGGGGCGAGCCCCCGGATTGACCGCCAGTTTGTGCTCGATCACCTCCCTTGGAACGCCGGGTAAACCTGACGCCTCCCACGCGAAGACGTCAGAGTTTTCCCGAAGGAAGGCGACGAGCGCGCTTTCCTATTTGTCGGTGAGGCGGGCGCCGATGGTGATGGAGCGAACTCCGTCGCTGGTTAGCGCCACCTTCTTGGTCAGCTGCGGATCGCCATGGAATGGCGCCTTCTTGGGGGAGTAGATGTGGAGCCCCCGGGGTGCCCTTCGCCCCCGGGGAGAGCCCCATCATCATCCTCCTGTACACCTTGAGGGATATCCGCCGTGGTTGCCACCGTCTGGTTCAGCTGGTGAACGCAGTAGATAGCATCGTCGATGTCGGCCTTGACCTTGATCACACCCACGGCGCCGGAATCTTCAGCATGTTGTAGGCGAAGTGGGAGACGGCCATGAACTTGGCCAGAGCAGGTCTGCCAAGTATGCCGTTGTACGGTAGCGGAGTGTCGGCGATGTCGAAGACGATTTCCTCGGTGCGGAAGTTCTTGGAGTCGCCGAAGGTGACCGGAAGGGTGATCTTCCCGAGGGGTCGAGTAACACTTCCGTTCACGCCTTGGAACACCCCGGTGTCTTGCAGGCGAGACAGGGGATTTGAAGGATAGCCAGGACCTTCGCCGTCAGCAAGTTGAGGCTGGAGCCTCCGTCGACCAGCATCTTGGTGACCTTGTAGTTGTGGATGACGGGCGACACGATCAGCGGCAGGGTCCCGACCCCGGCAGTGTTTGCAGGGTGGTCTTCTGGGTCGAAGGTGATGACTTGACTAGACCAGTCCAGGGGCTTGGACGGAGCAGAAGCAACCGCGTTCAGCTCCCGGACAAGTCTCTTGCAGGCGCCGTTGGAGGGAGGCAGAGAAGACCCTCCGTGGATGCACCCGACAACTCCCGTGACTTCTTGATACTTGCCGCCGTTGCCTCCTTGGGGAGCCGGAGCTTCCCCGTTGCCGCCGTGGGGGCCTCCGGAGTGTTGTACCCGCGACCACCTTGACCGCCGCGTCCTCCTCCACGGCCCCCCGGCCACCGCCTCGGTTCCATCCACGGCCGCCTCCGCCTTGGCGACCCGTGGGACAGTCACGAGCGATGTGCCCGGCAGTGCCGCAGTTGTAGCAACCGTCTTGACTGACCCCATCAGCTCGACGTTGCTCCCGGATGGCGAGGTTCTTGAGCATGCGGCAGTCCTTGAGCAAGTGGTTGCCTTCTGGATGGATGTGGCACCAGGGATCACCTTCACCTTCTTCCTCGGAAGTCGGCGCGGGCTTGGTCTTCTTCGGAAGAGGCTCGGTGACGAAGATCCGCTTGTCGGGTCCAGGGTCCCGCTTCTTGTTCTTGGCTGGAGCGACCTTGTCCTCGGGTTCATCCTCCCCGGGGAACTTGGCTCCTTCTTCAGCTCGAGCGCACCGATCTGCAAGCTCCCAGAGCTTACGAGCAGACTCGACGCGATGGATGCTCAGCTTCTCGCGCATCTTGGGGTTGCGGACGTTGGCGTGGAAGGACTGGATCACCAACTCCTCCTTGATGCACGGGATGGTGTTCATCTTCTGGGTGAAGCGCTGGATGAACTTGCGGAGAGTTTCACCCGGCAACTGCTTGAAGTCGTGGAGATCACTGGGAGCCCCCGGGCGCTCGTACCCGCCTTGGAAAGCCCCCAGAAACTGCTCCTTCAGTGCCCGCCAGGAACGGATGGAGCACTTGGGAAGGTTGAGAAGCCAAGTCTGGGCATCTCCCTTCAGGGCCAAGGGAACCAGTTGGCCATCATGACCTCGTCGGCCCCGGCAACCATCGCAGCAAGAGAGTAGATCTGCAGAAAGTCCCGGGGGTTCGTGGTGCCGTCGTAGCGGAGAACGTCGATCTTGAATTTCTTGGGCCAGTTGAAGTGGCGGAACTCGGGAGCGAGGGCGAGGCAGCCTTCGGCGAGGTCGATGCCCCGATCTTCCCGGCGGTGACGTTCTCGGCGACGCTCGATGCGGGTGCGCATATCCTCGTTCTGACGGCTGTTGAGCTCGTCACGAAGATCTGGGTTGCGCGAGGTAGACGACCCGATGGAGATGGCCTCGCCGTGATCGCGGTTTAGCCGATCAGCCATCGGTGGCGCGGTGCGAGGAGGCGCCGTCTTGGCTTGACGTTCACCACGAGGCTGGCCTCGCGGATCACGTGTTTGTCTTGTGCTGCTCCGGGATTGTCGACGGTGGGAGCTTGAGTGGGTTCGACCCACGGACCACCATCGGCGAAGTCGAGGAGCCTCTCGACGCGAGTCCTCCATTCTTGGTAGACCTTGGGATCGCCGCTGCTTGGAGGGAACTGCATCAGGGCCTTGGCAGCGACTAGAGCATCATGGCGAGCTTGCACGTCCGAAGGCGAGTGCGCGGAGGTCTTGCTCTTGGATGCTCGTGGATCCCCGCTGGGGCGAACGCCGTGGTTCCCTCCTCCAGCGGTGGGCTCCTTGCCGGTGCCGTTGCAGACGCTCTTCTCCCCGAGCGAGGAGGAGGCATGGTGGCGCCCTTTGGAGCCGCCGCTCCGCCAGGGCCGTTGTCCTTGTCGCGACCGTCCACTTCGTCCGGCGCCACCCTCTCCATGGGAGGGGGGACGGAGAGACGCTCCGCCGTGCGCCAGCAGCACGACGTTCAGCTGAAGCTTGAGTGCGTGAGGGAGAGACCGGCTTGGACGCCGCAGGATCTCCCTTCTTCCTTGGAGGCATGCTTGACGAAGAACTTGCCGATGAACTTGATGAAGATGAATCCAGCACTTGCGCCCCCTACCTGGCGCGCCAGATGTCGTGTCTCGTTGCACGGACACCGGGAGTATAGGATACCCCCTTTTAGGTTCGGCACGGGGCGCGAAGGAGGCTGAGAATCGTCTTCTTGGGCGGAGTCTAGATCAAGCTCTCCTCTCCACGATCAAAGCATGCAACCAAAGGGACACAAGGAGCTACCCAGGTTCAGGCCGCCCGGAGGCTAAAAGCCCTACTCCTGCATGTCTGGATTGATGGTTCTTCATAGTGTGGCTTACAATGGAACCTCCCGGACAGGGTACCCGGAAGGGTTTTGGCTGGAGGTAGAAGAAGGACAGATCCTGACCCGGAGGAGATCACCTTCCTCTCTACCTTCGCAGCCCTAGTCTAGTCTTGCTCTGGTTCTAGCTTGTGTTCGTCCTTGCTTCGACCTCCCCCTCCTCCGTGCCTTGGTCCTCCTTTTATAGGCTAAGGGGTTGCCACAGGGTCACGTGAGGGGCGTGAGGGACCTTCGGGGTGAAGGACCCTCCTCATCTAGTTTAGGAGACGTGGCCTCTCCTCAGCCTAGCGTCTCCTTCGGGTTAGGTGGGAGCGTCCGCCTTGGGGTGGACAGGAGCTGACACCACCACGGGACGTGCTTCCCGCCCGCGCTGCCTTCGCCTTGCTTCCCAAGTCTTCCGTGGTGAGGTGGAGTGCTTATCCACAGGGACGTGGGAAGTACCCGAGAGGGAGCCTGGCCTCCTGCCGGGAACTCGGGCTCTCGGGTCCTTCCTGGCCTTCTTGCTTGGTTCGGGGACCCGGAAGGTCCCCAGGACCGGAGCCCTTAGTCGACGTAGGCCATGCGTGTCTTGACGGTGAACCCGCCAGCTTGACTTGAGTCTTGGTCTTGTCCATCTTCATCTTGGGCCCACATGGAGTGGACCCACTTTGGCGGTACAAGGGGAACCCCATGTTCCACTGTTGCGATAGTATTTGGTGGAGCTGGGCTTGGGAAAACCTAACTACACCAATCTACAAATCCTAGTGCTGGTCGTATGACACACTGGAAACGCACACGGTGGAGATAAACGGGGCAAAGCAACTATGAACAAGGATGTCACAATGCACTGGAAAGACACTAGCAAGTAGCTCAAATTAACAGGCACACGATTGCTCAAGTACTAGCAGTGTCTCAAATAATTCCGATTTTTTTTTGCACTTCGGCCTCTTTTCTCTCTTTTTTTTGATACTCTTTATATATATATATATATATATTTTTTAATTTTCAATTTTCTATGGCCAGCAACTTGAAAGACACCAAGACACACGATAATGAGCAGCCTGTGAACATAAAACGTTAGCTAGTGTTAGTGGGTAAATCCTAACACGGGCTGTAGAAAGGCTGTGTCTAGGTTTTTTGAAAGAAGTGGCAAAAACTTGACCTTCCCTTACTCTTTTGGGAATTCTGAGCGATCAAAAAGCCAAAAATTGATGAAGTGTGTTTGGCTGGATGCGCTTTTTTCTCACGTCGATTTTGAGTGGTCCAACGTCGAAAACGGAGTTCGTATGCAAAAGTTATGGCCAGTCAAAGTTACTGGCGGAAAACTGTCGGAAACTGTCCCCGATACGGACTCACGGCAGGGAAAACTGACGAAAACTGTGTCGCGCATTGGCGAAAACCTGACGAAACTCGACGAAACACTGAAATCAGAACCGCGGCAGGAAAAACTGACGAAACTGTGCCACGGCCGAAACTCGGAAACGACTCGGAAAACAAGACCTAGACTTCTACGACTCGGACAAGAACAAGCAACGCAAAGGAAAAACGACCAGCAACTAAAACTTGTAAATCGTTGCAATCTAGGGCTAAGGCGAAAACTAAACCTAAATATATTTTTTTGGCTTTTTCTGGATAGGACGAAAACAGTAAATCTACGGGGATGGATTTGTGGATGCTCACCGAGAAAACGCAGGAAATCTGATACCAAGATGATTGGGGGTGGCCCGATCTTCTCAGTGAGCTGCGGGTAGATGGATGATGGTGGAAGATAACTTGCGAGAATCCGACGAACTCTACGGCTGCTCCCCTGTTGCCAATGCAACAGCTCTTCAACCCAATGGATATTCGCGACGCCTCACACCGGTGCAACGTAGCCGCCGACCACGAAGCGGTTTCTGCAATCTACTAATTCCCAGTGGAACAACAGATCACACTCAAACTTCGGTAACAATAACCTCCAGATCGCAACAAAGTGGAGGGGTGAAATCCAGATCAAAACAAAAGGGAATTCTGATAGATGAATGCTTAGCAATCCAATCTAGGGTTTAATCAAAACGTGGTCTCCCCCTCTCTAGCCACCGGCCTTGGCCTTATATGGGGGCCAACCGACCTGGGGCTTGTCCTACTCAAAACGGGTTCGATTTGACCTAAAAACGAGTACAAACCGACCAAAAAGGGTTCGGTCCAGATCTGGGCGCGCAGGCCCGCTAGTTGAACCGGCCTGGAAACCGGCCTGGAGGCCGGGCGCGTCTGCTGCCTAGCCGGTTTGCCAGCCGGTTTGGCCGGGCTGGCGACCTGGCGCCTCTGATGCATGCCCGGTTTTAGCCGGGCTGGAAACCGGGCTGGGAACCGGGTCCCTCTGGTGACTAGCCGGTTTTCCAGCCGGTTTGGCCGGGCTGGGAGCCGGCTTCTCTAGCTCCTCCCTTGCGTCTCCGTCTTCTTCTTCCCCTCTTGCGCATGCCTCCCGCTCCTCCCTCGCGCCATTGGGGACGTCGTGCTCCAATCCTTGCTACTCCTCTAGCCCTCCGTCAATGTTTGTGTTATCAACAACCCTGATCATACATAAATGTATAGATTTAGGTAGTATAAAATTCTCAATATCACAAACAGCATATTCAACTAAGAGTGAGTTCACCTGTTGTCCAAGTAGCTTGGCACGAGCTCTTGTTATTGGTCCAATCCTCACTTCATCGGGCTTGTCTTGAACAGGAACATCATCAATGGAAGAAAATGATAAAGGGCTAGGGATGTCCTCATCACGTGTCGGTCGGCAGCGCCGAAATCATCATCGGTCGCAGGGTTGTCGCTGCAGCCTCCGTTTCCGGATTGGTTTCGGCCCAATCCTTGCGCGAGAATGGTCATGTCAACATCCTTGCCTTGTTTCACAATATCGACACCTTCTGGTGATCCATTTGCCGTGCCGCTACCCCTATCAGCCGTCCCCCCTTCACCAAGTTCTTGGGCTGGTCCTTCTTGTGCGGTTGTGGCTGGTTCTTCGTCGGCGGCGCCCCATCCGTCTTCCTTCTCCAAGTGGAATAAGGTTAGATTTCGAGGATTCGGGTTGTAACCCCAATTTGACGTTCATGCATGCATTCTCATATTAGAGAAATTAACGTGTACTGTATGGTTCAGTTAGTGTTAGTTTTGTCAACGTGTTGTGCTGTTTTTGTCCATTTAGATGATGCATTGTGCTTTTTAGTTTATTTTGATTGATCACACATTGTTCTGCTTCGTTAATTTAATTAGATGACACCCTTTTAGCTGCCCATGCAATTTTGATTATATACAACTGTTGAAATAATTTTGATGATGTTGTGTGCTGTTTATGTTATTTTGCTGATGCATTGTGCTGTTTAGCCATTTTACTAAGATGATGGCTTGTGATGTTTAGGTAATATATTTTGATGACAGTGTGCTGTGTAATTGCTTTTGATGACGCATTGTGTTGTTTAGATTATTTAGACAATGCATTTACATTCTTTGGTAATTTAGATGTTACATTTCTTATCTTTATGTAATTCCAATAAATTACATATGGATGCTGCTCTGTACATTAGCATATACATGTGTGCAGAGAAAAGCCAGAAATGCTTACATTTAGGAACAGAGGTAGTAGTACATATGGGTTATGCAATTGTAGTTGTACTGTACATTATGCAAATGGTTCGTTCGTCCTGCATGCAAAGGTCTGATGCAATGACCATTTTTCATGTAGGGCGATGCGTGTCACAGGGAGGAATTCTACTTCCAATTCGATGTTCCTGTAGGCCCTCTCCCGTGGGCTACGAAGATTGTCTTCCCATATCATGAGGGAGACGAAGGTGCCGGGCAGGAGAGAGGAGGCCTTGTCAAGGGCAATTGCTGCCAGGAAGCTAGCTAAACCGAGAGGCCGCCCTTGCAGGGTCGGGTACCACGTCGCTGGGACTCATCCTAAGAGCTTCTACGTCAAGTTGAGCAACGATGACTTGTTTATGCTTGTCATCCCAAAGGAGTTCAGGGCTTATGTTAAAGGGCGCCCATACCCAAAGCTTGTGGTTATCCAGAGTAATTAGGAATGCGAGTGGGTTGTCCATGCCAATCCCTACAAAGAGGAGGTCGTCCTGGACAAAGGGTGGACAGATTTTGCTAAATTCCATAATTTTAGAGTGGGTGACTACGTGATGCTCAAGGTTATCCAATACGGTTTCAAGATGACAATCTTCGACCGCGTCACCTCCTGCCAGAAGGTGTTGACCTGTCGTGAGCACTATGATCTGAATAAAATTATCGTTAGTTTGTCGGTGGGTCTATTACAATTTTTTTGTGATGACCATGGACATAAAGTCTTGAAATCTTGATCTTAACTATGGAGATATGATGAACTAAGCTGAACTGAACTGTTGATTTGCCTTTTTTCCATAATGGTAGCATGATCTATATAGACGTATTTTTTGCTAAATTTCAGTCTGTTTTTGGCCACATTGAAAGGGGTAAAAAATACGTATCTTACAAGTACTAGTACTAGTATTATGACGGAGGGAGTATGTTCTACTAGTACATCTCTACATGTTGTCTTTTTTTCTTGCGGGAAATCTCTACATTTTGTCTAGTGTTGTGTTGCGTGTGTTGAATCCACATCGTTTTGGTCCTGTACGAATGCAGGATGGACGTGCCCGTCGTCTACGGAGTACAGTACTCCGCATGTGGCGGGACAAGATGATTGAGTAGAACTTATAGAAGAAGCCTCCAGGTTAAATTACGTTTCGATCACGCATTTCTCGAATGGACAGGCACATGAAAAGAACTTTACTCCACTGACATTTACAGGGCCACAGATTTAACTAGACAAGACGGCTCTCTCAATTGCTTGCTGTTATGGTCTAGACATCTACTCCTTATCAACAAAGGTACTAGGCCACTCGGGAGAAGGTAACACCTCCTGGCCGTTATATGTAGCATGAACGGGCCAGATTTGTCTAGATGGCTCTCTAGTGTAAAGAGTGGTCCCAGTCCTCAGGCAGACCTTTGACTTCCTTGTCCTTACACTTATCTTTCTTCCTCGGTCGCTCGCCTTCGCAGATATAACTCGTGTGAGAGAGACATCCTTCTCTTCCAACCTCCTGTTCGTTGCTGCTCCCCCCTTGCTTCAGCCATGTCTTTTAGGAGAAGCTCCCGTGCGAAGGGATCTCAGAAAGCTCCAGCCGCGGTTGTATGCCAGCCAGTGAGCAATGAAACGTCTCCGCGCCGGACACTGAAGCGCGCCAGTCTTGAGGATGAAGAGTCTAGGTAGGTTTCCATCGTTGTACCTTTGTTGCTTCCAGGGTTGGCCGTTCCAAAATTTAATCATCTTCATTCATAGTCTAGGGACAGTGATTCCAAAGGCGTCATTGGTACCCTAAATTTGGCGGAACCTGAGGTAGGAGTTTTTACGCTGCCGCGCTGCGAAATGCATGCCTTGTTGCTGACAAATTTGCCATATAGGCACGGTCGGCCTTGCCAGTCTTCGCCTCCGGGATGAGTTGGAGAATGAGATGGTGGTCACGATATCTTATGGGGACACTGGGGTTGGGGGGACGCCCTCAACGATAGCGGTGAGTGGGCTCACCTCCGAGCGGAGTGTGCTCGCCTCTGAGCCCAGTGCAAGGATGAGATGAAGGACAAGATATCTTATCTGGAGGAGGCTGTCGACGCTCGAGCCGAGTGTGTTCGCCTCCGAGCGCAGTGCACGGACGAGATGAAGGACAAGATATCTTATATGGATGAGGCCATCGACGCTCACGATAAGCGTATTGACGTCCTAACCAAGTACGTGGCTCAGTTGGAGGCCACATTATCTTTGTCGCAGGAGGCCAGCGAGCTTCATGATGAGGGCTAAGTGATCACTCTGATTTATATGCACATAATTGAACCCTAAAACCCTAAAACCATGCTTAAATTCAGTTTATAGTGAAGGATGTTAGCTGCATTTCATAGCTTCGCATCCATTTTACAGAACAGTGCGCAAAGGCACAGATTCTTCAGAAGATTCGGAAAAGAAGTCACCCCACACTACAAGAATCCCTCTACTCTGTGAGGATTTGTCGCCATGGTTCTCCTGTCCGTGGCAGATCTCAACTATTTTTGACGACCTCGGTAATTTTCGTCACGGATCCATGGGCAGCCCGCTCGGCCCGGAAAAAGTTAGACGAAACGGCCTTAACCGTCACGGATCTCAAGGGGCCTTCCGTCACAAGCTATTTTGCGGGCTGAACAGGACCAAACCATCACAGGCCACTGGGCTTCGGCAGCCGACACACATGGACTGTCGCAGCAGTGGAACACGGGGTTCCCCTAGTGCTGCCAAAGTGGGTCCACCCCATGTGGGCCCAAGATGAAGATGGACAAGACCAAGACTCAAGTCAAGCTGGCGGGTTCACCGTCAGGACAAGCAAGGCCTACGTCGACAAAGGGATCCGGTCCTGGGGGCCTGCCGGGTCCCCGAACCAAGCAAGAAGGCAAGGAAGGACCCGAGAGCCCGAGTTCCCGGCAGGAGGCCGGGCACCCTCTCGGGTACTTCTCCACATCACTGTGGATAAGCTCTCCACCTCACGCTAGAAGATCTGAGAAGACTTGGGAAGCAAGGCGATGGTAGCGCGGGCGGGAAGCATAGCCCGTGGTGGTGTCAGCCCCTGTCCACCCCAAGGTGGACGCTCCCACCTAACCCAAAGGAGACGCTAGGCTGAGGAGAGGCCACGTCTCCCCCTATACTAGATGAGGAGGGTCCTTCACGCCGAAGGTCCCTCGTGCCCCTCACGTGACCCTGTGGCAACCCCTTAGCCTATAAAAGGAGGACCAAGGCACGGAGGAAGGGGAGGTCGAACGAAGGCACAAGCCTATAAAAGGAGCAAGACTAGACTAGGCCTGTGAAGGTAGAGGGGAAGGTGATCTCCTCCGGGTCAGGATCTGTCCTTCTTCTACCTCCAGCCAAAACCCTTCCGGGTACCCTATCCGGGAGGCTCCATTGTAAGCCACACTATGAAGAACTCAACAATCCAGACATGCAGGAGTAGGGCTTTTAGCCTCCGGGAGGCCTGAACCTGGGTAGCTGCTTGTGTCCCTTTGGTTGCATGCTTTGATCGTGGAGAGGAGAGCTTGATCTAGACTCCGCCCGAGAAGATGATTCTCAGCCTCCTTCGCGCCCCGTGCCGAACCTAAAAGGGGGTATCCTATACTCCCGATGTCCGTGCATCGAGACACGACATCTGGCGCGCCAGGTAGGGGGCGCAAGCGCTGGTTTCCTCTTCATCAAGTTCATCGGCAAGTTCTTCGTCAAGCATGCCGCCGAAGAAGAAGGGAGACCCTGCGCGTCCAAGCAAGTTTCTCCCTCATGCACTCAAGCTTCAGTTGAACGCCGTGCTGCTGGCGCACGGCGGAGCGTCTCTCCGTCCCCGCCTCCCATGGAGAGGGTGGCGCCGGACGAAGTGGATGGTCGCGACAAGGACAACGGCCCTGGCGGAGCGGCGGCTCCAAAGGGCACCACCATGCCTCCTCCTCGCTCGGGGGAGAAGAGCGTCTGTAATGGCGCTGGCAAGGAGACCACCGCTGGAGGAGGGAACCACGGCGTTCGCCCCAGCGGGGATCCACGAGCATCCAAGAGCAAGACCTCCGCGCACTCGCCTTCGGACGCGCAAGCTCGCCATGATGCTCTAGTCACTGCCAAGGCCCTGATGCAGTTCCCTCCAAGCAGCGGCGATCCCAAGGTCTACCAAGAATGGAGGACTCGCGTCGAGAGGCTCCTCGACTTCGCCGATGGTGGTCCATGGGTCGAACCCACTCAAGCTCCCACCGTCGACGATCCCGGAGTAGCACAAGACAAGACACGTGATCCGCGAGGCCAGCCTCGTGGAGAACGTCAAGCTAAGACGGCGCCTACTCGCACCGCACCACCAATGGCTGATCGGCTAAACCACGACCACGGCGAGGCCATCTCCGTCGGGTCGTCTACCTCGCGCAACCCAGATCTTCGTGACGAGCTCAACAGCCGTCAAAACGAGGATATGCGCACCCACATCGAGCGTCGCCGAGAACGTCACCGCCGGGAAGATCGGGGCATCGACCTCGCCGAAGGCTGCCTCGCCCTCGCCCCCGAGTTCCGCCACTTCAACTGGCCCAAGAAATTCAAGATCGACGTTCTCCGCTACGACGGCACCACGAACCCCCGGGACTTTCTGCAGATCTACTCTCTTGCTGCAATGGTTGCCGGGGCTGACGAGGTCATGATGGCCCTGAAGGGAGATGCCCAGACTTGGCTTCTCAACCTTCCCAAGTGCTCCATCCGTTCCTGGCGGGCACTGAAGGAGCAGTTTCTGGGAGCTTTCCAAGGCGGGTACGAGCGCTCGGGGGCTCCCAGTGATCTCCACGACTTCAAGCAGCTGCCGGGTGAAACTCTCCGCAGGTTCATCCAGCGCTTCACCCAGAAAATGAACACCATCCCGTGCATCAAGGAGGAGTTGGTGATCTAGTCCTTCCACGCTGAAGAGGAGTCAAGTTCCCCGGGGAGGATGAACCTGAGGACAAGGCCACTCCAGCCAAGAACAAGAAGCGGGACCCTGGACCCGACAAGCGGATCTTCGTCACCGAGTCTCTTCCGAAGAAGGCCAAGCCCGCGCCGACTTCCGAGGAAGAAGGTGAAGGTGATCCCTGGTGCCACATCCATCCAGAAGGCAACCACCTGCTCAAGGACTGCCGCATGCTCAAGAACCTCGCCATCCGGGAGCAGCGCCGAGCTGACGGGGTCAGTCAAGACGGTTGCTACAACTGCGGCACTGCCGGGCACATCGCTCGCGACTGTCCCACGGGTCGCCAAGGCGGAGGCGGCCGTGGATGGAACCGAGGCGGTGGCCGCGGGGGCCGCGGAGGAGGACGCGGCGGTCAAGGTGGTCGCGGGTACAACACTCCGGAGGCCGCCCACGGCGGCAACGGGGAAGCTCCGGCTCCCCAAGGAGGCAACGGCGGGAAGTATCAAGAAGTCACTTGAGTTGTCGGGTGCATCCACGGAGGGTCTTCTCTGCCTCCCTCCAACGGCGCCTGCAAGAGACTTGACCGGGAGCTGAATGCGGTTGCTTCTGCTTCGTCCAAGCCCCTGGACTGGTCCAGTCAAGTCATCACCTTCGACCCAGAAGACCACCCTGTCAACACTGCCGGGGTTGGGACCCTGCCGCTGATCGTGTCGCCCGTCATCCACAACTACAAGGTCACCAAGATGCTGGTCGACGGCGGCTCCAGCCTCAACTTGCTGACGGCGAAGGTCCTGGTATCCTTCAAATTCCCTTGTCTCGCCTACAAGACACCGGAGTGTTCCAAGGCTTGAACGGAAGTGTTACTCGACCCCTCGGGAAGATCACCCATCCGGTCACCTTCGGCGACTCCAAGAACTTCCGCACCGAGGAAATCGTCTTCGACATCGCCGACACTCCGCTCCCGTACAACGGCATACTTGGTAGACCTGCTCTGGCCAAGTTCATGGCCGTCTCCCACTTCGCCTAAAACATGCTGAAGATTCCAGCGCCGTGGATCAAAGTCAAGGCCGACATCGACGATGCTATCTATTGCGTTCACCAGCTGAACCAGACGGTGGCAATCATGGCGGATGTCCCTCAAGGTGTACAGGAGGATGATGCTGGGGCTCTCCCCGGGGGCGAAGGGCACCCTGGGGGCTCCACATCTACTCCCCCCAAGAAGGCGCCATTCCATGGCGATCCGCAGCTGACCAAGAAGGTGGCGCTAACCAGCGACGGAGTTCGCTCCATCACCATCGGCGCCCGCCTCACCGACAAATAGGAAAGCGCGCTCGTCGCCTTCCTTCGGGAAAACTCTGATGTCTTCGCGTGGGAGGCGTCAGGTTTACCCGGTGTTCAAAGGGAGGTGATCGAGCACAAACTGGCGGTCAATCCGGGGGCTCGCCCCGTGAAGCAGGTTCTCCGGAACCAAAGTAAGGAAAAGCTGGAATTCATCATCGCCGAGGTGGACAAGTTGATAGAAGCTGGTGTCATCCGGTCGGTTCCCCATCCAACCTGGGTGGCCAACCCCGTGGTGGTACCGAAGCCCATGACCTTCAAGTGGAGACTCTGCATCGACTTCACATACCTGAATAAGGCCTGTCCCAAGGACCCATTCCCCCTGCCGCGGATCGACATGATCGTGGACTCCACGGCCGGGTGCGAGCTGCTGTGTTTCTTGGACGCCTTCTCCGGGTACCACCAGATCATGATGTCGCTCGGGGACCAAGAAAAGACGGCCTTCATCACTCCCAAGGGCTGCTACTGCTACACCCAGATGCCTTTCGGCCTCCGGAACGCCGGCGCTACCTTCCAGCGCGCAATGCAAGCATGCCTTGGGCCGCAGCTGGGCCGCAACGTTGAAGCGTACATCGACGACATCGTGGTCAAGACCCGGTACAAGGACTCCCTCATCCAAGACCTGCACGAGACCTTCGAGAACCTCCGCCGGGTCAACTTCAAGCTCAACCCTGACAAGTGCGTGTTCGGGGTCCCCTCCGGCAAGCTGCTGTGTTTCCTGGTCTCTCACCGAGGGATCGAGGCAAATCCGGACAAAATCAAGGCAATCGAGCGCATGGAGGCGCCCGGCGGGTCAAGGACGTACAACGCCTCAACGGGTGCATCACTGCACTCGGGCGCTTCATCTGAAGGCTTGGGGAGCGGGCCTTACCGTTCTTCAGGCTGCTCAAGAAGTCAGGCCCCGTGGAGTGGACCTCCGAGGCCGAGGAAGCCCTGCAGTCCCTTAAGCGCTACCTCGCCTCGCCACCAATCCTCGTGGCACCAGAAGAAAAGGAGCCCCTACTACTGTACATTGCTGCCACCAACCAGGTGATCAGCGCTGTGCTTGTGGTAGAGCGTGACGCTCCTCCGAAGAAGTCAAGCAAGATCAAGGGCAAGCGACCCGGGAACTCTCTCCCGGGACAACCATGCAAGAAAAGGCTGCCGGGTGACCAGGGGTCTCGTGATCCTGACGTCACTGCAACCTTACCAGACGGTGCGGAGCCCGTCAGCAATAGAGAATCTCCATCCGACGAGACTTCACCGGGGCTACCTCATCCCCACCCCAAGACGTCGACGTGGAGGAAGCTGAGCCCTTCCAGGACTCAGCGACCCGCAAGGTGCAGCACCCGGTCTACTTCGTCAGCGCAGTGCTGCGCGACGCCCGGGAGCGGTACCCCATGATGCAGAAGCTGCTGCTGGCAATCCTCATTGCCTCCCGCAAGATGAGGCCGTACTTCCAAAGCCATCCCATCACGGTGGTATCCAAGTACAACCTAAGAAGCCCCCTGGAGAACCCACTTGCCACTGGTCGCATATCATGGTGGGCCATGGAGCTTCAAGGTTTCGGCCTCAAGTTCGAGCACACGGACAACATCAAGAGTCAGGCGCTGGCGGACTTCACGGCTGAGTGGACCGAGACGGCGTTCGACGACCCGAAAGAGGAAACCTGCCTCCCCGGGAAAGAAGATCCTAGCGCCTGGACCATGCACTTCGACGGCTCCTACACCAAGGGGAAAGGAGGTGCAGGGCCGTCCTAACCTCACCAACCGGGGACCGGCTGAAGTACGTCGTCCAGATGCACTACCAAGGGAACATCTCCAACAACACGGCGGAGTACGAGGGCCTGCTCGCAGGACTTCGTGCTGCCATCGGCCTCGGCATCAACAAGATCGTCGTCAAGGGTGACTCTCAGTTAGTCATCAAGCAAGTGAACAAGGAGTACGCGTGCCCTCAGATGGCACCGTACGTCGAGGAGGTCTGGAAGCTGCAGCGGCGCTTCGACAACTTCCGGGCTGTGTACGTCCCACGGGGAGAAAACACGGCCGCGGATGAGCTATCGCAGGTGGCGTCCAAGCAAGAACCAGTGCCTCCCGGGATCTACATCGAGGTCCTCAGGCGACCTTCGATTCCACCCGAGAGGTCACGGCAAGATCTGCGCCGGGGGCTGGCGACCCTTCTACCTCGACAACACGGGTAGCCAGCCCAGAAGCTCAAGACCCGGCAGCCCCTCTGGCGGAGGAAGCTATGCTTTCTTTCCGTCGGATGGTGCTACCGGTGGAAGGAACCCACCCACCCTGGGCCCGGGACATCGTCAAGTACATCATGGAGCACGCCCTCCCGGAGGATGACACGACGCCGAGCGGGTGGCTCGTCAAGCCAAGCTCTACGTCATGATCGACGGCGAGCTCTACCGGCGACGGGACAACGGAGTCAAGCTCCGCTGCATTCCTCAAGAACAAGGCCAAGTACTGCTAAGGGACATCCACGAGGGCACATGTTCAAGTCATGTGGCATCAAGATCACTGGCGGGTAAAGTTTTCATCACGGGTTCTACTGGCCAACAGTCCTCAGTGATGCCGAGCAGCTAGTCAAGACCTGTGAAGCCTGCCAGTACTATGCGAAGAACATACATCAGCCGGCGCAAGCTCTGCAGCCAATTCCAATCTCCTGGCCGTTCGCGGTCTGGGGGCTGGACATCGTGGGAAAGATACCGAAGTCTGTCGGGGCCATGAACCTTTTCGTGGCCATCGACAAGTTCACAAAGTGGGTGGAAGTGATGCCAGTACCAAGGCAGACAGCTCAAGCAGCCATCAAGTTCATTGAAGGGATCGTGTACCGCTTCGGAGTACCCAACAGAATCATAACGGACAATGGCTCTCAGTTCAAAGCCGATCCTTCCTCAACTTCTGTGAAGAGCTGGGAATCAAGGTGTGTTTTGCCTCGGTGTCCTACCCAAGGTGCAATGGGCAAGTGGAGCGAGCCAATGCGGAGGTCCTAAAGGGTTTGAAGACCAAGGCCTTTGACAAGTTAGAAGACAAGGGCAAGAACTGGATTGAGCATCTACCAAGTGTCTTGTGGTCCCTCAGAACCACACCAAGCAGAGCCACTCAAGAAACACCATTCTTCCTTGTCTATGGAGCAGAAGCCGTCTTGCCAACAGAACTCAGGCATGGATCCCCCGGGTACTTGCCTATGATGAAGACGCACAAGCTGAGAGGAGGATTGATGACATCAACTTCCTGGAAGAGGTGCGGTGTCGAGCTTCTTTACGATCTGCTCGATACCAGCAAGGGCTCCGCGCTATCATGATCGCCATATCCGTTCACGGGTACTGGAACCCGGAGACCTGGTTCTCCGCAAGAAGCAGAAACTTGATAACATGAACAAGTTGTCGTCCAAGTGGGAAGGACCTTATCGGGTGACGCATACCCTGAGACCCGGAGCTGTTTATCTGGAGGACGAGAAAGGCAGGCCGGAGGGCAACGCCTGGAACATCGAGAATCTCCGGAAATTCTACCCCTGAATACGAACATGAATCGCAGATAGTTCGAGTCAACTAAGCACGCCCAAGGGGCTAGTGTTCTGTATAAGGGTGTAAGAATCGTCGCCAAGGAATAAAAGATAAGTTTTTCAATTCCGTGAGCCTCTCTTGTTGTCGTGAAGTGTGTTATCCGTAACAACCCCCAAGCAGGGGGCTGACATGGTGCCGGTGGCTGACAGGTCGAGCGCGAGCAGCCTATCAGTAGGCGCTGCCACCTGATCGTGCCGTACTGCCGCGGTAAGAAGTGGAACGGGCAGTGCTGTGTTTTAAAGAACATAAACACAGAAATGCACATTCAACTTTGCTTGCGGGTTGCTTCGGATGAAACACTTTCACGACATGTAAGGGAGGGTCCATTCTTTTCCTACTGAAAGTTTGTTATGTGTAGCGCCTCTCCCGGGACAGGAATGGATGCTGAAGAGCGGCTCAGGAGCTGGATACCCGGGAAGGACAGAGCAGATCAAGAGCACGGCAAAAATCAGCTAAGTCTTTGCATGTGCATCTTGCATTCTAGGCATAATATCTCGCTCAGAGTCAATATACCACCAACCTGCGCATGCTTGACAGTTGATGAGAACCTTTGCGGGGGTAATGCGTCCTCCCCGGTGAACGGTCAGATTTCCCTTCTGGCCTAGTACCCGTGGCTGTGGAGTGGACTCCCGGAAGGCATAGTGCTCTTAGGGGTACTGCTACCGGTACAGGCGGTTAGAGTACTTGTCACCTAAGAGATCTCCTCTGAAAACTTGACGGCGCGTTAGTGCAAGGGGAGGTTTGGGAAATGACCCCGGGAGTTGAGCCCTAGGGTTGCATTCATCTGAACTTACATTCTGAATTTACAATTCTGAGTTACATTCAGTCGAGCTTTCCCTGGATACATATCTAGCCTATGCTACTAAGGCCAGCTCAGGCTCCTGGCTGCGCAGATCTGTCTTCTGTTTTATTGCCTGTCGGGTGCACTCCTTTCTTCCGGGGACGCCTGGAAGAAAGGATAACACGCGTGCAGGATCTTGTCAGGCGCGTCGAAGAGCTCGACCCCCTTCTGCCGACCAGGGCGCTCCAGGGCCAAAGAGACGGAAGATTCCGTCCGCCAGTTCGCCTACGGACTGACTCTCGGCCTACGAAAAGCAGTCTAGGTCAAGATCGAAGTCATCCAAAAAAAAGGCGGAAAAACAGAGAAGAGCAAACAGTGAACCTGATCGATGGCCTCGAGCTCAGCCACAACCAAGGACAGCTCCGGAATACCGGCAGTCCTTTCATTCAGATGGACCACAGGTGCGCCCTCTTCACTGCCCTAATCCTTGACTCTTCTTGGGCAACAGGACCGAGACAGTCGCCAGGCGAGCGACATTCTGGGCAGCAGAAGAACGGGACGCAACCTCGCCATCAGCGGCTCGGGCTCCAGTTTCGCTGGGTGCCTCCGCCGCCTCGAAAGACGGACTCCGCCGTCGACACGTCGGACAAGGCCATCTCTGCTTCGCCAGACATTGTTCTGCGGGGCTTGGAGAGGCAAAGGAAGAAGAGGAGCGGAGCAAGGCGAGAAGATGTGTCAAGGGAGTTGGAGTCTGGAGGGTCTTTTATAGGCCTCCCACGCTCCACCTACCCCTTGGCGCTACGGCTGCTGCAGTAATGGGAGCGCGTTTTGCAAAAAACTCGTTCTCATTCACACGAGCGCGACACGGAGGCAAGGAGGAAACAAGATCTTCTTCATTTACAAGGACTACAAGGGGACGATCTTTTTTACAACAAAAAGGTTGGCTCCCATCGAGCAAGGAGCACCGCCGTATAATGGAAGACGCTACTTCTAGAAATACGTCGTCAAGGCCGCCGGGGAGAAGGTCAACGAGATCTCCATGGCGCCCGTCCGAAGCTCCTCGCCTTCAAGAAGACGAGCTCCCTCGCCCTTGATGTCAGATGAGTTTTCCTCATCTTCATCCTCGTCGTAGGAGCTCGAGCTGCCGCTGCTGCTCTCCATGCAGCACTCCACGCGTCCGCCATCGACACCGAAGATCTTCACCGGCAGCTGGAGCAAGAGCCGCCGGGACCATGCCCGGGGGCTACTGACGCAGCAGTGGAACACGGGGTTCCCCTAGTGCTGCCAAAGTGGGTCCACCCCATGTTTGCCCAAGATGAAGATGGACAAGACCAAGACTCAAGTCAAGCTAGCGGGTTCACCGTCAGGACAAGCAAGGCCTACGTCGACAAAGGGCTCCGGTCCTGGGGGCTACCGGGTCCCGAACCAAGCAAGAAGGCAAGGAAGGACCCGAGAGCCCGAATTCCCGACAGGAGGCCAGGCACCCTCTCGGGTACTTCTCCACATCACTGTGGATAAGCTCTCCACCTCACGCTAGAAGATCTGAGAAGACTTGGGAAGCAAGGCGAAGGTAGGTGGGCGGGAAGCACAGCCCGTGGTGGTGTCAGCCCCTGTCCACCCCAAGGCGGACGCTCACCTAACCCAAAGGAGACGCTAGGCTGAGGAGAGGCCACGTCTCCCCTTAAACTAGATGAGGAGGGTCCTTCACGCCGAATGTCCCTCGTGCCCCTCACGTGACCCTGTGGCAACCCCTTAGGCCTATAAAAGGAGGACTAAGGCACGGAGGAAGGGGAGGTCGAACGAAGGCACAAGTCCAACCAGAGCAAGACTAGACTAGGGCTGCGAAGGTAGAGGGGAAGGTGATCTCCTCTGGGTCAGGATCTGTCCTTCTTCTACCTCCAGCCAAAACCCTTCTGGGTACCCTATCCGGGAGGCTCCATTGTAAGCCACACTATGAAGAACTCATCAATCCAGACATGCAGGAGTAGGGCTTTTAGCCTCCGGGCGGCCTGAACCTGGTAGCTCCTTGTGTCCCTTTGGTTGCACTTTGATCGTGGAGAGGAGAGCTTGATCTAGACTCCGCCCGAGAAGATGATTCTCAGCCTCCTTCGCGCCCCGTGCCGAACCTAAAAGAGGGTATCCTATACTCCCGTGTCCGTGCATCGAGACACGACATGGACCCCACCCACTGCGCACCCACATCTCTGTCCGACGCCTCGCTGTCTGACCTGGACCCACACTTTTCCGATGCCAGTCAAAGAGATGTTGCAGATGTACCCACATGTCAGGCCGACACAACCTCTGTGCCGCACGTGTAGTGGAACAGTACCAGTGGGAACCACCTGTCAGCAGGGAAACCAATATTTTGCGCACGTGCTCTTACACGTGTCTAGCGGCCATCACATCGCGTAGCAGGGGGACCCGCATGTCAGTATGGGACCCACATATTAATTTATTCAGTATATATATTTAAATAACGGAAAAATAATCTATTATATTATAAAACAACAAACAATCAGCGGTGGAGATTTACCACGGTAAAACTAAGATGTATAAACGGTGCAGATTTATCACGCACGACACATCCAATTTTAAAAAGGAGACTGATCCAATCTACAATCTTCCGTGCCCGGCAATGTTGCAGATGTATCACGCACGCGCATCCAATTTAAAAAGGAGTGGACTCTTTTATTATTCATGTACGACTGCTTGCCTTGCCAAAAGAAAGTCTTTCTAGGTTTTCGTATTGATGTACGACTGCTAGCCTTGCCAAAATAAAGTACTACCGCTAGCAATCAATCAATTTATGACGGACTAGCGTTTCATCGCTCGCCTACACAGTAGGCGCGACGGCCGGCTGGGCGGCCCGACGAGACGAAGCGCGACGATCGCTGGCGTCTCGGCTCACAGCACACATCGGATAGGAGGCCATCGACAAGCAGCACTGGATCAGCGACGTCGCTCTGCAAAATCTGTATGCCACGCCGACGAGATGGAGAGCTGCGATCTCCCGTCATTGTCGGCCGGCGCCCGAAAGACGAAGTGTGACGATGTGCCGCCTCGGCCCGCAGCACATATCGGATAGGAGGCCATCGACGAGGAGCACTCGACCAGCAACGTTGCTCCGCAAAAGCTGTATGCTACACCGACGAGATGGAGAGCTGCGATCTCCCATCATATACTCACAGGAGGCATGGGAGAGGAGGCTATTGGCCTGGAGGATCGAAGAATAGGTGCATAACCCAGTACTGACGTTACAAAGGCATGGGCCTATTCCCAGATGGGGGTGAACTGCAACAGGTTTGGATTCGTTGTTTCACTGATGTGTCGAAACTATACATATTTGTCTTGCACCTTCTAGGCTGAGTTGTTAAAATATTTTGCATCGTCTGAGATGAATTTGACAAATATGCACAGATTGATTCATCACGTGTGCTGTCTCTACTGATATGGTTGATGCTCTGATCATTATTCCAGTAATTGGAGGAGTGGTTACGAGAGATAGGATATTGAAGAAAAGGATAGCAGTACATGTTTTTTTTAATATGCGTCTCTCCTTTGAACTGAACATAAAACATGAAAGGATCTGCCCTGGAAATTCCACCTTTTTCCTCCAATTATATATCGGTTTAAGATTTTTGTAAAACAAGCTTACCAAGTACTTTTACTCAGTGGAGTAATTAAAAAAATCATGTGTTAGTGATGCTAATGACCAGTGCTAACTGAATTTTGTTTTCTCTCGAAAGTGTTTAAACAAAAGAATACATCTGTATTTGATTTCAATACTTTGATAGGAAGTCCATGAGTAATTCGATGTGAAGGATGAGGCGGACAGCAGGGTGCCATGTGAGGAGCGAGGAGAGCGATTCCATATTAGATTCAAGGTAAACTCTATGTAGTTTTTTTACAGGGAGCAGAACCAGCGACTCTGGCTATTTGGACTGGACATTCGGCGGACCTTTTTCAAGTGAGACTATAGAAACCTTATTTTTCCGGTAATTTTTTAGTGGTTGATCAATTATTCAAAAGAATTCATTATTATCATAGTTGCTACAAATCAGTGTACATATCGAGTTTCGTTCTCCTCACAACATAAATCTTTGTGGACGGCAGTACATTTTTATTCAAGAACATCTAATTAACCTTTGGTAGTTTCAGTTCCATCCTAAGTAAAATAAAGTAATTTATAATTGGTCGCTGAAACACTTATTACAGTTGTGCATACGCACTAGATATGTAAACAGAATGTACTGTTAATTTTTTGGCAAGTTTAAATTTGAACGATCATTAGTGTACAGTAAGACAGTTCTTAGTGTACATATAACATGTTCTGTTAACGGTGCCACTGAATTTCCTAACTATATATGCTATATTTGCTAGGTATGCTGCTGCGAAAAATTACTTGGTATATTTGCTAGGTATGGCTCAGTGACATCTACTACCGATTTTTTGGCCCGAGAGCATAAAATCAGTGATACTACCTCTTGCAACCGCAAGACCGTATCTAAAGCTTACTGCTTGAGCTTCCAAAAAATAATTTAATGCTTCAGTCAAGAAAATCACTAAACTCACTGTTTGCTTTTTATATGGTCTTCATTTTCGCTGTAGTCAGATCCATTTGGAAAGGGTTTGCATAATACATGACGATAGAATTAATCTTATGGCCGGATGTCAGGTACATTTTACTCCTTGGTTTTCATTTATGTTTGTCAACAATAGGTCTCTGTTTCTGGATCTTTGGTTACACATAAATATATATATTTATTGGTACTGAGCTCTCCCAAAAGCACGCGGGAGGGAGGAAGAGTATTGAGACCTTCTGTAATAAATTGATCAGACAAAGTTTACTATTATACAGAAAAAGGTAACATTCTACAATGTTTATATTTGAAAAAAAAAAGATGTCCAGGGCATACTACATAGGGTACAATATCTCCTAAGGTGTGTACATACTCATTTCAAATATTTGAAGAAAACAAACTTTTGACCTTTGGGGATGCACAGATTTTAGGGATGATGAAATTATATTTAAATAGGGGAGGTAAACATTTTCGTAAATAGTTATCAGAGAGAAAAATATTGTGGACAACACTTTCAGACTTATGATGTTAGGTAATGTGTCGGACTAATAAAGCAAAATATGTGGTATGATTTGTTTTCTATTTATCGTGGTAGAACTTGATTAATGCAAAAGACACGATAAAATAGGAGTTTCAGGGACAAAAAAGCTTAATTGACCGTTTTGTGAAGTTATTCATCCATTATTGAAAAAATGGTTTTTTAACCTTGGATAATTTACCCATTTTGTATGAATGGAACTTTATATATCTTGGTTTGCGTCTTTGTATCATAATAGTAAATGAAATCGGACGATTCTACCAGAGATATTATAATTCAGATGATTGATCTTTTTAGACTAATCTCTAAAGTCTAACCAGAGAAATAGGATTTGAGACTCTCCCATGTGCATAAGTGGTAAACAATGTCATTTATTTCGTAGTGAATAAACTGGCTTTTTTTATACAAAAAAACAATAGGAAAAAACTATTGTGTCATTTTCTATATCTTATAAACGGGAAAACCTACCATATCAGTAAAACCTGGTTTAATTTAATTAGCTTGAACGAGCATGATCCGCCTAATATATCCAGTTGGTACATGCATATATTTAATGTTAGATGACATGAAAAAAGAATCCACGAGTGCTGAAATACAATTGATTGCTGGAGTTAGAAACAATAAGAACATTAATGGTATAGTCCACTACTTCATAAAATAACTTTTGGAAGCCTAAACAACGAAGGTGTAAAGGTTTGCATTTTTAACACGTACATATGCTTTATCACGTAGATTCAAGCGTGGAAGCATTTGTAAGCTCAATAAACTTACTATAAATAATTCTTTATATATTCTTATTTATTTAAAAAGTTCTTTAATATCCTATCTATATGAAAATGATGTATTATAAATATCAATAGTTTTGGTAAATCAATACTAGCCGCGCAAATGCGCGGGCCACCCAGCTAGTTTTACTTATTACAAATGTAACAGAAATAATAATTATTTCAGACGGGACCTAACATTTTTTCAATATTTATTAGAAATTCAAAAATAAAAAATTATAACAATTTATAAAAATATAATTATTTCACCATATCTGGGATCCGCATGTCAGCTTTGGGCCCATCATATTTCCGCACGTCCGCTTCCACATGTCCAACATAGGCAGAGATTGGGCTAAATCATTGGGGATATGTGGGCTGAAGCTGTAAAATAAGCAGATTTGGCCCGGATTCTGCACATGTTTGTTAAGATCACATGACTCACGTGCGGTCGGGCGAGTTTGGGCCAGATTGTGAGCGCACGTGCAAGCTTCCACGTGTCTATCCTAAGGTAGCTTAGCCCATATCATTGTGGGTAAGTGGGCTACAGATTTGGAATACGGTAGTTTAGACCAAATTCTTAGCCCAACTGCTCTTCACGTCCATCGGAATCAAGCCTGGCCCATATCATTGGAATACAAGGGATGAAGCTGCAAAGCAGAAATTGGGCAAGATCATTGAGGTTAAATGGGCTGAAACTACAAAATAAGCAATCTCGGGCGAGCTGCACATGGCTCTGCCTCTGTAGCTAGGCCTCTTTGGCAGGCTTATGTGGAGCGGATTCATCATGATAATTGTTGAATCTACATCATGGGTAAAATTATTTTGGAATTATTCCAATGATAATTAATTTGGCAATAACATGAAACTGATTAAAATACAGTTGTAACTAATCGAAATAGGCTTTATAAATAAAAAAATTAAATGGATTATTCCAACCGAGGCAGTTTTGGCACCACGCTTTATGTAAAGCAACAAACACTGTTCGACGTTCTATTCACCGAGGCATTTGCAATCAGAAAGTAAGTTGCACCTCTCAGAGTGCAGTAGCTCACTGATACAAATAAGCGAGGCAGGAGATTCCTCCCAAGGTTAACAATTCAGACTCCTAGGAGCCATGGCGCTCAAAGATGGAGGACCTAGCTAGGAGTATGCTAAAAAAGATGACAGTACGCAACTGAAGCCATGGAGAGAAGCAGTAGAGCTGAGATGTCAAACCATATAACCACATTGAATCTAAAGAGGAAAAGCAAGCCTCATTCAATCAGATTTCCTCCCGATTTCATTAATATGAAACCTATTAAAATATGAAACACGTTTCAGTCTGAAAAAACATGCCACGAAAATACATCCAGACCACAGAAGCCATGTTAACATCATGCTCAATCAGAACTTCAAACTTATTACAGACCATAGAAGACATGCTAACATCATACTCCAAAGGTTCTTGCACCAAATCGAACATCACAGAAAACTTCTCGCAACACAACACCTACAGGAATACAACTAAGCCAACAACAATATTTTTCTTGCAGTCGTCCAACCGTAATTCTTGTCAGACACCACCTACCAAACGTTTGCTTCAGGTAACCAAATAATCCAGCAGCACCATGCCCTACACAAAATGATAATCAATGTAAAGGAAGAAAAACACTAAACTGTGCCAAGATTGCAGGGTTATGAAGTGGGTTTTTATTCTAGCTTTTATTTTACATATTTGGAAATATAACTCAATAAAAAAATAAGTCTCTTTCTTAGATCTAACATCTTTATATTCTATTACTAAATTACTAAATCATCTGATAACTAAGATTACACAATGCATCACAAGCACCACACGGTGCCACGGAGAATAAACAACCAATCACTTCTCTGATAGTAGTACCTTCAAGACATGGACGTACCTAGATACACCAGCATCTCTGGAGTTATCGATGAGCTCTGATTGCTCCAAATATCCATGGTTGTTCGGAAACATGTTACCATATTTCTTGGATCTTTCCATCCTTTCACAAGATATTGCTTACCGAATTAGACTAGATTATGATAACCGTGACCCTCAGCTTTTCAAATAGAGGATGGTGACCTCTATTTTATGACTTGGGATGACAAACTGATCCCAGAGAAGGTTGATACACCTATGGAATTCAGTGCAGCAAGGCCACGTATAATGAACATCCTGCAACAATTATGGTATATTTCTGAGCTGTGACTGCTTATTTCCTTTTCTTTGCTAAGTTGTTGTAAATTACTAAGAACTATGTGGTACTAGAATGTGGTATAACAGGGTGACATACTTCGGCTTACCTTTTAGGCAACAGAAACCCTACCAAGAGTTAATTTTTTTTAATTGAGGAAACTAAGAAAAGCTACAACATGTCACCACCTCCCTCACCTATTAATTTATTATTCAAACCATGTCTGAATCATGCTCTGGACAGATTTTTAACAAATCTGAGAATACAAACAGAGTAGAAGCTACCTACATTAAATAAGTTTATCTTCCCACCAAAGATATCCACAGAGCTGGGTCACTATGGGTGGGAAATCTAAGCACATCAACCAAGAGGACAGATCGTGTGCACACTTCAGCTGTGATGTGTGATGTAGCTCTTGAAACAATGCATCGATGTGAAAATATGAACACAAAATAGGATAACTAGATAAAAATAAATGTAGCTACCAAATAGGCTACATTTAATAAATCTAGCTTCCCACCAAGATTGAGCTCCGCAACACAGTTGGGAGCACTAAGGCAGCCGAGAAAAAAGGGAGAGGAAGAGGTAAATCAAATTCTATGGCTCAAACACAAGATCTGGACCTCTCAGGGACACCCAAAGATATCCACAGAACTGGGTCACTGTGGGTGTGAGATCTATAAGCACATCATCCGAGAGGAGAGAATCTGAGAAGACTCCTGCAATTGACCTGCAATTAGCATGCAAGTCAAAATATGAATACAAAATAAGATAACTAGAAAAAACTTCCAAATATGATTTGAACTTACCAGCATCAGAAGTTTGGGGCTAAACTGGGCTATATTGGAGTCAACATCAGACATAAGGAGGCAGGAATCCATCTAATCTTCCAGCCATTTTGTGCGGTGTTATCGAAATATGGTACGGTTTGCTGTTTGACTTCCGACTTAGCTACGCAAAAATAAGGAAGATAAGCACAACCAAGAGAAATAAATTGCAGAGCTAACTACAATTAATAAACACACTACGAATCAAAACAAAAGCACATAAACCTTAAGCTTGTTACAAAAATAGCCAACAGGAAATGAATTTGCACACATTTTTTTGTACATAATCAAACAAATCTAGTAAAGTCTTAAACAGAAGCACCACAACCACTCATACCACTGCACGTCACATAAATCCCCATGAGAGCCACTGCGGCCATGCAACATCGTCGTTAATAATATCTTAATCATATAGAGGTCCCAGATAGAACTACGCTACTGATCAAATGACAGGATGTAGCACCAAATCAAACAGCATGTTTTCGTAATGCAGGACTCGGGGGTTCTACTATCAGATCTACGCACAGTAGAATGTTTCCAAATTCCAAGCAACCGGATCTAGAACAGTACTCAACCTGAGATAGGGTTTCCCATTACTTACACCCATTTATTCAGTTCCCGAGGTGGCGGAAGCTCGGCGACGATGGGTCGAGCTAACGCGACTGTAGCCGGCGTGCGGTTGTGGATTTGGCCGGATCTAGTACGTTCCGGGTTAGTAGAAATGGGGAAAACTGGGTGTGACCGTGTGAGACACTTGGGTGGGGAACTTGGGGATTCCTGGATTGTACTGTCTACAATTACCAGAATACCCTTCCCCTCACACTGGGACGGGGCACATGCATTACGTCATTACGTGTAGTGGTGTAGAAGCGGCATTTGAATGGTTGATAATTCTCTATTTTTTCTTTTCTGTTTTGAACCATCGTCATTGCCGCCCTCCAGCAACAAGAGAGAGGTTAACTCAACACGCTTACCCTTTCTTTTACCGAGGATAATAATCGGATTTGTTCATAGGAATATAAACATTTCCTTTTTCAGGCAGACTTAAATATGAGGATTATGTACCTGGAGATGGTGATTGGGCAATATAAGTACCTGTTACGGCGGAGTGTCGATCGGAACAACCTGCTCGTGACTATCTTGGATAATGCAAGGGCAAGAGCTGGCTACATGATGAACGATGTTGCAGACCTGCAGGCTCGACTTATGGAGGCAAATCTTGAAAGTAACACCGTCGGGTGACGGCCAAGGATGATCTTCTACTCGTAGCAATTTAACCAAGTGCAATTAGTAGTGATGACTTTTGAGTAAATTCGCTTAAGTAGGTGTTTCGAAATGAACGGCCTCCGGCTACCATTCGGAAGACTATGGGGTCCTATGGAGTTGTGGTTTGATGCACTATTAAGCTGTGTAACAGTCAGTTTATGCAGCACTGCAAGAGCTCCTGCAAGCTGGTGTTTGATACACTATTAAGCTGTAGTATTCAGTTTAAAAAAAAAGCTGTGTAGTATTCAGTTTATGCAGCTCTGTCATAGCTCCTGCCTTTTGTATGTACAATGTAGACACTTTGAGCTTGATAATTGACAGAGTTGATCATGTAATAAGAAATGGACCAAAGGAGTATTTCTTCCACTCGCAACCCAAACTGAATGTTTTATTCACATAGTTTCGCTTTTCACTTAGATCAAGTCTAGCTAAGGCGCTCATATAGGAGGCCAGGTAATAAAAACAAATGTTCAAAATCAAATCAACAGATAAGCGAGGTATTTCATCGTTTGGAATTATTTGACGGTGGATTTAGGTCTACTTGGAACGATGGGCACTTATGACAGGCACCAAAAGACTTGGCCGCAAAGCGTCAGCCGCATATGTTGCATCAACACCGGGCTCGACGCCAGGGCAAGTTGCATGTGGTTTCTGAATTCTGATGCTCACTGCACATCCTCTAATGGGCGCATTTTTCAACCGATAATTCCTGGGCGCTTCGCCATCCAGATATGTTGCATCTACACCGGGCTAGACGCCAGGGCAAGTTGCTTGTGGTTTCTGATGCTCATATGGGTGTATAAGCGCCGCACTGCACATCCTCTAATGGGCGCATTACAGGACCTCTATAAACCCTGATTGATATATTGGTAACTTGAGATTAGAGATGAGGCCTTTAGAATCTACAAATAAGACAACACACTAATGCCCGTAATTCCTTCACTAGTACACAACAAATCTGATTACATAACACAAGATTCTCAATGAAATAATATCGAAGTCTAAACGCTAATAAGCACCTTGGACTAGATCACCAGCACAATAGTTATAGGCTACCGATCAGAAATTGTTAGTGCTGATGACTACCTATCTCGCAGAAGATAGGTAATATAAGGCCCTCCTTAGACATTTTTCTCAGAGGCACGGGGTGTCATCGGCATCAGTGCAGTGTATCACATCTTTTTGTACATAGTGTCACCAAAATGGATTCCTGTTATTCAGAAACGCTTAACTAAGGGAGAAAACAATAGAAACATAAAATAAGTATACATGAGATATAATCTAAACCTCACCATGATGTGGGGAAGCGTGGCCAAGGAAGAACAAGTACTAACTGGCGAGGGGCATTGTGGCTCATGGCCAACACCTCTACCAACATGAGTAATACGACAGCAAGCAGAAGCTTTTAACGCAATATCAGCCCCTTCTTAGACGATGCTCTTGAGGCAAGTGGCGTCAATGGCTTAAGCTGTAGCTCATCACATATATTTTGTACAGTGTCACCGAAATAGATTCCTGTTATTTAGAAATGATTGACTTAGCACAAAAACCAACAATCGCAACATAAAATAAGTACATTTGAGATATAATCTATACCTAACTCTGATGTAGAGAAACGTGTCTACGAGGAACACGTGCTAAATGCTAAGGGGCCCTTTTGCTCATAGCCAAGTCCTCCACCACCATGAGTAATATAATAGTAAGCAGAAGCTGCTAACGCATATAATGGATCTTTTGTACAGTGTCACCGAAAGAGATTCCTATTAAAGAGAAGACATTTAACTTACCATAAAAATAGAATCATAATCTGTAGTTCTAGTATAAGCAACATATAAAGTCACCAATAAGAAGTGAAGCGTAACCAGGAATAGCAAATGCTAAATATAATCAGCACCTTGTACTTAACGACATGCTTGACGATGCAGTGGATAGTGGATTGTCGTGTTCGAACTCAGGGAATAGATTACAAAAAGATGGTGCTTGATTCACAGCTAGATCAAGTAAAAGTGTTGGATTTATCTAGAACAACTAAGAAACAGAAATAAAGGTGGCTCTTTTTAGGATTTTTCAGGGTTTAAGTGACAGAAATGACAACAACATGAAAGTGAACAGTAGCAGAGAGAGTTTAGATGCAGATCACACAACAAAACATGGAGGGATCAACAAACAAACATCACAGGGTACTTCACCAACAAATGAGCACAAGTACTGGACAACATCAACACACAACAAGCATAAATACATCACAATTCGACAGACTGGTTTCAACACAGAGTTCTAAACTAACAGATGAATGCTTAACAGGGTTCAGAGTGAGTAAACAAGCAACGGAGCAGAGGAGTGAGGTGTTCTTCCTTGACTTGGATGGTGTTCTTGGTGTTGGTGCAGATCACAGCAGCAGGAGATGTAGAGGAAGTCTTGGAGCAACAGATGATGCATGAGAGGTCTTGATCAGCAGGGGATGCAGAAGATGATCTTGAGCAGCAGAGGAAGTAGAGGAGTAGGAGTTCTTGTTCTTCAGTCGATCAATCACCAATCTTCAGGGTGATCCAGTTCTTGAGCCATGTTCTTGCTGTGGGTCTTGTTCTTGGTTGTTGGTGAGGTGTGGAGGAAAAGGGGGAAGTGATGGATGGTGTGTGGTGGATGGATCAGCTCAAGGCAGGGTCCTCTGCTCCTTTATGCCGGCATCACACGGCAGGGGGCCAGTGTGGTGGTGGTTGGTGATAAGGAGGGAACCTCCCCCCCCCCCCACATGGGGTGTCTTCACCTTTATCAACTTTTTGCCTTTTTTGCTTTCCTTGCATTCGAAGCTGATCCTTCTCTTGCTCATTCAAACATTTTCCTTCTTATCTCATCCTTGGGGACTTCTACCTTTTTGCCACCTTTTTGCTTGGGTCCTTCTCAGCTGCAGCAGAGGAGATGATGGTGCATTGCCACTGCACTTTTTGCCTTTGGTCCCTCTGCTTCCTTTCTTCTCCCACAAGATGGTCCTCTCTACTTTATGACTGCATCTCCTCTTAGTCCTTGCTGGTGGCCAATTGTAGAGTTTATAGTGCCTTTTCGCACTTTTCTGCATAAAGACAGTAAAAGAAGGTGAACTGCTCATTTTGGCCATTTTAAGCACTGTGATCATGGTTTTGCAATGCAAATTGGTGTAAATGAAGATGTAAATGATGTAAACAGGGGGCATAAACCATATAAATATCATGCATATCAAACCCCCAGACTTGAATCTTTGCTGGTCCTCAAGTAAAGGTATGCTGACAAAAGTTGACAAAATCTGAAAGTGAACAGTAACAGTTCTAGAGGATATAAAGATTTATGTGTATATAAGTCATTGCTAGATTTCTAGTTCATGGATGATACTAAGTAGTTTCAGAAAAAGATTTCAGTAAGACTTTCAAGTGTTTTTGAATTCAAAAACATAGAATCAAAAGTATACTCAGTTCAGGTTCAGAGTTAAAGCTAGAAGATCCAAAAATAGCCCAAATGCAGAAATGTATGCAAGTTACTGCTTCACATGCCACAGATCTCTGGATCATGACATGCTAATGCTTATGCAATAGTTAGGATGCAAATGCTTTGGTTAATTGAATTAGTGCTTCACATACTACAGATCCCAAGATCATAGTCTGCTAATGCTCAAAATTTTGGTGCTTCATCCTTTTAAAAGGGATTTCTGCAAAACTTGCTTCAGTTAGTGCTTCGCATACCACAAATCCCAGGATCATGGTATGCTAATGCAAACAGGGTTAGTGCATGGTAATTACAAATTGGATGCAATGTTGAATGGTTAGTGCTTCACCTGTCACAGATTCCAAGATCATGACAGGTTAATGCTAAATGTCAGTAAAGGGCTACAAAATGGATAATAAAGCTTCAGCTACTGGACTGAACTAGAGCATCTTAAGAATTCAAATATTTTAAATGGAGAAACAAAAGAAATTCCATACTGAAGTTTAATTCTAAAAGCTTAATTAGAATTACTCATAAACAAAACCTGAGCAAGATTTATAGTCACATGTAAATTTATATAGAGTAGATCATGCACTGTTCAAATTCCAGAAAATGTATAGCAATTATTTCATAGCATCATGCAAATCAAATGATGATGGAACATGTATAATAGCATGACTGTTCAGCAAATAAACATGAATTTTGCTCTAGTTGAAACATTTTCACCTGAGGGATTTTGCAGTGTTCTCTGAATATACTCCGCTTTCATGCTTCTCTGCTCAACTCTTCCCTTCTTTATTGAACCTGAAATAAAAATAAAAATAAAAAGAAAACAGAAAAAGGGAAGACAGGAAAATAACATTATTAATATCAGGTTGCCACCTGAGCAGCGCTTGTTTATGGTCTTTAGCTTGACCTCAGTCTCCATCAGGCTGAAGGAGGAGCGTGCTCAGCCTCTCCTTCCTCTCTGTCCAATTCTGCTTCATCAGTGATCATAGAGTCTCCTGGCAAATACTTCTTGAGCCTCTATCCATTGACTGTAAATCT
This sequence comes from Poa pratensis, assembly GCA_947311845.1. Classification (NCBI taxonomy): domain Eukaryota; kingdom Viridiplantae; phylum Streptophyta; class Magnoliopsida; order Poales; family Poaceae; genus Poa; species Poa pratensis. The sequence goes on along the minus strand of CAMZMU010000033.1, from coordinate 45,406,657 downwards.
GCCTTGAAACTGGCTTAGTACTTCAACAGCTCCACTATTCAACACTTTCTTCACAATGCAAGGGCCATACCATCTTGACTTGAATTTTCCTAGAAAGAGGTGCAACCTGGAGTCATAAAAAAGCACCCTCTCACCAGGCTGAAATTCTCTCCTGAGAATATGTCTGTTATGGATCTTCTTGGTCTTCTCCTTGTAAATTCTGGAGCTTTCATATGCATCTTGCCTCAACTCATCAAGCTCACATAGCTGCAATTTTCTGTGCTTACCAGCTAGGTTCAAGTCAAGGTTCAGTTTTTTGATAGCCCAATATGCCTTATGTACCAACTCAACTAGCAGATGGCAAGCTTTACCATACACAAGCCTGAAGGGAGACATTCCAATTGGAGTTTTGAAAGTTGTTCTATAAGCCCACAAGGCTTCTGTCAATTTAGCTGACCAATCTGCTCTTGTGCTTGATACAACCTTTTCAAGAATCTGCTTAACTTCTCTGTTTGACAGCTCCACTTGTCCATTTGCTTGTGGATGGTAGGGTGTTGTTACTCTGTGACTGTGAACTCCATACTTGGCAAAGAGTTTCTCCAGCTGATCATTATTGAAATGCTTTCCTCCATCACTGATCACTACTCTTGGAATACCAAACCTTGGGAAAATTACCTGCTTGAAGAGTTTACAGACTGATTTTGCATCTGCATTGACTGTTGGGACTGCTTCAACCCATTTTGAGACATAATCAACTGCTACAAGGATGTGTTTGTATCCATTTGAGGAAGGAAGAGGTCCAACATAGTCCACTCCCAGACATCAAACATCTCAACTTCCAAAATCCCTTTCTGAGGCATCTCATGTCTCTTGCCAATGTTTCCACTTCTCTGACAAGGATCACAGCTTTTCACATAATTGTATATGTCTTTGAACATGGTTGGCCAGTAAAACCCAGCCTGTAAGACTTTTGCTTGAGTTTTGGTGCTTCCAGCATGGCCACCATAGGGAGATGAATGACAGTGATGAATGACTTTAGGGACTTCAGATTCAGCAACACACTTTCTCATGATACCATCCATGCAATGCTTGTATAGGTGTGGTTCATCCCAGTAGAAGTGTTTGACATCACTTCTGAATTTCTTCTTTTGCTGGTAAGTCATGTCAGGGGATCAATGCCACATACAAAGTAATTCACCATATCTGCATACCAGGGGCATTTCTTCTCTGATTGAGTTATCTGCATCAGTTGTTCTCCAGGCAAACCATCATTTATCTTGTTGCTGTCTGAATTATTTTCTGTGATTCTTGACAGATGATCAGCTACTGCATTTTCTGCTCCTGACTTGTCCTTGATCTGGACATCAAATTCTTGAAGCAAAAGAATCCATCTGATCAACCTTGGCTTAGCATCCTTCTTATTCATCAGGTGTCGAATTGCTGCATGATCTGTGTATACAATGCACTTATTTCCCACCAGGTATAGTCTAAATTTGTCAAAGGCATAAACTACAGCTAGTAGTTCTTTTTCAGTTGTTGTGTAGTTGATCTGAGTTTCATCAAGTGTCTTGCTTGCATAGTGAATCACATGAAGAGCTGTGCCTTTTTTTTGTCCAAGGACTGCTCCTACTGCAAAATCACTAGCATCACACATCAGTTCAAATGGTAATTTCCAATCTGGTGGCTGTACCACAAGAGATGTTATCAGAGCTTCTTTCAACTTTGCAAATGCCTTTCTGCAATCTTCATCAAATATGAATGGAACATCATGATTCAGTAAATGTGTCAGGGGTTTTGCAATTTTTGAGAAGTCCTTGATAAATCTTCTATAGAATCCAGCATGTCCAAGAAAGCTCTTTTGCAAAATAGCACTGCATTGCCTAGTCATGGTAACCACCTCTGGTTCCTCAAAACTTCTTTTCTTGGAGAGAAGCTCTTCAAATTTTTTTGCATACATAGGCACATGCAAAACAGCATCCAGAATAGGTATTGTCACTTGAACTTCCTTCATTTTCTCTAGGAACTTGGCATACTTCTTTTCCTTCTTACTCTTCTCTAACCTTTCAGGAAATGGCACTCTGGTTTTAGGTGCAGGCTTCTCCACTGCTGGCACTGCAGTTACAGGAGTACTTACTGGTTCAGGCTGAAGTGTTGCAGGTTTTGCTATAGTGCTTTCTGGCTTGTCAATTGCTTCAGTAGGTCTTCTAGCTCGTGTAACATATGTAGGAGCAGCTGGCTTTGGTAGAATGGCTTCAGTTGATTTTCCAGTTCTAGTGGTCACTGCACCAACAACTGTAATAGCACCACATTGACCTTTAGGATTTTCTTCAGTCTGAGAAGGTAGCTTTGCTTCTTTGGCACTTGGAGAATTACTTATACCAGCTGTTATCTGTTGAATTGCACTCAAGAATACATCAGACTGCTGCTTGAGTGTTTCTTGCGTACCACTGAACATCAGTTGTTGTTGTTTCATCAATTCTCTTATTTCTGAGCTTGGGTTCACTTGACTGCTCTGATTGCTTGGTGCATAGGACACTGAACTTCCCTGATAATTACTCTGTCCAAAACCTTGGTTCTGCCTAAACCCTGCATTTGATGGCTGAGAATTTCCAAACTGGTTCCCACTTCTGTAAGATAGATTTGGGTGGTTTCTCCAACTTGGGTTATAGCTCTGTGAAAATGGTCCTTGGTTCTGGGCATAGTTCACCTCTGATACTGAAGATTCCACATTCATGAAATTAGTACGTTCATGTGTTAGGTGTCCAGAATTGTCACAAGCTTGGCATCCTCCAGTGGTAATAGCAGATACCACCACTGTTCAAGATATCTTCCGATATTCCGATTTATCGTCCGATTTATCGCTTATCGGTTTATGGCCGATAAGATAAATCAGCCGATAAACCTGCCGATATGACGATAAATTGTACGATATGCCGATAAAACGGCCGATTTATGCCTTATCTTGGGTCAACCGATAAGTTCCCGATAAGCGATATCCCCAACATTGGATACCACAGAAGTATTATTAGACATCATGCTGGACAATTGCTTAGTGATTGCTTCCAACTGAGCTAAAACTGTGTCATTGTTGTTAGATCTGAGAATCGCTGGCTGTGGGCTTTGAGTAGGCCTTTCATTGGTCCATGAGAAGTCATGTGAGGCCATTCTCTTAGTCAGCTAAGTGGCTTCATCTAGTGTTTTGCTCATTATGCCTCCTCCAGCTGCAGAATCAACATGGGCTCATGTTTGATGAGTTAATCCCTTATAGAATGTCTGCAGAATGAGCCAAGGCTCCTGACAATGATTTGGGCACATCTTGATCAAACCCCGAAATCTCTGCCAGGCATCATAAAAACTTTCACCGTCAAACTGAGAAAACCTTGTGATCTTGTCTCTGAATTCTGTTGCCTTTGCTGGAGGAAAGTATCTACCATAGAATGCTTCCAGGAGATGTGGCCATGAGCCCTTTTGTGTTTCTGGCATTTCATGAAACCAATGTTTTGCTCCATCCCTAGTGAGAAAGGGAATAACTGCATCTTGATGAAATCATGAGGCACTCCATTGAACTTCAGAGTGTTGCAATGCTCCAAGAAGTTCCTGATATGTGTGTGAGGGCTTTCCAGAGCTATGCCTTGATCATCATCATTTTTATGCATTATTCATAGCCCTAAAACCCAAAAACCTCACTGCATCAACATCCAGTGAAGCATTTATCTGCATTTTACAGTGCTTTCCATCCATTTTGCAGTTCAGTGCGCAAAGGCACACAATTCTTCAGAAGATGCAATTTCAGATGTTCAGAAGTGATTCAGGCCAATACACTGAAGTTACCCCTCTGTTGCTGAAGGAGTCACCCACCTTATCTGACAGAAGTTACCCACCAGTGTAATTCTGTCAGTGCATCTGTGGAAGCTCAAGTACAAATGCAAGCAAGTGCTATCTGTTGGAAGTACCATGGAGCATAGTTGAGCAAGATTGGATCATCAGAAGAAGAAGAAATCAAGCTAGAAGCGGAAGATCATCTCTGTGACAGAAAGTGAACAGTAACTGACAGAAGTGCATTTTCTGTTAGTTAACTCAAGTTCTCCAATTTCCAAAGATGCAATGCACAAGTGTGGCAGCACAATGTCCCATGAGAAGATAAGAAGCAATTCAAATGTGTTTGAACCAGAAGAGAGGGAAAGAATCAACTTGGAGGTCAAGAAACCGAAAAAGGCAAAAAGTGCAAAAGTGTGGAGACACCCCATGTGCAGGAAAGTAGAGGAAGCTTCACCACCTCTCCACCTCGGGTCACACCTCCACCACAGTTGGAAAAGGTCCATAAAAGGCACCACACCACCACAGCATCCAAAACACATCTCCCATTCCATTCCCATCCATCCACCTCACTCCCATCCATCGACAGCCATCACCACACTACCCTCTCTGCCACTTTTCCACCAAACCCCAAGAACACCAAGAACTCCTCAAGAATAGCAAGAAGAAGAACAAGAAGAGCAAGATCAAGATGAACATGGAGATCAGGAGAAGAAGCACAAGGCCTTGGTGATCTGAAGCACAAGAACTGCAACTCTTCATCCACCCTTGTCTACTCCTCTGCTTCCTCTGCTTTGACAAGTGCTTCAGTGAGCTTAGCCAAGGATTTCTCCCCATTCCTCTGTGTAATCTTGTGTTCAACTGAGTAGATCATCCATCCGTAAGTAGGGCTTGTGATATTTGGCAATTGCAGTGATTTGAGTGACACAATTCTCTGTCTTTACTTAATATTTGCATGATCTGCTTGTTGTGTGTCTTGATCTGTGTGTGCAAGGCAAGTCCCTGCATACTTTGTGTTGTGATTCCATCCCTAGCCTCCCTTTTCTTGTTAACTCACTTTGATCTGGCCTGACAAACCAGAAAGGAGTGAGATCTTTGTGTTCAATTGTACTTCTCTGCCTAAACCTGCTAAAACCCTGTGCTGGCAAGACAAGTCTGCCAGTGTTGAAGTAATTCTTGTTCCCTGTTTTCAAATTGCTTGGATCCTTGCTAGGCTCTGGATTGACAACCCAGAGGCTACAAGTTAAATTCTGAATTTTTAGTTCTTAAACCCTTTTCCCAAAAACCTTTACTTTTCTGTTTAAAACCTGAAACCCTGAAAATTGATTTAGTCTAGCTTCTGCCAAAACTTGGAACCAGCATAGCTTTGTTGATCCCTGTGGAGACGATTAAAACACCCCCCTATAAACACAGCTTGATCAAAATTGGCGCCGTTGCCGGGGATTAACTTATGTTTGGAACTTTGCAGTGCAGTAGACTAGGCTGTGTGTGAAATTGATGAACTTTATGCATGATCTGCATGTTTGAGATGCTTTATGTCCTTTGATCTGTGACTAGAATTGTTATTAGGGGATTTAGTTCACTAACCCTTGATAAAAGTTCTTTTTGTGACTGTGTGTAGAGGAAACATGATCTCCTTTATGCAGTGTCTGAAATTGGTGAATGCAGTCTGAAGATTCACCTCTAGCTCCTTTTGATCTAGAACCAGAAAGAACTTTTCTTGCAAGAAGGAGAGCAGCATCGGTGATGTAGCCCTAGACCACGGCCATCACAATTCTTGCACCCCAATACATAACGTGTCGTCATCGAACTCAAAGGTGAACTCCTTCCTCTATGTGAACCTCGATATGACACTTTGGAATGGTATACTACTTGACCATCGTCACTTTGTATTGCTAGTCATGTCGAGTACATGTACACGGGAGGATGGCCAAGGCGCAAGAGGAATGAAGGCCAACAAGACGATAGTTTGGAAGAGACGAAGGAAGAGAAGAAAAGACCCAGGCGGCGGTAGTACCGCTGGGTTAGGCGGTACTACCGCCCGAGAGCTGCCGCCACCGTTACCACCGCCGCTACCGCCAGAATCGGCGTCTGAAGCGTCGCCCGGTACCAACTGGTACCGCTGCCGGTACCGCCGCCGGTACCGCCGAGGTGGGAAGATGCGAACCCAGCTCGCACCGGCGGTACTACTGCTTAACCCAGCGGTACTACCGCCGCTGCGGGATCCAGAACGGGCAGATGCCCTTGTAACCTTTCCCACCTACCCCCTTTTGGTCAACACTATAAATAGGACTCCTTGGTTTAGATCTAGGGTTAGACTATGTTTTGGGATTAGAGTAGAGCTGTGCTCCTTCATCTCAAAGTGGCCCTTTCCTCCTATGGAGATGAATCATGGCCTCCCCTTGTGGAGATGAATCAAGGCCTCCCCTTGTGGAGAAGATCCCTCTAGTGGATACCAAGGCTTCCTCTTGTAGTTTGCTACTTGCTAATCTTTCCTCTTGAAGTGGCTAGATTGGGTTGGTTTGGATTGAACAATTGGACAAACAATCATAAGAGTAAGGTGTGCTTTGGAGAGGAGAATTGGGGGCTACCCTTGGGGCTTGTTACCAATTGAATCTTGCTGAGTTGCTTCTTGCTAGTTATCCTTGATTTGTTGTTTTCCGCTTTGTGTTCTTGTTGTGTTCTTCATGTTCATCGCCCCTTCGTCTCAAATCCGTGAAGATCGGGACCTAACCCGCACCATATGGTATCAGAGCAAAGGTTGCCACGGATTTGATCTTGTTTCCCCCACAAATCCACTAAATTTTTCTTTGTTTTTGAGAAATTCGAAAATTTCCACCAAAAATAGCCATTTTGGGATTTGAGCGATTTGGTCGATTTGATGAGTTTTTGGTAGTTTTGATCCATGGATCTGTTGCTTTAGGACTCCCTCCACCTTGGTTTGCGTTCCCTAGCCTCAATTTGCCATTTCCCCACGGATTCGAGGAAGTTTTGGAGCCCTTTTCCGCCCAAAATCGCATAAATATCGAGCAGAATCGTGACCAGCGGTACTACCGCCGTTTCACAGCGGTACTACCAGCGGAGCGGTACTACCGCCAAAGTCAGCGGTACTACCGCCAGGGCCAATTTTTCAGAAATTTTTCTTTTTCCTCGGTTCGTTTTGACATTTCTTCTTTGTTGTTTGAGTCCTTTGCTGGTGTGTACTCTACGTCTACGACATCGACAAGCTTCCGCAGCGACTTCTTCAACGCCAAGCGACGACGCCGCCAAGGACTCGACTCTTCCCCGTCATTGTAATCCATTGTTAGTCCTTCTTCCTTTCGCGTACCTTGACCTACCGGACTAGCTCTTTGATAGTGCGAGGCATTGTACTTGTGTTGATTTGCGGGATTGTCTTAATGTATTGGCGAGTGTGTATCGTGTAGAGATCTTGGCACTAGCAAAAGTTGAAGGAATCATCGTCAAAAAGCAAAAAGAAAAAAAGAGAAAAGAAAAAGAATCAAGTGGTGCCAAGTATCATTTCATGTAGGTTGCGACAAAGCTTGAACCGCCAAGGTGAGTGTGAGGGTTCGACACTTGTGCAAATCCGTTGCCCACTCAAAGCAATTGAGCTAGCGTCCTTCGTGTGTTGTGGTGACACTTGAGCACGTAGTCTTCGCTAGGTTGCTTATCTTCGAGTGCTCGCCCTTTGGTCGCACAACCTCATCATTCACTTTTGTGTGTGTTTCTTGATACTTTGTGTTTGGAGTTTCTTTGGTAATTTGATCATTATGGATTTTCTCTACCTTTGACAATATGCTTTTCGCCGAGTTTGCTTGATTTCCGTTGCCACTTCATACCTTCCTATCCTCATAAGTGTGTGTTGGGTGTTAGAACCGGATTCTCTCCTCTCAAGCCACATTATACTTGGGATATAGTTTGTCTTGGTTCTTTCTTTGCCACATATCTCACTTGCCCTTGCAAAAATGTTTAGGGGAAGTACAAACGGAAGCTCAAGCTCGGATGATGATATCCATGGAGGATTCCAAGGTGATCATGACTATGTCACACATGAAGAATTCGTTGGTGTTGGACATCTTCTTCGTGATGGCTTACGCCACTATGAGCATCATTGTCAAGCTCTAGAAGCCAACTTAATGACCGCATGCATGCGCACGAATCAAGTATCAATAAACACATAACGAGAGTGATCGACGCTCTTCGTGACTTCAAGCAACATTACTCTTCTTCGAGCTCACGCCGCACAAGGCGCACTTCAAGGTCGTCACAATCAAGGCATGCGCGTCATGGTCCTCGTCAAGGTGAACCACAACAAGATCATCAAGATAACCCAAGGCGCGACGGTCATGAACGACATCGTCATCACGTAGAACACCCACTTTCTCCTCGCGTGAACAATGCCAACGCGCATCAAGAGCTTCAACGCCCAAATGGGAAACGTCATGAACGCATACCTTCACCACCACCGCAACAACGCGATCGTGATGACACATTGGCTAATAACAATGGCGTATCGGGTGCGACTGACTTTGATGAACAAGGACGTCGTCATCGTCATCCTCCAAGACCACGCCATCATAATTATGAGCATGCAAACCATATCGAACAATCTACTCCTCAACAAGAGCATCATCATCGCCTTGAGCACCAAAACCGCCAAAATCTTCCGAATGATCGTCACCACCATCGCATCGCATCAAGTGAGAACGAGTCGAGCCAACATAATGGTGACACCCTCAATAGAAGGAGACGTGGATGTGCTTTCACACCTACAAACCATCACGGCGCTCATGATCGACATCGCCAAAACATGCACAATCCACACTCACCTCGAGCGTACCAAAACAATGAACATCAAGAGCATCGTCGCTCAAATGGTGGACGCCATGAACGCACTCCTTCGCCACCGCCTCACCCTAGAGATCGTCGAGCCACTTTGGCACCCATATGGCACGAGGAAGAACGCATATGCGACAATTGCCAAGGCCAAGACCATGATCCACGAGAATGTCCCAATCTCTCGTGTCCAATATGAAATGGCAAAGGTCACATGATGTGGGAGTGCCCAAATGGAGATAAGGACGACGAGAGGATGGTCGAGTATGGGATTTTCCCTTCGACCACGGAGGCAAGCATGTGCAATGCTATCACATTAGTGGATGCGTTGAATGAGGATGCCCAAACTATGGCATACACTTTTTGAGGCGATGAGGTCGAGAAGGTTGAGAATGGAAGTTTACCTTCAACCTTGGAGGCGTATGGAGATGAGGAAACCGAGACTACCCTCATGTGCTTGAGTGATGAAATGGTACCAATCCCATGTGAGAATGAGTGCCACTTAGCCCACTTGAGTGAGAGTGAGAGTGAGTTGAGTGCCTCCACCATATGTGAGTTTGAGTGCTTTCACTTTGAGGGAATGAGTGATACACCACTTGAGTTGAGAGAGGTAGTTGATAGGTCTTGTGAGGCCATTTCGATTTCTAACAACTTAACCTCTACCTCTAGTGTGTTCTCTCATTGTGTGCTAGGTTCCATGGATGATGAGACGCCACTTCTTGACATGATGGTGCCTCACATGGAGAAGATGTACATGGAGAATGATGATGAGGCCACCACATGTCTACATAATGATGATCAAGTCGGTCACATGGAAACGACTACTACTTCAACACCTACCTCAAATGAGCGAGACTACAAAGGTATGGGTGTTGATGTGACCATGATCCCACTAGTGGACATGATGAACAATGATTGTTTGCATGCTATGGATGATTTTCTTGCCCCATCATATGATTCTTTCTTATTCCCATGTGATACTTTGTTGGAAACCAATGTTGATCATGTGGAATTACCTATTTGTGATGATTTTTCCATGGACATGCCTAGCTATGAGTGTTTCCAATTCTTTCCCATTGTCAACTCAACCATGATGAACAATTGCTCTTTTCCAATGTTTGTTGACAACCATGATCACGCTTTCTGCATGCTTTGTAACAAATGCTTGCAATGTTGTTCCATTGATGCATGCAACATGTTGAATAATTTCTCTTTCACATGTGTTGTTTGCAATAATGATAAAATTCTTGATAATGAGATTGCACCCATAGCTTTCTCACATTTGGAAGATCTTTTGTTTACTCTTATGGACCTTGTTCCATCCTTCAGTTTGCATATAGTTGGTGATGTACAAATGAAGAGACACTTCATGATGGATGATGTGTTCATATACCATGCACACAATTTCTTTCTTTGGGTTTTGGTGTGCATTGAGCCTCATGCTATGATGTCAACCTCAATGGAACTTGCGTTGGCAACAAGAGCTCTTGCGAGCATACATTTGGGTTGTGGACTGAATCCAACTCTCAAATCTTTCTCATGTTTTGCATCAAACAAGTTGAAAATTTTCTCTTGCTTATGGTTTGTTTGCAATCATGATGGTACTTTTGGTTTCCCCTATGACAAGCGTGTTTCCTTGATCTTTCACATGGATGGTTTATGGGTTGCCACAAATATGATGAACACTTGTTCTTTCCAATGGCTTGTTGGCAACCATAATGACATTTTGTGCATGTCTTGTCATGAGTTTAATGGTTTCTACCAATTTGGTGTGGCAACAAATATGTTGAAAACTTGCTCTTTCATGTGCTTTGCTTGCCACCATGATGATATTTTGGACATTCTTCATTGTGTGTTTTTCCCGAGTACTCCTCTTATTGTCTCAAGGATGATGACAAATTGTTCTTTCCAATGCCTTGTGTGCAATAATGCTCATACGGTTCAAAATGAGATACCTACATGGCATTCTCATATAATTATGGAGTTTTGGTATTCCCACATTTTGAAGGTGTTCCATTGGATTGCTTACACATTGACCATGCACTTGTGTCACATCCCAAATTTAGAAACTAAGAAAAACTTAGTTTTACCAGACCCAAAATCCAGAACCAACAAAAACTTTTTGAAATGTTTCATTGATGATTGTGTTTTCCTTCCCATTGCTATGTTGAACTTGTGTGATCTTGGTTGTGTTGTTGATCTTTTTGTGTATGTGACTTGTTGGTCTTGAATGCATCATCCTTGTGATGTTGATCTTGTTGTGTCTGTTGCTTGTGAGGACAATTCCTCAGCTATGCCTAGCACTAAAATAAAACCCACTGGTCACAAATTTGGAATGTGACTAGAAAATAAAACAAGACCTCTATGTTTCCTCACACCCTCAAAATAAAATCTTGATTAAAAGAAAGAATCTTATTTAATTTCCCTCTCCACCTATTCCTCCAATTTGTTATAACAATTATTTTATCTTATAAAATCCAGGAATGAGATGATAACCATCTCATTATCAAATTACTCTCTCCTCAATATATTTAAGCTTCAATTACAAAGATATTTCAATTTGCCAAATTGAATTTACCAAAAATAACATATTTTAACCCTATGAACAAAAGTTGTACAAAACATTTTATTCCCAAACACCAATTTGTGGAGACTCTACTTGGTGAGGGAAGACTACACAAATATTTCCAAATTTTTATAAAATGTTTAAGTACCCCAATTAATTCCCTAAAATGCTACTGGTTTTAAAAAGGAAAATAAAAGGAATAGAAAAGGACCTAGTTGTGATGGGAAAACTTTGCCAAGGGGTTTTCTGTAAGAACATCATCTTCCCTGTAGCTGCAGTGCCCGCGCGGCGCCGTGTTCCTCGTCCTCGCTCGGCAGCGCTCGCCGCCCGGACCCCCCCCCCCGCCGCGCGCGTCCAGGCCCCCCCTCTCCTGCCGTGCGAGGAGAACAAGAGGCCCCAGGCTCCCCTCTGCTCTCCCTCATCTCTCACTCGCTCCCCTGCCCCCTCCCTCTCTATTTTCTTCCCACTATGGCCGAGCCCGAGCTCGCCGTTGACACACGCATCGCCGGCGATTGGAACCTCCCCGAGCAGATCGAAGGCCACCAGAAGATGCGCCTCGTCGTCCTCTTCATCTCCGTGCAAGGAATCGAGGCGGGAAGCAGTAACTCGAGCTCGCCATCCTCTTCTTCCTCAACTCCGGCCGCCGCACTTCGAGCAAGCTCCCCACCGTCCCCGACCTCTTTTGTCACCGCTGCGAGCACACACGCGACAAGGGTGAGCACGCGAATCTTCTGGACATGCTCGTCCTCCTCCTCTGCCCCTAGTTTGCTGTGTAGGAGTAGCTCGCCGCTAAGCCGTAGACCACCGCCGACGGAGCTCACCATCGTCGCCTTCCCCGGTGACCATATGGACCAAAGCTCCACCACTGAGTAGCCCACACCCGTACGCATCCAACGCGAGTAGAAATCGGGTCGAGCGCGTGCGCAGTCGTCGATCCCGTGCGCGTCATCGCCGGATCACCGCGGCCGTGCGCGTCGTCGCCGTGCACGGTCCTCACCTCAAAAGGATGCGCGCACGTATCCTAACACCAGCACGCATCCAGCCCAGTGGCAACGGCCACGATCGAGCCAACGCGACGTCGCGAGTTCGACTCCCCGCAGACGCAACGGCGCTGCCCTTTTTCCTTCTTTTTCCGCGCTGACAAGCGGGCCCCACCGGTCAGAGACCGCGGCAGCCAGCGCAGCCACACCCAGCCCAGTCAGCACCAGCGTGGCCTCGGGCCCCACTGGTCAGCGACTGTGGGTAGCCAGCCCCTCGGTGAAAAACGTTTCACCGTGTTTTCTGTAAATACTTTAAAACTCACAGAAATTTGTTTAAGTTTGTAAATTCAATATCTTTTTAAATACTGCTCCAAAAATTACAAGTAATATACCAAAATGTTCAGGAGAAACAACTTTACCTCATAGCATCATTGGCTGGAAATAACATTTGCTGGCACTTTAATAAAAGGGCAGAATATAAACTAACTTTGTAAAATCCATAACTTATTTAATATTAATCCAAATAATGCCAATCCAATTTTGGTGAGCTTAGTAATGTCATCACCTAGCTCCCCTAATTTTGGTAGAATTAATTAAGCAATTTTAGTTGTTGACTTTAAGTTAAACCCTTCTGGACTAAAACAAAGAAATATGTTTAATGGTTAACCCAAATGAGCTAGGACCAATTTTGTTAGCTAACATATAACCTTGGTTACTTGCCCCTCAAAGGATTTAATTTTAGGAACAACAGAACATTTTTGATAGCCAAAACTTGGTTAATTGGTTACTGGATTCAAACCTTTGTTTAGGGAGTTTGGTAACTCCAATCAATCCAAATCCAATTGTGCTGTCTTCTACACATCAGTAGCTTTCTATAGAATTTTAGTTTGTATTTTTAGGACAAACAGAACTCAAGTTGTGCAATTAAACATGTTTCACAAGATTCTGCCATATATATTACATAAATAATTAATGTTCAAATCAATTAAAGTGAAACCAAATTGTATTGCTTGACTGTATGCAGTAGCTATTATGAGCATTTAGGATTGTAATGTTGTGATGTTGCTTGAGTAGATTAGTGATTGCTTGCTTTGTTTGTTTGTCGATTAGACGAGAACGTTGCCGGAGTGATCGAGGAGGGGAGTTTGCTGAACCTGATGATCAAGATCAAGGTCACTTTGCTGAGCAAGGCAAGCTACTCTCTGAGCTTGCACCTACATATATATATGCATCTACTTTGATCAAATGTTTTACTTTTAAAGCAAAGATTTATAAAACCTTTTCCAAAAAGTATATGGAAACTATTTTGCCACCAATGTAGATATATAAGATAGAGTATATCAAACTGTAGGATGGGAAAAATATTGTTTACTCAAAACTCCTTTGAAATTACTGGTGTGGATTTGGAATACCGAGATGTCGGTATGGAAGTGGAGAACTGGAGAATGGAGGTGTATATGAAAAATGCACATTGTGTCTTTGTACTATGACGACCAGCCAATAATCTGTGCGACCACGTTTACCCCCATATGGGAACGGGGCTTAGTCATATAATTTGCTCTTATTAGTATGGGATACCTCATCGACGGAGATGACTCCGTTATGCGTGAGGGGATGGTTTGTGAACTCCCCTGACCTGGGTCCTCGCTCAAACTCTATGGAAAGATAAGGAGGAGGATTGAAGACTTCATAAATGTGGTCGCCGGGAAAAACATATGAGTCCTCACACTTGGGGTTGCCGACGGGGACCGGACTGAGTGTTGGTGGGAATTATCATATGGGTAGGATCCTATACTAGCATGAGCAAAGGAGAGGCTAGGGTCGGTGGCTCAACTTCGCATACACCTTGTATGGCGGGACGTGGCTGACACGATGAGTTACCGGATGGATGTGGGATAAAAGCGTGCTACCTCTGCAGAGGGTAATAAAACTATTCGAATAGCCGAGTCCTCGGATATGGACAGTTGGGAGGCTGTCCTCTGACCATGTGCAAGTTTTGGAAATGTTTTAAGATTTGAAAGGAAAATGGAGATGTTGTATTGGTGCAACTATACCGATGAGTCGGTATGAGGTTGCGGGAAAAGAGGAGGACCCTGAGGGGCTATGGTCGAGAAGTGCCAAGTTTGTGTCTTGAAAGTGGAAAATGTTTTATGCAACTATACCAAAGGGTTGGTATAAGGTGGTTGGAAAAACGATTTGACCATGAATGGTTTTGGTCAGAAAAGGAGGAGTTTTGGAGAAATAAACAAATGGTGATTTCAGGGAAAAATGTTTATTAAAGAGACTTCTTACCTTTTTCAACAAAGATGTATTTTCGGGAAAAAGCCTTAAAAATAAAATTCTACAAAGATGGATTTATGGATAAAAGTTCTAAAAGCCTTCTTACTTCTTTTCCTTTTAACAAAGATATAGAGATGTTTTAAAATAAATAAAAGTTAAAAGGGAGTTAGTGCATACTCATGTTGGGGTAGTTTGCGAGTACATTCAAATGCACTCATATTGGTTTCGTCCCTGGCTATTGTCTTAGCCAGATTCTGAAGAGGAGCGGTTCGAAGGAGAAGTTTAGGTGACGTCAATGCGAACTAGGGCGCTTCCCAGTCAGCTGCCTGTGGGGTGGTGGCAAATGACTTGGGCTCCACGCTGTTTGGTGATTTCCGCTGCAAGTACCTGTTGAAGTTATGACTTCAATCAAGTAAGTATATTATTCGGTATTTATGGGTGTTCTGTGATGCCAATTCGAGTTATGTGCAACAACGGACTGATCATGGGATTGTTGCAGGAAACATAACGGGTATCTCGGATACCTAATCCGGGGTCCTCACAACTTGCACTACCTTTTCCTATTCTTGTGTTGTGCTAACGGTGCTATGACAAAGAAGGGACATGTCATTGTTGATATGCTCCTCTTTCTTGCACACACATGGTTTGCTTGGTCTTTGGTGCTTGTAGGCATGGTGAATTCCACTTCTTCGACAACACATCTACCTCCTTTGCATGGTGTGTCTAGGTCGAAATGTGACCAAGGGTGACGTGGTGCATTCCATTTCAATGACAAAACATCTATCTCCGCCAAATGGCGATGAAGAGCAAGAGTTAAGGACGACTCTTTTTGAAGCGGGGAGATGATGTAGCCCTAGACCACGGCCATCACAATTCTTGCACTCCAATACATAACGTGCCGTCATCGAACTCAAAGGTGAACTCCTTCCTCTATGTGAACCTCGATATGACACTTTGGAATGGTATACTACTTGACCATCCTCACTTTGTATTGCTAGTCATGACGAGTACATGTACACGGGAGGATGGCCAAGGCGCAAGAGGAACGAAGGCCGACAAGATGATAGTTTGGAAGAGACGAAGGAAGAGGAGAAAAGACCCAGGCGGTGGTAGTACCGCTGGGTTAGGCGGTACTACCGCCCGAGAGCTGCCGCCACCGCTATCGCCGCCGCTACCGCCAGAATAGGCGTCTGAAGCGTCGCCTGGTACCAACTGGCACCGCTGCCGGTACCGCCGCTGGTACCGCCGAGGTGGGACGATGTGAAGCCAGCCCGCACCGGCGGTAATACTGCTTAACCCAGCGGTACTACCTCCGCTGCGGGATCCAGAACGGACAGATGCCCTTGTAACCTTCCCCACCTACCCCCTTTTGGTCAACACTATAAATAGGACTCCTTGGTTTAGATCTAGGGTTAGACTATGTTTTGGGATTAGAGTAGAGCTGTGCTCCTTCATCTCAAAGTGGTCCTTTCCTCCTATGGAGATGAATCATGGCCTCCCCTTGTGGAGATGAATCAAGGCCTCCCCTTGTGGAGAAGATCCCTCTAGTGGATACCAAGGCTTCCTCTTGTAGTTTGCTACTTTCTAATCTTTCCTCTTGGGCTAGATTGGGTTGGTTTGGATTGACCAATTGGACAAACAATCAGTAAGGTGTGCTTGGGAGAGGAGAATTGGGGGCTACCCTTGGGGCTTGTTACCAATTGAATCTTGCTGAGTTGCTTCTTGCTAGTTATCCTTGATTTGGTGTTTTCCCCATTGTGTTCTTGTTGTGTTTTTCGTGTTCATCGCCCCTTCGTCTCAAATCCGTGAAGATCGGGACCTAACCCGCACCAATCAGTGTCCTCAGTAGAAGATCAGGAGGATAGGCAGTAAGTAATCAACATGGGTGACCAAAAGTTGAGAGATTTATGGATTCCCATGGATCAGTTGGCCAATACAGACGTTGTGATGCCTGCCATCCAGGCAAACAACTGGGAGATCAAGCCTGCATTAATCAACATGGTGCAACATAATCCATTCACGGGCAGTGCCCTTAGAGAGCCCCCATGAGCATATCAGGAACTTTCTTGAGTATTGCAACACCCTGAAGCACAATGGAGTACCCTCAGAGGCAATAAGGATGCAGTTGTTTCCATTTTCTCGGTCTGGCCTTGCAAAGATGTGGTTCCATGCATTGCCAACCCACTGCAGAGACACTTGGGAGCATTTGTTACAAGCATTATTTGAAAGGTACTTTCCTCCCACCAAGGCAGCTGAGTGCAGAGACAAGATTATAAGATTTGTGCAATATGAAGGTGAAGCTTGTATGATGCTTGGCAGAGATATCAAGGATTGATCAGAATGTGTCCTAACCATGGACAAGAGCAGTGGCTGATTTTGCAAACCTTTTACAAGGGCCTGACAGAGCAGACAAGATCCTTTGTTGATTCAGCAGCTGGTGGTGGTATTATGCACAAGACCCTTGATGAAACCACAACATTGATAGAGAGTATGGCATCCCATAATTTTTCCTGGATCAATGAAAGGACAGTGCATCCAAATCAGCAGTCAGCAATTCAGCCAAGTGGCCAGAATGCCTTAGAAGCAAAGCTTGATAGCCTGATCAACCAGTTGTCACAGCTCATGTAAGAGAAGAATAGCAAGACAATTGTGCCTGTGAATCAAGTATCATCTGCTTGTTTGATCTGTGGAAATGAAGGTCACTCAACCCAGGAGTGTTCCTTGTTTGTAAACCCTGGAAACCAAGTAGCTGAAGTGAAGTATGCTCAGAATCAAGGTGCATTTTCTCAGAGCTACAACCCTGCTTGGAGGAATCATCCCAACCTATCCTAAAAAAATACAAATCAGCAGAGCTATCCTCAAGGAGCACAGCAGAATTTTGCTCTAGCAAATCAGCAAAATTTCAGACCTCAAGGAAATATGCAGTATCAGCAGTATCAACAGCAACAACAACAGCAGCCACAGCAGCAACAGCAGCAAGCAAATCAGCCAAATGCATCTAGCAGTCAGTCAGAAATCAGTGAAATGATGAGACTACAGAAGGAAATGTTCAGTGGTATGCAGGAAACTATGAAGATGCAGTCAGAATTGTTCTTCAAAACAATGCACACACTTACAGCTGGTATTTCTAATGCTCAAGTAGCTCAGCCAGTAAACAAGTTGCCTGCACAAGCTGAGCAAAATCCTAAGCAGTGTGGAGCAATTGAGACAGTAGAGGCAGTGACAACTAGAAGTGGAGTAAACACAGCCCTAGTGCTGAAAACACCAACAAAAATGACATGTTGCTCCACCAAGAAGAACAACAGTTCAGCAACCTATTACCACAGAGAGTACTTTAGCAGATCCTGAAAAGGCAGTGGAACCAACAACTGAAGCTGAAAATGCAAAGAAATCAGGAGAAAGGCAATGGAAAATGCTCCAGCAGCTGAAAGGCCAGATGCTAATGTAGCAAATCCATCTCCTGCCATTCAGAAGCCTATTGCTCAAAAGGTCCCATTTCCTGAAAGACTAGAGAAAACTAAGGAAGAAAAGCAATATGCCAAGTTCTTGGAGACCATGAAGGAAGTTCAGATTACTATCCCATTCATGATACAGTGCTACACATCCCTCTCTATGCAAAATTCTTCAAGGACCTGATTACCAAGAAAAGAAGTCTAGAAGATCCAGAAATTGTTGCTCTGGCAGAGGAGTGCAGTGCTGTTATTCTGAATTATATGCCCAAGAAGCTTGGTGATCCAGGGAGTTTTAGTATCCCTTGTGTAGTTGGAAAAAGAACATTTACAACATTATTTGATTTAGGATCATCAGTCAGTGTGCTACCTTTAGCTGTCTGCCAAATTTTGCAGTTAGGAGCTCTGAAGCCTACCTCCATGACACTGCAATTAGCTGACAGAACTCTGACCAGCTGGGATTCTTGAAGATGTGCCAGTCCAAGTTGGAAACTTTGCTTATCCAGTAGATTTTGTGGTGCTGGAGATGGAAGACAATTCAGAATCCATGATACTAGGCAGGCCATTTTTGGCAACAGCTGGGGCAATAATTGATGTAAAAGGTGGAACACTAAAATTGCAATTTTGTTCTGAGGAAGCTGAGTTCAGCATGAAGCATGCTTCTCACATGCCAAACATACTTGAGCAGTGCCATTCCATAGATGTAGTTGAACAGAGTGTGTTGGACACTTTTCAGGAAATGCAGTCAGATGAGCCTGAAGCACAAGTGTTTGTGACAGCTGATAGTGTTAATCCACAGGAGCTATGTGGACTAAATCTTTATGAAGAAGATTCAGGGGAAGAAGAAAGTGAAATTACTCAGCCAGCCCACCACTCCATTGTGGAGCTAAAAGAATTACCATCTTATCTGAAATATTTTTCTTGGAGGAGGAAAAAATTCATCCAGTGATAATCAGCTCAGCTCTGGATGATGCACAGGAAGAAAGTCCATTGTCAGTGCTAAGATTATACAAGAATGTTATTGGTTATTCCATTGATGATATCAGAGGCATAGATGAGAAAATTTGCTCTCACAGAATTCATTTGGAAGAAGGCAGTAAACCAACAAGAGAAGGTTAGAGAAGCCTAAACCCTGCTATGCAAGATGTAGTTAAGAAGGAAGTTCTGAAATTGCTCAAGGCAGGCATGATTTATCCCATCTCTGACAGTGAATGGGTGAGTCCAATTCATATAGTGCCCAAGAAAGGAGGCCATACAATGGTAGAAAATGAAGAAGGTAGATTGATGACCACAAGACCTGTCACTGGTTGGAGAATGGTCAATAATTTTAGGAAATTGAACAGGGCAACTAGGAAAGATCATTTTCCTTTGCCATTTGTGGATCAGATGCTGGAAAGGCTTGCTGGACAGAAATTCTATTGTTACCTAGATGGTTACTCAGAATTCTTGCAAATTCCCATTCATCCAGCTGATCAAGGCAAAACCACATTCACCTGTCCCTATGGAACATTTGCATACAAAAGATTACGATTTGGCCTATGCAATGTACCTGGCACATTTCAGAGGTGTATGATGTCCATTTTTTCTGATCACATTGAGAAGATCAAGGAAGTGTTCATGGATGACTTCACAGTCTATGGAAAGGATTTCATCACTTGTCTGAAAAATTTGACAGCAGTGATACACAGATGTTCTGAGCAGAACCTGATCCTGAATTGGGAGAAATGCCATTTTCTGGTCACTGAAGGAATTGTGCTTGTACACCTAGTGTCAGCCAGAGGGATAGAAGTGGACAGAGCAAAAGTAGATGTGATTGCTAAATTACCACCTCCTGAAAATGTGAAAGGAATTCAGAGTTTCCTAGACCATGCTGGTTTTTACAGAAGGTTTATCAAGGTTTCTCTCTAATTGCAAATCCTCTCACAAAACTGCTAAATCAAGAGGTCAAGTTTGTGTTTGATGAAGCATGTATGCAAGCATTCAATAAGTTGAAAGAAGCTCTCATTACAGCCCCAATTATGCAGCCACCTGACTGGACTCTGCCATTTGAGCTGATGTGTGATGCTTGTGATTATGCAGTAGGAGCAGTGCTTGGACAGAGGAAGGAGAAAGCTCTTCATGTTATCCATTATGCCAGCAAGACACTAGATGATGCTCAGATCAATTATACCACCACAGAGAAGGAATTACTTGCAGTTGTGTTCGCATTTGATAAGTTTAGGCCATACCTTGTTGGACACAAGTGCATTGTCTATACTGACCATGCAGCAATAAGGTACTTGATCAAGAAGAAAGATGCAAAGCCAAGGCTCATAAGATGGATACTTTTGCTGCAAGAATTTGATACTGAGATAAAGGACAAGAAAGGGTCTGAGAATTCAGTGGCAGACCACTTGTCAATAATTAATTGTCCTGAAAACAGAGAGATACAAGATGGAATACCAGGTGAACAGCTGATGAAAGTGAGTACAAGTTCTCCATGGTATGCTGACATTGTGAATTACCTTGCTTGTGAAATTATGCCAGCTGAGATGACTGTAACACCCCAAAAATTCGTCCCTAATTTTAGTGGCGTTTCCTCACACCTGAAAAACTTTTTCGGGTTTCTAAATGTTTTCTTCGAACCCGTTGGTCTTTGATTTGACTTTGGTTTCGCTCTCTTAGAAAATTCCAAGTAATCCTCTATCTTTGTCGACCTCCACCATAATTCCATGACCCTGTTTTATCTGTCAAACATTGGTTCCATCTGGAGATTCCAAAATCCTCTCGGTCTATCCTACTAAAACCTCCACCGCAAATTTTGCTGGAAATAAATTCTACCCAGCTACCATATGCTTCCCTCATACATGTAGATCACTCCCATGGAAAAATATTTCATAGTCCCATGCAACATTCCAAAGTTAAACCATATTCTCTAATATGCCATTTGCGATCCAGAAATTATCTAGACACCTTCCACTCATCCAGAAATTATGCAATTTTGGTGGGGTGCATGATTCCACCTCCTGAACATTTCACTCCATTGGCCCAACCTCATTTGAGCAATATTTGCGGTACTTCCTTTGTAATGCCTTTTCCATGCCTAATAGCAAATTCCAAAGCAACCCTAGCTACAAAAATCATTTGGCATTGTAACCTTGCCAAATTGACAACCTTCCATATATAACCCCATATCCAGAAGATCAGCTCAAAATAATTTGAGGAAGCACACTAGGCATACCCATGCCATTAGGGCATTTTCGGACATCCAATTTTTTTGACCAACCTCCAAATGTCCAATAGAGCTCATACTCCACAGACATTCTATTTACATCATTCCAAACCTACTGTGAATTTTGGGGATTTTTCTGAGATGCGGAAGACCCTGGTCATTTCATCGAGCACCTTCGCTATTTTTGGTTTTCTGAAAATCTTACTGCAAAGTTTCGAATCCTTGGGTGATTCTTGTTGTGTTGTGTTGTTCTCGACGTTACGAACGCAGTGGTGGAAACCATTCCCCTTTTGGACCTCCGAGTCACCGGGAACGCGACGATGTCGCTCGCGTCGCGCTCTGGACGTTCTGGACGCGCGCTTGGCAGGAACTAATCGCGATTAACAGCGTGGTCGGTGCCTAATCCTTGTTACAGTACAATCCCTGTGCACTACTGTGTATCCAGCTCGGCCTCCTCATCTACTTATCTCCTCCACCGACAGAACAGTGCATGGAGGAGAGCTTCCCCGTGTTTCCTCTCCCCTGCCTCTAAAAAGGACCCCGAGCCCTCCTCGCAGGCACACCCAGCTCCCCTCTGCCCCCTGCCCGAGCATCTCTCCCTCCTTCCCCTGAGCCTCCCCACGTTTTCTTTTCAGCGGAGGAAAACGAGCTGAGTTCGAGCTTCGGCCATGGTTGCGTGACCATGTCGAGGATGCACCCGAGCAACGCCTGCCTCCCCCGCACCCCTAGCCTCTCCCCTGGCCGCGGTTCGCCGCCGCCATCCCATCCCCACCCTCGGTTCGTCCTAGAAGCAGCAGAGGTGGAGATCGAAGCGTGGCCGCCATGGCCGGAACTTGGAGGTCGACACGATGCCTCCCGTGCTCCTCCGTGTCCTAGGACCCCAGCCTTGGTCGTGGTGTAGCGCGGCGGCCTCGTCTCGGTCACCAGCAAGCGGCGCCGGAGGGAGAACGGCGACAGAGGCGGCGTCCCGAGGCCTCGCGTCCGTCCAGGAGTCGCCGGCGGCGCGCTTGCGGAGCACGCTCCGTGGCGGCGCTCCGGAGCTTCCTCTCACCCGTGCTCGCCCTCGTCGGAGGCGGCGCAACGGGGCGGCCCTCCCCGCGTCCCGGTGGCCGGCGGCACGCACCAGGGCAGCGGCGGCAGGCGGCGGCCGAGCCGGCCGTGCTGCGCAGGGCTCTCCCGAGTCCTTCATCGGGAGGAAGAAGAAAAGAAGAAAAGAAAAAAGAAAAGAAAAAGGGAGAAGAGAGAGAGGCCGACAGGTGGGTCCCGGCCCCACCTGTCAGGTTAAGTGGAGGCGTGTTTCGTGCGGATGCGCTTCCCTGAGGCGAAGGCGTATTCCGCCGAAGTGCGCGACCAGCCCAGCCCATTCCGGAATTCAGCCCGTGCTGTTTTTTTTCCCAGTGAGCAGCGGATAGCTATCCTTCGCTCGCTCGTTTCTCTCAAACCGTAACTCCGATTAAGGTGATTCAAATTTGTAAATTCCTAGTTTGAAAGGATCTGTCCAGTGGTGCAGGTTTTACATTTCTGTAAAATACTTGTATGCTCAGTACCCTTGTATGCCTGCTTAGGTGAATACCGCGGTACCGGCAAACCGAGACCCTGACCCGTGACGCGTCTGTGATTTCCCGAGCCAAATGGTGTCGATCTTCGGAGGCAAGCTAACCCCTTGCTATGAGCAGTCCCGCAACGTTGTTTGTTATTTGCTTATTGCCATGCCAAGTGTTTATACCTGTCTGCGTTCGGTATATATTATGTCGGTCTGTTATAGTTGTGTTCAGTATGTTACTTGGAATATTGCTCCTGCCATGTTCCATTCTTCATCCATGTGTGCATTAGAATGACGTGTGAATTATTTGTGTGCCCCGCACTTGCGTGGCTTTGTCGAACCCTCTAAATAAACAACTATAAAACCTGCGTTCCTATGAGTGTTTGCTTCTTCTCCTTCGCCGAGTGAGGAGCGGACGAATGTCGTCTTATGATCCTCGGAGTTGGGGGCATTTGCCAAAAGTTATTTGCTTCTTCTCCCTCCGTCAAACGTGGTTGGCGTAAGCCCACCTGGACTGCGACGCTTGGGACATTTGCTTTCCATTTGGTTCTTTTGCCAAGATTGCTGACACCACGTCGGGTTAATCCTTGAGTGGAATGGATGCTTTCTTTCTTATGAGTGCTTTTCGGTTCATTTTTTTGGAGACTACATGCCCAACTAAAATTGGTAGTTGATCTGTGATGGCGCTGGTCGGTGGTATCACCGCCGTAGTCACCCGATCGACGCCAACAACTTGTGCTACCTTTTGTATTGATCTGTGATGGCGCTGGTCGGTGGTATCGCCGCCGTAGTCACCCGGTCAATACAAACAAACGATGGCTTGAAATATCATGTTGCTATTGTCTTATTGTTTGATGATATATTATTATGATATTGTGATTATTGTGTTGGACTAATCCTCTTTGTTTGGACTTGTGAATGATGGAACTTGATTAAATGAAACACCCCTCCAAACAACGATAGGGTCAGTCCACGGTGCCACTAATCTGAACATCGAAAGCACTGCCACTGTCGCTCATATGGGCGGGCCTTGACCTACGTAACCTATTGAGCCTCCTTTGATGCTACCATTTTGGCAAGTCTAGTCGGTACCATAGTTGGTCGGGGCTAGTCTTGCGAAGGTTCCGGAGCTAGGCGTCGCTCATGGGTTGGGGACGTGCCGGATTCACTTCTGCATAAGGCATAGAGTTATGTCGGTGGCTATACAGGGAGTGTCTTGGTAGCGTGAACGGTCAGGTGAGTGTATCTTGCTTAGTTCGCCTTAAGGATGATATCCTAAAGTACCGGCTGGGCGTGGTGCACTTAGATGGGTGGTATCTGCAACCTCTCGAGAGTGTCAAATCTGGATGTCTAGCCTCGTTCCAAGGTTATGGAACAACAGTTCAGTGTCGGTCACACTGTGTGTCCGTGTCGTGTCAGGAGGTTAAACCTAAGGCTTGTTTGAAAGAAAGATGAACAACCTGATTTCACTAAATGAACAATAAGATGATGCAGGGAATGTTACTTGTGAGGTGAATGGGATGGCGGTGTGATGCGTTGGAAGCCTATAGTTAGGCCAGAGCCAACATCAACCGTGCATGCCCCGGGAGATAGCCAGAGTTGGCGTGAGTAAAAGCCATAGTTGGCAAGAAATTAAGCCAGAGTTGGCTAGAGGCTTGACAGCCTAGATGTTGTGGAATGAGAAATGTGATCTCATTCTAGCAACAACGAAACTCCCTGAAAGATGTGGTACCAACTGGTACAGTCATCTACTCGTCACAGGTAACCTCTTTGTTTGATTGCCGGTATACGATCCAACCCCACCTGGCTTGGACTCTGTACTGGTGATACTCTTGTTGTTTGCTTATGCCATGTTTTGCTTGTGATGCCAGGCTACCTTTATGTTATCATATTGGTCTATCTTGAGTAGACTCTTGCCATGTTGTAGATTTTATTTCCAATGTATACCTTGATGCATGATTGTTAGACTGCTCGTGTCGAGTGGTTGTTAGTCTTGCGAGTACATCATTGTACTCACGTTGGCTATTCCAATGGCTAGTTTCAGCGAAGATCCACCTTCTTCCTTAGCAAGGATTTGAAGCAAGAGCGTGCTAGGATCAGTAGCCCAGCCAGAACCTGTGGAGTGGAGCCGCTCCAAGCCGTTGCCTCATTTATGTCTTCCGCTGCCAGTTAAAACTCTGAGTTGGGCCATGCTTGGCTTGATATTTTGTAAAGCCTCGACGGCCTTGTAAACCCCTTTATAGCACTTTGTGCCTGATTGTGTAATGATATTCATTATGTTACACTGTTGTGACGTGCGGCCAGTTATCCTGGGCTGGCGCACGGGGCGACTGCCTCTCTGGTGATATGTGCCAGGGAGGGGTGTCACAGACATGGTATCAGAGCCCCAGGCTGGCTGTAGACTACCCTAGCATGGAAAGCCCAGCCTTACTTTTGCCCGACAAAGAGCCCGATGGATTTGACCCATCTCCGCCGAACCGGCATGGCTATTGTTGGTCAACAGTATGGTGCAGTAGGACTTGTCCCAATCCCCGAGTGAGGCTCGCCGGTTTCTTCCATGAGAAGGAATCGACACTACCCATTATTATGAGACCCAAGTCCTGGCTACCTATAAAATCCCACCCTCGCTTGCTATCCTTTGCAACCCAACTCTCTTGAAGCAGATCCCGCTCAGGAATCTTGCGCTCTCCTCTCTCCCAAGTACCTTAGCTTGAGGTTGTAGATGGAACCTACCCTTGTTTTCGAGACCACAGCTGAGTTTCGCCCCGGTTTTCCACCTCTGCTGTGGGAAGCTTCTCGCGACATTCTTGGTTGTGTTTCTCGGCCGGTGTACCATGTATATCGGTCTAACCTCTCCTCCTGCGTGAGCGAGTATCATGCCGATGTGTATGTCGCCACAAGTGCCTTAGGAAGCGCGGCGCCATATGTGATTCAAAGCCACTTCGTGGATTCCCCTGAGATGGCTCTCCAAGTTGCAGCTTGGAAATGTCTCGCTCGTCTGCGGTACTTTGAAGCCGCGACAAAACCTCCCGCGTCTCGCTTCTTCCCGCCAAGATTCCTTGCAAGCCCTAGCAATCCCATGGTAAGCATCGAAGTGATGCTCAACTCAACCTTGTCCCACCTCGAAGCCTACACCACCGCCTTGGAGAGCATTCTTGCCTACCACTTGGAGGAATGCCATACCAATAGGCAAGCCCTTGCCCGAGCCCCGCGGCCACTGACAAGAGCCCAGTGGATACCAAGCTTGCTTAGGACCAAAACCGCAAGATCCAGAAGGCAACAAAGTGGATGCCCAGACCAAGTCCCCACCAAGTGAGGAGTCCTAAGTTGGTAGGTGAGAGTTTGTGAGGTTGTTTGTAACCCCTGGTGTTTTCTTGTGCTGCATGTTGTTCTGTCCGCGGTTAAGTTGTGGTTAGGTTAGCCCTGCGTAAAACTTGATGTTCTGATTTCCTTGTTAACCACTTGGTTGACATGTGACGGAATACCATGTCCTTTTCTTCTGTTGAAAAGTTTTTAAGAAATGACAGTTCACATAAAAGCAGAAGTGGTATATGTGAACCCAGACACATATGCACGCCTGCAAAATTAATGCAAACTTTGAATGATATTATTTTCTAGTATGAAAATTATTTTGTGTGTGTTGCACAAGTTTAACTATTAAGTTGAAGTATTTAATGAGACACTGTAACCACGGTGTCCCGCTCACTTAATATTGGCTCGTGCATAGGTTTGAAAAACTCATACATGTATCGACGCAAGGTTCCTCACCCAATATGAACCTTGTGAGGACTCATGTTAAAGAAAGGGCCCAAGCCCTCCACGATGACCCCCATCACAAGCTTTAGTATGCTTGTTGAGTGCCCCATCATCGTTGGAGCACAAAAGGATTTTTGTGGAGTGTTTTGTTAGCCGTTGTGTGTTTGCTTATACGGTATGGTTGAAATGATTATGCCATACTGATGCACCGATTTGTTTGGGGCCATAAAAATGCAGGACTATTTTTCTAAAATGATGTTTTTCTCAGAATAGAAATTCTGCTGTCTATATGCTTGTATTCCAGCCATGTTATCTTTGCTGCAAGACAACGAGTATGGCCGGTGAAAAAAAAATTCAGAAATGAAGGATGTAAGTTCTACTCCAGCTAGAACTCTACAATTACTTCAGTGCAAGCAGATACCCCGAAAGTTCTTCCCTCGTATCTATGTCATTCCATAGGGAAAAATCTTTGCAAAAACAAATTTTGGGGTGTGGCCCTACCCCTCAAAATCTAGGTGCTTGTGATCCCATTTTGCCATGGTTGTGTATGTGGGTATTTAAGTAAAAACCCTAGCTTATACTTATATAACCATGGTGGTAGATCCTATATTGTGTGATTCTATGAGCCCCTGCCATGTCATTTCTCTTGGGTGCATCTTGTGTGATGGTAACGCTATGCTTGCAAAGTGTCTGGTTTTGACAAATACCCTGTTATGCGTGGATCCCTCTGAGTGTTTTAAAACTCTAGCATCATGAAGAAAAGGTTTTGAAAAAGTTTTAAGATATAGGGGTATAATAAAACCGTACAAGAAATATCTTGTTATGACTCCGAGAATCTTTACAAGTCTCCGAATCTCGGGACGAGATTCTTTTTAAGGAGGGAAGGTTTGTAACACCCCAAAAATTCGTCCCTAATTTTAGTGGCGTTTCCTCGCACCTGAAAAACTTTTTCGGGTTTCTAAATGTTTTCTTCGAACCCGTTGGTCTTTGATTTGACTTTGGTTTCGCTCTCTTAGAAAATTCCCAGTAATACTCGATCTTTGTCGACCTCCACCATAATTCCATGACCCTGTTTTATCTGTCAAACATTGGTTCCATCTGGAGATTCCAAAATCCTCTCGGTCTATCCTAGTAAAACCTCCACTGCGAATTTTGCTGGAAATAAATTCGACCCAGCTACCATATGCTTCCCTCATACATGTAGATCACTCCCATGGAAAAATATTTCATAATCCCATGCAACATTCCAAAGTTAAACCATATTCTCTAATATGCCATTTGCGATCCAGAAATTATCTAGACACCTTCCACTCATCCAGAAATTATGCAATTTTGGTGGGGTGCATGATTCCACCTCCTGAACATTTCACTCCATTGGCCCAACCTCATTTGAGCAATATTTGAGGTACTTCCTTTGTAATGCCTTTTCCATGCCTAATAGCAAATTCCAAAGCAACCCTAGCTACAAAAATCATTTGGCATTGTCACCTTGCCAAATTGACAACCTTCCTTATATAACCCCATATCCAGAAGATCAGCTCAAAATAATTTGAGGAAGCACACTAGGCATACCCATGCCATTAGGGCATTTTCGGACATCCAATTTTTTTGACCAACCTCCAAATGTCCAATAGAGCTCATACTCCACAGACATTCTATTTACATCATTCCAAACCTACTGTGAATTTTGGGGATTTTTCTGAGATGCGGAAGACCCTGGTCATTTCATCGAGCACCTTCGCTATTTTTGGTTTTCTGAAAATCTTACACTGCAAAGTTTCGAATCCTTGGGTGATTCTTGTTGTGTTGTGTTGTTCTCGACGTTACGAACGCAGTGGTGGAAACCATTCCCCTTTTGGACCTCCGAGTCACCGGGAACTCGACGATGTCGCTCGCGTCGCGCTCTGGACGTTCTGGACGCGCGCTTGGCAGGAACTAATCGCGATTAACAGCGTGGTCGGTGCCTAATCCTTGTTACAGTACAATCCCTGTGCACTACTGTGTATCCAGCTCGGCCTCCTCATCTACTTATCTCCTCCACCGACAGAACAGTGCCATGGAGGAGAGCTTCCCCGTGTTTCCTCTCCCCTGCCTCTAAAAAGGACCCCGAGCCCTCCTCGCAGGCACACCCAGCTCCCCCTCTGCCCCCTGCCCGAGCATCTCTCCCTCCTTCCCCTGAGCCTCCCCACGTTTTCTTTTCAGCGGAGGAAAACGAGCTGAGTTCGAGCTTCGGCCATGGTCGCGTGACCATGTCGAGGATGCACCCGAGCAACGCCTGCCTCCCCCGCACCCCTAGCCTCTCCCCTGGCCGCGGTTCGCCGCCGCCATCCCATCCCCACCCTCGGTTCGTCCTAGAAGCAGCAGAGGCGGGAGATCGAAGCGTGGCCGCCATGGCCGGAACTTGGAGGTCGACACGATGCCTCCCGTGCTCCTCCGTGTCCTGGGACCCCAGCCTTGGTCGTGGTGTAGCGCGGCGGCCTCGTCTCGGTCACCAGCAAGCGGCGCCGGAGGGAGAACGGCGACAGAGGCGGCATCCCGAGGCCTCGCGTCCGTCCAGGAGTCGCCGGCGGCGCGCTTGCGGAGCACGCTCCCGTGGCGGCGCTCCGGAGCTTCCTCTCACCCGTGCTCGCCCTCGTCGAGGCGGCGCAACGGGGCGGCCCTCCCCGCGTCCCGGCGGCCAGCGGCACGCACCAGGGCAGCGGCGGCAGGCGGCGGCCGAGCCGGCCGTGCTGCGCAGGGCTCTCCCGAGTCCTTCATCGGGAGGAAGAAGAAAAGAAGAAAAGAAAAAAGAAAAGAAAAAGGGAGAAGAGAGAGAGAGGCCGACAGGTGGGTCCCGGCCCCACCTGTCAGGTTAAGTGGAGGCGTGTTTCGCGCGGATGCGCTTCCCTGAGGCGAAGGCGTATTCCGCCGAAGTGCGCGACCAGCCCAGCCCATTCCGGAATTCAGCCCGTGCTGTTTTTTTTCCCAGTGAGCAGCGGATAGCTATCCTTCGCTCGCTCGTTTCTCTCAAACCGTAACTCCGATTGAGGTGATTCAAATTTGTAAATTCCTAGTTTGAAAGGATCTGTCCAGTGGTGCAGGTTTTACATTTCTGTAAAATACTTGTATGCTCAGTACCCTTGTATGCCTGCTTAGGTGAATACCGCGGTACCGGCAAACCGAGACCCTGACCCGTGACGCGTCCGTGATTTCCCGAGCCAAATGGTGTCGATCTTCGGAGGCAAGCTAACCCCTTGCTATGAGCAGTCCCGCAACGTTGTTTGTTATTTGCTTATTGCCATGCCAAGTGTTTATACCTGTCTGCGTTCGGTATATATTATGTCGGTCTGTTATAGTTGTGTTCAGTATGTTACTTGGAATATTGCTCCTGCCATGTTCCATTCTTCATCCATGTGTGCATTAGAATGACGTGTGAATTATTTGTGCGCCCCGCACTTGCGTGGCTTTGTCGAACCCTCTAAATAAACAACTATAAAACCTGCGTTCCTATGAGTGTTTGCTTCTTCTCCTTCGCCGAGGTGAGGGCGGACGAATGTCGTCTTATGATCCTCGAGTTGGGGGCATTTGCCAAAAGAGTTATTTGCTTCTTCTCCCTCCGTCAAACGTGGTTGGCGTAAGCCCACCTGGACTGCGACGCTTGGGACATTTGCTTTCCATTTGGTTCTTTTGCCAAGATTGCTGACACCACGTCGGGTTAATCCTTGAGTGGAATGGATGCTTTCTTTCTTATGAGTGCTTTTCGGTTCATTTTTTTGGAGACTACATGCCCAACTAAAATTGGTAGTTGATCTGTGATGGCGCTGGTCGGTGGTATCGCCGCCGTAGTCACCCGATCGACGCCAACAACTTGTGCTACCTTTTGTATTGATCTGTGATGGCGCTGGTCGGTGGTATCGCCGCCGTAGTCACCCGGTCAATACAAACAAACGATGGCTTGAAATATCATGTTGCTATTGTCTTATTGTTTGATGATATATTATTATGATATTGTGATTGTTGTGTTGGACTAATCCTCTTTGTTTGGACTTGTGAATGATGGAACTTGATTAAATGAAACACCCCTCCAAACAACGATAGGGTCAGTCCACGGTGCCACTAATCTGAACATCGAAAGCACTGCCACTGTCGCTCATATGGGCGGGCCTTGACCTACGTAACCTATTGAGCCTCCTTTGATGCTACCATTTTGGCAAGTCTAGTCGGTACCATAGTTGGTCGGGGCTAGTCTTGCGAAGGTTCCGGAGCTAGGCGTCGCTCATGGGTTGGGGACGTGCCGGATTCACTTCTGCATAAGGCATAGAGTTATGTCGGTGGCTATACAGGGAGTGTCTTGGTAGCGTGAACGGTCAGGTGAGTGTATCTTGCTGAGTTCGCCTTAAGGATGATATCCTAAAGTACCGGCTGGGCGTGGTGCACTTAGATGGGTGGTATCTGCAACCTCTCGAGAGTGTCAAATCTGGATGTCTAGCCTCGTTCCAAGGTTATGGAACAACAGTTCAGTGTCGGTCACACTGTGTGTCCGTGTCGTGTCAGGAGGTTAAACCTAAGGCTTGTTTGAAAGAAAGATGAACAACCTGATTTCACTAAATGAACAATAAGATGATGCAGGGAATGTTACTTGTGAGGTGAATGGGATGGCGGTGTGATGCGTTGGAAGCCTATAGTTAGGCCAGAGCCAACATCAACCTGCATGCCCCGGGAGATAGCCAGAGTTGGCGTGAGTAAAAGCCATAGTTGGCAAGAAATTAAGCCAGAGTTGGCTAGAGGCTTGACAGCCTAGATGTTGTGGAATGAGAAATGTGATCTCATTCTAGCAACAACGAAACTCCCTGAAGATGTGGTACCAACTGGTACAGTCGTCTACTCGTCACAGGTAACCTCTTTGTTTGATTGCCGGTATACGATCCAACCCCACCTGGCTTGGACTCTGTACTGGTGATACTCTTGTTGTTTGCTTATGCCATGTTTTGCTTGTGATGCCATGCTACCTTTATGTTATCATATTGGTCTATCTTGAGTAGACCTTGCCATGTTGTAGATTTTATTTCCAATGTATACCTTGATGCATGATTGTTAGACTGCTCGTGTCGAGTGGTTGTTAGTCTTGCGAGTACATCATTGTACTCACGTTGGCTATTCCAATGGCTAGTTTCAGCGAAGATCCACCTTCTTCCTTAGCAAGGATTTGAAGCAAGAGCGTGCTAGGATTAGTAGCCCAGCCAGAACCTGTGGTGGAGCCGCTCCAAGCCGTTGCCTCATTTATGTCTTCCGCTGCCAGTTAAAACTCTGAGTTGGGCCATGCTTGGCTTGATATTTTGTAAAGGCTCGACGACCTTGTAAACCCCTTTATAGCACTTTGTGCCTGATTGTGTAATAATATTCATTATGTTACACTGTTGTGACGTGCGGCCAGTTATCCTGGGCTGGCGCACGGGGCGACTGCCTCTCTGGTGATATGTGCCAGGGAGGGGTGTCACAATGACCTACCAGCAGAGAAAGAAATTTGTGCATGATGCAAAGAGCTACTACTGGGATGAGCCATTCTTGTACAAGCATTGTGCAGATGGAATTGTTGAAGATGTGTGCCAGCAAAAGAAATAAATGATGTCATGTTCCAATGCCATGCAGGCATGTATGGAGGTCATGCAGGAGTGATGAAGGCTCAAGCAAAAATTCTCCAGGCTGGATTCTACTGGCCAAATCTGTTCAAAGATGTGCATGAGTATATCAAGCAGTGTGATCCTTGTCAGAAAGCAGGAAAAATATCAAGAAGATATAAATGCCATAGAAGGGAATTCTAGAAGTGGAATTGTTTAATGTGTGGGGAGTAGATTTTGTTGGACCCTTGCCATCATCAAAAGGATACAAGCATATACTGGTAGCAGTGGACTATGTGTCCAAATGGATTGAAGCAATACCCACTGTCAGTGCTGATTCCAAGTCTGTCTGCAAATTATTCAAAACAGTCATATTTCCCAGATTGGAGTGCCAAGGGTAGTGATCATTGATGGTGGAGCTCATTTCAATAATGAACAGCTAGAGAAGCTCCTGAGCAAATATGGTGTGAAAAACCACAGAGTGACAACACCTTATCACCCTCAAGCCAATGGACAAGTGGAATTGTCCAACAGAGAAGTAAAACAGATTCTTGAGAAAGTTGTGTTCAAGTCCAAAGGAGATTGGTCAATGAAGTTACCAGATGCCTTGTGGGCATACAGGACAGGCTACAAAACACCAATTGGAATGTCACCATTCAGAATTGCGTATGGAAAAGCATGTCACTTACAGTTGAGTTGGAGCAAAGAGCTCAGTGGGCAATAAGGAAGCTGAACATGGATTTAGGAAAGGCTGGAGAAGCAAGAAAGTTTCAGATGTGTGAATTAGAAGAGCTGAGAAATGATGCTTATGAGAGTGCTAAGATATACAAGGAAAAGGCCAAGAAGTGGCATGACAAGCACATACTCAGAAAAGATTTCAGTGTTGGACAGACAGTTTGGTGTATGATTCCAAGTTGCATTTGTTCTCTGGAAAATTCAAGTCAAGATGGTTTGGTCCTTGTGTTATCAATAGAGACCTAGGACATGGTGCATTTGAGGTGCAGAGCTCAATAGAGGGTACTTTCAAGGTAAATGGTCAGAGGCTGAAGCATTACAGAGCAGGAGAACAGTTGAACACTGAGGACAATGAAGAAACAGATGATGATAAAGATGACGAGACAGAGGTTGTGCCTAATGCATCCTCTACAGCTGATAACCAGTGAAGAAGCTACAGTCAGGCTCATCAGAAGGCAGCCTGATACCTTTTTATGTTATTTACATTTTTTTCCTTTATTTGCTTTGTTTTGTGTGTTTTGCTTTGTGTCTTTGTTTTTCAGATTTTGAATAAAGGAGAATGGAGAAGTCTTGGCTATGATCTCATGAAGCAAGAGGCAGCAGTGAACACCAGGTGGAAACATTCCAATCTTTAATCATTTTACAGCATGAACATTATTGCTATGCCATGTCTATGAACTATGATCAATTTAGCAAATTATAGTTGTTTCAGTAAAAGTTTCATTGTGTTGCTCTGTTCTGATCAAGTAGCATTTCATTTTATTGTGAATCTTGCATTTTATCTGGTTATTAATCTTGCAAAAGCTTATGTTCAGAAGCATTTATTAAAACATAATTTATTCATTTCTCTGTTCAAAACTATTGGAATACTAGATAATGCAAATGACACAGAAACTGAATGTGATGATCCATTTTAGAGCCATGTACTAACTGTATTTCTGCATTTTTGCATTTTTTTTGCATTAGCAATCATGATCTCTGGATTGTGATTTGTGAAGCACTAACCATGAAACTAACTGAAAATTTGGTAACAACAAGCAATTTTTGCATGAGCTGCTATGATCCCTGGATTGCAGTATGTGAAGCACTAACTGAAATTCTATAACTGAAACTGAAGCAATTTTGGCATTAGCAGTTATAATCTTTGGATTGTAACCTATGAAGCACTAACTATGTTAACCTGACAAGAAAATGACTAACTAACTCATTTTATGCATTTGCACTAGCCTACTATGTTCCTGGGAACTGTAGCAGGTGAAGCACTGACTATGCATGCATATGACATCCCTCTCTGCATTATGGCTATTTTTAGGATCATTTCAATTTCCATGTCAACTGTCTTATCTTGTTAATCCAGAGTATTTGAACTTAGAAATGATTAAATCTTGCTATTTGAAACTTGTTTCCAAACTAGCATTTGCTCTAATAGTGAACAGAACTGCAAGGAATCCAATTTGAATGAACTGCTAAATTTTCAGAACTGAGTACTACTGTATGAGACAACTTTTGCTGTTGGATCTAAAACAGAGGGTACACGAAGTCACCCAAATCTAAAGTCCCTTGACCGCGGCTATATATATAGCATTGCCCTTCTTTCTCTTCCACTCCTCTCCATAGTATGCTCCTCTCCCTCTCTCATGGTCATGGGTGGCAGTATGGCACAGCGCCCGGCTATCTCCTCCTCCTACCTCCTCTCTCACCTTCACCCCAACTCCAACCCGTCGCTACTGTGACACTTTGGGACACTGCCCAAAATACTTTTTTGATTAAGAGTGTTTTGAGCAGTGTAACCGAAATATCACATCAGCGACGATTTCGGCGACACCGAACCAAAGCCAATCCTTGCGGGAGTTAATAACCTCGTGAGTTCAAACTCTATTAATCCCTTCTCATTCTGCAGCAACACCTTGGAGGCGGCGCAAGCGGACGGCAACATCGTAGTCAGGATTCTGGACGTTGGCTAAGAAAAAAATCGTCCCTGATAAATTCGCGGAATTTGTACTTGTGTAGAATTTTTATTGTGCGATTTTGTTTGCACTGTTATGTTGTGTATTGGAGACATTAATTGATGTATTTTTTTTCTATTTGGCGTGGCATATATATCTTTTCACGGAAACTATGTATTGGAGGCTCAAATGAGTATCATATTGGAGACACTAATTGAAGTAATTGGTACTTTGTCAAACATTTGTCTCTGTGCTACTCTTGGAAAATCACGATAGTTAGGAATCGTTCCCAAATATTAATTTATAGTATTACTACTTATACTCATTGGGCCCACCTATTAGTAAAGGCATCTTCTTCCTAGATGATAATAAAAAATAAATACACACGCCGAAATGGAGAACAACCAGACGGAATCCCCCTCTCTATCTCTCTCTCTCACACACACACACGCGCACACACAACTCACTCTCTCCCCCCACTATACTCCCTACATTGGGCCCTACATAAAATCCTTGGCACCACCGCGCGTGCCGTGCCAGCGGTGTGTGGCGTGCACGCATGCACATGTCCCCCAATTACTCCACCCTTTTATTTGAGACAACCCCATTTACTCCACCTAAGAGTTCGGCTCTAGTATAAGGTGGCTGGCTTCGGTGGTTCCGCCATGCAGATACAACACTTGCTTCCTTATCTTTTCCCTCCTCCCGTAGAGTGTTTCCTTCCTTGTGTGTGTGTCATGGCAGTGATGGCGGCGACAGCGCTGCATCGTGTTGTCTTCCTCGCGCCGGAGCCGGCGACGTCGGGGGGGCGTCATTCGGTTTTGGTCCTACGGCGGCCATGTCCCTTTGTTCCAAGCTGCATGTGCACTCTTCGACGCGCTGTTCCCGGACCGCAGCAGGTTTGGCGTGCGCCTGGGCGGGATGTCTGCTGTTTTCGGCCTTCTCCGGAAAGAGTCGGATGCTGCAGCTCTCCATGGGCATGTCTATTGGGTTGCCGACACGCTGCTAGTGTGCGTAAGGGTGAAGAGCACTTCACTGTATGACTGTCACATCCCAAATTTTGGAACTAAGAAAAACTTAGTTTTACAAGACCCAAAATTCAGAACCAACAAAAACTTTTTGAAATGTTTCACTGATGATTGTGTTTTCCTTCCCATTGCTATGTTTGACCTTGTGTGACTTGATGTTTAAGTTGTTTGACAGATAACTACTAACCTAAATACCCAACCAAGATAAAAATATATTTAACATTGGTGATCATGTTATGACAAGAAAATATTCCATACATCTTTTTCCATTCTTATTCTGGCCAAAGTCCATTTCAATGATACTTGGTTTAGCAACACGCAAAACTAATACCCATTATTTGAGAAAGTAAAAGTATCTCCAAAACTATGTGTTCCCACAAATGTGGAGATCTATATGCTATCTCCTATCTATCTTTTAAACTTGATATTTTGCATTTGTATGCAACTCCCCTTTTATAAGCTTTGATTATCATTACATTTTAAAAAGAACACAAGTGGGAAATATATTACCCCACCTATTTTGTCTTGCTCAAAACCCTTTTCAAAAATACAAAGGTGGAGTTGAGATAGTTTTAAACATCATCTTGTCATAATTAAGTATGATCATTCTTACAAGATAGTATGGTTAATCATGTAAATTGTGGGGTGACCAAGTTTTGTGGTTTGATGTGTGTAATCTTGGTTGTGATATTGATCTTGTTGTGTTTGTTGCTTGTGGGGATAATTCCTCAGCTATGCCTAGCACTAAAGTAAAACACACTGATCACAAATTGGGAATGTGGCTTGAAAATAAAACAAGACCTCTATGTTTCCTCTCACCCTCAAATGAAAATCTTGATTAAAAGAAATGATCTTATTTAAATTCCCTCTCTACCTAATTCTCTATTTTTGTTATATCAATTATTTTATCTCATAAAATCCAGGAATGAGATGATAACCATCTCATTATCATGTTACTCTCTCCTCAAAATATCTAATCTCCAATTTGAAAGATATTTCCATTTGTGAAATTGGTTTGATCCAAAAATAATATATTCAAACCTTATGAACAAATGTTGTTCAAAACATTTTATTTCTCAACACCAATTTTTGGTGGAGCTTCTACATATATATGGGAGGCTGCATGAATTTTCTCAGAATTTTGTAAAATCTTTTAATACCCCAAATAAATCCCCAAAATGCCACTGGGTTATAAAGGAAATAAAAGAAACAAGAAATAGGACTTGGATGTAAAAAGAAAAGTGAAGCCAGGGGGGTGTTCAGAAATCTCGCGTCGTCTCTCTCCTCCCGCTCGACACGGCCGCGCCGTTGCCGGCGAGAGAGGGAGGCCCCCCACGACGTCCTGCGTCTCGCCGCCCGGGGCCCCCCTGCTCTCCTCTCCCCTGCGACAAGGATAAGAAGAGCACCGCCCTCCTCTGCTCCCCTCACCCCTCTGTCGCCCCTCCTCTCTCTCTCTCGATATTTTCCTCCATGGCCGAGCCGAGTTCGCCGTCACGCCGCCGTCGACTGGGGCCGCCATTGACGAATCGGCGAGAACCAAAAGCTCCGTCTCGTCATCGTCTTCCTCCCTGCCCAAGGAGTCAAGCCGGATCGTCGTCGTTGTGGAGATCGACGCCATCTTCTCCGTTTCCGGCCACCAACCTCCGAGCAAGCTCGCCGCCGTTCTGGTCCTCCTCTTCTGCAGCCGTTTGGTCTCACGCGACGAGGGTGAGCATGCGCATCTCCTAGACATACTCGTTCATCCTAGCTCGCCGTAGTTCGTCGCTTCGCCGTTAGCCGTAGACCGCCGCCGCCGGAGCTCACCATCGTCGCCGACTCCGGTGACCACTTGGTCCTTCGCGCCGCCACGGTGCAGCCCACACCCGTAGGGACCAGTTCGAGCGCAGCGCGACGCAACCGTGCGGGTCACCGCCGGTGATCACCGCAGCCGCGCGCGACATCGCCATGCACTGCCACCACCTCATATTGGTGTACACCCATATACGATCACAAGCACGAGCCAGCCCAGTGGCTAGCACACGCGCGCTCTCTCGCGAGGTTGCGAGTTCGATCCCGCACGGCGCACTTCCTTTTTCCGTTTATTTCGCACACTGACAGCCGGGGCCCACTCGTCAGTGGCCCAGCGCCCGCCTGCGCCGCGTGTGCTAGCCACTGGGCTGGCTCGTGCTTGTGATCGTATATGGGCAAGTTCCAGTGGCTGTGTGTAGCCAGACCCCGGTGAAAAACATTTTTGGGCAAGTTCCAGAAATTAATAAAATTCCACAGAATTAAGAATGGATTGGTAAAATCCATAACTAATTAATTACTTGTCCAAAAATTACAAATAAGATGCCAAAATGTTCAGAAAAATAAATCTAGTCTTTTGTTGTAATTCACACATCCAAATAAATTAGTTTATTTAATGTTTTATTAAAATAAGGAAAATGGCAGAAAAGAAAATGATTTTGTAAAATCCATAACTTTAAAAATAATGCTCCAAAATTTAAGAATGAAGTATCAAAATGTTCAGCACTTAATATACTTCATGTTTCACCACTTTCCCAACATGGATAATTAGTTTTAGTGTTGTTTAAAATGATTTGTTAAAATGGCAGCATTAAATCAAATTCTGAAAATGCAATAACTTTTAATGGCTTATCAGAAAAAGGTGTTCTCTATATCAAAATGCTCAGAAAAGTATGAACTGTTCAGTAATCATATTTGCATGCATAATTAAACAAGATTGCGGTACTGTACCTTTAGAAGTTAGGAAAGTCATTAATTTAAAAGGGTGGAGTTATAATTTTCTCTTGTTGAGATAATTAATTCTGCACCCCATTTAAATTGCTGGATAATTTTGTAAGTAAGTTCAGTGTGTAAAAATGTCGTTGCCATCATGTGTTTGTGCATGGCACTTGTTATGCATGTGTGGTTTGTTAATTGTTTGTGTATCACTTGTGGTTTTGTTTGGAGTATTGAGTGTTGTTTCTTTGGCGACGCTAGATATAAACGCTATCGGAGTGATCTTTGAAAAGGGTTTATTGAAGAAGAATCGGAGTTTATTTCTCTGATGAGTGAGGAGAAGTCCAGGGGCATTATGCTGAAATCAGGCAAACTATTCTCTGAGCTTGCATCTATATATATCTATTTTGGTTCACATGTTTTACTTATAAAGAGCATATGTTATTTATGTGGTGTTTGCCACTAAAGCTATGAGTTTTGAAAACCCTTCTTTTCCAAATTATAAGTATATTATTTTGACACCCTATATGGAGATTTTAGCTGGAATTTCTTTTTCAAACTATAGGATGGGAAAAATATTGTTTACTCAAAACTCCTTTGGAAATACTTGGATAAATGTGGAATGCCGTGTTATCGGTGTTGAAGTGGAGAAATGGTGAATGGTGATGGTTATGAAAAATGCACATTGTGTCCTGGTACTTACAGAACAACCAATACCCTGTGCGACCACATTTACCCACCTATGGGAAAGGGCGTAGTCATATAGTTTGCTCATATTAGTACTGGATGCCTCAACAACAGGGATAACCCCGTTCCATGAGGGGATGGTCTGAGGACCTACCCCCTGACCCGGGTCCTCTAAAGAGAAGAACGCCTGAGGGCTGATATGAATTGGAGATAGAGGATTTGTAGGGCCATTAAAATTCGCCGGGCAGAACTACGAGTCCTCACACTTAGTTTCCTACGTGCTGGATTTAAGTGTCGATGGAATGTTTCGTAGCGGTAGGGTCCTATACTAGCATGAGCAAAGGACAGGCTATGGTCGGTGACTCAACTTCGCATACACCTTGTATGGCGGGACGTGGCTGACACGATGAGTTACCGGATGGATGTGGGAAAAGCGTGCTACCTCTACAGAGTGTAAAACTATTCGAATAGCCGAGTCCTTGGATATGGACAGTTGGAAAGAACTGCTCTGACCATGTGCAAGTTTTGAAAAGCTTTGAGTTTAAAAGGGAAATGAAGTGGAGAAAGTGTTCCACAGCTATACCAATGAGTTGGTATGATGTGTTGGAGTTAATTGGACCTATGGCGAGCCATGGTCAGAAAAAGGAGGAGTTTTGGAGAAACAGATACAATGGTGATTTTCCGGGAAAAATGTTTATAAAAGAGACTTCTTACCTTTTTCAACAAAGAGGTATTTACGGGAGAAAGTTTTAAAAGAGACTTCTTACCTTTTTCAACAAAGAGGTATTTACGGGAGAAAGTTTTAAAAGAGACTTCTTACAAAGACAGATTTATGGGAAAAAGTTTAAAAGCCTTCTTTTCTTTTTCAATAAAGATATAGAGATTTCAAAACAAAGTGTTATTAAACAAAAGTCCATCCTACTCTTTTCAACAAGGATATGGAGTTTTCAAAGTAAACGAAGTTTATTTAAACAATAAAAGAGTAGTGCATGCTCATTCCGGGGGTAGTTTGCGAGTACATTCAAATGTACTCATATTGGTTTCGTCCCTGGCTATTGTCTTAGCCAGATTCTGAAGAGGAGCAGTTCGAAGAAGAAGTGGTTAATGACGTCAATGCGAACTAGGGCGCTTCCCAGTCAGCTGCCTGTAGGGTTAAGGCAAATGACTTGGGCCCACGCTGTTTGGTGATTTCCGCTGCAAGTACCTGTTGAAGTTATGACTTCAATCAAGTAAGTATATTTATTCGGTATTTATGGGTGTTCTGTGATGCCAATTCGAGTTATGTGCAACAACAGACTGATCATGGGATTGTTGCAGGAAACATAACGAGTATCTCGGATAGTTAATCCGGGGTCCTCACAGACTTGGTATCAGAGCCATCCTGACTGTAACAGACCTTAGTTAGCATGGACGTTAGTTAGGAAAGAAATATTTTGTTAAAAATATATTGTTACCAAAAACATATTTTTATCTAAGGAAGTCCAAAAATAACTTCCACTCTTCTCACCTTCTCAAATATTTCCGAGACTCATCCCTCTATTTTAAGATTTTCTAAGGATTTCTCTACTCCCTCTTACCTGTTCAAAATACTTGACGATGAACCCAAGTGAGACCTAATTAGCTAGCACCTACAAGCAGAAGCTTCCATCACAAGTACTCAACATTCCACATCGAGGTGATTGATCTGCAAATACCAAGATTGTCGAAGTCAACCAAGCAAGAGACCTTCGAAGACCTCAACTCAACATCAACAATTCTACTCAAGTTGCAACTTCGATAATCTCAATTCCTCCCGCTGAAGCCTAAGGCGACAGAGTGAAAACTTCACCAACCATGTCTAACCGAGACCATAGGATAAACCTGATAGGAACCTTGGTTGTACTACCCGACTACCACGAGTATTAGACGTCCGTTGGTACTAAAGGTACCTTGTGTGTTGTTTGTTGGTGTGCTTTACTCTGGTTGTGTGTTGTTGTGGTGAGTCCTCTGTTTGGGTGTTGTTTTTCTTGTGCGTTCACAATCACGCCTTGATGGCAACACAAAGTAACCCAAAATTCTCTTTTTTATAAAACTCCTTTTGTCACCCAACAAAAACTAATTTTGACCTCTTCGCCATAGTTGCACTTGTTGCAGATGTAAACCCGCTTAGGAAAATCTTTTCAAGATATTTTCCCTTATCTAAACTGTCTCCGATAAGAACTGACAGTTTCGCAAGATACAAAAGACCCCTGATCTTTAACCAAATAGCCTGAGATTTTTGCAACCTAACCGGCAAATCAGATAATGGCCTTCAAGCACCATCTGGAGCAAGTACGTCAAGATCTCGAAGGAAACTGCAATTTAACGCCAACCTCGTGAAGACACGAGCCTTACCTCGCAAAATAACTTGTGAAATTACAAGAATACCACACTAACTTATCGTATCTAACTTTAGATTAACATCTGACTCAAGTCCACGATAGTACCAACTAATTTCTAGGCTGCAAGCCTTGACAAGAGACGAGGACATAAGGAGACTCATTTAGATTGGTAACTAGAGGAACTCAAGGAGTGTATAGAGTTGCTATGAAGATTCGAGCTCAGAGACCGCAAGAAGGAGGAACTGCGACAAGAGACTTTGAAGAGAGATTTCTTAAGTTGGCAAGGAAGTAATTAATATACCAGACTATCCTTGAGTATTTGGAAACTCATATATCAGAATCTACTATTATAAATCTCTCTAGAAATAGTGTGATATTTTAATGTTCGTGTTATATAGAAGTAGTTTGGTAACAAGCCTCATGAACTTGTTAACAAATCGCTTTTGTATGCTCAAACAATTGAGTGTCATATACAAATAAACGGAACCTCAGATAATCCAGTACATCTCAGCCTCTGGAATATGAAAAGTAGTTTGATGACAAGACTAGCTACCTTGTTAACAAATTCTTCTCGTAAGACTAAGGCAATTGATGTTATAAAAGACCTCCCAATTTTATACAACTAACTAATAGAAAGCTTGCTCGGACTAAGTGGATGCCTTCACCACAGGGGTGAAGCAAATGATGTTAGAACTCAAATCAAGGACAATAATAATTTTCTTAAGTCAAGTGTATACCTTAGGAGTTACTCAAGTTCTAAGTAAGAAAATCACATGAAGATTTATAGTGTTTCCCCAAGGATATGATTTCCGAAAACAAGAAAAGAAAGAGGTGCCAGTGGACGACTCAAAACTAGTTGGTAGAAAGGAGACTTTAGGAAGATATAAGGGTGTTGAATTGTAATTATTAGCCAAAAGTATCTCGATGAGATCAAAATTTGGTGGATGCTGTTGGTAATATCAAAAATTTGGGGTTTAGAATAGAAGTGAAAACTTGGAGTGGATATTTAATTGGGATTGGACGATGATATATTTGATTAATACTCTGGGGCTAACCAGTTGTGGTCCCCAACCATTGGTGGTTATCTGGAGCTAGAAGACGTGACCCTTGATTTAAGGTTTAGAAATAAAGGTGAAAGTTATTGGATTTTTAGGAAGCACTTGCTGATAAAATGATGTTGGATTGGTTAGAAGCAAGTAAATTAAGAAGAATACTCCGGTGTTGGAATGTTTAGGGTGATTCCTAGCGCAAGTGACCTTGTACTAAATTCTTATGGAATTATAGGAAGTGGTCAAAGATGAGTTAGCAAATGAGTAGATCGTTGTATGCAAGAAATAATTGGTGGAGGATAAGTGAATG
Source organism: Poa pratensis (assembly GCA_947311845.1). Taxonomy (NCBI): domain Eukaryota; kingdom Viridiplantae; phylum Streptophyta; class Magnoliopsida; order Poales; family Poaceae; genus Poa; species Poa pratensis. The sequence continues at coordinate 45,363,808 of CAMZMU010000033.1, read as the reverse complement.
TTATCGGATTCTAGGAATCAATATGACTTGGTCTAGTAGCAAGACATTCTAGGTGACAGTAGTTTTCAGAGCTTGTCACGCTCTGTTTGGATTATTCTTAGAAAGATCTTTTATCTTTGATTATGAGATCAAGGCCCAAAAGTGTGAGATAAAATCTGAATTTGGTTAGAAAGTGGGGCAATTCTTGATGGATGATCACATGATTGTTGGATGCTTTATTTAGCTTTGATGATATGGTCGTGGGAAAACAACCACCTGAAGGAGTAAGATAATATGAGATATGCCTATCTGGGGAGAAAAATCAATCAAGAAATAATTGGTGGACCACTACGATTTTTGTGATAGGATATAATGGGAAGATTATGCCTTAAAGGTTTGATGGATATCCGATAGATTGAATTGTGTGATAAAGAGTTTATGCCGAAGAAGATGATGGTGGATTAATAACTTTAGCTTGGGCAAAAGCCATGATTCAATTAACTAGTTGATAGTAGTGGCCTTACCGAGATGTTGGAATGGTATTTTGAAGACTCGAAATTAGAGGCCTATGTAAAGTTGGTTGTTTTGGATCTTAAGTATAATGATTTGATGTTCAGAGTATAGCGCCCAACTCCCTTGAAAACTAACTTAAGCCCCTCAACCAGAAAGTTTTCCCGGAAAACCCTAACTATTCTGGTGCACTCTAACTCACTTGTGAAGACCTAGAACCAAAGAAGTCTTTCAGGACAACCTTTTTCCTGCCAAGCCGAAGGAAGAAAAGCGTGAAGAAGATCTACCGGAAGTCACTAAGAAGAATCAAACAACGGAAGCACCTGCTGTTGGCAACATCAACCACCAAGCAAGTCCAGACGCCCTTAGAAGTTTATGACATCCCTCTACTAACTAGAAACCGGAGAGAGTCGAGTGCTCAGACTTGACGCATCCTGAGAACAACGCGTCCCCACCTGCGACCCTCGTAAGGAGACAATATCAGGAAGTGATATCTGCACCAACCCCAAGCACCGAGGAATAACACCAAGACAAAGATCGTCAAGCTACCTCGGAAGAATAATGCCTCTAATTCAACTCCAGCTGCAACCTTCTGGATGACCCTTCAAAACCCCTTTTTAAGGGGGGAAGACCTGCAATAGGTATACAAGAACGTATTAATAATTAGCTCCTTGCGCTTCAACCTTATAGTATCAAAAACAGCCAACCACGATTATCCATCAGTCTCGATCATCAAGTCAACCACATCGCCAAGGATCCGAACTCAGCACAGAAGTTTATCGACAGAGCAAGCCTCGCAACATTAATTTATCAAGATCTCACATGGCGATAGCAGTGAAGAAGGAACGACCTCGGAAGTCTAGCCAGCCCAAAACTCGTGCCCTCATACTCCCCTGTTACCACCGGGCAAATCTCGAGGACGAGATTTATTTTGAAGGGGGGAAGAGCTGTCACATCCCAAATTTTGGAACTAAGAAAAACTTAGTTTTACAAGACCCAAAATTCAGAACCAACCAAAACTTTTTGAAATGTTTCACTGATGATTGTGTTTTCCTTCCCATTGCTATGTTTGACCTTGTGTGACTTGATGTTTAAGTTGTTTGACCGATAACTACTAACCTAAATACCCAACCAAGATAAAAATATATTTAACATTGGTGATCATGTTATGACAAGAAAATATTCCATACATCTTTTTCCATTCTTATTCTGGCCAAAGTCCATTTCAATGATACTTGGTTTAGCAACACCCAAAACTAATACCCATTATTTGAGAAAGTAAAAATATCTCCAAAACTATGTGTTCCCACAAATGTGGAGATCTATATGCTATCTCCTATCTATCTTTTAAACTTGATATTTTGCATTTGTATGCAACTCCCCTTTTATAAGCTTTGATTATCATTACATTTTAAAAAGAACACAAGTGGGAAATATATTACCCCACCTATTTTGTCTTGCTCAAAACCCTTTTCAAAAATACAAAGGTGGAGTTGAGATAGTTTTAAACATCATCTTGTCATAATTAAGTATGATCATTCTTACAAGATATTGATCTTGTTGTGTTTGTTGCTTGTGGGAATAATTCCTCAGCTATGCCTAGCACTAAAGTAAAACACACTGATCACAAATTGGGAATGTGGCTTGAAAATAAAACAAGACCTCTATGTTTCCTCTCACCCTCAAATGAAAATCTTGATTAAAAGAAATGATCTTATTTAAATTCCCTCTCTACCTAATTCTCTATTTTTGTTATAACAATTATTTTATCTCATAAAATCCAGGAATGAGATGATAACCATCTCATTATCATGTTACTCTCTCCTCAAAATATCTAATCTCCAATTTGAAAGATATTTCCATTTGTGAAATTGGTTTGATCCAAAAATAATATATTCAAACCTTATGAACAAATGTTGTTCAAAACATTTTATTTCTCAACACCAATTTTTGGTGGAGCTTCTACATATATATGGGAGGCTGCATGAATTTTCTCAGAATTTTGTAAAATCTTTTAATACCCCAAATAAATCCCCAAAATGCCACTGGGTTATAAAGGAAATAAAAGAAACAAGAAATAGGACTTGGATGTAAAAAGAAAAGTGAAGCCAGGGGGGTGTTCAGAAATCTCGCGTCGTCTCTCTCCTCCCGCTCGACACGGCCGCGCCGTTGCCGGCGAGAGAGGGAGGCCCCCCACGACGTCCTGCGTCTCGCCGCCGGGGCCCCCCTGCTCTCCTCTCCCCTGCGACAAGGATAAGAAGAGCACCGCCCTCCTCTGCTCCCCTCACCCCTCTGTCGCCCCTCCTCTCTCTCTCTCTCGATATTTTCCTCCATGGCCGAGCCGAGTTCGCCGTCACGCCGCCGTCGACTGGGGCCACCATTGACGAATCGGCGAGAACCAAAAGCTCCGTCTCGTCATCGTCTTCCTCCCTGCCCAAGGAATCAAGCCGGATCGTCGTCGTTGCGGAGATCGACGCTATCTTCTCCGTTTCCGGCCACCAACCTCCGAGCAAGCTCGCCGCCGTTCTGGTCCTCCTCTTCTGCAGCTGTTTGGTCTCACGCGACGAGGGTGAGCATGCGCATCTCCTAGACATACCCGTTCATCCTAGCTCGCCGTAGTTCGTCGCTTCGCCGTTAGCCGTAGACCGCCGCCGCCGGAGCTCACCATCATCGCCGACTCCAGTGACCACTTGGTCCTTCGCGCCGCCACGGTGCAGCCCACACCCGTACGCACCTAATGCGAGTAGAAATAGGGACCAGTTCGAGCGCAGCGCGACGCAACCGTGCGGGTCACCGCCGGTGATCACCGCGGCCGCGCGCGACATCGCCATGCACTGCCACCACCTCATATTGGTGTACACCCATATACGATCACAAACACGAGCCAGCCCAGTGGCTAGCACACGCGCGCTCTCTCGCGAGGTCGCGAGTTCGATCCCGGCGCACTACCTTTTTCCGTTTATTTCGCACACTGACAGCCGGGGCCCATTCGTCAGTGGCCCAGCGCCCGCCTGCGCCGCGTCAGCGCCAGCGTGGCCGAAGGCCCCACTGGCCAGTGGCTGTGTGTAGCCAGACCCCGGTGAAAAACATTTTTGGGCAAGTTCCAGAAATTAATAAAATTCCACAGAATTAAGAATGGATTGGTAAAATCCATAACTAATTAATTACTTGTCCAAAAATGACAAATAAGATGCCAAAATGTTCAGAAAAATAAATCTAGTCTTTTGGTGTAATTCACACATCCAAATAAATTAGTTTATTTAATGTTTTATTAAAATAAGGAAAATGGCAGAAAAGAAAATGATTTTGTAAAATCCATAACTTTAAAAATAATGCTCCAAAATTTAAGAATGAAGTATCAAAATGTTCAGCACTTAATATACTTCATGTTTCACCACTTTCCCGACATGGATAATTAGTTTTAGTGTTGTTTAAAATGATTTGTTAAAATGGCAGCATTAAATCAAATTCTGAAAATGCAATAACTTTTAATGGCTTATCAGAAAAAGGTGTTCTCTATATCAAAATGCTCAGAAAAGTATGAACTGTTCAGTAATCATATTTGCATGCATAATTAAACAAGATTGCGGTACTGTACCTTTAGAAGTTAGGAAAGTCATTAATTTAAAAGGGTGGAGTTATAATTTTCTCTTGTTGAGATAATTAATTCTGCACCCCATTTAAATTGCTGGATAATTTTGTAAGTAAGTTCAGTGTGTAAAAATGTCGTTGCCATCATGTGTTTGTGCATGGCACTTGTTATGCATGTGTGGTTTGTTAATTGTTTGTGTATCACTTGTGGTTTTGTTTGGAGTATTGAGTGTTGTTTCTTTGGCGACGCTAGATATAAACGCTATCGGAGTGATCTTTGAAAAGGGTTTATTGAAGAAGAATCGGAGTTTATTTCTCTGATGAGTGAGGAGAAGTCCAGGGGCATTATGCTGAAATCAGGCAAGCTATTCTCTGAGCTTGCATCTATATACATCTATTTTGGTTCACATGTTTTACTTATAAAGAGCATATGTTATTTATGTGGTGTTTGCCACTAAATCTATGAGTTTTGAAAACCCTTCTTTTCCAAATTATAAGTATATTATTTTGACACCCTATATGGAGATATTAGCTGGAATTTCTTTTTCAAACTATAGGATGGGAAAAATATTGTTTACTCAAAACTCCTTTGGAAATACTTGGATAAATGTGGAATGCCGTGTTATCGGTGTTGAAGTGGAGAAATGGTGAATGGTGATGGTTATGAAAAATGCACATTGTGTCCTGGTACTTACAGAACAACCAATACCCTGTGCGACCACATTTACCCACCTATGGGAAAGGGCGTAGTCATATAGTTTGCTCATATTAGTACTGGATGCCTCAACAACGGGGATAACCCCGTTCCATGAGGGGATGGTCTGAGGACCTACCCCCTGACCCGGGTCCTCTAAAGAGAAGAACGACTGAGGGCAACGCCTGAGGGCTGATATGAATTGGAGATAGAGGATTTGTAGGGCCATTAAAATTCGCCGGGCAGAACTACGAGTCCTCACACTTAGTTTCCTACGTGCTGGATTTAAGTGTCGATGGAATGTTTCGTAGCGGTAGGGTCCTATACTAGCATGAGCAAAGGACAGGCTATGGTCGGTGACTCAACTTCGCATACACCTTGTATGGCGGGACGTGGCTGACACGATGAGTTACCGGATGGATGTGGGAAAAGCGTGCTACCTCTGCAGAGTGTAAAACTATTCGAATAGCCGAGTCCTCGGATATGGACAGTTGGAAAGAACTGCTCTGACCATGTGCAAGTTTTGAAAAGCTTTGAGTTTAAAAGGGAAATGAAGTGGAGAAAGTGTTCCACAGCTATACCAATGAGTTGGTATGATGTGTTGGAGTTAATTGGACCTATGGCGAGCCATGGTCAGAAAAAGGAGGAGTTTTGGAGAAACAGATACAATGGTGATTTTCCGGGAAAAATGTTTATAAAAGAGACTTCTTACCTTTTTCAACAAAGAGGTATTTACGGGAGAAAGTTTTAAAAGAGACTTCTTACCTTTTTCAACAAAGAGGTATTTACGGGAGAAAGTTTTAAAAGAGACTTCTTACAAAGACAGATTTATGGGAAAAAGTTTTAAAAGCCTTATTTTCTTTTTTCAATAAAGATATAGAGATTTCAAAACAAAGTGTTATTAAACAAAAGTCCATCCTACTCTTTTCAACAAGGATATGGAGTTTTCAAAGTAAACGAAGTTCTATTTAAACAATAAAAGAGTAGTGCATGCTCATTCCGGGGGTAGTTTGCGAGTACATTCAAATGTACTCATATTGGTTTCGTCCCTGGCTATTGCCTTAGCCAGATTCTGAAGAGGAGCAATTCGAAGAAGAAGTGGTTAATGACGTCAATGCGAACTAGGGCGCTTCCCAGTCAGCTGCCTGTAGGGTTAAGGTAAATGACTTGGGCCCCACGCTGTTTGGTGATTTCCGCTGCAAGTACCTGTTGAAGTTATGACTTCAATCAAGTTAGTATATTTATTCGGTATTTATGGGTGTTCTGTGATGCCAATTCGAGTTATGTGCAACAACAGACTGATCATGGGATTGTTGGAGGAAACATAACGAGTATCTCGGATAGTTAATCCGGGGTCCTCACAATGACCCCAACCCACCGGCGATTGGGCCGATCGTGCAGCTTGTGTAGTGTTCTTGCGATGCGTGGTTTGTGTGTTGCGTGCGTTATATCACCGTGAAGTTTTATCTCCCTGCAATCTAGTTATCAGTTATGGCAAAAATGTTCTACTTGGGTTAATTAGAGTAGAAGATCTCTTTTGTACATGCATGCAGGGCTTCCCGACGTGTGATTTGTGATTATTCTAGCCAACCCGATCTGTCGTTTGTAATCTTTATGCTAATCATATAAAATATATGGCAAATAAAATGCCGTTACAACTTTGGATAATTTTATACTCTTTCTTTTAAGGGTTTAATTATTTACTAACACTCCCGGGCCGAACAGACGGACGCGATGCGACCATGCATGCATGCATGCGCGGCCACAATCAGTGCAACAAGGGAGAGCCCGTAGTTCAACATATAACGAGGATGCTAGGATCAAAACAACACACGCGTAAATCTCAAGTCTCAAAAAAAAACACACGCGTACGTCCTTGCTAGGGCGCAAATCCAAGACCAAGTCTAACCGTGACTTTATTGTCCCAAGATCCACCATCAAATCAACATCCGTCGTACAAGATTGATCTAGATTTCAAACTGTTCAGGAAATTATTGAAATTTGACGTACCAGATTGATATAAATATCTTGTACAAAAGTCCAGTACATTGCATCAATAACTAAAATAAAAATCATAAAAACCCTAGACTAACTAGGTAGCTAGGGTGGCCGCCGCCGAATCAGCCGCATGGGCTCTTGTAGTTGACGAGGTCCAAGGTTGAAGGCAACGCGGGCCAACCTGCTTCCGCCGGTGGTGACGCAGACGGCCTCTCCTGCTGCAACTGCTCTTCCACCTCCTTTTCCGGCTCTGGTATCGCCTGAAACGTGGAATTCCACGGCCACAGCGGCTGCTGCTCGAGCGGCCTGTACTTCTCCGACTCTGGTGTCACCAGAAACGTGGCTTTCCACATGCCCATCTGCTCCTCGATTGGCCAGTACGTCACCGACTCCGGTGAGGAGACGTACAGCGCCACGGGCAGGTCCAGCCTATCCTTGAGCTCATTCGTGAGCTTGTGGGCCTAGTGGAACTTCTCGGGATCCTCCTTTGCCACTGGAAGACTCGGCGGCTCAGGAAGTGGCGCTGGTGCACAAGCACGCTCACGCGACAGCTCTGGCAGTGGCGGTGGTGAACACGCACGTGCACACGCCGGCTCTGGCGGTGGTGCTGGTGCGCACACACGCGCCGGCTCTAGTGCACGCGCACGGCCGGCTCTGGAGGTGGCGTTGCTGCGCACGCAGGCGGCGGCTCTGGTGCGCGCGCATGGGCCGGCTCTGGTGGTGGCGCTGGTGCAGGTGCACTCTCCGGCCCGGGAGTATGCGCCATCGTCCGCGGCGGCACGAGATAGCGCGAACGCACCGGCGTCCCCGTGATCCACGAGCAGCAGAGCTCCTTGTGCTCAAGGTCGAACCAACCTTTCCAGCTGGCGGACAGCTCCGCGATGGCCGGGTCGTTGAGCAGATTCTTGGGGAGCAGGGACCAGCGGTGGCGGATCTCCTCCGTCAGTGCATGACCAGTTGCCGGAACGAACGACACCGGAACCCTTTCCTTGCTCAGTTTCCAGCCTTTGGGCAGGTTCACGGAGGACCAGGGCACCGGGATGCCATTCACCCAGTACTTCCACGCCAACTTCACCGGATGTACCTGGGGCGCTTGCGTGGCGGCGGCGACATGGACATGGTAAAGAGAGTGTGGTGATTATTCGGCGTCGAACTAGAGTGGAGCACTGGAGCGGGCATTTTGAGTTTTGTTATGCATACACGATGCGCGCGGCTCACAACTTGTACATGCGTTCGCTACTCTAGGTATAGTATAGGGTGTGCAGATTATATAGTACAGTACTGCTAGAACAACACCCGCGTGTTGCAGCGGGTAGCTTTTAAGAAATTTAATAAAACATTGAAACCTGATTTTGACTAAGGAAATATGAAAGATTTAATTAACCATGGCAGTGAAGATTATATCAACGGGTTGAAAACGGATGTTGTTGATAGTGTTAAATAATATTTCTATTTTTTGAGTGGATACATATAGAATAACCTATAATTTCGAATAATAGCCATATAATTTCCACATTAAAAATTATTAGCAAAAAGTTTACTGGCGAAACTAATTCCAGTGTTCTACTTGCACATGATGATTTACTTGAGTAACTAGATAACGACATGCATGGTGTGTATCTTATCATTCGTACGGCCAAAGAAATAATTATGTGAAAAATTTGATGGGCTAAAAAAGATGATGTAGATGCATGCATGTAGAGATGGAAATTCAGTAATTAATATTAGTGGGATGACATTGACAAATGATTGGATAAAATATTCTAAGATGTGGATAGCTTGCATGTGAAGATAGAAAAATATTAATTGTACTTAGTGGGGTTTGCTTTATAAGAAGTATAGATTAGAGCACTGAACGAAGACGTGACCCATCGTATTAACGCAGTGAACAAGGACATGACTCATCCTAGAGTAACGCGCGTCACAATAGAGTACTGAACAAGTGTGGTTGGATCGAACATTGAAAAAGAGGGCCAACTATCGCAACCGTTGAATTTGCATCCAATGAAGGATATCATCCTATTAATCGAGGTACTCAAAAAATCATGTTAATGCGTCATCTTTTTTATTAATGTATTTCTGGAAGAAAGGCCCCATTGTGGTCAATCAACCCCTAGGACTTGCACTCGGTCCTTTGTGAAATTTACCTTGGCTCCCAAGTTGGCTTGTTATATAAAGTGCCACTTCGACGCCGAAAGACAAAGTCGTTTGATAACTAGGATCATATTTGAGTTGCATGTTCCTATCACCGACCTACACACGCATAATGAAAAAAAGTCATCTGGTCAACCCCTTTGGAAGGCGCGGGCCCGAGACAAGGGTTGTCCTGGAGCGATTATTCGGCTGCGGATCACACTAAACTTGATCTGACTCGGAAATACATAAATGTGTATACCTGTGTCGTGAATATGTAAATAGGTAGTAAAATAGAAGTATACAGACAAGTAAAAATTTAGTGTTTGACCCCCTTCACACAGAGCGCTCACGCTTCAAGAATATTAAGTATTCACTTCTGTCGACAATAATTAAACTCCCACATCTTCGACGCTCGAGGAGAATTAATATTGTAAAAATTTGGCTCAAATTTGGTTGGCCATGTATCAAACAAGGATAAAAGCTACCCCTCGAAGTCCGTTAATTAGAGTGGTAGTGACTCCTTCCTGGTCCCATGGAACAGGGTTAACCCGAATCCGGGCATCAAAGCATTTGATCCAATGATATAGCTATGTGTTGTGGATTATGGAAATATCCAACAGTGTGCGCACTCCTGTGTAGGTAGTGTGTGTGTGACCCGCTTCACATAGAATACTTACCTCGACAAAGATGATTGTGTGCGTGTAAAAGGCTAAAGTCCGATCGCCTTCCATGTCGCCGAAGGGAAATCATGCGTTAACCAGAGATGAAAATTGAATTTCCATGCCCGCTACAACCTATCCTAATACACAAAGGATAACATGCATCCCATCAATCAATACCCTTTCGACACCGGGCGGATTAGAAACATCTTCCTACCAATGAGGATTTCGCTCCTGCTGTGGCACACAACAGTGTCGTCACCTTTTGTAATGGGTGCTAAATTAATTTGTATGTAAGTGTGTTGGGACATGCAAAAATGCAGTAGCAAGCTACCAAAGTGCGTAAGGGCTTCGAACACCCACAATACTCCAGAACAAATATTATGCATATACTAACTCCGTTCCACAATGTAATTAAGATGTTTTAGCCTTTTCCACATTCACATGCACACACATGTATATATATATATCTAGCTAGTCATGTTTTATTGTATGCGTCCATTCTTTTTAGTATCAATCTAGACATGCATGTGTAACACCTTAAAAACATTGTGGAATGGAGGTAGTATATATATGAGATTAACACCCGATTTTCTACCCCATGTAACTTGTGCCTAATGTTAGTTTCCCATATCCTCTGACCAACGCTAACACATAGAAGGAGAAAACCCATTGACAAACCCCTTTATACGCGCAGACATATAAGAACTTTGATTTATAGTTTATCCGTATCTAGGCCATCTGTTTCCGTGATTGAAAGGCAAAGATTTACTGCTGAACAAGTTGAATGTTCAACGCGTTATGTAGCGAATCTGAGCCGTTCAATCGTGGCAAAGGACGCCCGTGATAAATAAGCTACTTAAACACAGGAACCTTTTGTCCTTGGAAGTTGGAAGTCAGAAGCTTTCCTTCCATGTCCAGTGCGAGTTCCTTGTGGCGGAGCTCAGCACCCTACCCTCACCAGATCTGGAACCCAGTGTGGCGGCAGCAAGCTTGGAATGAGCGGGCTGGGCATAAAAGAGCTCCTCCCATGGTCGCCGTCGCCTCAGACCGGGCGAGAACGAGTCTGCTCGTGCGCGCTGGCGGAGCTGGCTTGGCGAATGCAAGTCCTGTTACGCGCGCGGCCCGGGTCGGCCGGGATAGACGAGTTCCGCCGTGCGCCGGCAGAGCGAGCCTGGCGAATAGGAGTGCGGCGGTTCGCACGGGCGGAGCGGCTACGGGATCCACATCTGTCCTCCGGCCCATCACCCTTCGATCTGCAATCTGTTTGCATCGTTGCCATTTCGGACTAAGGTACAAATCTTAAGGTTACCATCCGCCGTGTAGATGAACTCTGTGTGCTCTGTTTTAAGTAGTAGCTGTTAGCCGTGTTGTGTTTTACTTGCTGTTTAACCACAAATTAGTAAATTTAAATGGGGGTTCTCCCATAATTTTAATTTTGAGCCGCAATGATCAACCAACATCCGCAATAGTGCACCCGTACTTAGCCAACCATGAGAAATATACAAAATTGATCTGGCCAGTCAAGGTCCATACTAGTCACACAGAGAAATGTAATCTTCCGACATAACAATTGACGTTCTTATCTGTCTATTACACTATATTATTTGAGCAAAATGAATTGGATGTCCCAAAAGTATTTTGGATGTGTCAAGTTAGTCCTAACTATATATAGCAAAATGCATTTATGAGTCCTATAAATCTGTTAAATGTGTTACCTGAAGTACTACCCTGTTCGGATCTGTCGGCGTGGCGTAGTGACTGCTGCCACATAGACATTACATTACATAAAGCCCCCTTAAATAAGCTCTCTTCTAATCTGATGGTCCTCTCCCACAGTTTTTTTTCGAGGATTCCAATTCATAGGGTTTTTTCCTATGGAATGCCTTTGGCTCATAGGATTGAGCCCACCAAATTCCTGCAATCGAAAGCCCTAGCCATCATCATCCAGATAGCCACTAACCGAATATGTCTATGGCTCTATTTTCTGTACGCTGTTTCCGTAGCCATTATTATGTATGCTCTGTTTACAACCATACAATTTTTTCTCCCCGTGTTGTTAGCTCTCTAATATGTCTTATTCTTATTTCTCAAATATACTCCGAAGCTTATTTTTTGTACGCTGTTTCCACACATGCCGTGTTGTTATTTGCAGTTATCTCTGCAATTTGTCCAGAACTTAATTTGTTTATTATAACTCCAAGCGAACTAACCTGGGATGTTGTATGGCTAGTATAATCTCTATGTAGAATCATCTGAGTTTAGTTAGTTACTCCTGGCAGTTGTTCATTTTTTGCGCCTTAGCCGGAGCCATTCGAAAGCAGCACTCTACACCGCTCACACCATAAAAAATAAAGTACCAGAGACTGCCGTAAATAATGTTTCAGTCGTCTTGTGTCCGAGTTCCCTGTCATTAAACAAAATACTCAACTAGCGGTGGTTCATCTGAGTTGATGTGAATTCTGCTCGTATGCCATATGAGCATTGGCACGGCCAAGTTATTTGTTGTGGTTTTAACCTAGAATTCTCTTAATACATGTTTCAGTCGTCGTGTTACCACTACCAGTCAATTTCTCACAAGCTTTGCTTATTCTATTGAATGACTATTTTCTCTTCTTATGTACCTTCTGTTACTAAGTCGGAACTAATTTCAAAACAGGTGTTTATTTCGGTGACACTGCACAAGAGGAGCCTGCCATTGCGCAGTTCCATAGAGCGAATAGATTTCCTGTGGGTACTCAACAAGCGTACCCATGATTTGTGAATGGCTGATCCCTCGACATACCCTCCAGAGGATGCTTCAAGTGGAGCTAATATTGAAGATTGCACTGTCTCCTGCTGATGACCATTTTGAAGATTACATTGTCTTCTCTCCAAACCCTATGTCGCTGCTTTTGTTTCTGGCCTAACTAATGTTGTCCCTGCCTTTTGAGTTCTGGTGCTCAAGGAAGGATTTACTTCATGCAGTGATGGGATGTGTTTCTGGCCTACTCATGATTATAGTTGGACTGAGGAGGTACTGTCTAAGGTCAAGCTTCAAATCCAAACAAGAATGAACAAAACATGACCGGTGAACAGTGGAATGAGGTGTTCCCTCCATTTTGCCAAGGCAATGGATGAAACATTTCATTTGCATGACTGACTGAAAGTACACTATTGTGGAGCTGATCACATTGTGATGGATATTGTGCAAGCGAACATGAGATATCTCTATGTTTAATGTAATTTATTACCGGTTCATTTCGTGTGTTTAGAGACCGTCATACCCGGGAGCTTGAAAAATACTCTGTACCCTGTGTTCTATGTAATTGATCGAATTCCCTATTCCTCTATTGTATGCCGTATTTTCTTTCTTCCATGACACCCTCATTTTAAGTTCCACTAGATAGGCTTCAAGTGAAGGTCTTCAGGTTCAGAGTACCAGTCTCCGGACCATGATTTTGCACATCTGCCTATAATAAGTTGGTAGCCCAGCCCACTATTTTTGCAGTATTCTTCCTTTGGTCTACCCAGCCATATAATTTTTAACTCGTCGCTGGTTCTGTTGTATCAGGGGCTTTGGCATGATCGCTGATTTCTTGTAATGAATTGGCGGTATGTTGTGAAGTGTACCCGCATAGTTTGTGTCGGGTGTGTATAAATGACGTATTTGTTCGTGATTGTCACCGAAAGTTGGTTGGCTTCCAAACCGCGATTCCTTGTGAGCAGCCTGTCGGTTGATTCTCGTGGAGAAACTCTCCCTAGCCCGGTCTCGTTACTATTTTAGCGTAATTGCAGAAACTTTGGTAATCATCAGAAAGTTGTGTACCGGAACAAAGAACTTCTTTTTTGAAACCGTAAAAGAACCCCGAAGTTGTTGGGCTATGTCTCTCAACATTGGAGTTGTGTTTGTAGCCCAACGTCAGCCCATGAATTTTGACAGGAGATAGGAGCGTAGGCCCTTCTGACCCACGAAGAACCACGAAATTGTTGGGCTATGTCGGATATTCTCGGCAACCCGAATTGGCGCCAGAGCAATTTGAAATGCCAAATGTCCATTCTACCCGTAAGGTATAGCAGATTTTAACACCTGCACCCGGTTTGAGGGCAAGGGTATGCAAGTAGTTTGAACCCAATGTCGCCATAACAAGCCCTCCCACCTAGCGAGGGTCCGAGGCACACACCCAGTTTTCCCCAATGCGACGAACCCTAGATCTGCCTCCGCTCACACACCCACTTTTCCCCAATTTGACGAACCCTAGATCTCCTGCCGGCTACTTCTCCCTCCAGTTCTCTGGACACATCGTCGCCCCTCTCCGGCCAGGACATGACCGGCGATACTCTCGGGCCACATCTTAACTGTTTCGGCCAAATCGCCTCCCACACCCCGAGGCGAAGAGTGGGTAATACCCTTGTTTTCTGTGAATCAGTTGTTTTGATTCTAGCTGTGCGCGAATGTAGACACACATCATAATCTACCTTTTTTTCTGCCTATTACTAGGATACTATCGTCTAGTGACCCTTCTTCACTCCCGAACACCTTCAATGAAAAGTAACAGGAAAAGAGGAGGCTCAACAACCGGTGGTAACAAGCGAATCTCGACACCTCAGCAAACTGAAGTAGATTCCAATCTTGAACCCTTATTTCAGAAGAAGCTTCAGATCTCCCCTGTCCTCTCGACAGCTAAGGTGCTAGATCTTCCATGCCGCCCTGCCTTATTATGTGTTCTTTGTTTGAATGCCAAATAAATTCTCCCTCCGATCCTGTATAAGTGACGCCAGAAACGAACGGATTAGGACTAGAGGGAGTGTGATTTCACGCTAGCTCGATTAATTCATGTTGCACTTCTTTCTGTGAGATGAAGAGTACTACTGCCCATAACAACCAGGCTAACCAGCAGCCTCCAGTTGTAGCCATGTCCCAGGCAGGCATGAAAAGATCATCGCTAGACTCGCCACCTGTTAGAAGGAAAACAAAGACGAGGTCAGTGTTTCATAGATCCCTGGCACATAAAAGTCCCGTGTGGTCGATGAATGAATTTGAGTGGAATAAACCTGTTGTCATGCACATGCTTATGTATACCGTTACTAATCCTTACATTTATTTGCAGAAAATTGGCGCTTTCAACAAACTTCAATTTTCTAGGGTCGATGATATCACAGTACACCCTGTTAGTGAATTCAGTCCCAACCCTTGGTAAGTCCAACAGAAAACTGGGATGGTTGTTTTCAAGCCCGATGACTATTTATGTAAGGTGTTGGTCAATGTATGTGCTACATGTTCTGTTGAATATCTGTTTGATCATAGTAAATACGTCCATATGTATTTTACAATAATGTGTTTGTGCATCCAGTTTTTGGCATCATTTTTTGTGCTTACTTTGCCATGTACGGACAACCTTTCTTTATTCCTGTTTCTTTTTTCAGATTCTTGCCACTTATAATCCATGGTATCCTTGTGCAAATACTTTTTATTGGATCCCTACACTACCATTAAGCTGGTTTCCTGTGTGTGTTTGTTTTTATGTGGACAAGTACACGGATAAAGAACCCAGTGCTTTGGATATGTTCAAGGAGACACACTTCAGCAATAAGAAGGGCTTCTCCCTACAACTACAAGTGCAGTATGCGACTGTAAGTAAAGCTTTAAAGTAGTCCCCACTAACTTGAACTTATACATTGTTGCATCTGATTAACATGTTTCTTCCCTACGGAATAGGCCGAAATGGAAAAACCGCTCTTTGAACCTTCAGCTGATGGAGGACAATCTAATGAGGCACAAGTTGCATACGAGATCCTGTCGAATTGTACTTCAGAGTGTCAACCCTAGGTTTTTTAGAATGCGGGGATCGAGCTCCAAACCTTACCACCAGAAGCCAGTGTCGCAGCAGTGGAACACGGGGTTCCCCTAGTGCTGCCAAAGTGGGTCCACCCCATGTGGGCCCAAGATGAAGACGGACAAGGCCAAGACCCAAGTCAAGTTGGCGGGTTCACCGTCAACCCCACGAAGGCCAAGCAAGACCTACATCGACAAAGGGCTCCGGTCCTGGGGGCCTGCCGGGTCCCCGAACCAAGCAGGAAGACAAGGAAGTCTCCGAGAGCCCGAGTTCCCGGCAGCAGGCCAGGCTCCCTCTCGGGTACCTCTTTGCACCACTCTGGATAAGCTCTCCACCTCATGCTAGAAGACCTCAGAAGACTTGGGAAGCAAGGCGATGGTGGCGCGGGCCGGAGACATAGCCCGTGGTGGTGTCAGCCACTATTAACCCCAAGGCGGATGCTCCCACCTAATCCAGAGGAGACGCTAGGCTGAGAAAAGGCCACATCTCCCATAAGCCAACCATGGAGGGTCCTTCCCGCCGAAGGTCCCTCGTGCTCCTCACGTGACCCTGTGGCAACCCCTTAGCCTATAAAAGGAGGACCAAGGCACGGAGGAGAGGGGAGGAACAAGTCGAACCAGAGCAAGACTAGACTAGGGCTGCAAGGGTAGAGGGGAAGGTGATCTCCTCCGGGTCAGGATCTGTCCTTCTTCTACCTCCAGCCAACACCCTTCCGGGTACCCCGTCCGGAAGGCTCCATTGTAAGCCACACTATGAAGAACCCATCAATCCAGACATGCAGGAGTAGGGCTTTTAGCCTCCGGGCGGCCTGAACCTGGGTAGCTCCTTGTGTTCCTTTGGTTGCATGCTTTGATCATGGAGAGGAGAGCTCGATCTAGACCTCGCTCAAGAAGACGATTCTCAGCCTCCTTCGCGCCACGTGCCGAACCTAAAAGGGGGTATCCTCTACTCCCGGTGTCCGTGCATCGAGACACGACAGCCAGCAAACTAGCTGCAAAATTCGAGAAAGAGAAGAGAGCAGATACAGAGCTTCTCGATGTTCTCAACATCTAGTGCCACCAAATGGATCAGATGGTCATCAAGGCATGACAAACAGAAGAGATGGATGTTGTAATAATTTCTAAGATGAGGGCGTTAACTCCATTCTAGAACCAATAAAGGTAGTCTTCCTAACCTAGATAACATGGTGAAGTAGCGGTGCGATGGTTCATGATGGACCGTTATTTTTCGGTGTTATTGTGCACATGAAACTCGACCATATGTTATTGAATATTGTGCTTATGGTACCTGTGGGACCGTAATGTAATGTATGCCTGTAATTATTTTGTATTGTTTGCCAGCTGTGCTTTTTGGTTGTAGGACGTATTGGGCCATGTTCGATTAATGGGCTAAATCACTATTACAATGTTCTGGGCCTTTAAGCTCGCTCAATAACGGGCCGTCGCCTCTATTGTTCCCTCCCTAATATGGGCTCAAATGCGCGTGGGACTAGGCCATAACGAAAGCTACGTAATCAGGCCTACCGGGCCATATTGCTAACAGGCCTCATTTAGGAACTGCCACGTGTCGCCGTATAATAGGTACACGCTGTACCTTACGATAACGCCACATGTCGTCCTTGGATTGGATTACTTGTCATGCCACTATTGGTCCACGTCGCGGCCTCCGGTTTGACCACGTGTCGTTGTATGAATGGACCACGTGGGCACAACTCGTCGCGTACATGGTAGGCCCAGTGGGCCGCCTCGTCCGGCTATATGGGCCAGCCTGTTTGATTTTCTGGACCGGGCTGTGTGTTTAGGTGGGCCCTGCAATGCATAGTGAAATGGGCCAAGCCTGCACAGCTAACAGGCCGACCTGATTCAGAGTAACGGGCTTAGCCTGTTATGGTTAATGGGTCGGCCGGCCCATCAGAGCATTATGGCCCAGCCTTTTATGGATGACGTCATGCTAGACGACAAAGTTGACTTTACCCGACAGGCTCTGATAGGTCAATCATTGGTCTGACACAAAGTGTCGGTACTTTTCCGGCATAGCGGTGACAATTTTTTCCGTCACGGTCAAATGGGCCGGGCGGGCCTCGGGTTGGGTCTGTCCGTCACGGATCCAAGACGGTTCGGGAAATCCGTCTCGGAGTTCATCTATGACGCACTTTCGACCACGATCGACAGATCCGTCGTAGATGATCATCTACGACGAATTTTTGACGTTCCGCCACGAACTCATTCCGTGGTAGAAGACCGGGATTCTTGTAGTGCCAGCAGCAGCACACAAGTTACCCCTGCCCCTGTGAAGAAATGAACCAGGCAAAATGCAGAGAATTACCCATGCAGAAGAAAAGAAGCTCAAGTCTCTGTCAGTAAATGTCTCCAAGGACCAAGCTGAAGAATTGCATTAGTGCTTTCAGAAGATGACCCTAGTGGAGATAAGAGCAAATTTGAACAAGTTTGAATGAGCTAAGAGGGAAGAGATCAACTTGGGGATGAAGAAAGCCTAAAAAGGCAAAAAGGCAGAAAAGGGGGAACACCCCATGTGCACAGAGAAGAGGGGAAGCTTCCCTCTCCACCAACTCGTGCCACCTCTCCACCACAAAAGGAAAAAGGTGTATAAAGCCACCACCTGCACCACAGAACACATCCATCCATCTGCCATTCCATCCACCACTCCACTTTCGACCACCACACCTCTCCATCTTTCCACCAACCACCAAGAACAAGACCAAGAACAAGAACAGCAAGAACAAGATGGCATGGAGACCAGGAGAAGAAGCCCAAGGCCATGGTGATCCGAAGCACATGATCTGCATCCACCCCTGTCTACTCCTCTGCTTCCTCTTCATGTGCATCTGACCCTGTCTTCCTCTCTGCTCCCTCTGCTTCGACAAGCTTCAGTGAGCAACAGCCAAGGATCCTTTCTCCAATTCTCTGTGTAAACTGAGTAGAAACTAGTAGATCATCCATCTGTGTGTAGAGCTTGTATGATTTGGCTTTGATAGTGAATTGAGTGACACAGTTCTCTGTTATAACTGAATTTTGCTTGATCTGTGCATGATTTGCTTGATCTGTGACATGTATGATTAATCTCTGCATGTTTGTGTGTTGCAATAATCTTCCCTAGCCTCCCTTTGCTTGGATCCTTGCAGTGTTCTTGCTTGACAACCAAGAACCTGTAAGTTACTTTCTCTGAAACTTTGTGCTGCTTAAACCATGTTAAAACCCCTTCCTTTCTTCAGTAAACAACCAAACCATCGAATTTAGCCTAGCTTCTGGAAAAAAGAACTCAATTAGCTTGATCCCTGTGGAGAGATGACGAAAACCCCCTAATCCTACATTGATCAAATTGGCGCCGTTGCCGGGGATCAACTATTGATTGTTTTTTAGAGTACAGTAGACTAGGTTGTGTGTTTCTCTGAAAATTTTACAACTGTTGAACTAGATGTTGTGTTCTGTGGCACTTTGTTCTTGAAATCCTGCAACTAGAACTGTTATTAGGGGATTTGGTTCACTAACCCTTGATAAAGTTCTTGTTTGTGCTTGTGTGTGGAGAAATCATGATCTCCTTTATGCAAACTATGGAATAGGTGAATGCAGTCATCTGAAGATTCACCTCTAGCTCCTTTTGATCCAGAAATTGAGAGAACTTTCCTTGCTCTTAAGAGAAAAGTAGTCACAGCAACACCAGTGGAAGATTCAGAGGAATCAGAGTCAGTTAGCAGCATGGGTGACAAAAAGTTGAGAGATTTGTGGATCCCTAAGGATCAGGTTTCAAATGCAGATGTTGTTATGCTTGCCATCCAGGCAAACAACTGGGAAATCAAGCCAGCCTTGATAAACATGGTTCAGCACAACCCCTTCAAAGGTTCTGCTTTGGAGAGTCCTCATGAGCATATCAGAAATTTTCTTGAGTACTATAATCTCAAGCACAATGGTGTACCTCCTGAAGCAATCATAATGCAGTTGTTTCTTTTTTCTCCGTCAGGCCTTGCAAAGGTGTGGTTTCATGCATTGCCAACTCACTGCAGAGACACTTGGGAGCATTTGCTGCAAGCATTCTTTGAAAGAAACTTTCCTCCCACCAAGGCAGCTGATTACAGAGATAAAATCACAAGGTTTGTGCAGTATGAGGGTGAGAGTTTGTATGATGCTTGGCAGAGATACCAGGGCCTCATCAGAATGTGTCCTAATCATGGTCAGGGGCAGTGGTTAATTCTGCAGACATTCTATAAGGGTCTGACAGAGCAGACTAGATCATTTGTTGATTCAGCTGCTGGTGGAGGTATTATGAACAAGGCACTGAATGAAGCTACTGAGTTGATTGAGAGTATGGCAGCTCACAACTTCTCCTGGACCAATGAAAGAACAGTTCATCGTAACCATCAGTCAATGATTCAGTCAAGTGGCCCGAATGCTTGGAAGCAAAGCTTGATAGCCTGACCAACCAGTTATCTCAGCTCATGCAGGAGAAGAACAGTAAGGCAATAGTGCCTGTTAACCAAGTCTCAGCTACTTGCTTGATTTGTGGAAATGAGGGTCATTCACCCCAAGAGTGTATTATGTTTGTACCAACTGGAAATCAATTGGCGGAAGTGAAGTATGCTCAAAATAAAGGGCCTTACTCTCAGAGTCACTAGTAGGAAAAGGGCATCTGTCGCGCACCAATTTTGCCTTTCTGTGGCACATGGCGGGTGTGCCACAGATTGTGGCAACCCGATCCAGATGATCGAGCTACCCCATATACCAGTTCCAGAAACACTGGATATATGACAACTTGGTAAACAAAGACATAACCAAATAGATATATATGGCTCCGAGTTCGGATGGATACATGAATACAACACGGGGTGAGGCTCCAGTGCTCGCGCAACAGGCGCAGACAACAGTATGTATATTATTTATCCAACATCGAGCCTCTAGCGGAGATCGTAGCGGGTACGTAGGTAGTAGCGTGGCAACAGCGGGCCTTATTCCACGGGGTTATGCCTGGATACTGATTCCTAGTTCTCGTACAACGGGTACTCGGCGACGGGTGCAGCGGGGTCTGGCCACATGAAAAGCCATGTAAGTACTTGGAGTACTCGCAAGACATTAGCCCAAAATCAAACAAGGTCTACCTATATGGCATGGCATAAGTTCGGAAAGTATCATGGCATGAGTTCAGGCATATAAGTGTGAGTCCAAGCTTAAAAGTTGGACATAACCTACCTACTTACCTTAGTGGGGATGTTTCGTGTTTCTAAAGTGAGATCACGTTTCTCACTTAACACATTTAACCACAACTAGGCTTTCAAGCCTCTAGCCAACTCTGGCTTTACCCTAGGCTTCCAAGCCTCTAGCCAACTCTGGCTAGGCTCTCAAGTTACCACATGATCGTTGGGTCTCATATTAATTATTTCTCCATGTTTGACTGGACTGACTCATAGCGTGACTTGACCCAAACATCGTCCCATAACCTAGGTACAAGGCTAGATTCTAGTTTTACACTCTCGAGAGGTTGCAACTTTTATCCACACGCTGAAGTCTAGGCTTGTACCACCGGTACCGAAGTACTAGAACCGATCACGGCGACAGTACAAACCCACACTTCCACAACCGTCTATTCTACCCGGACACTCCCTGTGTAGCCACCGACACGTCCAAGGGACCAAGTCTTATGACGAAGTGAATCCGGCATGCCCCCAACAGATGAGCGCCGCCTAGCTCCGGAACCTTCGCAAGACTAGCCCCGACCACAAAGGTAACCGACTAGACTTGCCAGATGGGTGGCGTCAAAGGAGGCTTGATACAATACTCGGCCATGGTCCGCCCATATGAACGACGCATGGTTGTGCTGGTTGTGCTTGGTGAGTGGCACTATGTGACACAATCTAGTCAAGGGAGGTGGTTATCTTTTTACTCAAGTTTTAATTCCTGTTATCCACATGAGCCAAGCAACACATGGCATTCACATAATATTCCAAGCAGCAATTAAATCATATTGACAGAAGAAAATAGCGTCAATCGGACGACTGTGGTGGAGCAACCTTTGACCAGCGCCATCTCGTTTGACTTATAGAAGGGAAGCAACGTCATCCGGACGACTGTGGCTGAGCTACCTGTGACCAGCGCCATCTTGTTTGACAAAAAGGGGGTAGCATAGTTGCAACGTTCCTCCATTCCTTCGACAGTGGCGGTTCCTCCAGCCCATTGTCTCGAGAATGGGGAGTGATGCGCAAGTTATTGAGGATAAACAAATATATAGCAATGCGACAATATTCGATGCAATATGGCATGTGATATGCAACAGCAACCAATTTAAACAATCAAGAAATTTTCTAAAGTCTGACCAAGCTTGAGATCGGGTTAATGGCTTGCCTTCAGCAGTGGGGTATGGTACGGGAACAACATCCACTTCGTCGGAGAGGTTTAAATCTATCAAAGGAATAAAAATATGCATCAAAACCCTTCCCAAGCCATTGAATAAATGACCAAGCAAATGAACTCCAAATAAATATCTTTTGGTTCCATTGGACAGGCATTTTCAAAACAAAGGCAAGAAAAAAAGATTCATATTTTTCTGATCATTTTTAGGGAGAAACAGCCCTCCAAAGTTGGGTTTGTTTTCTGCCTTTTTCAAATAGAAAAATAAAACAGAAAAACGGTTCGGGAAAGATTAAAAATCTGACCAGCGGGACCCACTGTCAGTGGCCCACTGTTCGAATCATTTTCTCGCGCGAAAACAGAAGACAGGGCGTCCGTCTCCGAAACTCACCGGCGGCGTTTTCTGGCGGCTAGGGCTACGGGGAGGCGAGGGAGAGGAAGCAGAGCGGCTCGGGGAGGGGTGGCGCAGCTCGTCCGCGTGCTCAGAGACGACGGCGAGCTTGGGCGGCAGCTGAGCATCTTCTTCGGCGGCGGTGGCGTCGGGTCGATGATGAACTCGTTGATTCCGGCCACCAATCACCCGGCGTGCATGGCAGAAGCATCGTGGTGATCAGGGGAAGCTCTGGGTGGAAGGAATCGAAGGGGAAGGTGCTCTAGGTGAGGAAATTGAGCGGAGGTCAGTGCGGCTTGGGCTGGTTCGATTCTGGCGAGGTGGTGCTCTATTGACCTCAATGTTGTGGTGGAGGATGATAGGGAGGGTGAGAGAGGTGGTGCGATGCTTGGAGGGTGCTGGGGTGGCCTCTTATGGGCTCGAGAGGATGTGGCCATCTTCAATGGCGCGGCGAGGTGGCAGCGCGACGCTGTGGCCTATTCGTGCGGCGCGTCGCGAAGTAGCTGGCACAGAAGCGCACGAGGATAATCTCCGGCGCTCGGATAAGGCTCGGCGGCGGAGGAGTCACTGACCAAGGGGCCCGCGGCGGCGCTGTTCTGGATGGTGCGTCGCCTAGCGCCTCTGGCGTATGTGGAGGTGGTCGTGCTGCGCTTCTCCGGCGTTGTGTGGGTGGTAGAAGGTAGAGAGAGTGAAGGGGAACTCGCTGGGCATGGTTTGGAGGGGTGGGGAGCAGAACGGCGATGACCAGAAACAGGCGGCGCCGCCAGGCACAGCCATGCCCGTGGTGACCGTCGTTCTAGGCATGCCAGAAGCGGCATGTGGATGTTTCTCTCAGCTCCGAGCTCCAAATGGGATGGGGCTTGCGTCACTGTGCGCCAAATTTGAAAACCTGCAACTTTGCTGAATAAAGTTTTTCCAAATTCGAAACTTGGTCTGTTTAGAAATTTCAAAAAACCATACTGGTTAAAAAAGGAAACAGTGGTTTTGGGAAGCAAATGATTTTTGGTTAGGCCAAAATTTTGTCCAGAGGTGTAGACACTCCTTGTGCTTGCATCTAGGTCCTTGCCTCCCATTACAAAAATCATTTGACTAGTTTTCAAAATCATTTGAGTTACAGGGCAGAAACTTGGTAGAAATAATATGGGGTAAATCCTCAAGTGCAAATCTAATATTTTTGCATAATTAGGCTACATATTTGTGAGGACCCCGGATTAGGTATCCGAGATACTCGTTATGTTTCCTGCAACAATCCCATGATCAGTCTGTTGTTGCACATAACTCAAATTGGTATCACAGAACACCCATAAATACCGAATAAAATTACTTACTTGATTGAAGCCATAACTTCATCAGGTACTCGCAGCGGAAATCACCAAATCAACGTGGAGCCCAAGTCACTTGCCAACCCTACAGGCAGCTGACTGGGAAGCGCCCTAGTTCGCATTGACGTTGTCGAAACCTTCTTCTTCTAACTGCTCCTCCTCAAAATCTGGCTAAGACAATAGCCAGGGACGAAACCAATATGAGTACATTTGAATGTACTCGCAAACTATCCCCGGAATGAGCATGCACTACTCCTTTTTATTGTTTTAAATAAAACTTCGTTTGCTTTAAAAACTCTATATCCTTGTCGAAAAGAGAAGGATAGACTTTTGTTTAATAAAACTTTGTTTTGAAATCTCTATATCTTTATTGAAGAAGGAAAGAAGGCTTTTAGAACTTTTCCCATAAATCTGTCTTTTGTAAGAATTCCCTTTTTAAAACATTTTCCCTAAAATACATCTTTGTTAAAAAGGTAAGAAGTCTCTTTTTAAAACATTTTCTCGGAAATTCACCATTTTGTTTATTTCTCCAAAACTCCTCCTTTTTCCGACCATAGCCCTTCATGGTCAAATCATTTTCCAACAGCCTTATACCAGCCCTTCGGTATAGTTGCCTAAAACATTTTCCACCTTCAAATCACCAAACTCTTCACTTCTCGACCATAGCCCATCATGGTCAAATCATTCTCCAGCAACCTCATACCAGCCCGTCGGTAGAGTTGCAGACACAACACATCTCCATTTTAGTTTCAATCCTCAAAACCTTTAAACCTTGCACATGGTCAGAGGACAGCCTCCCAACTGTCCATATCCGAGGACTCGGCTATTCGAATAGTTTTACCCTCTGCAGAGGTAGCACGCTTTTCCCACACCCATCCGGTAACTCATCGTGTCAGCCACGTCCCGCCATACAAGGTGTATGCGAAGTTGAGTCACCGACCATAGCCTGTCCTTTGCTCATGCTAGTATAGGACCCTACCGCTACGAAACATTCCATCAACACTTAACCCCGCCCGTCGGAATCTAAGTGTGAGGACTCGTAGTTCTGCCCGGCGATTTATGGTGGAACCTTCAATCCTCTATCTCCAATTCATATCGGCCCTCAGGCGTTGCCCTCAGGAGTTCTTCTCTTTAGAGGACCCGGGTCAGGGGGTAGGTCCTCAGACCATCCCCTCATGGAACGGGGTCATCCCCGTTGTTGAGGCATCCAGTACTAATATGAGCAAACTATATGACTACGCCCTTTCCCATATGTGGGTAAATGTGGTCGCACAGATTATCGGCTGGTCGTCATAGTACAAAGACACAATGTGCATTTTTCATAAACATCACCATTCACCACTTCTCCATTTCCACACCGACATCTCGGTATTCCACAACCACACAAGTATTTCCAAAGGAGTTTTGAGTAAACAATATTTTTCCCATCCTATAGTTTGAAAAAGAATTTCCATCTAATATTTCCATATAGGGTGTCAAAGTAATATACTGGTATTTTGACAAAAAAGGTTTTCAAAAATCATAGCTTTAGTGGCAAACACCACATAAATCACTTTTGCTCTTTATAAGTAAAACATGTGAACCAAAATAGATGTATATAAATGCAAGCTCAGAGAATAGCTTGCCTTGCTCGGCAAAGTGACCTTGGTCTTGATCTTCAGGTTCAACAAATTTCCCTTCCTCAATAACTCCGTTCCAAAGATCACTCCGGTAGCATTTATATCTAGCGTCGCAAACGTGGGAATAACACAACAATCAATAAGCAAACCAAACCACAAGTGGTATACAGACAAGTAACAAACCGTAAGCATCAAACTAATCGTTCGAGCAACAACTAGGACCTACATTTACGAGGGCCTTATTTTGATCAGTAGCCTATCCCCTATACGCAGCTAGGTCCATCGATCACAAAACTATCTTAGGCAAAGGTTAACAACAAGCACCTCCCCTTAAACAGGAAATACTTCAGACAAACGTTAGGCCACTAATTAATTTCTATGAGTGGAACCTGCACACCAAGTTAGGGTATGATAAAGTGAAACACTAGGAACCTAGCAAAATTGGATTTGCTCCAAAAATCATTACGGATTAATTTATAAAATCCCTTTTCAATCTGCCCTTTTTGTTAGTTTATTTTAAACCACATTACAAAATAATTATCCATGTTTGGAGACAAGGTGGAATATGAAGGTTATCACTTGCTAAACATTTTAATAGGTCAAACTTAATTTTTGGATCATTATTTTTAAAGATATGAATTTTCCAAAAGCCTTTTCTTTTCTGCCATTTTCATTATTTTAATAAAACAGCAACTAAATTATTTTAGTTGGATGTGTTATTGATACCAACAGGTAGAGTTTATTTTTCTGAACGGTTTGGTATATTATTTGCAATTTTTGGATCAATATTCAAAAAGATATGCATTTTACAAACTTAATCCATTTTCTGTCTTTTCTTTTATTTTTCCAGAGAAACACGGTGAAGCGTTTTTCACCGAGGGGCTGGCTAGCCAGTGCCACTGCCATGCGGGCCCGAGCGCCACGCTGGCGCTGACTGGGCTGGTTGTGGCTGCGCTGGCCGCCACGGTCACTGACCGGTGGGGCCCGCCTGTCAGCGAGAGAAAAAGAAGAAAAAGGGCAGTGCGCCGCGCGGGGTTCGAACTCGCGACGCGCGCGAGTGCGGCACGGCGCGGTACCACGGGGCTGGCTCGGTGCTGGTGTTAGAATACGGGCGCGCATCCTTTTGATGTGACGACCGTGCACGGCGACGACGCGCACGGCCGCGGCGACCACCGGCGGCGAGGTGCACGGGCGTGACGTTCTACAGCGTACGGAGACCAAATAACGCTCGCACTCGACACGCACGAGCACGGGCTACTTAGTGGCGGCGTTATGGACCTAATGGTCGCCGGCAAAAGCTCCGGCGACGAGGTCGTGCGTCGGCGCGCTACGGGCTACGACGGTTACGAGGTTCTACGACGAACTATAGACGACAAGCATGTCCAGGAGAATCACACGCTCACCCTAGACGCGTGCGTGTGCTCGGCTTGGACAGAGGAGGTCGGAGACGGTGGCAATGTCGCGGCGGAGCTTTGGCCGTGGTCGAGGAAGACGAGGACAGCCCGCTCGATTCGCAGCTTCCCGCGGCGATTCCTTGGACGGGGATGGAGAGGAAGACAAGGCGGTGAAGATGGCAGGCTTCGATTTGCTCGGGAGGCTGCAATCACCGGCGATGCGCGACGGCGAGCTCGGCCACCTGCGGCTAGGGTTCCGGGTTGAGGAAGAAAAGAGAGAGAGGGAGAGAGCAGGAGGCGGGTGAGGAGAGCAGAGCGTCTTGGGGGGGGGGGCCTCCTTATCTCCTCATAGAGCGGCAGGAGAGCGCGAGGGGGGGTCCGGGCGGCGACGCGCGGGAGCGAGCGACACGGCGGTGCGTCGTGCTGTTGCTACAGGTAAGAGATGACCATTTTGCAAATAACCCCCTGCTGGCTTATTCTTCTATTTCTTTTATTTCTTTTTAAAACCAGTAGATTTTAGACATTTAATTGAGGCAGTAAAACATTTTCAAAAATTCTGAAATTATTTGGGTAGGCTCCCCACAACATGTGGAGGCTCCACAAAAATTGGGGTGTTCAAATAAAATGTTTTGAACTATATTTATTCATAGGGCTTTAAATATATTTATTTATTTATTTTTGGTAAAAACCAATTTGACAAATTGAAATACCTTTGTAATTTGGAGACTAGATATTTTGAGGAGAGAGTACTATGATGATGAGATGGTTATCATCTCATTCTTGGATTTTATAAGATAAAATAATTGTTATAACATAAATAGAGAAATAGGTAGAGAGGGAAATTAAATAAGATCATTTCTTTTAATCAAGATGTTGTTTTGAGGGTGTGATGAAACATAGAGGTCTGGTTCTATATTCAAGTCACATTCCAAATTTGTGGTCAGTGGGTTTTCAACTTAACATTCAAGTGCATTGGGGTAGTTATTCACCCAAGCAAACAATAAAACAAGAATTAACAATCAATACAATCATAAGTCCAATAAGCAAACAATCATAACAAGATCAACACCACAACCAAGTCCACACAATTCAAACCACAAGAATTAATCACACCACCATTTACATAACTAACAATACTATTTAAAAAAATGATCACACTTAATTATGACAAGATGATGTTTAAAACTATCTCAACTCCACCTTTGTATTTTTGAAAAGGGTTTTGAGCAAGACAAAATATGTGGGGTAATATATTTCCCACTTGTGTTCTTTTTAAAATGTAAGGATAATCAAAGCTTATAAAATGGGAGTTGCATACAAATGCAAAATATCAAGTTTAAAAGATAGATAGGAGATAGCATATAGATCTCCACATTTGTGGGAACACATAGTTTTGGAAATACTTTTGCTTTCTCAAATACTGGTATTAGTTTTGGTTGCTGATAAACCAAGTGTCACTGAAATGGAGTTGGCCAAAATAAGAATGGAAAAGATACATGGAATATTTTCTTGTCATAACATGATCACCAAAGTTTAATATATTTTTATATTGGTTGGGTCTGATATTTACTAGTCAAACAACTTAAACAACAAGTCACACAAGTTCAAACATAGCAATGGGAAGGAAAACACAATCATCAGTGAAACATTTCAAAAAGTTTTTGTTTGTTCTGAATTTTGGGTCTGGTAAAACTAAGTTTTTCTTAGTTCCCAAATTTGGGATGTGACAATATTGCCTAGGGATCATTCCCTGAATTTTGGAGAATTTTTTAGAAGATATTTAATATACTTCCTTTGTAAAGCTCTAATAAAAGGATTTTGGTTTATAAGACAAAAGAAAATAATGGGAGAAGATTTTTGGGTAAAAGGTCAAGTAACAAGTGTACCAAGTGTGAGAGAATCCAAAACACAAGATCCCAGGCTTGGACAAGGATTTGTAAAAGATTGCAAATTGATAGGTTGTCAAATCAAGGAAAATTTAAATCCAAAGTCGATAACAATATTTTAAAAGGAAATTTTGAAGGGCCAAATTTCAGGATGTTACAGACCTTCCCCCCTTAAGATGAATCTCTTCCTCGAGATTCCTGTTACTCGCTGAACAGATACGGATACTCGGTCCTTAGCAAATCCTCTCGTTCCCATGTAGCTTCATCCTCAGTGTGTCTATCCCATTGTACCTTGTAGAACTTTGTGACCTTGTTGCGGGTGCGGCGTTCTGACTCATCCAAGATTCTGACGGGGTGTTCCTCGTAAGTCAGTTCGCTGCTCAACTCCAATTCCCTAAAGTCAGCCTGTTTGGTTGGGGGTGAGATGCATTTCCTCAGCTGGGATACGTGGAAAACGTCGTGCACCCCAGCCAATTCTTCTGGTAGTTCTAGCTGGTAGGCTACCGACCCTTTTCTTGCCAGGATCTTGAAGGGTCCAATAAATCTCAGGGCCAGCTTTCCTTTCATGTGGAATCTTTTCAGGCCCTTGAGGGGTGTTACCCGAAGATAGACATAGTCGTTTTCTTCGAAGTGTATCTGACGGTGTCGTCGGTCGGAATAACTCTTCTAGTGGGATTGAGCTGCCTTGAGCCGGTCTTGAATTAGATGTACTTGCTTTTCGGCTTCCAACAAAACATCGGGCCCAAAGATCTTGCTGTCTCCAGCTTCGGACCAGTTGAGTGGTGTCCGGCACTTTCTCCCATACAGTGCTTCAAATGGGGACATTTTCAGGCTGCCTTGGTAGCTGTTGTTGTATGAGAATTCCGCATAGGGTAAACTATCTTCCCAACCTGCTCCATAGGCGAGCACACACGAGCGGAGCATGTCTTCTAATATTTGATTGACTCGCTCTGTTTGGCCGTCCGTCTGTGGGTGATAGGCTGTACTGATTGATAGTTTTGTCCCCATGGCCTGATGCAGGCTTGTCCAAAATTTGGAGGTAAATTGTGTACCTCTATCTGACATAATGGTCTTCGGAACTCCATGGAGTTTGACAATCCTGTTCACATAGAGTTGTGCTAGCTGGTCCGAACGGTACGTTGTCTTGACGGGAATAAAGTGAGACACCTTCGTTAAACGGTCGATAATGACCTAGATAGAATCATTTCCTTGGTTGGACTTGGGAAGTCCGACAATGAAATCCATACTTATGTTGTCCCATTTCCACTCGGGCACTTTAAGGGGTTGGAGGAATCCCGTGGGTTTTTGGTGCTCGGCCTTCACTAGGTTGCATATGTTGTAGCACGCGACATAGTAGGCGATTTCTTTCTTCATACCGGCCCACCAGAATATTTGTTTCAAATCTTGGTACATCTTGGTACTTCCTGGGTGGATAGAATAGGTAGACTCGTGGGCTTCCCTGAGGATCTGCTGTTTTAGCGCGGCCTTGTCGGGTACACAAAGGCGGTTACCGTAGAGGAGCACTCCTTGACTGCCCAAGGAAAATTCCTTGGCCTTACCGAGTGGTCTTTTGGTCTTGATTCCTTTTATGCCGGGGTCGTTGGCCTGCTCGGTTTTTATCTCTTCCTCTAGGTTTGGTTTCACCTCCAAGGTGCTTAAATAGGCCCTACTTCCCACGCACAAGTCCAGTTTTGCAAACTCTTCCTCTAAACGTGGCCGCATCTTTGGGGGCTTTCTGCTTAGGGCATCTGCTACCACGTTGGCCTTCCCTGGATGGTAATGAATTCCAAGGTCGTAGTCCTTGATTACCTCTACCCACCTTCTTTGCCTCAGATTGACGTCAGGCTGGGTGAAGATGTACTTCAAGCTTTTGTGATCCGTGTAGATCTCGCATCTTCGACCAATAAGGTGATGTCGCCAAGTCTTCAGGGCGAGTATGACGGCGGCCAATTCCAAGTCGTGTGTTGGGTAATTGAGCTCGTGGGTCTTGAGTTGCCTTGATACATATGCGATGACCTTCCCTTCTTGCATGAGCACAGCCCCTAGCCCATTCCTACATGCATCACAGTATACGGTAAAATCTTTGGCGTCATCCGGCAACACTAGTATTGGGGCTGTGGTTAACCAGGTCTTCAACTCGTTGAAGCTTTCTTCACAGTCGTCTGTCCAGGCATACTTGCGATTTTTCTTTAACAAGTCCGTCATGGGCTTGGCTATCTTGGAAAAGTTTTCAATGAATCTTCGGTTGTAACCAGCCAACCCTAGAAAGCTTCTGATTTCGGACACATTGGTGGGTGTTTTCCAGTTCAGCACATTAGAGATTTTGTTGGGGTTTACGGCCACACCGGCTTTAGACAATACATGTCCTAGGAATTCCACTTCTTTTAACCAGAACTGGCATTTGCGTTCCTTGGCATAAAGTTGTTGCTCACGTAGTCTTCCGAGAACCAATCTGAGGTGTTCAGCGTGCTCCTCCTCATTTTTGGCATAGATGAGGATGTCATCGATAAATACCACGACAAACTTGTCGAGATATTCCATGAATACCTTGTTCATCATGCCCATGAAGTAGGCAGGAGCATTTGTTAGGCCAAAGGACATAACAGTACACTCATACAGTCCATATCTGGTGGTAAAAACGGTCTTGGGGATATCACTTTCTCGAATCTTCAGCTGATAGTATCCCATGCGGAGATCAATCTTGGAGAACACTCGGGCACCACGGAGTTGGTCAAATAGATCATTGATTCTTGGGAGTGGGTACTTATTCTTGATGGTGACATCATTGAGAGCATGATAGTCAATGCATAATCGAAGTGTACCATCGCTCTTCTTTGCAAATAGGACTGGTGATCCCCAGGGTGAAATGCTCGGGTGAATGAACTTCTTCCGAATTAGTTCTTCAAGTTGTTTCTTCAATTCCACCAGCTCGGGGCTTGTCATACGGTAATGTTTCTTGAATATTGGGTTTGTTCCAGTACAACTTCAATGGAAAATTCAATATCACGGTCTGGGGGCATTCCGGGTAGTTCATCTGGGAACACATCTGGATATTCACTGACCACATACACTTGTCCTATCTCCGGGGCTTGGACAAGAAACATCTTCACATTTATCTGGTGGGGTTTATTTCGCAAGTAGGTGATACGTATGCCTTCCGGGTTGGTGAGAGTAACTGCTCTAGTTGCACAGTCAATCTGGGCTGCATGCTGGACCAGCCAATCCATACCCAGGATGGCGTCGAGGCCGGGCACATTGAGAGCGTCGAGGCTGGTGTTTGTTTTCATTTCTGAGGCAGGGGTTTGTATCACCAAAAGATGGCCCAAAGGGGAAACGGGAAAACGGTGTTTGGCAACAAAATCCTTCGAGACGAAAGAGTGGGAAGCTCCAGAATCGAATAACTGCGGACATGTGGTGGACACGGGCAACTTGAGGTGGCTTGATTGCACCAGCAGGGTTGTTGTTGTTGGAGTTGTTGTTGTTGCCGTTGTGAAGGGGGCAATCCTTGATGTAGTGTCCTGTCTTGCCGCACTTGAAGCAGGAGTTCTCCCTCTTGCAGTCATCCACTAGAGGGCGCTTGTGGTAGAATCCTTCACGGGGATATCCCTCCTTCCTGGGTTGATTCCATGTATTCTGAGGTGTTGAGGTTCGGTTGTTGGGCTGCCATGTACGTGGCTTTGAAGTAGCTCCTTCATGCTGGTTCTTACGTGGCTCGAACTTCAGCTTGTAGGAGTCATAAACTGTGCGGTGCTCCTTTTCTGAGATTAGTGCTATGTTGATCATGGACTGGAAATCTGGAATCTGTAGAACACTGAGTTGAGTTTTTATAGTCTGATGCATCCCATGAAGGAACCTGTCTTTCTTCTTCTCCTCTGTGTTGGTGTCCTCGGGAGCATAGCGAGCAAGGTTGTTGAACTTGGTCAGATATTCACTGATGGATTTGCTGCCCTGAGTGAGTGCTAGAAACTCCTTCTGCTTCATCTTTATGAGACTAGAGGGAATGTAGGCCCTGCGGTAGGCTTCCTGAAATTATGTCCAAGTGACAGCGGGTCCATTGCCCCTTGCGTCCTTTTGATTGTCCCACCAAACGCCGGCAGGGCCCTCAAGGTAGTGGGTGGCGAAGGGCACCTTGTCCTGCTCGTCTATGCGAGCGAGCTCTAGTTTTTTTTCCCATAGTACGGAGCCAATCGTCAGCCTCAAGCGGGTCGTCAGCAAATGAGAACTTTGGTGGTTGAGTACAGTGGAAGTCTTGCAGCTTCGAGCGGCCTGCGTGTGGGGCACCATGGGATGCATGTACGTACCAAACTCTCTCATGATCTGAGTTAGGTGCTGGTTGTGACGTTCATCCATCTTCATCATGAACTGACTTGGGCTTGGTTCCTGAGCTGGTGGAGGAGGAGGTGGTTGCGGGGGCTCGGGATCCTCGCCCGCTTGCCGTGCGGAACGACGAACCGGGGTTCCTTGGCTGGCACTTGCACCGCTATTGGGCCTCATCCTGGATGGTTGAACGTGGTGACGCGTATCATGAGCATCCACATGGGGAAAGTGTAACATCCAAGAAAAAACCAAATGGAAACATGGTTTGCAAAGACAACAAGCATGGTGATATACAATGGCTGGTTGAGTTACAAAATTCTAGTTACTTGCTACATTACATGAGATGCAAGATAAAGATACAAGCTACTTGGTACGAGATACATGATACAAGGTACATGATACAAGATGCAGGATACAACTCTACCACTACATTATTCGAGCGCGCGATACAGCGGGAAGGTATAATACACTAAATGATGTAGTCTCTGAGCGTCTAGAACTCCATCTCGAGGGGTGTTGATACGTCTCAAACGTATCTATAATTTTTGATGTTCCATGATGATATTATACCAATTGTTACATGTTTTGCATCCACTTTATGTCACTTTTATATATTTTTTGGGACTAACCTATTAACAAGATGCCACAGTGCCAGTTCCTGTTTTCTGCTGTTTTTGTATTCCAGAAAAGCTAGTAAGGAAAATATTCTCGAAATTGGACGAAAATTTACGGAGGCACCTATTTTATCAGAATACACATGGAGTCCAGAGGGGAGACGAAGAGGAGCCAGGGGGGCCCCACACGCCCCCTGGGCGCGGCTAAGGGGGGCCCGCGCCCTAGGTGCGTGTTGGCCCCTCGGGGCTCTCCAGCCGTCGCCCTTTCGCCTACTTATTCCCCCCGATGCGAAAACCATAAACACCCGAGTCATATTCCACGAAAAGTTCCAGAGGCGCCGCCGTCGTTAACCCTAGCTCGGGATGGTCCAGAACCTCTTCCCGGCACTCTGCCGGAGAGGGGAATCATCATCAAAGGGCTCTACATCACCATGCCTACCTCCGGAGTAATGCGTGAGTAGTTCATCCTTGGACTACGGGTCCATAACAGTAGCTAGATGGTTGTCTCTCCACTTTGTGCCATCATGTTTAGATCTTGTGAGCTGCCTAACATGATCAAGATCATCTTATTGTAATGCTACATGTTGTGTTTGCTGGGATCCGATGAATATTGAATACTATGATCAAGTTGATTATTAATCTATGATACATGTTATTTATGATCTTGCATGCTTTCCGTTACTAGTAGATGCTTTGGCCAAGTAGATGCTTGTAACTCCAAGAGGGGGTATTTATGCTAGATAGTGGGTTCAGTCTCCAGTAATCTGGGCGAGTGACAGCAACGCCTAAGATTGTGGATGTGATTTTCCGTTGCTTGCAACTTAATACCGACGGGGAACACGGATGTCAACATAAAGGTGGATTATTAGTCATAGATGCGGTTGGATAACGGTCTATGTATTTTGTCGTAATGCCCAATTAAATATCATGGTAGCCATCTTGTCATATATGTATGCATTGACATGCGCTCAATATTTTATCAATTGCCCAGCTGTAATTTGTTTACCCAACATGTCGTTTATCTTTATGGAGAGACACCACTAGTGAACTGTGGACCCCGGTCCATTCTTTTACACTGATTAAACCACCAACTGCAAATAATTGTTCTCTTTTACTTTCCGCAATAAAATACTGTTTTCCACACCATACATTTAATCCTTTGTTTTCAGCAAGCCAGTGAGTTTGACAGCCTCATTGTTTCGTTGGGGCAAAGTAGTTTGATTGTGTTGTGTGCAGGTTCCATGTCAGCGCCGGATTCCCTGGTGTTGCGCCGCATCATATTTCGCCGTTGACAACCTTCTGAAGTGCTACTGCTCCTACTGGTTCGATAACCTTGGTTTCATACTGAGGGAAAACTTGCTGTTGAGCTACATCATACATTCCTCTTGGGGTGTCCCAACGGAAATATCAAGCAATTTTTCTGGCGCCGTTGCCGGGGAGACAGCAGGCTTCTGCAAGGGGAGTTTCACGCTTCCAATCTTTTTACTTTGTTTTTGTCTTGCTTAGTTTATTTTTATTTATCTTGTTTGCTTTTAATTATCAAAAACACAAAAAAAATTAGTTACTTGCATTTAGTTTATTTTCGGTTTTGTTTCCTGTTAATTATCATGTCTAGCCCTGTTCCTTATATCATGTCACCTGAGGAAGAAATTTTCACTTTCAAGCAAGGGAGTGAGGAGAGCTTTAAGGATGCTTGGTCTAGAATTTTCGAGTCCTATGGGAAAACCGAACCTAAAATGACCCTGAGCCTGCTCCTTAGAAGCTTTTATTTTGGTCTTGTTCTTTGCTATAGATATGCTTTAGACGCTGTAGTAGGAGGGGATTTCCTTCATCATGATGGGGATCAAGCTTTCAATGCAATTAAAAAATTAATTACTTCATCTACGTCCTCAGCTAGTAAAATAGATTCAGCTCTTGAGAACATATATGCAAGGATGAATACCCTTGAAACAGATATTTCTAGTTTAAAAGATGTTTACACTCCGACTTTAGAACGTTTTCAAAAACTGCCAGTAAGCTTTGAACCTTCGGGATGGATCCCCTCAGTAAAAGTTGCTATAAATGGTGAAACTTTTCATGCTCGCTGTGATATTATGTCTGAATTTTGTTTAATGCCCCTGCTTGTTTATGAATCTTTGAATCTTTGGGAACTTTCCAATGGCGGAGGCTGTACGACTTTGGCTGATAATACTATTAAATTAACCATGGGAATTGCTGAGGGGGTATTTACGAAGCTCTTGGGAATGACAGTATCCATTGATTATCATGTCATTGAATGTGCAGGAACGGGACGAATTACGCTTGGAAGATCACTGTTGAAACTTTTCGGAGCCACAATAGACATGGGTCAAGGAACTATGAAGTTTAGCTCCCAGCTGAGTTGCAATCTCGTATTTCCTAAGGATAAGAAAAAGGGTAAGAGATCTAAACGTAAAAATGTGGATGTTTCTACACTTGGTAATACTTGATGCATGCTTTGTGCCTAGCTAAAAGGCGTTAAAGAAAAGCGCTTATGGGAGGCAACCCATTATTTTTATTTCTGCAATTTTTTTTATTGAGTCAAGGTGTTGTTTACTTCTGTAGCAACTCCTTTGTATCTTTACTTTTTCGCATTGTTGTGCCAAGAGTAGTCTCTAATGATAAGATGATGCTAAATTTTGATTGCTGCGCAGAAACAGATTTCTGCTGTTCACTGTACGAAATTCCTAAAATCACCAGAAAGTGATTTAAATCTGAAAATTTTGTGCGTAATCTTTATGTATGTCTGAATCTTTCGTTAGTTCAAAGTTTTTCGATCTGAGCGTCGTAAGTGCCTCGAAAAAATTCGTCTTTGCGGACTGTTCTGTTTTAGACAGATTATGTCTTTTATTTTGCATTCTCTCTTTTACTAGTGTTGAGTGAAATTCTTTTTTGGGTGGAAGAGCTTCACATAACATCAGTGGCAGTAGCTAATGTTTAAAGTAACAAGTCATATTGCGTCTTTATAGAACATGTGAGTTTTTGATTATGCACTAACCCTCTAATGAGATTTACTTTGAGTTTGGTGTGACGGAAGTTTTCAAGGGTCAAGAGAGAAGATGATATAATAGGATCAAGAAGAGTGAAGAGCTTAAGCTTGGGGAGGCTCCCATGGATCTCCCCAGCATATTTCAAGAAGACTCAAGCGTCTAAGCTTGGGGATGCCCAAGGCATCCCCTTCTTCATCGAAAATTATCAGGTCATCTCTAGTGAAACTATATTTTTATTCTTTCACATCATATGTGCTGTTCTTGGAGCGTCTGTGTGCTTTTATTTTCAGTATTTATTTTTATTTTCATTTTGTAATCAACTTGATTGGACCCTAGCATTCTTGATTGGGAGAGAGACACGCTCCGCTTTTTCATGAGAATACTCCTATTCTTCACTTATATTTGTTGAGTATTCATATCTAGCGTGTTCAGCTTTTAGCTCTTGTTTTCATGTATCTCTTGTCAGAGCTATTAGTTCTTTTAAAGAAAGTACTCTCTTGCTTCACTTATACTTGTTTGGAGAGTTATTGAAATAAATTGATTGGTGTTTGGTTGGAACAGAAAATGTTGCATGTGGTAAATGGTATAATGGAAAAAGACTTGCATATTCTTGTAGATCACTAATTTGGATAATTTGATACTTGTCAATTGTTTTGAGTTAACAAGTAGATCATGATTAAACTTTTGCATCATGTAAGTTAAGCCCATTAGTGAAGAACTACCGTAAAGCTTGTTGAAATTTGGTTTGCATGAGTGGTATCTCTAAGGTCTAGATATTTTCTAATAAAAGGGTTTGGTTAACAAGGAAGACGGTGTGAAGTCTTATAATGTTTGCAATATGTTGGTCATATAAAACTTGGTGTACTGGTTGATATTCTT
This sequence comes from Poa pratensis, assembly GCA_947311845.1. NCBI lineage: Eukaryota > Viridiplantae > Streptophyta > Magnoliopsida > Poales > Poaceae > Poa > Poa pratensis. The sequence goes on along the minus strand of CAMZMU010000033.1, from coordinate 45,326,639 downwards.
GTTTGCTTACATAACCTTGCTAGCCTAAACTCTGTACTGAGAGGGAATGCTTCTCGTGCATCCAAATCCTTGAGCCAAAATCCATGCCATTTGTGTCCACCATAACTACCTATATGTGGTATTTCCTTGCCACTCCAAGTAAATTTTTCATGTGCTACCTTTAAATTATTCAAAACTGTTATTATTCCTTTTTGTGTCAATGTTTACTAGCTCATGAGGAAGTAGTGGGTTATTCTTTATTCGACTTGTCAAACAGACTTTACCACCAGACTAGCGGCATATACATCCGCTTATCTATTAATTTTGCAAAAAGAGCTGGCAACGGGGTGCCCAGTCCCAATTAATTACAACTTTAACCGCTTAATTCTCTTCACATTTTGTCAACTGATTACTCAGTGAAACATCTGCATGTGTAAACAAAAGAGAAAGAGGGATGATCTGCCTTGCTGGTAGAAATAACGTCCTTCATGGGAGCCGCTCTTAAAAGTCTGTTTGATAGGGAGAATACTGTTTTCATCCGCTACCATTCGTTGACAATTAACAAACACCTCTCAAAATTTAATTTTTACTCTCTATATGATTTCAAAAACTAAAAAGCTCTAGCACATGATTTAATCCCTGCTTCCCTCTGCGAAGGGCCTTTCTTTTACTTTTATGTTGAGTCAGTTTTCCTATTCTTTCTATCTTCCACAAGCAAACACTAGTGTCAACTTTGTACAACATTTGTTATATGCTACATATTGGACTTATTATATTGCTTTGTGTTGACAATATCCATGAGATAAATATGTTGAAAGTTGAAGCAAATGCTGAAACTTAAATCTTCCTTTGTGTTGATTAAATACCTTTTGTTAGAATCTATTGCTTTATGAGTTAACTCTTATGTGAACCTGTGGATGCATTGTCTCCAAAGTACTATTCATGAAAAGTTTAGCTTGTGTGATTCAATTGTTTACTCATTATCTATTTGATAGCAAACTATAGACCATTGACTTGGATCACTTCATTCATTTACATGTGCCTTACAATATTATATGATCAAGATTATGATGGTAGCATGTCACCTCAAAAATTATATTGTTTTATCGTTTACCTACTCGAGGACGAGCAGGAACTAAGCTTGGGGATGCTGATACGTCTCAAACGTATCTATAATTTTTGATGTTCCATGTGATATTATACCAATTGTTACATGTTTTGCATCCACTTTATGTCACTTTTATACATTTTTGGGACTAACCTATTAACAAGATGCCACAGTGCCAGTTCCTGTTTTCTGCTGTTTTTGTATTCCAGAAAAGCTAGTCAGGAAATATTCTCGGAATTGGACGAAAATTTACGGAGGCACCTATTTTATCAGAATACACATGGAGTCCAGAGGGGAGACGAAGAGGAGCCAGGAGGGCCCCACAGCCCCCTGGGCGCGGCCAAGGGGGGCCCGCGCCCTAGGTGCGTGTGGGCCCCTCGGGGCTCTCCAGCCGCCGCCCTTTCGCCTACTTATTCCCCCGATGCGAAAACCCTAAACACCGAGTCATATTCCACGAAAAGTTCCAGAGGCGCCGCCGTCGTCAACCCTAGCTCGGGAGGGTCCAGAACCTCTTCCCGGCACTCGCCGGAGAGGGGAATCATCACCGGAGGGCTCTACATCACCATGCCTGCCTCCGGAGTGATGCGTGAGTAGTTCATCCTTGGACTACGGGTCCATAGCAGTAGCTAGATGGTTGTCTCTCCACTTTGTGCCATCATGTTTAGATCTTGTGAGCTGCCTAACATGATCAAGATCATCTTATTGTAATGCTACATGTTGTGTTTGCTGGGATCCGATGAATATTGAATACTATGATCAAGTTGATTATTAATCTATGATACATGTTATTTATGATCTTGCATGCTTTCCGTTACTAGTAGATGCTTTGGCCAAGTAGATGCTTGTAACTCCAAGAGGGAGTATTTATGCTAGATAGTGGGTTCAGTCTCCAGTAATCTGGGCGAGTGACAGCAACGCCTAAGGTTGTGGATGTGCTGTTGCTACTAGGGGTAACATAACAATGCTATGTCCACGGTCATATGTATTTGTTACTTTACGCACATTGCTTAATGCGATTATCCGTTGCTTGCAACTTAATACCGACGGGGAACACGGATGTCAACCTGAAGGTGGATTATTAGTCATAGATGCGGTTGGATAACGGTCTATGTATTTTGTCGTAATGCCCAATTAAATATCATGGTAGCCATCTTGTCATATATGTATGCATTGTCATGCGCTCAATATTTTATCAATTGCCCAGCTGTAATTTGTTTACCCAACATGTCGTTTATCTTTATGGAGAGACACCACTAGTGAACTGTGGACCCCGGTCCATTCTTTTACAATGATTAAAACCACCAAATGCAAACAATTGTTCTCTTTTACTTTCTGCAATAAAATACTGTTTTCCACACCATACGTTTAATCCTTTGTTTTCAGCAAGCCGGTGAGATTGACAACCTCACTGTTTCGTTGGGGCAAAGTAGTTTGATTGTGTTGTGTGCAGGTTCCACATCAGTGCCGGATTCCCTGGTGTTGCACCGCATCATATTTCGCCGTTGACAACCTTCTGAAGTGCTACTGCTCCTACTGGTTTGATAACCTTGGTTTCATACTTAGGGAAAACTTGCTGCTGAGCTACATCATACCTTCCTCTTGGGGTGTCCCAACGGAAATATCAGGTGTCGCTAGCGGGATGGTGTCGATGCCCTCCCCCGTGGGGCTGTAGTCGGGTGAAGCACGGTCGTCTCGGGAATCTCCGGAGTAAGAGGGCGGGTCGGCACAGATGCGACGACGCTGAGACCGTACAGGGGTGAAGCGTGAGTAGTAGTGAGCGGCGCTGCTACGAGTGCGGGAAGGTGGCGACGGAGCGTGGGGTGCGGAAAAGCGGGCGATCCCCATCCTGATCTGCTCGAGGGAGCTACGGGTAAAGGTGGGGAGCCGAGGTGGGAGGCGAGAAGTGCCAGCTCCAGACGCCCGCATCATCTCGGCCATGGCCACGTTGGCGCGAAGTGAGGCAAACTGGAGGAGGGTGATGTGGAGATACTGGTTGAGAAGTGATGAGGTTAGGACCTCAAGGGTTGCCCGATCTTCACGGATTGACGGCGGATTGGGGCGAACTCACGCAAGAACACACGAAGAACGCCAAGAACACAAACACGATACAAGAACCGTTTCCCTTACCGGTCGGTCCAACCGGCCCAATAGAATCCACACGAGGGTGGGAGATCGGCAAGTGGATACAAGAAGGGATCTCGGTGGTTGTTTCTCCAACGGTCAACCGAACCGATCCAATAAAGTCACCCTAAGATGAAAGATTGGCAAGTAGTCAAACTACAAGTAGAAGTCTTGAATACACAAGAGGGATCTTCTCCACATGAGGAGGCCTTGAATCCACAAGGGGATCTTCTCCACAAGGGGAGGCAACACCACAAGGGGTGGGTAAGGAGCCTATGCTCAACTCTCTCTCATCATAGACTCTCCTTCCTCTAGGAGGTGGGGAACTCCAATATATAGTATTGACTAAAGGGGGTAGGTGGGGAGAGGATAAGGGCCTCCAACCCGTGATGGTTCCGCAGCAGCGGTAGTACCGCTGTGTATCCAGCGGTAGTACCGCTCTTGGCTTCCGAAGACGTTTTATGCGGCAGTGGCAGCGGCACACCGGCCTGGTGGCGGTAGTACCGCTCCTGGTACCCGAAGCTCTTTTATGCGGAAGTGGCAGCGGCTGTACCGCTGGTGCGCACCTGGCATCGTTATGGGGCCGTGGCAGTAGTACCGCTGGTTGACCGGCAGTAGTACCGCTGCTTCCTGGTTCTTCTTCCTTCTCCTTCTCCAAGCCACCGTCTTGTCGGGCTCCATTCCTCTTGCGCCTTGGCCATCTTCCCATAGAATCGTACCCATGGTGACACACCTAGTAGTGTAAAGGGAAGGATGGTCAAGTAGTATACGATTCAAAAGGGTCGAAAATGAGTTCTCGAAGAGGAATGAGTTCACCTTTAGTGTCCATGGTGACTTGTGATGTGTTGGAGCGCTTGACATGGTGATGGACGTGGGTTGCACTACATCATCTCCCCCCGCTTCAAAAAGAGTCATCCTCAACTCTTGCTCATCATCACCATGCAAAGGAGGTAGATGTGTTGTCGAAGAATGTGAATTCACCATGCCTACAAACACCAAAGACCAAGCAACCCATGTGTGTTCAAGAAAGAAGAGCATATCAACAATGACATGTCCATTCTTTTTCATAGCACCGTTAGCACAACACAAGAATATGAAAAGGTAGTGCAAGTGCAAGGTCAAAGTGTACACAATCCAATGGAACTTCTCTAAAATGTGGTAACACAAAAACTCCATAGAAATATGTGGATGCCATCTAGGTATCACACTTTGAACCATATGATCGTTATTGCTCTCAAGACATCGGAAAGAGAAATTTGTCAACATCCTTGAGGCAATAAGAGGAGAACTTGGCAAAAATGCACAATGAAGAATATCCAAAATACCATCATGGTGGCAAACAAAGCACATGAAAGAGCAATTTTTCAACATATTTGTTGCAACACCCAATTGGTAGAAACCAATAAGTTCATGACAAGACATGCACAAAATGTCATTATGGTTGCCAACAAGCCATTGGAAAGAACAAGTGTTCATCATATTTGTGGCAACACATAAGTCATCCATGTGAAAGATCAAGGAAACATTCTTGTCATAGGGGAGACCAAAAGAACCATCATGATTGCAAACAAACCATAAGCAAGAGAAATTATTCAACTTGTTTGATGCAAAACATGGGCAAAGAATTAGAGTTTGATTCAAACCACAACTCACATGTATGTTCTCAAGAGCTCTTGTTGTCAATTCATGCTCAATTGAGGTTGACATTATCATGCGATTACCGGCACACACAAGACACCATATGAAGAAGTTATGTGCACGGTATTTGAACACATCATCCATCATGAAGTGTCTCTTCATTTGCTCATCACCAAACACACCAAAGTCAATTGATATGACATATGTGGGAGGTCACTATGCAAAGTGAAGGATGGAACAAGGTCCATAAGAGCAAACGAAAAATCTCCAAAAAGTGAGAAAGCTATGGGGGCAATCTCATTATCAAGCATTTCAACATTATTGCAAACAACACATGTGAAAGAGAAATTGTTCAACATGTTGCATGCCACAATGGGAGAAAAATGGAAACATTCGTAACAAGGCATGCTCATGGCGAAATCATCCCAAAGAGGTAATTCCACATGATCAACATTGGTTTCAAACAAGGTATCACAAGTGAATAAGAACGAATCATATGATGTGTCAATCAAATCATCCATAGCATGCAAGCAATCATATTTCATCATGTCCACTAGTGGGATCATGGTCACATCAACACCCATACCAGTATTCCCGCTCATGTGAATTAGGTGTTGAAGTGGAAGGGGCTTCCATGTAGCCGACTTGTCCATCTTGAAGTAGACATGGGGTGGCATCATCCTCATCCTCCATGTACATCTTCTCCATTTGAGGCATCATCAAGTCGAGGAGTGGCGTCTCATCCTCCATGGAACCTAGCACACCATGAGAAAACACACTAGCTAGAGGTAGACGTTAAGTTGTTAGAAATCGAAATGGCCTCACAAGACCTATCAACTAGCTCTGTCAACTCAAGTGGTGTATCACTCATTGCCTCAAAGTGAAAGCACTCAAACTCACATATGGTGGAGGCACTCAACTCACTCTCACTCTCACTCAAGTGGGCTAAGTGGCTCTCATGCTCACATGGGATTGGTACCATTGCATCATTCAAGCACATGAGGGTAGGCTCAATGTTCTCAACTACAAACGCCTCCAAGGTTGAAGGGAAACTCCCATGCTCAACCCCCTCAACCATCTCGCCTCCAAAGGTCAATGACATAGAGTAGGCATCACCACTCGACTCCACTGCGAAAGGGAAAATCCCATGCTCCGCTTCATCACTTGACTCATGGTCAAAGGTGATAGCATCATCCATGCTCGCCTCCGTGGTCGAAGGGAAAATCCCATGCTCGACCGTCTTCTCGCCATCTTGGTCACCAACTTTGCACTCCCACATCATGTGACCTCCTCGATTGCATATTGGGCACAAAAGATTGGGACATTCTCGTGGATCATGGTCTTGGCCTTAGCAATTGTCGCATATGAGGTCTTCATCTTCCCATATAGGGGCCAATGTGGTGGTGGCACTTGGTGTAGATTCCATATGAAGAGAAGTGCTTGAGAAAGGCGCCAAAGGGGTAGTGGCCTCACGTTTGTGACCATGTTTCTTCCGGCGTCGACGTATGAATTTCTCGAAGAAGTTGTCGATGTCGGCCATGATCTCATCAACATAAGAATCATCGAGGATGAACTTTGGAGTTCTTGTTGTCGCACTTGAAGTGGTAGCACAAGGGGACACCATAGGATGCGCCTTTGTCGCTATCTCCTTCTCATGTCGCCGTTGGCGTTCTTGAGTTGTGGGGTGTCACCGGAAGTCATTTGGATGCTTCTCCTCATGTTGACGTCGGCGTGCTTGTTGCCTTGGCGACCTTTCCTTGGAGCTTCCACTAGAGTTTGGTGACATGTTCCGATGCTTGGTGAGTGTGTCGATGTCAGCTTCAAGCTTATCCATGTCAAGAGCCTTCTTGGCATCATTCTTGTGGCGCTTTCTTGAGCATGATGAAGAATGTAGATGCTTGGCAAGCTTGTCGATGGCGTCCGTGAAGTTCTTGGACGCTCGATTGGTGTCGCCGAACTTGTCCAAGGGTGCATCAATCTTGTTCACGTGGTCATCTCTCATTTTGGCATCTTTTTTGTGTCGCCATGATGAGCTAGACGGGCCTTGGCTTGGGGTAGCCTTGTCGATGCACTTCTTGGGGCGCCGTCTTTGGGTTGATGTAGAGTGTCAAAGCTTGTTGCTCTTGGCGATCTCCTTCTCATGGCGCCTTCTTGAAGTTGACGGAGAATGTCAAAGCTTGGCACTCATGGCAATGTCCTTCTCATGGCGCCTTCTTGAAGAAGATGGAGCTCCATAGGACGAATGCATGGTGGTCTTGTCGAAGCACCATCTTGAGCTTGAACCATAATAGGTTTTGCCATGACGATTGGTGGTGCCGCTCTGGAACATGGTGGTGATGGGGTTCTTCTCCTCTTGCATGTTGTCGAAGTCGTCACACATGCTACAAGAGTAGTAGTCGTAGACGTTCTCCACCATGTCATCAGAGTTGTAGTCGTAGTAGTGGCGCTCCACCATGTTGTTGTAGGCGAAGTCAGTACCATATGATGAGGCATGTGATGGAATTTGCGCCTCATTGTAGTTGGAGCTTGTGTAGTCGGAGTCGTGGTACTCGATTCGTGTGTACTTGGAGTCGATATCATATGATGAAGGTTGCTTGAAGTCGTGGTACCGCTCCAAGTCATCGATGCTTGAGTAGTCGGAGTCGTAGTCGGAGTAGTTGTAGTGGAATTCTTGGTGATGCTCCATCATGTCATGGGGGTCATTGTCGGTGTAGTAGTAGTCCCCCATGTCCTCAAAGCATGAGGCATCATAGTCCATGTGATTCATCATGTACTCATTCTCATCTTGGCCTCCATAGTGGCATTCACTCTCCCTAGACATGTTAACTCACAAGACAAGTGTATATATGTGGAGTGGAAGGAAACTAAAGCACAACCTCTCACATTTGTAGATAGTATTGGACGTCGTGGACAACCAAGGGAACGATCACAAAGTAAAGTGCTTGTGTTCAAGTATCCAAAGCAAACTCCAAAACACACACGGCTTAAAAGTGTATAGGGAGGTATGGTAGGTGGAAAGCAAATTGAACCAACCGGAAACCAAGATATTGTTAAAGCAAGTAGAGAACCACGATTATCACAAAGCAAAAGCAAGTCAATCTCAAAGATAGGAATGTAGCTCAAGAAACACACGCACGGAAAGATAAATGGGACTCATGCAACCAAGAAGTGAGCTAAAGAACCATATGATCCTAGCGAAGACTATAAGCTCATGTTGCATAAGTACAAGAAGAGCCACTAGCTCGATTGCTATTTATTTGGTGGGCTACAAGATTTGCACCAAAAGCACCACCTACAAGATGTTCATCGAGCTTGCGTGCTTCCTACAAGAGATATGGCAAGTGGTGGTTTCTTCTTTTCTTTTCTTGCTCTTTTTGCTTCTTATTCTTTTGCACACCCACTTCTTTTGATGCCAACACAAGATATATATCAACTAGCGCATGCAAGGTTGCTCGGAAACTACACGGTGCAAAAGTGCAAAGCCCAAGCAATCATCAAGAGCTAGCCTCAATAGGACATGGTAATCGCAAAGATATAGTGTGGCTCACAAAGGAATGGCAAGGGGTAAAGATTGGAGAAGTTATACCTTTTGTCGACGATCTTCGCCCTTTGTTGTAGAAGCTTCATGCTTGCCCACCGATTTTGGTGGTGGTAGATGATGAATCAACCGCAATGGTGACGTAGAGCTTGTCCGTAGCTTTGAAACGAGCCAAAGAACACCAAAAACGGAGTCCGGAATCAAAAGATATGGCCAAAACAGTTTTTCAGAAATTTCAGTTTTTGCAAGGGCGGTAGTACCGCTGGGAGGGGCGGTAGTACCGCTACAGGCACCCGAGACCTGTTTTATGCGGTACTGGGGACGGTAGTACCGGTCCGGGCGGTAGTACCGCTGTCCGGGGGCAGTAGTACCGCTGCGGGGCGCAGTTCTTGCCCGAGAACGCGAAAATACGCGATTTTGGCGAAAAAACGGCCCGAAAATGGCCAAATCGGAGGGGAAAACAATGGAATTAGGCTATGGGAACGCAAAGGAAGGTAGATCAACAAGTTTAGCAATAGATATATGGATCAAAACCAACCAAAACGCACCGGAATCACAGATCGATCCAAAAGCAAATTGGGGCTATTTTTGGTGGAAATTTTTGAATTTCACAAAATCAAAGAAAAATTTGGGGAATTTGTGGAGGAAACACAAGTCAAATCCATGGCAACCTTTGCTCTGATACCATATGATGAGGTTAGGACCTCAAGGGGTGCCCGATCTTCACGGATTGACGGCGGATTGGGGCGAACTCACTTAAGAACACACGAAGAACACGAAGAACGCCAAGAAGACAAGAACACAAACACGATACAAGAACCGTTTCCCTTACCGGTCGGTCCAACCGGCCCAATAGAATCCACACGAGGGTGGGAGATCGGCAAGTAGATACAAGAAGGGATCTTGGATGGTTGTTTCTCCAACGGTCAACCGAACCGATCCAATAAAGTCACCCTAAGATGAAAGATTGGCAAGTAGTCAAACTACAAGTAGAGGTCTTGAATCCACAAGAGGGATCTTGTCCACATGAGGAGGCCTTGAATCCACAAGGGGATCTTCTCCACAAGGGGAGGCAACACCACAAGGGGTGGGTAAGGAGCCTATGCTCAACTCTCTCTCATCATATACTCTCCTTCCTCTAGGAGGAGGGAACTCCTATATATAGTGTTGACTAAAGGGGTAGGTGGGGAGAGGATAAGGGCCTCCAACCCGTGTTGGTTCCGCAGCAGCAGTGTATCCAGCGGTAGTACCGCTCTAGGCTTCCGAAGACGTTTTATGCGGCAGTGGCAGCGGCAGTACCGGTGGGCGGCCGTCGACTTGGCTTGGCGGTAGTACCGGCCTGGTGGCGGTAGTACCGCTTTTGGTACCCGAAGCTCTTTTATGTGGAAGTGGCAGCGGCAGTACCGCTGGTGCGCACCTGGCGTCGTTCTGGGGTCGTGGCGGTAGTACCGCTGGTTGACCGGCAGTAGTAACGCTGCTTCCTGGTTCTTCTTCCTTCTCCTTCTCCAAGCCACCGTCTTGTCGGGCTCCATTCCTCTTGCGCCTTCGACATCTTCCCATAGACTCGTACCCGTGGTTACACACCTAGTAGTGTAAAGGGAAGGATGGTTAAGTAGTATACCATTGAAAAGGGTCGGAAATGAGTTCTCGAAGAGGAATGAGTTCACCTTTAGTGTCCATGGTGACTTGTGAAGTGTTGGAGGGCTTGACATGGTGATGGACGTGGGTTGCACTACATCAAGAAGGGTGATGTACTGAAGGAGGGTGGTGAGGGGTGAGCTGGGGTCACCGGGGTTGGGAAAAAGAATGTCCCCGTTGTCTAAATCCAACCTCGGGAAGTAGGCGTAACGGTGCACTGCTTCATGACGAGGTCGTAGGTGTGAAGGAAGACGATGGCATCTCCTGCAGCCTCCTGTATGGCTCGTGTCGCATGAGTAGAGACACCGAAAGTGAGGGCGTGGGAGATCCCAGCGGCCACTGGCTCGGGGCGCAAGTGGACGGTGGCTGTGAACTCAGAGGTGGCCCTGTCGAGACGGTTGTAGTACACGCGGTAGGTCGGGGAGGTGTGCCTGGGTAGAGGTGGTCCCAGACCTCACGGAGAAACTGCGGAAAGCCAGGAATGTGTGCGGCGGTAGTCTCGGCGAACAATTACGCCATCTGTACCAGGGACAGAAGTCAAAAAGGTGAGCGTTAAAGTTTAAAAGCACAAACAGACAGAGAAACAGTGAAGAAGTAGGCAACACAGCAACCTCTACCCTACGTCGGCCAAGGAACTAGGATATCCTACGGGCAGTTAGGCTCTAATACCAAGCTCTGTGGCACCCCGATCCAGATGATCGAGCAACCCCATATACTAGTCCCAGAAACACTGGATATATGACAACTTGGTAAACAAAGACATAACCAAATATATATATATGGCTCCGAGTTCGGATGGATACATGAATACAACACGGGGCGAGGCTCCAGCGCTCGCGCAACAGGCGCACACAACAGTATGTACATTATTTATCCAACATCGAGCCTCTAGCGGAGATCGTAGCGGGTACGTAGGTAGTAGCGTGGCAACAGCGGGCCTTATTCCAAGGGTTCTGCCTGGATACTGATTCCTAGTTCTCGTACAGTGGGTACTCGGCGACGGGTGCAACGGGGTCTAGCCACATGAAAAGCCAGGTAAGTACTTGGAGTACTCGCAAGACATTAGCCCAAAATCAAACAAGGTCTACCTATATGGCATGGCATAAGTTTGGAAAGTATCATGGCATGAGTTCGGGCATATAAGTGCGAGTCCAAGCTTAACGGTTGGACATAACTTACCTACTTACCTTAGTGGGGATGTTTCATGTTTCTAAAGTGAGATCACGTTTCTCACTTAACACATTTAACCACAACTAGGATTTCAAGCCTCTAGCCAACTCTGGCTTTACCCTAGGCTTCCAAGCCTCTAGCCAACTCTGGCTAGGCTCTCAAGTTACCACATGATAGTTGGGTCTCATATTAATTATTTTTCCATGTTCGACTAGACTGACTCATAGCGTGACTTGACCCAAACATCGTCCCATAACCTAGGGACAAGGCTAGATTCTAGTTTTACACTCTCGAGAGGTTGGAACTTTTATCCACACGCTGAAGTCTAGGCTTGTACCGCCGGTACCGAAGTACTAGAACCGATCACCGCGACAGTACAAACCCACACTTCCACAACCGTCTATTCTACCCGGACACTCCCTGTGTAGCCACCGACACGTCCAAGGGACCAAGTCTTATGACGAAGTGAATCAGGCACGCCCCCAACAGATGAGCGACGCCTAGCTCCGGAACCTTCGCAAGACTAGCCCGACCACAAAGGTAACCGACTAGACTTGCCAAATGGGTGGCGTCAAAGGAGGCTTGATAGAATACATGGCCATGGTTCGCCCATATGAACAACGCATGGTTGTGCTGGTTGTGCTTGGTGAGTGGCACTATGTGACACAATCTAGTCGAGGGAGGTGGTTATCTTTTTACTCAAGTTTTAATTCCTGTTATCCACATGAGCCAAGCAACACATGACATTCACATAATATTCCAAGCAGCAATTAGATCATATTGACAGAAGAAAATAGCGTCAATCGGACGACTGTGGCGGAGCTACCTCCGACCAGCACATCTCGTTTGACTTATAAAGGGAAGCAACGTCATCCGGACGACTGTGGCGGAGCTACCTCTGACCAGCGCCATCTCGTTTGACAAAAAGAAAGCAACGTCATCCGGACGACTGTGGCGGAGCTACCTCCGACCAGCGCCATCTCGTTTGACAAAAAGGGGGTAGCACAGTTGCATCGTTCCTCCCTTCCTTCGATGGTGGCGGTTCCTCCAGCCCATTGTCTCGAGAATGGGGAGTGATGCGCAAGTTATTGAGGATAAACAAATATATAGCAATGCGACAATATTCGATGCAATATGGCATGTGATATGTAACAGCAACCAATTTAAACAATCAAGAAATTTTCTAAAGTCCGACCAAGCTTGAAATCGGGTTAACAGCTTGCCTTCAGCAGTGGGGTATGGTTCGGGAACAACTTCCACTTCGTCGGAGAGGTTTAAATCTATCAAAGGAATAAAAATATGCATCAAAACCCTTCCCAAGCCATTGAATAAATGACCAAGCAAATGAACTCCAAATAAATATCTTTTGGTGCCACTGGACATGCATTTTCAAAACAAAGCCAACAAAAAAAAGATTCATATTTTTCTGATCATTTTTGAGGGAGAAATAGCCCTCCAAAGTTGGGTTTGTTTTCTGCCTTTTTCAAATAGAAAAATAAAACAGAAAAACGGTTCGGGAAAAGATTAAAAATCTAACCAGCGGGACCCACTATCAGTGGCCCACTGTTCGAATCGTTTTCTCGCGCGAAAACAGAAGACAGGGCGGCCGTCTCCGGCGAACTCACCGGTGGCGTTTTCCGGCGGCTAGGGCTACGGGGAGGCGAGGGAGAGGAAGCAGAGCGGCTCGGGGAGGGGTGGCGCAGCTCGTCCGTGTGCTCACGGATGACGGCGAGCTTGGGCGGCAGCTGAGCGTCTTCTTTGGCGGCGGTGGCATCGGGTCGATGATGAACTCATTGATTCCGGCCACCAATCACCCCGGGGAGCATGGCAGAAGCATCGTGGTGATCGGGGGAGGCTCTGGGTGGAAGGAATCGACGGGGAAGGTGCTCTAGGTGAGGAAATCGAGCGGAGGTTAGTGCGCCTTGGGCTGGTTCGATTCCGGCGAGGTGGTGCTCTACTGGCCTCAATGTTGTGGTGGAGGACGATAGGGAGGGTGAGAGAGGTGGTGTGGTGCTTGGAGGGTGCTGGGGTGGCCTCTTATAGGCTCGAGAGGATGTGGCCGTCTTCAATGGCGCGGCGAGGTGGCAGCACGGCGCTGCGGCCTGTTCGTGCGGCGCGTCGCAAAGTAGCTAGCACAGAAGCGCACAAGGATAATGTCCGGCGCCCGGATAAGGCTCGGCGGCGGAGGAGTCACTAACCAAGGGGCCCGCGGTGGCGCTGTTCTGGACGGTGCTTCGCCTAGCGCCTCTGGCGTATGTGGAGGTGGCCGTGCTGCGCTTCTCCGGCGTTGCGTGGGTGGTAGAAGATAGAGAGAGTGAAGGGGAACTCACTGGGCATGGTTTGGAGGGGTGGGGAGCAGAACGGCGATGACCAGAAACGGGCGGCGCCGCCTGGCACAGCCATGCCCGTGGTGACCACCGTTCTGGGCATAGCGGCATGTGGATGTTTCTCTCAGCTCCGAGCTCCAAATGGGATGGGGTTTCCGTCACTGTGCGCCAAATTTGAAAACCTACAACCTTGCTGAATAAAGTTTTTCCAAATTCAAAACTTGGTCTGTGTAGAAATTGCGAAAAACCATACTGGTTAAAAAAGGAAACAGTGGTTTTGGGAAGCAAATGATTTTTGGTTAGGCCAAAATTTTGTCCAGAGGTGTAGACACTCCTTGTGCTTGCGTCTAGGTCCTTGCCTCCCATTACAAAAATCATTTGACTAGTTTTCAAAATCATTTGAGTTAGAGGGCAGAAACTTGGTAGAAATAAAATGGGGGTAAATCCTCAAGTGCAAATCAAATATCTTATATTTACTAATTGGAGGCACCGTAGAAGCCCCCACGTTAATCCTAGAAGACCACGTAAAAATAACCTTAGGATCTCTCTTTTACGGTTGAGATTAAATAAGCGGTCAAAAACTCCTTTGCGCACACGCTAGAAGTCTTGCACCGAAAAAAAGAAAAGAGATCGCAAGCTTTAAACGTGATTAGGGTTATCTGATCGATCTCAATCAAGTCAGGCTGTTTCGCCTGCTCTTTCAAAACTCCCACGCCGCCGGCGAGTAGTTTATTCACCCAGGTTGATTCGTTCATGCATATGCTAAATTAGTAGGCGGAAGTATCAGATTTTGCTGAGGTATTTACGAGCGCGCAAACTGCAACTCTATTAATCTTGGGTTGATCATTGACACGTTATGCCAGTCTGCCAGGAGCTTGGTCACAACTGCGGGACGGTTTACCCGACGGCGGCTTCTATTTCTCGATCGATTACCAGCCCAGCTGCCACTGATTGTCTGTGTATGCAGCAGGTTTGCATGCAAGCGCGCAGGTCTCATGCATGGCTGGATGGAGTTACCCGACGAGATTCACCATCCAATTGATTATTTTGTGTCCTCAATAGGATGTACCATGTCTACATGCATCAGGTATGCTTCATCCTTATTCCGAATAATTATTGCCTCCTCACGGTCTGGTATGAGCTGTAACATGCGTGTTTGCAATTATTTTTACCTTGCCCCCCTCTTCCTCCAATATGTATATACTACTCATTAGAGGGAATTTAGTTAATTTCAAGATAAATTGTTAATTAAGATATCACCACTCTCCATGTTGCATGCACAATGAATCAGACATACGTGTAATATTGTAAGGTACATATAGAGTATTGTGCGGAAGAGTATATGGAGCCATAGTTAATAGCTTGAAGTTGTATACAAGTGTAGATGGGTAAAATTGGAACCGTGTTTTTATTTGCATGCCAGGCGTTTTTGTTTTGTTTGCTGAAAGTACCATGTCAGGATTTTAAGCAGGTGAAATATTTCCAATCTTAGTGGAGCCAAAATTATATGAGATAAATATTTCATGTAATTATGTATAGTAAGGCATAAATAAATTAGGAAATTCATCTATGTTTGTCCACACATTTTCTCCTGAAGTATTCAATTTCGTTTTATCATTAAAAATTATCTACTATAAATATTGAAGCAATAAATCTATAAATCTGGATGAGGCTAGACAGTGAACAGAACAAGGGTGGACTGCAAAAGAAATATTATCGTCATATACCAGAAGTTTTTATCTGATTTATTAGTAAAATGAATGTAGCCATCTATTTTCTAGGTGTAAGTAATAACGGCCGAGATCGTTTTTCTAATTCTACCGCCTCACTTATTTTTTTTCATGTAATAAAGGTGTTTTCTCATCTAACTATGTTATGTCTCCCTTTTCTCTTCGCCGGGTCTCCCTTTTCTCCACAGAAGGCTTCACGTGCACTATTTACATAAATATTTGTGTTTTGGGTAAGTCCAAGTTAAATAATATCCGAAACTATTGGAGGTAGTGCTCTTTTTGCACACATTTCATAATTTCCCCCATATAACTATAGCACCAGGAATTTCAATAATGGTGGCTCATGTGGTGTGGACGGGCAAGGAGATCGAGCCGAATGAGATTCATTTTCCTCATCATATGTTAATATGTTTTTTTCTCGCAGTCGCCATAATATTTTTGATTACTTGAGTTGCCAGCATCATTGCATTGGTGTTTATACAAATAGTGCCCGGAATTGCATGTTTCCAACTGTAGCTACATGCATACACGTATAGAACGGTTCTCCAGCAGATGCATGTGTAAGCGTATGGTAATGCATATTCTCAGTCGAGGTTGTTCCATGTTTATACATTCTCCCTGTTTAGATATTAATTTTATCAATGTCTAAATTATAAATTTGTATGTATGCTACTAACCCATGTGTTTCCATGCCTATTTTATCTGTTTGTATACCACAAATAATCCAGTACTCATTTGAGATCCGGCTTACAGTATTATAACTTTATAAAAATTTATTTTATCTCTTACGTTGTCTCCTGACATCAAATATGTACACAAATAACGCCGGAAGATCCTCTTGCTGTAAAGAATTACTGTTGTTCAGCCAATGGAAAACAAACATCATCCATATGGGTTGCCCTGTAGCAGATCAAGATCGCAAACTGATTTAATTTTTGGAATATATATAGCTAGCGACGGTATATGCTTTGTTTTCGGCAGGGTCCAGATTCAAAAGATTTTTATTAAAGTCTGAAATAAAAACTCTTGACACGGCAATGAAGTGGAAAATTTATATTTGAATGTTAGCTTATGCTAAAAAAATCCGGATGAGATGCAAGGTACGTTGTTCTTGCGAAATCAGTTGAACATATATATGGTCTTTGTTTCACGAACATTAACACATGCTCCGAATTTTTTTCATGATATGTTAATTCATAAATAATATTCTACAATGACTTTGAACAATTGAGACTATAAAAAAGGAGATGAGAAATATGTGTAGAGACACTATCAAGTTTTAAACATAATTGCATAGATGGCGAGCTACCCTCGATTCTAGCGCAGTCTATTGGACAAAAGAATCCATGTGTAAATCTTATATACGAATAAATATTTAACATTACCGTCTAATTGTATTAGTGTGTTTAAGAGTTTGGATAAGTTGTCAAACAATGTAATGAAGTTTAATTTACTTAGAATCGTGAGACTTTACAATAGTACAGAGGATAAAATTTATCAAACTATAGGTCTCACATTTGAGTAATAATTAAATTTAAAAAAAAACATAGTGTATATATATGTTAAGAAATTCTAAATACTAGCCCGTGCGAATGCACGGGTTGACGACTAGTTTTTGCATAATTAGGCTACATATTGCCTAGGGATCATTCCCTGAATTTTGAAGAATTTTTTAGAAGATATTTAATATTATTTCTTTGTAAAGCTCTAATAAAAGGATTTTGGTTTATAAGACAAAAGAAAATAATGGGAGAAGATTTTTGGGTAAAAGGTCAAGTAACAAGTGTACCAAGTGGGAGAGAATCCAAAACACAAGATCCCAGGCTTGGACAAGGATTGGTAAAAGATTGCAAATTGAAAGGTTGTCAAACCAAGGAACATTTAAATCCAAAGTCGATAACAATATTTTAAAAGGAAATTGTGAAGGGCCAAATTTCAGGATGTTACACAGATATCACGGCACTAAATTTTAATTCTATGGCGCATATCTGCATGCGCTACAGAATTCTCACATTTCTGTGGCGCACCAAGAAGATATGCGCCACAGAATTCTTAAAAAAAATGAAAAATTCAAAAAAAATCAAATAAATTCAAGAAAAAATGAAATAATTTGGATGCAAAGGCACATTTCTGTGGCGCATGTGGTTTCCGTGCGCCACAGAATTTTTTTGGAATTCTGTGGCGCATGCAAAACTATGCGCCACAGAAAATATTTGTGGCACATGGTTATTTGGTGCGCTGCAAAAAGTGATTCCATCTATAGCTGTTTTTCTACTAGTGAGTTACAACCTTTCTTGGAGGAATCATCCCAATTTGTCATACAAAAATGCAGCTCAACAAATTTATCCTCAAGCAGCTCAGCAAAACTTTGCTCCAGCAGCTCAGCAAAACTTTGCTCCAGCAGCTCAGTAGAATTTCAGACCTCAAGGCAATATGCAATACCAGCAGCAGCAGCAAGCAACCCAACAAAATGCTACTTCAAGCAGTCAGTCAGAAATAAGTGGAATGCAGGAAACTATGAAGATGCAGTCAGAGTTGTTTTTCAAGACAATGCAGCAACTCACAGCTGGGATGTCCAATACCCAAATAATCCAGCCTAAAAACAAGTTGCCAGCACAAGCAGAGAAAAATCCCAAGCAATGTTGAGCTATTTCAACTACTGAATCTGTAGAGGCAGTTACAACTAGGAGTGGAGTGAACACTGAACCAGTGCCGAAGACACCTCCTAAGGTGCCTTATGTTGCTCCACAGAGAAGAACACCAATTCCGAAACTAGTTGTCTCTGAAAACACTGTAGCAGAACCTGAAAAACCAGTGGAAACTGTTCCAGAAACTGAAAAACCAGAGATTACTGTAGCAAATCTTGCAACAGTGAAGCCTGTTGCACAGAAAATCCCATTTCCTGAAAGATTGGAGAAAACCAAGGAAGAAAAGCAATATGCCAAGTTCCTGGAGACTATGAAGGAAGCTCAGATAACAATTCCTATTCTGGATGCAGTGCTACACATCCCTCTGTATGCAAAGTTCTTCAAAGATCTGATAACCAAGAAAAGAAGTCTAGAAGATCCAGAAATGTTGCTCTGACAGAGGATTGCAGTGCTGTCATTCTGAATTACATGCCAAAGAAATTGGGTGATCCAGGCAGTTTTAGCATCCCATGTGTTGTTGGAAAACGAACTTTCACAGCTCTTTGTGATTTAGGTTCTTCAGTCAGTATGTTACCCTTGGCTGTCAGTCAGATTTTGCAGCTAGGAGCTCTGAAGCCTACTTCCATGACACTGCAACTTGCAGACAGAACTCTGAGAAAACCAGTTGGAATTCTTGAAGATGTGCCAGTTCAAGTTGGAAATTTTGCTTACCCTGTTGATTTTGTGGTTTTGGAGATTGAAGATAATTCTGAATCCATGATTCTAGGCAGACCTTTCTTGGCAACAGCTGGGGCAATAATTGATGTGAAAGGTGGAACTCTGAAATTGCAATTTGGGTCTGAGCAAGCTGAGTTCAATATGAAGCATGCTTCTCACTTACCCAATATACTTGAGCAATGTCATTCTATTGATGTGGTTGACAAGAGTGTGCTGGATACCTTGCAAGAAATGCAGTCAGATGAACCTGAAGTGCAAGTGTTTGTGACAGCTGATAATGCAAGGCCACATGAATTTTTTGGAATTTCTCATTGTGAAAATATTGAAGAGAAAAATTCAAGTGAAGATCCTCAGATATCTCATCATTCCATTGTCAAGTTGAAAGAATTGCCTTCTCATCTGAAGTACTCTTTTCTAGAGAAGGAGAGAATTCATCCAGTGATAATTAGCTCTGCTTTGGATGATGAACATGAAGAAAGTTTGTTGTCAGTACTGAGGTTGTACAAGAATGTGATTGGTTATTCAATTGAGGACATCAAGGGAATAGATGAAAAGGTTTGTTCTCACAGAATACATTTGGAAGAAGCTAGCACACCCACCAGAGAGGGACAGTGAAGATTAAACCCTGCCATGCAAAAAGTTGTAAAAAAGGAAGTTCTGAAACTACTTAAGGCAGGAATGATTTACCCATCTCTGACAGTGAGTGGGTTAGTCCAATACACATTGTGCCAAAGAAAGGAGGTTACACAGTAGTTGAGAATGAAGAAGGTAGACTGATGACCACAAAACCTATCACGGGATGGAGAATGGTTAATGACTTCAGAAAACTGAATAAGGCAACTAGGAAAGATCATTTTCCTTTGCCATTTATGGATAAAATGCTGGAAAGGTTAGCAGGACAGAAGTTCTATTGTTACCTAGATGGTTACTCTGGTTTTCTTCAAATTCCTATTCACCCATCTGATCAAGACAAGACCAGTTTCACATGTCCATATGGAGCATTTGCATACAAGAGACTACCATTTGGTTTGTGCAATGCACCTGGCACCTTTCAGAGGTGTATGATGCCTATATTCTCTGATCACATTGAGAGAATTATGGAAGTGTTCATGGATGACTTCACAGTGTATGGAAAGGATTTCATCACTTGTCTGAAAAATTTGACAGCAGTGTTGCACAGGTGTTCTGAGCAGAATTTGATCTTGAATTGGGAGAAATGCATTTTCTGATAACTGAAGGAATTGTGCTTGGACATCTTGTGTCTGCCAGAGGAATAGAAGTGGATAAAGCAAAAGTTGATGTTATTGCTAAGTTACCCCCTCCTGAAAATGTCAAGGGAATATAGAGTTTTCTGGGACATGCTGGATTTTACAGAAGATTCATCAAGAATATTTCTCTCATTTCAAAACCTCTCACAAATCTGCTGAATCAAGATGTCAAGTTTGTGTTTGATGAAGCATGTATGCAAGCATTCAACAAGTTGAAAGAAGCTCTCATTTCTGCTCCAATAGTGCAACCCCCAGATTGGACTCTGCCATTTGAGCTGATGTGTGATGCTAGTGACTATGCAGTAGGAGCAGTTCTTGGTCAGAAGAAGGAAAAGGCACTTCATGTGATCCATTATTTCAGTAAAACACTAGATGATGCTCAGATCAACTATACCACTACTGAAAAGGAATTGTTGGCCGTAGTGTTTGCATTTGACAAATTCAGGCCTTACCTTGTTGGACATAAATGCACAGTTTTCACAGATCATGCAGCAATAAGGTACTTGGTCAAGAAGAAGGATGCTAGGCCTAGACTCATCAGATGGATTCTCTTATTGCAAGAATTTGATATTGAGATCAAAGACAAGAAAGGTTCTGAGAATTCAGTAGCAGTTGTCCAGAATAAGTTGCTCTGAAAAGAGGGAAATCCAAGATGGAATACCTGGTGAACAGCTGATGGGAGTGAAGGCTACCACTCCATGGTATGCTGACATAGTAAACTATCTTGTCTGTGAAACTGTGCCAGCTGAAATGTCTTACCAACAGAGAAAGAAATTTATGCATGATGCCAAGAGCTACTATTGGGATGAGCCATTCTTGTACAAGCACTGTGCTAATGGAGTTGTGAGGAAATGTGTACCATCTGAGGAGATTAGTGATGTTGTGTTCCAATGCCATGCAGCATGTATGGAGGCCATGCTGGAGTAATGAAAACTCAAGCCAAAATCTTGCAAGCTGGATTCTATTGGTCTAGCTTGTTCAAAGATGTCCATGATTTCATCAAACAGTGTGATCCATGTCAGAGAGCTGGAAAGATTTCAAGGAGAAATGAAATGACTCAGAAGGGAATTCTTGAAGTTGAATTATATGATGTGTGGGGAGTAGATTTTGTTGGACCTCTACCATCCTCAAAAGGCTACAAGCATATCTTGGTTGCAGTGGACTATGTGTCCAAATGGGTTGAAGCAATACCCACTATCAGTGCTGATTCAAAATCTGTGTGCAAGCTGTTCAAAACTGTCATTTTCCCAAGATTTGGAGTCCCTAGAGTAGTGATCAGTGATGGTGGAGCTCATTTCAACAATGAACAGCTAGAAAAGCTCCTGAGCAAGTATGGTGTGAAAAACCACAGAGTGACTACACCTTACCATCCTCAAGCTAATGGACAAGTTGAATTGTCAAACAGAGAAGTAAAACAGATATTGGAAAAAGTGGTGTCCAAGTCCAGAGGTGATTGGAAGAAGTTGAACATGGACTTGGGAAAAGCTAGAAATGCAAGAAAGTTGCAAATGTGTGAATTGGAAGAGCTGAGACATGATGCTTATGAGAGTTCCAAGATTTACAAGGAAAAAGTAAAGAAGTGGCATGACAAGAACATTCTCAGAAAAGAATTCAGTGTTGGACAGACAGTTCTGGTGTATGACTCCAAGCTGCATTTGTTCTCTGAAAAATTCAAGTCAAGATGGTTTGGTCCCTGTATCATCAAGAGAGACCTGGGACATGGTGCTTTTGAAGTGCAGAGTCCATCAGAAGGTTCTTTCAAGGTTAATGGTCAGACGCTGAAGCACTATGTGGTTGGAGAGCAAATAAACACTGAAGACACTGAAGAATCAGAAGATTATGAAACAGAGGATGCCCCCAATGCATCTTTTGGAGTTGAGAACCAGTGAAGAGAAGCTATAGTCAGGCTCATGACTTTAAACAAGCGCTCATCAGGAGGTAGCCTGATACCTTTTTATGTTATATTCATAGTTCTTATCTTCATTTGCTATTTTTGTTTTGTGTGTTTCTTTTGTCTTTGTTTTTCAGTTACAGAATAAATGAGGATTGGGGAAGGTTGGCAGTGATCTCATGAAGCAAGGAGTAGAAGCTAACACTAGGTGAAAACATTCCAATTTCCAAAACCAAATTCCATTATAAACATTACTTTTATGCCATGATTCTGAAGATTTTAACCATTGTTGGCTATATGTGAAATTGCTGTTACAGTAAAGAATTCATTGAGTGCTCTGCTCTGATTAAACAACCTTTCCTGCTTTTGAGAATCTTGCATTGTCTCTGCTTATAATTCTTGCAAATGCTTATGTTTAGAACCATTTATCAAAACAGAATTCATTTATGTCTCTGTCCAAGACTTTTGGAATAACTGTATAATGCAAGTGACTTAGAAACTGAATGAGATGATCCATTTCAGAGCCATGTTTTACTACATTTTTGCATTTTTTTTTGCATTAGCAATCATGATCTTGGGATTGTGATTTGTGAAGCACTAACAGTGAAACTAACTAAGAATCTTGTGACAATAAACAATTTTTCCATTAGCAACCATGATCTTGGGATTTTGGTATGTGAAGCACTAACCTGAGCTTTATAAGTGAAACCTGAAGCAATTTTTGGCATTAGCAGTTATGATCCTAGGATTGTAGCTTGTGAAGCACTAATTGTGACAACTTAACAAGAAACTGCTTAGCTAACTCATTTCTGACTAATGCATTAGCCTACTATGTTCCTGGGAACTGTAGTAGGTGAAGCACTGACTTTGCATTCAGTTAACATTCATCTTTGCCTATTGGCTATTTTTTGGATCACTTACATTCAATTTCCTTGCCAATTGTCTTATTCTGTTAATCCAAGGTACTTGAACCTAGAAATAATTAAATTCTGCTATTTGAAACTTGTTTCAGAACTAGAACTTGCAATAATTGTATGCAGAAGTTGCAATGAATCCAATATGTATGAACTGTTGTATATTCAGAACTGAGCACTGTTCACTATCAGACTGTTGTCATTTTTATCTCATTTGCTTTACTTGAGGACAAGCAATGGTTTGGGTCTGGGGGTTTGATCACTCTGATTTATATGCACATAATTGAACCCTAAAACCCTGCTTAAATTCAGTTTACATGAAGGATTTTAGCTGCATTTCATAGCTTTGCATTCATTTTACAGATCAGTGCGCAAAGGCACACATTCTTCAGAAGATTCAGAGAAGAAGTCACCCAGCACAGCACACAAGTTACCCCTGCCCCTGTGAAGAAATGAACCAGGCAAAATGCAGAGAATTACCCATGCAGAAGAAAAGAAGCTCAAGTCTCTATCAGTAAAGGTGTCCAAGGACCAAGCTGAAGAATTGCATTAATGCTTTCAGAATGACCCCATAGGAGATAAGAGCAAGTTTGAACAAGTTTGAATGAGCTAAGAGGGAAGAGATCAACTTGGGGATGAAGAAAGCCTAAAAAGGCAAAAAGGCAGAAAAGGGGGGAACACCCCATGTGCACAGAGAAGAGGGGAAGCTTCCCTCTCCACCAACTCATGCCACCTATCCACCACAAAAGTAAAAAGGTGTATAAAGCCACCACCTGCATCACAGAACACATCCATCCATCTGCCATTCCATCCACCACTCCACTTTCGTCCACCACACCTCTCCATCTTTCCACCAACCACCAAGAACAAGACCAAGAACAAGAACAGCAAGAACAAGATGACGATGGAGACCAGAGAAGAAGCCCAAGGCCATGGTGATCTGAAGCACATGATCTACATCCACCCATGTCTACTCCTCTGCTTCCTCTTCATCTGCATCTGACCCTGTCTTCCTCTCTGCTCCCTCTGCTTCGACAAGCTTCAGTGAGCAACAGCCAAGGATCATTTCTCCAATTCTCTGTTTAAACTGAGTAGAAACTAGTAGATCATCCATCTGTGTGTAGAGCTGGTATGATTTGGCTTTGACAGTGAATTGAGTGACACAGTTTGATATGGGCATGACGGAGGAGGTGCAGCCCAATTTCAGGACTCCACCAAGCTAGGCATGTCAAGGGTAATTTATCGGAATATCCGATTCACCCTTGAATTGGAATATCCGGTTAAGTACTGGTTTACGCACGGAAGTACTGGAGTCAGTCGGATTATCCGATTCCCTTGTGACTCGGATTATCCGATTTAAGTCATGGTTTGTGCCCAGAGGTACTGTAGTCAATCGGAATATCCGATGTACCCGTGATTCGGATTATCCGATTTGCGTATTATTTTACTAAGTGTTCGTTTTGGGCCTGTCCAAACGAACTAGCTAGGCCCATTAGTGGGGCGTCCCAGCCTCCATATAAGGAGCTGGCCGAGTTAGGGTTTAGGGAGTTCAATTCATTAGTCAAAAACATTACTAGTTTTGTGCTCCATTGGTGAAGCATCCTTCCGGGGACGGCGATGCCGTTTATCAGTTTGTAATAAAGATTGCTGCGAGGGTGCTTGTGTTCATCAAGTGTTATCGTGCTCAGGTTAGAGGCGTGGTGATCTTCACCATGTTGCTTGCTGGATTCGTTCCTCGTCTTCAAGTGACGTTCATCGATCGTTATTGGGAGATTTCTATCCGGGTACTCGCTGTGAAAGATCGGGACAACAATCATAGGATCATCCCTGTGATCCTTATTAAGGCCGTCCCCGGAGGGATGCTTCACCAATGGAGCACAAAACTAGTAGTGTTTTTGTCTAATGAATTGAACTCCCAATAACGATCGATGAACGTCACTTGAAGACGAGGAACGAATCCAGCAAGCAACGTGGTGAAGATCACCACGCCTCTAACCTGAGCACGATAACACTTGATGAACACAAGCACCCTCGCAGCAATCTTTATTACAAACTGATAAACGGCATCGCCGTCCCCGGAGGGATGCTTCATCAATGGAGCACAAAACTAGTAATGTTTTTTACTAATGAATTGAACTCCCTAAACCTAACTCGGCCAGCTCCTTATATGGAGGCTGGACGCCCCACTAATGGGCCTAGCTAGTTCTTTTGGACAGGCCCAAAACGAACACTTAATAAAATAAAACGCAAATCGGATAATCCGAATCACGGGTACATCGGATATTCCGATTGACTACAGTACCTCTGGGCACAAACCATGACTTAAATCGGATAATCCGAGTCACAAGGGAATCGGATAATCCGACTGACTCCAGTACTTCCGTGCGTAAACCAGTAATTAACCGGATATTCCGATTCAATTGAATCGGATATTCCGATAAATTACCCTTGACATGCCTAGCTGGTGGAGTCCTGAAATTGGCTGCACCTCCTCCGTCGTGCCCATATCACAGTTGTCTGTTATAACTGAGATTTGCTTGATCTGTGCATGATTTGCTTGATCTGTGACATGTATGATTAATCTCTGCATGTTTGTGTGTTGCAATAATCTTCCCTAGCCTCCCTTTGCTTGGATCCGTGCAGTGTTGTTGCTTGACAACCAAGAACCTGTAAGTCACTTTGTCTGAAACTTTGTACTCCTTAAACCCTTTTAAAACCCATTCCTTTCTTCAGTAAACAACCAAACCATCGAATTTAGCCTACCTTCTGGAAACAAAGAACTGCACTTAGCTTGATCCCTGTGGAGAGACGACATAAAAACCCCTAATCCTACATTGATCATTAAGTTAAGGCAACAGGTGGTAAACTTGATAGCGGTCCAGGAAGGCACTGTTGAAGCACTGAAGTCTGCTTTCTTCTACAACGGGGATCTCCTAGACGAGAAGATTACTCTTCATCTAGACTACCAACGCCTTCGTCGGGATGTAATCGAGGACCTCTACACCCGTATTGATAGGCTCCATGAGGGGATCAGCTCCATCCCCCATATGAAAAAATGCGCGGAGGCGAGGAAGAGCGCCAATATGGACTTGTCCACCGGGATTGATACCTTCCATGCTCTGAGGTAGGCACTTAGGGCAGTCGAGAAGATCCACGCCGAGGCCCAGCGACCTCTCGATCTCCGCCTCTTGTGAAGCGAAGTCTTTCATGATCGAAGGCCGTCGGCCTCTTTGGCATAATTAATTAGTCTTAACAGATTAATTCCCGAATGCTGACCGTCGCAATATTGTAACTATTGCTATATTTCCTACAACTACTTGATTCCTTCCAGTTGTTTAAGTATAATTTCAGTGGTAAGCTACATTGTTAGCCCTGAACGCTATCGTTTTGTTTCGTTTTTTCATCTTTATTAGCATTGCTATTTTTAGGTGCTGGGATTATGTGTTGTTTCTTCGGATATAAAAGGTGGATTTCTATGGATTTTATTCCATCGTCTAATCCCCATTAATTGTACGGAGTACTACGTAAGTTTAACATGAACTGGTACAAATCGCAGCTCAATGGCACCTAATTCTACTCTATGTCAGAATAGAGAAGCTTGCATGCTTGCAATGACATCGCGCTAACAATAGCCAAATTCAAATTTTGGGTTGAGCGCCAAAAGATTGACTGCGGTTCCTAAAAAATAATTAAAATTTGTGTTGAGCGCCAAAATATGCCCTCCCCCGAAATATTTCGCGCTCAGTGTTCACTTTGAAATCCCCTTTTCCCGCCTCATGTTCCAGCACTTCAAAATTCCCCTTCGGCCCTTAGTACCCAATGGCTATAGTATGTAAGGTTGGTTCATGGGGGGCAATTTCGTAAACTTTTAAATACCCTTTTTGCCCCTACCTAGTGGCTATAATAGTGTACGTAAGGTCAGTTCGTGGGGGGTAATTTCAAAAAGTTTGGTCACCGCTATTCCGCCCTCATCACCTCACCACTATAGTGTCAATACCCCGAATCCCATTCTATTTCGCCGTTTCCTGCCCAGTCCCAAGTCCCAACAGCCTCCCTGAAACCCCAAGCTCCATATCTCGCCTAAATGCTACAAGACAACCGCATCGGAACATCCCCACCGCACTTCGCCGGTGTACCCGCCAATCCTCATCCACTAGTCAACCGGAGCCGCTTCTGAGGCGGTGTTGTCCACCGCCGCACCGGAACCTCTGAACAATCGAGATCTTCTTCACCGACGCTCTCCTCAACGGCGCCGAAGCCATCATCAACCACCCGAGATCTTCTTCCCCGACGCCGACAGCCACCGCAACCGCAGCACCCTCCGCGACCTCGACGTGACCCGCCTGGATGATCAGTAAGCCTAGACCCTGGCGCGACCAAGGTAAAACAATATCTACTGCATATTTGATTACGTGTCTGCTGAATGATCTGCGTGTAGATCGAGCTTAATTTATCGACGTAGTATGGCATGCACGGTAGATCTGTCATGTTAATAGCGTTCGATCCTTGGTCATGTTCGTCGTTTTGCTGTAGGGCCTAAAGTTGGGGGTATTTAGTAGCCTACATCATGTGTGTGCACAATGTTTTTGTTTGATTACGTTTAAATATCCTAAAGATTCGAGTTTCGCAGTGAGATTGGCGCTTGGATTTGGGGATTTTTTTGGGTTTCCGTGAGACTAGGATTAGATTTGGGGATTTTGCTGTGTTTTCTGCTACAAGGCCAATGATGAACACCTTGGCACCTTTGTCCTAGGGCTTATGGGTAATGTACCAAAGTTTTAGCTTCATTTTATATTTGCATTTCTCTGGTACTGTAATGCCAGCTCTGCGAACTTTCTTGTTAAACCCATGCTTATGTGATCTGTTCTATGTGGAGGTAACTGAGCTGACAGTTAAACTGATGCTTATGTTCTAGTATATGTTCTTTGTTATATGAAGATGATTTAAGTTGCCATGAGCAATGCAAGGGGATTATCTACAGAACCGGGTAGTTTCTAGAAGTTTCACAATGCTTGACTGCTCATTAAACTGTATACGTTGTCTATCTTAGGTACACACTTGTTTAGTTGCATGCTGGTCCAATGTTTTTTATGAGTTGGTGGATGATAATACCATGCCACACTGTACTGTGGGTTAATACGATTATGAGGAGCAGTAAAATGCTCGGGTGGTGGTCGTTTTCTCGGGTTATATTGCTCTGGTTGTGTGCTAGCCTTGTATGATGTTGTAACTTCTTATGTCTTAGTTTCAGACTGCAGATAAAGCTATGAGTGCAGGAATGACCCAAGATCATGTCTAGCTGCACAGAGCAGCAGTTGCAATGGCACTTGCTTGCTTCCATCCACAATGCCTATCAAGACACCAACTGCCACCACCGCAACCACAGCACCCTCATAGTGACCTCGACGTAACCTGAGTAAGCGTAGACCCCGCTGCGACGTAGGTAACCATATCTCCCTGTGAGTTTTGTTCTCTTATCAATATATCAGGTTTTCAAGCTTGTCGTAGTGAACTGTATTTCTGCATTTGTGCGACATACCAAGCCAGTGGGCACAACATGGCCACAAGGTCTTTCATACCTGCCAATTCTTAAGTGGCACCATAAACTTTATATTGGGTTAAGCCTCTAAGCTACAACAGTAACTGTTTTGCATTCCTGCTCTTCAAGTTCACAAAGCTGTCATATATAATCCCTAGCTAGTTTGTTCTAAGCTGCAACACTAACCGCCTGCAATTATTTCATGCTTGCTATCGTCCTGCTATCCTATAGTTAACATTTAGAGTCATCATACTGCTGCGATTACAGTTTTGTGCCATCTTGCTCTTACAAATATGCAACACTAACTGGAGCTTGATGTAGCCCAACCTACGGCTCCTACAACAAGTGGCCCAATGACAAGAGCAAGAGTCAAAGCACTTCATGATAAGGTGAACTCACTTCGATCCATGTGTGATCTCGATACTCCTTTGAATGGCTTGCTACTTCATTCCGATACCTTGTGTATACTCAGGCATGACCCTCATGAAGATCTCCAAGAAAGTGTAGAAGTTGGACAAGAATCGAGTCAAGAAGACGAAGGAGAAGGAGAGAAGAATGGAAAGAAGTCCCAGGCGGCGGTACTACCGCCTATGGCAGCGGTACTACTGCCCCAGGTCCAGCCGAGCCAGACGCGCCTCCGCCCGATCAAGCTGAGAAGGAAGAGACTGGGCGGTACTACCGCCCACCTGGCGGTACTACCGCGCTAGCGTACTACCGCCGAAGCTACCGCCAAAATGGCCCTCTGTTCGATCTACCGGTAGCGCCAGCGGTACCGTAGCGGTACTATCGCCGGCCAGCGGTACTACCACTGGGTCTGGCGGTACTACCGCTCGAGTTGACTTCAGAAGCAGATCGAAGGCCTGCCCAACGGTACTACCGCTGGCTCCAGCGGTACTACCGCTGCGGCGGGAACCTGACGGGTTGAGGGCCCGTGTCCCCTCATTTATCCACCATATCCTACCTAGACTATAAATAGAACCTCCCCATCTAGATCTAGGGTTAGACTATGATTTGGGAACTAAAGTAGAGCCTTGCTCCTTCTTCTCAAAGTGTCTCTTTCCTCCTATGGAGATGAATCAAGGCCTCCCCTTGTGAGATGAACCAAGGCCTCCTCTTGAGGAGAAGATCCCTGCGTGGATACCAAGGCTTCCGCTTGTAGTTGCGATTACTTGCCGATCTTTTATCTTACGGTGATTCTATCAGGTTGGTTGGGTTGACCAATTGGACAAACAATCCTAAGAGTAAGGTGTGCTTGGGAGAGGAGATTGGGGGCTGCCCTCGGGGATTTGTTACCAATTCGATTCTTGCCGGTTGCTACTTGCTATTTACCCTTGTGTGTTGATTTCCCCTCTTTGTGTTCTTCGTGTTCATCTCGTGTTCTTCGTGTTCATCGTTCCCTCCGCACAAATCCGTGAAAATCGGGACCAACCTACATCATATGGTATCAGAGCTCTAGGTTGACACGGATTTGATTTGTGTTTCCACCAAAATCCACCAAATTTTTCTTCGTTTTTGAGAAATTCGAAAATTTCCACCAAAAATAGCCTTGCCTTGATTCGAGCTAGTTTTTGTCCATGGATCTGTTGCTTTAGGACCCCCTCCACCTTTGTTTGCGTTCCCTAGCCTTAATTTTGCCGATTTCCCACGAATTCGAGGAATTTTTGGAGCCCAATCCGCCCAATTTCGAGTCAAAATCGCGCAGATCCGTGCGCAGCGGTACCAGCAGCGGTACCGGGCGGTACTACCGCCGTGCAGCGGTACTACCGCCAGGGCTGATTTTTCAGAAATTTTTTCTTTTCCTCGGTTCGTTTTTGGCATTTCCTCTTTGGTTTGAGTCCTTTCTTGGTGTGCCCTACGTCTACAACATCGACAAGCTTCCGCAGCAACGCATCATCAACGCCAAGCGACGACGCCACCAAGGACTCGACATTCCCCCACCATCATAATCCGTTGTGAGCCCTTCTTCCTTTCTGTACCTTGACCTATCGGACTAGCTCTTTGATATTGCGGGCATTGCACTGTTGAGTGATTGTCTTAAAGTATTGGCGAGTGTGTATCGTTAGAGATCTTGGCACTAGCAAAAGAGAAGGAATCATCGTCAAAAAGCAAAAATAAAAAAAAAAAAGAGAAAAGAAAAGAATCAAGTGGTGCCAAGTATCATCTCTTGTAGGTTGCGACAAAGCTAACCGCCAAAGTGAGTGAGTGTGTAACTCTTGTGCAAATCCGTTGCCCACAAAAAGCAATTGAGCTAGCGTCCTTCTTGTGTTGGGTGACATTTGAGCACGTAGTCTTCGTTAGGTTGTCTATCTTCGAGTGCTCGCCCTTTGGTCGCCCAACCCCATCATTCGCTTTTGTGTGTGTTTCTTCATCATTTGTGGTTGGAGTTTCTTTGGTAATTTGATCATTGTGGATTTTCTCTACCTTTGACAATATACTTGTCGCGGGTTTGCTTGTTTCGTTTGCCACTTCATACCTTCCTATCCTCATAAGTGTGTGTGTTGGGTGTTAGAACCGGATTCTCCTCTCAAGCCACATTATACTTGGGATATAGTTTGTCTTGGTTTTTCTTACCACACATCTCACTTGTTCTTGAGAAAATGTTTAGGGGAAGTACAAACGGAAGCTCAAGCTCGGATGAGGAAATCCATGGTGGAGTTCGCGGTGATCATGGCTATGTCACACAATCGGAGCTTGTTGGCATGCGACACTTTCTTCGTGATAACCTAGGACGCTACGAGCGCCGTCTTCAAATCAAGAGAACAACTTCAACGACCGCATGCATGCTCAAGAAGCAAATATGGAGCGGTTGACCGAAGCTATCAACAACCTTGTGCGACAACGAGCTTCTTCACTCAAGCCGTACAAGAAGCACCTCAAGGTCGACACAAGCACGTCATGGACGTCATGAACCTCGACAAGAACGTCAACATGATCCAAGGCGCGACGCCCATGAACGACCTCCTCCTACGTTGAACAACCACATGATCTTCACGCGAACAATGCCAATGCGCATCAAGAACAACCTCACCAAAATGATGATCGCGAACGCATACCATCACCACCACCGCAACAACGTGATCGTCATGACCCATTGGCTAATGACAATGGCGTTCCGGGTGCGAATGACTTTGGTGAACAAGGACGTCACCCCGTCATCCTCCAAGGCCACGTCATCAAAATCATGACAATGCGAACAATAACGAACAACCCGTTCCTCAACAAGAGCTACCTCCTCAACATGCGCCTCGTCAAGAGCTTCCACATGATCGTCACAACACCAACGTTCCGAGTCAAGTGATAACGAGTCAAGCCAACACAATGGTGATGGACTCAATCGAAGGAGACGTGGACCATCGTGACGACTATGATGACTTGACCAACGTCCGCTTTGACATACCCAAGTTCTACGGCACAAGTGATCCGGAAGCTTACTTCTCATGGGTACTCAAGGTTGACAAGATCTTCCGCGTGCAACGCTTCTCCGACAACAAGAAGGTTGCCTTAGCCTCGATGGAGTTTGAAGAGTATGCCCTCTTGTGGTGGGAACAACTACAAGATGCTCGCGTCGCTAACCACCAACAACCAATTGACACTTGGGTTGAAATGAAAGAAACAATGTACAAGCGCTTCGTGCCAAGCCATTACACTAGAGACTTATACAAGAAGTTGCAAGAGTTGAAGCAAGGTTTGAAGTCGGTTGACGAGTACTACAAGGAATGGAAATCTCCATGATGAGAGCCAATGTCAACGAGTACGAAGAGCAATCCATGGCTCGTTTCATGAATGGCCTCAACTATCCAATCAAGAAGATCGTGGAGTTCCAACCATATGCCTCTTTGGTTGAGCTAGTACATCAAGCTTCCAAGGCCGAGCGCCACGTGCTTGAAGAGCTCAAATACCTCAAGACAAAGGCATTCTACGCCAACAAGCCTTCTTCGTCAACTCCTACACCTTCACAAGCTCTTCCTCAAGCGAACACTCGAGGTCCTCCAAGAGTCTCTACTTCGACACCTCAAGCGCCTCAACCTTTCAAGAAAGTACCTCCCTCCAAGGCGCCTCAAGGATCTTCGTCCGGCACAAGACTTTGCAATGCTACAAGTGCGGCGGACAAGGGCACAAATCTTTTGAGTGCACCAACAAGAAGGTCATGATCATCAATGACATGGGAGAGTATGAATCTATGAGTGAAGATGAGTACAATGCTTTGAACAAGGTCGCCACAATGCAAAGTGCTCAAGAAGAAGAAAGTGAGATATATTGTGATGGCGACAACAACCCTTCCTTGGTTGTGGCAAGAGCTCTAACCACCAATGTTCAAGTGGAAGAAGACCAAAGATGCAACTTGTTTCAAACAAGAGCGGGAATCAATGGAAAGTCCATCAAGGTCATCATAGATGGTGGAAGTTGCCACAACCTAGCGAGCAAAGAACTTTGTGATAAGCTCAACTTGAAGTTCAAGAAGCACCCACATCCTTACCATGTGCAATGGTTGAGTGATACCGGAGCCGTCAAGATTCAACACATGGTGCAAGTGTCCTTCAAGATTGGAGCCTATGAAGATACGGTTGATTGTGATGTTGTGCCTATGAACGTTTGTCACTTACTCCTTGGGCGTCCATGGCAATTTGACAAGGGTGCTATGCATGATGGAAGGACAAACTACTATAGCTTCAAGAACAACGACAAGACCTTCGTCCTTCGTCCCATGACACCAAGTCAAGTCATCGCCGACAACGCCAAGACTATTGCAAGGGCACAACAAGATCGTTCGTCTAGTGAGATGAGTGGTGAGCGAGAGACCCACCATAAAGTGAGTGAGAGCCACAAGCCAAATGAGTGTGACACTTCAAAGAGAGTTCCCACAAAACTTACACTATTTGCCACAAAGAGAGAGATGAGGGAGTTGAGAGAGAACCCATCCACCCTCCACTATGTGCTCATATGCAAGGGTGAAGTTTCTATGACTAACACTTTCACAAACCTTCCTCCTTCTTTGTTGTCTCTTTTGAAGGACTTTGAAGATGTCTTCCCTCAAGAGTGCCACCGGGACTACCTCCTCTACGCGGAATCGAGCACCGCATCGACCTTGTTCCCGGCGCACCGCTACCAAACCGCGCTCCTTACCGCACCAACCCCGAGAGACAAAGGAGATCGAGCGGCAAATACAAGAACTTCTTGCCATGGGACATATCCGCGAGAGCTTGAGTCCGTGCGCCGTGCCCGTCATCTTGGTACCCAAGCACGACAACACTCTTCGCCTTTGCATGGATTGTCGCCCCATCAACGCCATACCGTTCGGTATCGCCATCCTATCCCTCGACTTGATGATATGCTTGATGAGCTTTGTGGTTCCGCTATATTCTCCAAAATTGATCTTAAAAGTGGATATCACCAAATACGCATGTGTGAAGGTGATGAATGGAAGACCGCATTTAAAACTAAGCTTGGTCTTTATGAGTGGCTCGTCATGCCATTTGGTCTTTCCAATGCACCTTCTACTTTTATGCGTCTCATGAATCATGTTTTGCGTCCTTTCATTGGAAATTTGTTGTGGTATACTTTGACGACATCCTTATTATAGCAATCTTTGGAAGAGCACACTTCTCATGTTGCTCAAGTTTTGTTGGTTCTTCGCAATGAAAAGCTTTATGCAAATCTTTCTAAGTGCACTTTTGCCACCAACAAACTTGTTTTCTTGGGTTTTGTTGTTTCTTCGGATGGAGTCGAAGTGATGAAGCAAAGATACAAGCAATTCGGACTTGGCCTTTTCCGATGTCACTTGAGGAGTTGAGACGTTTTCTTGGTTTTGCCGGATTTTACCGCCGTTTCATCAAGGATTTTTCCACAATTGCTTGCCCCCTCCATGAACTTACAAAGAAGAATGTACCTTTCATTTGGGGCAATGCACATGATTTTGCTTTCAATGAGCTCAAACGGTTATTAACCGAAGCACCACTCCTTGCCCTTCCGGATTTCTCTAAGACATTTGAGATTGAATGCGATGCAAGTGGATTGGGCATTGGTGGAGTGCTTATGCAAAATGGTAGACCCATCGCATACCATAGTGAGAAACTAGATGGAGCTCGCTTGAATTACCCCATTTATGACAAAGAGTTATTTGCTTTGGTTCGTGTTTTGGATGTGTGGCAACATTACCTTCGTCCTAAGGAATTTGTCATTCATTCCGACCATGAATCCTTGAAATATTTGAAAAGTCAAACAAATTTGAACAAAAGACATGCTAAGTGGGTTGAGTTCATTGAGTCTTTCACTTTGTAATCAAATACAAGAAAGGTAAAGACAATGTGGTCGCGGATGCTCTATCCCGCAAGGCCAACCTACTTACACGTCTTGACATTAGTGTCTTGGGTTTGGATGAGATAAAGAGTTGTATGCTACCGATGCTTTCTTTGGAGACATTTTCGCTCAATGTTCGGAGCACAAAGGAATTGGTGATTTCTATTTGCACAAGGTTTCTTGTTTAAGGCTAACAAACTATGTATACCCGAGTCTTCGCTTCGTTTGGTCCTTTTGAAGGAATCTCATGGAGGAACACTCATGGGTCACTTTGGCCGCGACAAGACCTACGCCATGCTCGCCACCAACTACTATTGGCCAAATGAAGCGTGATGTGGAACGCCTAGTTCGACGATGTTCTACATGTCTCAAAGCTAAGTCTACTCTAAACTCTCATGGTTATATACACCTTTGCCTATTCCACATCACCCATGGTCCGATATAGCTATGGATTTTGTCTTAGGACTCCCACGCACTAAAACAAACAAGGATTCCATCTTTGTCGTCATTGATCGCTTCTCTAAAATGGCACACTTTATACCTTGCAACAAGAGCGACGATGCTTCACACATTGCTACTTTGTTTTTCAGGGAAATCGTCCGTCTTCATGGTGTGCCAAGACCATTGTGTCGGATCGTGACGTCAAGTTCGTGAGCTATTTTTGGAAGACTTTGATGGCCAAGATGGGAATCAAGCAACTATTCTCCACCGCATACCACCCTCAAACCGATGGCCAAACCGAAGTGGTGAACCGAAGCCTATCTACACTCCTTCGTGTGTTGATCAAGCCTAACTTGAAGAATTGGGAAGAGTGCATCCCACACGCCGAGTTCGCCTACAATCGAGCACTACATCGCAACAAAGAGAACACCCTTCGAGATCGTCTATGGCTCCAACCCCTACACCGCGCTCGACATGCTACCACTTCCACTCCGTGAGCAAGTTAACATGGACTTCGACAAGCGAGCCGCTTACATGAAGAAGCTCCATGAGGAAACAAGAACTACGCTTGAGAAGCACAACAAAGACCATGCTACGAAGATGAACAAACACAAGCGCGCCATGATATTTGAAGAAGGAGACCTTGTTTGGCTACACCTTCGCAAAGATCGCTTTCCGGATGCAAGGAAGTCCAAGCTTCACCCTCGTGGAGATGGACCTTTCAAGGTTATCAAGCGCATCAACGACAATGCCTACAAGATCGACATCTCCACTCCAAACACTTGGTCCATGACACCTTCAACGTCGCCGACCTATCGCCATACCTTGGAACATCAAGCGATGAGGATGACCAAGAGTCGAGGACGACTCTTTTCCAAGGGGGGGGGAGATGATGTAGCCCAACCTACGGCTCCTACAACAAGTGGCCCAATGACAAGAGCAAGAGTCAAAGCACTTCATGATAAGGTGAACTCACTCCTATCCATGTGTGATCTCGATACTCCTTTGAATGGCTTGCTACTTCATTCCGATACCTTGTGTATACTCAGGCATGACCCTCATGAAGATCTCCAAGAAAGTGTAGAAGTTGGACAAGAATCGAGTCAAGAAGACGAAGGAGAAGGAGAGAAGAATGGAAAGAAGTCCCAGGCGGCGGTACTACCGCCTGTGGCAGCGGTACTACCGCCCCAGGTCCAGCCGAGCCAGACGCGCCTCCGCCCGGATCAAGCTGAGAAGGAAGAGACTGGGCGGTACTACCGCCCCACCTGGCGGTACTACCGCGCTAGCGGTACTACCGCCGAAGCTACCGCCGAAAACGGCCCTCTGTTCGATCTACCGGTAGCGCCAGCGGTACCGTAGCGGTACTACCGCCGGCCAGCGGTACTACCGCGGGTCTGGCGGTACTACCGCTCGAGTTGACTTCAGAAGCAGATCGAAGGCCTGCCCAGCGGTACTACCGCTGGCTCCAGCGGTACTACCGCTGCGGCGGGAACCTGACGGGTTGAGGGCCCGTGTCCCCTCACTTATCCACCCCTATCCTACCTAGACTATAAATAGAACCTCCCCATCTAGATCTAGGGTTAGACTATGATTTGGGAACTAAAGTAGAGCCTTGCTCCTTCTTCTCAAAGTGTCTCTTTCCTCCTATGGAGATGAATCAAGGCCTCCCCTTGTGGAGATGAACCAAGGCCTCCTCTTGAGGAGAAGATCCCTGCGTGGATACCAAGGCTTCCGCTTGTAGTTGCGATTACTTGCCGATCTTTCATCTTACGGTGATTCTATCGGGTTGGTTTGGGTTGACCAATTGGACAAACAATCCTAAGAGTAAGGTGTGCTTGGGAGAGGAGAATTGGGGGCTACCCTCGGGGATTTGTTACCAATTGATTCTTGCCGAGTTGCTACTTGCTATTTACCCTTGTGTGTTGATTTCCCCTCTTTGTGTTCTTCGTGTTCATCGTTCCCTCTGCACAAATCCGTGAAAATCGGGACCAACCTACATCAGAGCTCACACTTAAAAGTACCGTAAATAATAGATTCCAGCACTGCTATAATCTTTGAAGTACATGTGGCTTCTGTTTTTGTTCTTAATACAAACTATTTAGTATGTTGAAACCATGCATAGGAGGAACAACCGGCCTTTCACATATGGTTAACAGCGGGCAACTGTGGACATCTTCATCGAATTCAACAACAAGATAAGTTGCAGTAAGACTCGACAATGAGCACTGTAAGTCCCATGTTGTATTCCGATGTGCTTGGTTGTATAAGCCTCATGATGGTTGAACTGCTTGCTTGTTTGTGGCACTATCTAAGTCTATATCTGTAGTATATCCATGTTGAAATGATCAGGCTAGTTTATATATCAGGGGCTCACTTTTTAATAGCTCATTTAATTTTGTAGGTAATATGTATTATGGAAACAACGGTTCAAATAAATTTCCACAAATAATGTTAGCTTTATTAGAGTTCGCTGCTGATTTAAACAGTGAAACCATCTTGCTGTTGATATCAAGCACATTGTGTTTGATTATGTGTTTGCCGAAATGATCATGCTAGTCTATAGAAGGTACACAATGTTTGATTGCTCATTATACTGTATACTGTGTCTTTGTTTCAGACTGCTGTGAAAGCAAGAAAGACGACAAGATCATGTCTACATTCACAGAGCAGCAGCACTTGCACTTTTCTTTCTTCCATTCACAACGCCTATCAAGACGCCTATTGTGCAAGTTCTCGCAAACCAGGCTCGATAAATAAACCTAGATGAATTGACAACTCTGTTCAGCTGTTGAGTGAAGCTGGATGAGGCATGTAAAATGCTTGTTTTAATCACTATTCAATTTGTTGAGGGCTATGTAATAATTTTGAAAATTTTCCAGCTGACGTAGTAATTAGTTTAAATTTTGGATTATCGTCAAGTAGGCATTTTTCATATATGTTCGTATCAAGGCATTTTCTGGGACGTTAATTTTAGACTTAATAATTGCCACGTGTAAAGGTAATTAGGCAGCTAGCTACATTTGTCGGCAGGCCACTAAACGTTAGCTGTTCAGCCCATTGAACTTAAAAGGCCAGGCCCACGAGATATTTTTGGGTCAGGTACACACAATTTTGATGGGCCAAAATAGAAATCTTAACTGTCCGGCCCATATAAGTATAAACAAAAGGTCCAAAAACATGAACGTGCCTACTCATTTAGCCGTTAAAGGCCGGCCCATATTATGCATTCATATCGGCCCACATTGGCCTGACAGGCCGGCCCAATTAAGTCTAACAGGCCAGCCCATATAAGCGTGGCAGTCCGGTCCGCGGGACGAAAAGGCTGACCAACCTTCGCCTTATGGGCCGGCCCATTAACGCATAACAGGCCGTCCTATCTATGTCTAGGGGCCGGCCCATGAATCGTAGCAAGCTGACCCAAGTTCTATAGAATGACGGCCGACTAAGTGAAGCAGGCCGGCCCATAACTAAAGCAGGCAGGCCCAAGTACTGTTTTATGCCGGCCCATCTAAGCGCCATGGGCCAGCCCATCTTACCTTAACAGGACGGCCCACCTAACAGCAGTAGGCCTCAGTTGGGCCTGGCATCTGCCATGGTTTCTGCCTCGTGGTTGAAGACATAACG
Source organism: Poa pratensis (assembly GCA_947311845.1). Taxonomy (NCBI): domain Eukaryota; kingdom Viridiplantae; phylum Streptophyta; class Magnoliopsida; order Poales; family Poaceae; genus Poa; species Poa pratensis. Next base: position 45,288,051 of record CAMZMU010000033.1, on the reverse strand, counting down.
CCGTTTGTCATGTGTCCGTTAGATTTCTTTTACCAATACACTCTGTTCGTGGTTGATGACGGAACCATCTGCCACGAAATCATGCCGCTGTGGTTAATTAATCAGCCACGCAGCATCCACAACGGTACCCCCCCTTGTTGCCAAATGTCTTTAGCCATGAAAAATGGCCTTTCTACCACAAATCCGAGCCGTGGTAGATGGCGATATTTCTTCTAGTGTTCTAAATGTCTCTCAAATTTGAACTACATATATATGTGTGACGGCTTGGTCCCAATGATTATGGTCCCGACATGTGGAACCTCTTTTGCGAGAAAACTTTTGCATATTTTTTGTATAACACATAAGATCGACCATCACTAATGTAGTTGCGAGCCCCAATGATTTTGGTATCTACATGTGGAATCTTTTTGCGAAAACCCCCTTGCGCATTTTCTCTATAGCACGTATTGACTTAATTAATTACTGCCTACAATTATGATTCCCAATGATTCTAGTGCTGACATGTGGCATCTGTTTTCGCGAAAACCCCGTTGCACATTTTGTTGTATATCACATAAAATCGACCTTAATTTATTAGTACTGCCTAAAGTTGTTAGTCCCAAAGAGCCTGGTGCCGACATGTGGCATCTTTATTCACGAAAAACCCCTTACACAATTTTTGTATAACACATAAGACCTTTACTACTACATGAAGGTGTGGGTCCCACATGTAGAGGTTGAAGAAATAAATGAAATTATTGGAGCGGTGTGTGCAAAAGTAGTCCTAGTGATTCTGGTGCGACATGTCGCATCATTTGTTTTGTGAAAACTCTCTTAACTGCATTTTTTGTATATCAAGCAAGAACTTTACTACTGCATGCCTACAGTTGTGGGTTCCAATAAATGAAAGCGGCCGCTAGTGTTCGAACTTGCGACACCTTGTCGCTGCAACAGTGCACACGACGACATATACCTCTCGAGCTCACTTATGTTCTTGTTCGTGGCACCATTTTTTCCAAGAAGAACCTTACACATATTTTATATAACATGTAAGACCTTTACTACTGCCCAAAACTGTGGGTCCCAACCGTCAGAGGTTCCCCCCTACAAGTGGGAAACTAAAGTTCTCAACTAGCTAGTTGCACCCACATCTCATTCCGCATGTCCCTCTCTCAAGTTTCAAAAAAACGCAAATAAATGGTGGGCATTGGTTATGTTGTTTATTGTGCATCCATAAATTTGCACCAAAACATTTGACAATATGCCTACAAAAAACACAAATGATTTGTGGATAGTATACGAGACTATTCACTTTTTATTTTATTTTGCACAAGACACATATGATTATATCTTTTTTTTTCATATGATCATATCTTGGGATGCCTGAGAAACAACACAACCAATGTCTACTTTGCATTTTTTTGAAAACTCGAAAACAGTACATCCGGCAATAGGTTACGTGCGTAACTAGTTGTCGAATATTTGCTCTCCATGAAAGTTAGGGACAAAGCTTGGGTGACTTGACCAACACAACCAATGTAGTACAAGAATATTTTGCATTTTTGAAAATTCAAAAATAGGACATCCGATAATAGGTTGTGGGCATTACTAGTTCCCGAATATTCACTCACCATGAAAGTTAGGGACAAAGCTTGGGTGACTTGACTTAGGCCTTGCGAGAGCCATCAGATCAAGATCCGACGGAAAGAATATGTGGAACTAAGTTAAAAATAATAAGATAAAAGTCATTTTATTGCCCTGCTCTAATTTGATGAAGCAGCCAGGTTCACACACATAGGAGTAGTTCGGTTACAACGCGCTGACTCATACAGCTTCGCCAAATTGCAGCAAATAACAAGCCAACATTTTATATTAAGGATACCGGGCCGGCCTCCCCTAACAAGCCGGTGAGCTAGGCAACAAGAGCACTACAACTTATATTAAGGAATTAAGCTAATTCTCGATTAGCCAAACTGCGCGCAAACAGAGCACTACACACAAGCTGATACTACAGCTCGGGGGACTCGTCGGTCTTCTTGGGAAACACGGCGGCCTTCTCGGCGGTGTTCCTACGGAGGAGCGTGGCATGGATGTAGGGCACCACGCCGCTCTCCGCGATGGTGACGTCGTCCAGCAGCTTTGCGAGTTCCTTCCTCGTCCCCCTTGATGGCGATCATTAGGTGCCTCGGGATGATGCGGCTCTTCTTGTTGTCCTTTGCGGTGTTCCCGGCGATCTCCAGCACCTCGGCGGCGAGGTACTCAAGGATTGCGGCGAGGTAGACGGGAGCTTCGCGGCCTACGCGCTGGGCGTAGCGGCCTTCCTTGAGGTAGCGCCCGATGCGACCGACGGGGAACTGCAGCCCGGCCTTGACAGACCGGGTCATGGGCTTCTTCCTGTGGCCGCCCGATGCGAGACGGCCAGCTGGAGTACTAGCTGAAAACCGGCGAGATCTATCCTTTTTACCGGCGGCTTTAGTGGCCATGGCCGTCGGCTGGATATTCTTTCCCCGGGCCTCGCGGGACTTTGGAGCCATGGCAACGCTGCGAAGACGTAGGTTGCAGGAGAAAGAAGGGTGGCCGGTAGGGAGGAAGGAAGGGAAGAAAGCGAGTAGTGAAGGCCGGGACAAGGTGCCCGGTTGCCTTTTATTGGACTCACCAAGTGTCGACTACTACTGCCTCCGTCCCCATGAGTAGGCCCTCTCTAATAAAGAGCATCCTGAACAAGGTGAAAATGTATTGGCTATGGCCTACGTGGAAACTAATGAATGATTAAGTTGCAATTTCCTGTTAAATAGTGCATTAATTTCAGGGATGCAAACCCACGAGAGAGAAAGGAGATAGAGAGGAGGCTACGTTTAGTAAACTTAGGCTCGAATAGCTAGGAAAATTAATTCTTGCGGGCATTATAATATCCGACGAACTATGTTGACACAGGTCTCATAGTAAAAGAATGTTTAGAACTACTAAAAAAACTACAGTAATACAGCTTTATATTCTGTGAAACTTTCATTTTTGTGGATTACCAAATATGGGCAAATTATAAGCAAGCATGTCATATACGGTCGTCGCCTTTTTCATTTGGTTGGAAACCCGGCCATGAGTGTCTTCGTGCATGGTAGCAATTTTGTGAACACATTTTTTGTTCAAAACTGCCAAATTACATGTTTATTATTTTTCCTTGCAACCGTATGCATGTCACATAAAAACATTCGAGAGAGCTTCTTCTACTCCCTCCGTATCAAAATATAAGTCGTACTAGTCACTTACCACACACATGTATGTAGACACATGAATCTTGCACTAAAATATGTCTACATACATGTGTGTGGTAAGTGACTAGTGCGACTTATATTTTGATACGGAGGGAATATATTGTTTTCAAAATGGGGTAAAACTTCTCTGCCTCTCACCATTCACGGTTATATGTGTCGAATAATTGAGTTTATTTCTTTGTGCGTACTGCATATAATCTTAACACGGCGCCTTAATGTTTGTTTTGCCGAAATTCAAGACCAACGTACACCACGAATTAATTAGAGTTCAAAGTTGAGTTTGCTTTGGAAAACATCCATGTGAACTGAAAAAAAAATCTTGATAGATCTATAGAGCAAGATAATTCTTCACACTACATCAAAGTTGCTCCCTGGTGCCAAGATAAGGACTCCTATATTATACTCCAGGGGTACATACTCCCACCTTAGTGGATAAGGATTAACAGGTATGAGAGATAAAGACCATCGATTATACAGCCAAGATAAATAGATATAAACGTTATATCTTTGCATGCGTAGCCAATCCCTAGAAATTAGGAACGAGCATACCCTATCCAAATTTGAACTGGCGCCATGTTTTTGTTTCTGTCTACCGTAGGTTTTTTTTTTTTTGCGGTGGTACTTCTGTAGCTTGTTGACTTTTTCATTTTTCATGTATGTGTAAAAGGAGTATGTTCTGCTCAAAGAGTATACACACGCGTGTGTTCGACAAAAGTAGTATATGGGTGCGTTTAATATATACATGAGGTATGTGTGAGAACTAAGTGGTATCCCATTTTTTAAATATTGTAAGTATGTGTCGCCAGTTTTGGCTATATACTGTAATTTGAAGCGGTATATACTCCTATTTTTAAAAGTGTATATACTGCTTTAGGAAGGGTAAGTACAATTTTTTCAATAGGTATATTGTGGGGACCCCGGACTAGCCGTCCGAAATACCCGATTATGCTTAACACAACGATCCCGTGATCAGTCTGTCGTTGCACATAATCCGAACTGAATATCAAAGTTTACATCCATACAACACCGAGTTTAAAGTCTTACAAACCTGGCCATACAGGCCTAATTATACATAGGTGCCTTCAAGGGCCAAACCATCTTTATTCAGCGGAAGCTACGGTAGTAGGGCTAAACCAACTCGACAACACCCGACAGGCAGCTGACTTATGAAGATCTTAGTTCGCATAGACGTCGCCAAACTCCTCTTCAACGCAGGGTTCCTCGAAATCTGGCTAAGACAATAGCCAGGGACGAAACCAATATGAGTACATTTGATTGTACTCGCAAACTACCCCAACTTGAGAAGCACTAGTTTTATTTTAAAAACTTTTATTTGAAAAACTCTCAAAAACCTTTTTCGAAAAGGGGAGAGAGAAGAAGTTTATCCTTTAAGAAAACACCATTTTAACTGTTTTTCCGGAACTCTTCCGGTATCCAACCATAACCTGGTTATGGTTCCAAACCCCTCACCACCTCGTACCAACTCATTGGCACAGGTGGGAAATAACCCTTTCCAAGTCAATTTCCTCAACACAACTCCAGAGTTTGCAAAACTTTGCACATGGCCTTAGTAGTTCTTCCCAACTGTCCGTATCCGAGGACTCGGCTATTCGAATAGTTTTACCCTCTGCAGAGGTAGTACGCTTTTCCCACACCCATCCGGTCACTCATCGTGTCAGCCACGTCCCGCCATACCGGAGGTATGCGAAGTTGAGTTCCCGGCCATAGCCTGTCCTTTGCTCATGCTAGTATAGGACCCTGCCGCTACGACACTTTCCACCGACACTCAAATCCTCAGAAACTAAGTGTGGGACTCGTAGTTCTGCCCGGCGGACCCAAGGGAGCCCTTCAATCCTCTTCCTCCGACACATCCATACCGGCTTCCGGTAGACAACAATGAAGAGGACCCAGGTCAGGGGGTAGGTCCTCAGACCATCCCCTCATGGAACGAGGTTATCCTCGTTATTGAGGCATCCAGTACTACACAGCAAATTATATGACTACGCCCTTGCCCATATGTGGGTAAATGTGGTCGCACAGATTTTTGGCTGGGGATGTAAGTACCAGGACACAATGTGCATTTTTCCTTCCAAAAACAACACCAAACTCTGCTTTACCATCTTCATACCGACCGTTCGGTACTTCAACTTCATTCGAGTACTTTTAAAAGAGTTTTGAATAAACATTTTTTTTTTCCATCCTATAGTTGAAGATAATTACCTTATATATCTACAAGGGTGGCAAAATAGTTTTTCATATCTTTGTAAAAGGTTTTAAAAATCTTTGATACTAGTGAAGACTCATGTGATTAAAATAGAGGTATAGAAGTGCAAGCTCAGTGAAGTAGCTTGCCTTGATCCACAAAGTGGTACTGATCCTGGTCTTCTGGTTCAATAAAACCTCCTTCCTCGATAAATCCGTCAACGGTATCGTCTAAACGTTAAACAATCAAAACAAACAATCACTATACTAGCTCAAGCATCAACACATCATAACAATCACAATGCTGCAAATAGCTACTGTATACATCAAGCAACACAAGGTGGTTTCAAATTGATTGAATTAAATTTTATTTAATTAATTTCAAACTAAGGCAGAAACTAGTTGTACACTAATTAATTCACCATTTAATCTATGTTTGTCACAAAAATTCAAACTAAAATTCTATGGATAGCTACTGGTGTGTAGAAGATCACCCAATTGGTTTGGGATCATTTGGAGTTACAAAACTCCCTACACATCTGTTTTACTTCAGAAGGGTTTTAAACAAGTTTTAGCTACCAAACAAATTTGGTTGCTCCAAAAATTAAATCCTTTTAGGGGTATCTAACCTTGGTTGAGTGTGACCTAACAAAATTGGTTTTAGATCAATTGGATCTACCAACAGTTCACACTAATTGTTTTAGTGCAGAAGGGTGCACTGAAGTTCAACCAAAGGCTAAGGATTTTATACTACTCAATTAATTCTACCAAAATTTGGGGAGCTAAAGGATCCTAATACAAAGCTACCAAAATTGGTTTCAAGTTATTTGGATTTATATAACTCCAGAAACAAATGGTTTAGTGTTTTAAACCTTCTGGAGCATTTTTACTAATACATTTTTATTATTTAATTAAATGGGGTGAGACCACTTTGGTGAGTTTAAGAATTTCATAAGCTTTCCAGAACAGTTGAGTTTGATTTATTTGGATTCCTAGAACTCGAGATTTTGAATTTCTAAACTAGGTCCAGTACTGACTTATTCAGAGAAAAAGAATTTGGAAAATCATCTCCTCTGGATAATGTTTAAAACTATGACATGTGGGGTCGGGTGGTCAGTGACTCAGTGGAAAAATTCCCGCGTGTGGATAATGTTTAAAACGCTGACGGGTGGGTCCCGCTTGTCGGCGTGTAAACAAACGAAGCGGTATGCTACCGTTGGATATAGATCCAACGGCGCACAGTGGCCGCGAACGGCGTCAACCATAAATGGGCGGCGCCGCCGCGCCGGCGACGGTGACGAGCACGGATAGCTCACCTGAGAGCACGGGAGGTGGCGGAGATGATCGGAATCGACGGCGGAGGGAGTGGGGAGCTTCTGGGACAAGTTGCGCGTGCAGGGACGGCTCCAACCGTCGACGGCGTGCTCAGCTCCTCCTCCGCGGCCGTGCGCTAACTCCGGCGAGTCCTCCGCGACGCTGCTGTGCAAGAAACACCGGCAAATCGTGGCGGGTGAGCAAGGGAGTAATGGTGGTGCGGGCAGGGGCCAGAGAGAGAGCAGGGGAAGAGGGGTGCGACCTGGCCGTGGTCGACCTCTTCCTCGACGCGGCAGCGCACTGCCGTGCGTGTGCACGGTGGCTGCAGGGGAAAGCTCGCCTTCCTGGCGATGCTCTGGGTGAGGAGTGTGAGAGGGAGGTGGTGGAGGTGTGTGGAGAAGAGAGGGTGCGGGGGTGGGTTTTTATAGCGGCGCAGACGGTCGGCGTTTCCACGGCTCGGTGGAGGGGAGAGGAAGGTGGTGGCGCTGGGTCCGGCTGAGGGCGCCAGAGGGGTTGCGGGGAGCGAGGGGGTGCTGCAGGAACGGTCAGTGGTCGAGGGGGACAGGGTAACGCGTGGGGCGTCGATGCCGTGCTCGGCCGGCCATGGCGTGCGGCGAGCACGGGTGCGTGCGCTGGGGCCGGCTCGTGCGCGTGCAAGGCAGCAGAGGGGCAGAGGGGTTCGGACGCGACGCGGCGGAGGTGACTGGACCAGAGGGGAGAGGTAGGGCAGCACGAAGGCGTGCAGGGCGTGCCGTGGACCTCGGCGTCGACGCGACGCACGGCGTGCTCTGGCGCGGACGTCGCACACGCCAGAGGGCTCTGCGGCGCTCAGGTCTCGTCGTGCAGAGGCGGAGGGGCTTGGGTGGTGTGGCGGGCACGGCGCGGCGTCGTCTCGGCGTCGCTTCAGCTCTGCCCGCGAGGTGACCCGTGCGGGAGCTTGCCAGGGACGGCAATGGCGTGGCGGCATCGCCTTGCCTCCTCTGGGGTCAACGAGCACGTTTCTTCTCCTTCCCTCGAGTGAGTGAGGTGAGGTGAGTGTGGAGATGCTGCTGGACAGCTCGATTTCTCAAAAACGAGCTCGAATTTGGAAGTTGAATTTCGGCTCAGAGATGAACACAGTGGTGCTCGACATGTGTTCGATCAAATCCCTGAACCAAAACCAAATTTGAAATTTTGAAATTTCTTTTCATAATTTGTTTCCAAATATTTTTCCAGGGTTTGTGCCACCACTGGATGATTTAATTTGGTAGTGTAGTTTGAAGATTTTGATGGTTTTCCAAAGTTAAAGAAACATTTGGAAAATTTGAAAATAGGATTTAGAATAGAATTAAAATAGAGAGAGGAAAAGAATATGAGGGTAGAGTGGAAGTGATCACCATGTCACCCCACTGAAGTTTTGTTTTGAAGATCAAATTTTGATTTTCTTAGAAGATAGAAAAAGTTTGTGTGACTTTTGTCACATTACTTTATGTGGGAAACAATTTGTTGTGCTTCTTTTCTTTGTTTTTTCAAATTTTTATTTTAAGGAAACACCACTCAAGCAAGCAAACACAAGCAAGCACACATAAAGTAACAGAAAATTTTTGTTGGCCCACATTTTTGGCTAATAAAACAGGGTTACAGATTTGGGATGTTACAGATCCTTCCCCCCTTAGAATAAATCTCGTCCCGAGATTTTCTAGGCTTAGGTGCTAAAGAGGTTGGGAAACTCGCTTCTAAGATAGTCCTCACGTTCCCAAGTTGCTTCCTCTTCGGAATGATTAGTCCACTGGACTTTGTAAAACTTGATCTTGTTCCTCCGGGTGAGACGAATATCTTCGTCGAGAATTTTGAATGGTCTCTCGCGGTAGGTCAGATCATGGTTCAGGTCGATGGATTGGTGGTCAATGTTCTTGAAAACGTCGGGCTGGTCAGGAACTTCAAGACACTTCCGGAGCAGCGAAATGTGGAAGACGTCATGAAATTCCGATAACTCTGGGGGTAACTCTAGCTGATAGGCTACTTCTCCGCGACGGGCAAGAGTCTTGAAAGGTCCAATATATCTGGGTGCCAACTTTCCTTTGACATGGAAACGTTGCATCCCTTTGAGTGGTGTCACCCGAAGATAGACAAAATCTCCAGGTTGAAAAGTGACGTCACGCCGCTTGGGATCAGCATAACTTTTCTGACGGGATTGGGCTGTTTTGAGACGCTCACGGATAAGTTGGACTTGCTCCTCGGCTTCACGGAGGGTATCTGGTCCAAACACTTTTCCTTCTCCGGTCTCGGACCAGTTCAAGGGTGTACGACACTTCTTTCCGTAAAGTGCTTCAAATGGGGCCATTTGCAGGCTAGACTGATAACTATTGTTATAGGAAAATTCTGCAAATGGAAGGCAATCTTCCCATTTAGAGCCATAGGCTAGGACACATGCACGAAGCATATCTTCCAGAATCTGGTTTACTCGCTCAGTCTGTCCTCCGGTCTGAGGGTGATAGGCTGTGCTGAATGATAAATGGGTTCCGAGGGCTTCATGAAGAGCTTTCCAGAATCGTGAGGTGAACTGCGTGCCTCTGTCAGATACAATCCTCTTAGGCACTCCGTGCAGGCTTACTATTCTGGAGATATACAAGTCTGCTAACTGGTTCCCTCTATAAGTGGTGTTGACCGGAATGAAATGGGCAACCTTGGTCAATCGGTCGACTATGACCCAGATTGAATCATGGCCTCGGTTTGACCTAGGAAGTCCGGTAATGAAATCCATTCCAATTTCATCCCATTTCCACTCGGGGGTCTTAAGGGGTTGGAGCAATCCGGCAGGGCGCTGATGCTCTGCTTTGACTCGCTGACAATTATCACACTTGGCCACGAAGATCCAATTTCCCGCTTCATTCCATGCCACCAAAACTTCTCACGAAGATCTTGGTACATCTTGGTTCCTCCGGGGTGGATCGAGTATGGGGTATTGTGGGCTTCTTTCAGGATTAGACCTTTAAGTTCCTTATCATCGGGCACACATAGGCGTCCTTTGAATCTCAGAACTCCTTCAGCATCTATGGCAAAACCAGGTGCTTTATCAAGGGGTACCTTTTTCTTAATACCTTCAATACTCTCATGACCCTTCTGGGCTTCTTTGATTTGGTCCAACAGGGTTGGGGCTAACTCCAGGTTGGCAAGATATCCATAGCTAACCAATTCAAGTCCGAAATCTTCGAACTCCTTAAATAAGGTTGGCTGCTCTGCTTGGATTAGGGTATTCAGGGTGCATGGCTTCCGGCTCAAGGCATCGGCAACTACGTTGGCTTTTCCGGGATGGTAATGAATTCCGACATCATAGTCCTTAATCAATTCCATCCACCTTCTCTGCCTCAGATTCAACTCCTTCTGAGTGAAAATGTACTTCAAGCTTTTGTGATCTGTATAGACCTCGCAGCGATGACCCACAAGATAGGGTCGCCATTTTTTTAAAGCAAAAACCACAGCTGCTAACTCCAGGTCATGGGTTGGGTAATTCCCTTCATGCGGTCGCAACTGTCGAGACAGGTACGACACAACTTTTCCTTCTTGCATCAGAACGCAACCAAGTCCGAGACGTGAAGCATCACAATACACGTCGAAACTCTTGGTGACGTCTGGCATGATTAGGATTGGGGCTGAAGTCAATCTCTTCTTCAGTTCTGAAACTATCTTCACACTTCTGGGTCCATTCAAACTTCTTATCCTTCTTCAACAGCTGGGTCATGGGTTTGGCTATACTGGAGAATCCTTCAACGAACTTGCGGTAGTAACCGGCTAGTCCGAGAAAACTTCGGATTTCCGTTACACTGGTAGGTGATTTCCAGTCTAGAATGGCTTTGATTTTCTCGGGGTCAACAGAGATTCCTCCTGCAGACACAACATGTCCGAGGAATGCCACTTCACTTAGCCAAAATTCACACTTACTAAATTTGGCATATAGTTTGTGTTCTCTGAGGGTCTCCAAAACCAAACGCAGATGTTCAGCATGCTCTTCTTCAGTCTTGGAGTAGATAAGGATATCATCAATGAAGACAACCACGAATTTGTCGAGGTACTCCATGAAGATCTTATTCATGAGATTCATGAAATAAGCTGGGGCATTGGTCAAGCCAAAGGACATAACGGTGTATTCAAACAATCCGTACCGGGTGGTGAAGGCGGTTTTGGGAATGTCAGACTCTCGAATCTTCAACTGGTGATAACCTGTCCGAAGATCGATCTTAGAAAAGACTCGGGCTCCGTTCATCTGATCGAACAGATCCTCGATCTTGGGCAGGGGTACTTGTTCTTGATGGTTACATCATTGAGCTTGCGATAATCCACACACAGGCGTGTGGTACCGTCTCTTTTGTCCACGAAGATGATAGGTGATCCCCAAGGTGATGCGCTTGGGCGAATCAGACCTTTACTGAGCTGATCAGCTAACTGCTTCTTCAATTCCACCAGTTCTTCTGGATTCATCCGGTAGGGTCTCTGAGATATAGGGGATGTTCCAGGAATAAGTTCAATCACGAACTCAATATCCCGGTCTGGCGGCATACCAGGCAATTCCTCGGAAAAACATCCTTAATAGATGGACCACACGGATCTCATCTAGGTTGGTGGGCTATGCCTTCATGACAACAGGGTTGGGATTGATTGGCTTGTGACGCATACTCCACTCAATTCCTTGGTCTGTGGTGAGATACTGCTCTTCTGGCACAGTCGATACGACCATGATACTTTGCTAACCAATTCATACCCAGAATGACATCTATGCCTGGGTTCCTAGAATGATTAGATCGGCTGGAAAGTTTTCTCCTTTGATCTCAAGAGAGACGTCGGGACAAAACAGCTTGGTCTCTACTAGGAACTCTGGGGTTTGTATAAGCAGGGGTTTGGACAAGAGGTTCCCGACTAGACCTCCCTTAACAACAAACTCCTTGGTAACAAAGGAATGGGTAGCACCAGAATCAAACAGGACAGTTGCAGGTACTGAGTTGACAAGGAACGTACCCAGCACAACATCTGGCGCTTCCTGGGCTTCTTCAGTGTTGATGTGGTTCAGACGGCCTCTTGCAACAGCAGCATTGCCACGGGGTGCAGCATTCTTGCCATTTCCATTCCCATTTCGGCCTTGTCCAGGATTAGGTGCAGGGGCATTGGGGCGTGGAGCATTCCTCTTGGGATTGGGGCAGTCTCGGGAGTAATGACCCTTGTTGCCGCATTCAAAGCAGACAACGCTGGCAGTAGGGGTAAAAGTGTTGGTGTTTCCTCCGGGACGATTGTTGCCATTGGGGCGGTAGTTGTTGTTGATGTTTGGGCGGGGGACATTGTTGTTGCTGTTGGGACGGTTGGGATAGTTGGGACGTGGAGCTGGGGTGGTCGATAAACTGGCTTGGGTGCTGGCTGGAAGGTGCGGGGTTTCTGACTGCTGGAACCTTCCTGAATATTCATCCTTCTCTTGCGGCCTTCAAACATGGACTTGCGCTTGGTCTCCAGCTGAATGGCCTTGTCCACAAGTGACTCCAGATCACGGAAGTCCTGGACAACCAAGGCACATTGCATCTCATCATGGAGTCCATTCAGAAAACGCTCCATCTTCTTCTTCTCCGTGTCGGTATCTTCAGGAGCATACCGAGCAAGATCGGTAAACTCATCCAGGTAACCAACCACATCTCTGCCTGCCTGCCTTAGCTTACGGAACTCATCCTTCTTCCTCTCGATAAGACCGCTAGAGATGAACTTCTTGCGGAATTTGTCCTTGAACTCCTCCCAGTAATGACATGACCTGCGTGCTGGAGGGTCTTGGTAGTCTCCCACCAAGCTCTTGCGGGTCCAGCAAGGTAGTGGGTAGCATACAGGACCTTCTCATTCTCTCCCACCGAGGCAACTTCCAGGTCGTTCTCAATAGTGCGGATCCAGTCATCTGCTTCCAGGGGGTGAAGTCCCTTGGAATAGGTGGGCGGTGTGGTCTTCTGGAAGTCACTCAGGGTAGAGCGTTGATTTCCACCCTCGTCGCCATTTCCATTGCCACCATTGTGGTTCTGGTTGGCGTGGGCAGCGGCAAGTTGCTGCAGGGCGGCGAGATGAGCTTGACGCTCTTCCCGGGCAGCTTGGCGATCCTCCATGATGATCGCAAGCAGTTGAGCAGCGGTGGGTTCTGGCGGTGGTGGTGGTGCCGCGTGCTGGTTGTGGCGAGTGTTCGTCATCCTGGAATAGATACGATATAAGAGGCAAGGCAAAGAGGCTTTGGCTAACGATGAAGTCACAAAGGGGGTGGTTGATGAAACACTAGTCAAACAAGACCATCACATTTATTCAACACAATCATCACATCAAGGAGTTCACACATCAAGCTTACAACATCCTACTACACCTAATGTACATACTACATGATTTCACTAGGAACCATCACACACACTCTACTCGCATAGGGGGGGTCGACACAGTCCTAAGGTAGTGCTCTCGTCGCTCAACTACTGAGGTGGAACCCCAGGCTCGACGACCTCAACGTCTGAGTCGTAGGGTGGCTCCTCGGGATCCTCCTCCTCGAGAACTGGCTCAGACGGCTCCTCCTCCTCGTCAACTAACTCCTCCTCGTCGTCCTCCTCCTCGTAATCCATCTCCTCAAGGTAGTCCTCATCATCACTGATGAAGGCACTGTTCTCCTTGCGGAGATCCTCGCCCTCCTCCTCCATCTCGTTCGCCTGCTGCTCCATCTCGTCTATCATCTCGTTCTGCTCTGCTACCGTCTTGCGGAGCCTGACGATAGACCTCCTCTGACGGGCCAGCTTCAGGCGGAGATTATCATTCTCCCACTTTAGCTGGGTCTCACGGTCTCGGGCATCGTCGAGGGAGCTACGCTGGAAGTGAACCTTGAGTCTAGCATCGCGCAGGTTCTCCTGGGTGTCGTGAAGTAGCACCTCCATGTCGGTGATGTACTCGCCGAAGAGAGTGTGCTGCGCGGGGTAGGTGGGGTTTCCATCGTCGTCACGCCTCCCGAAGTACTGGAAACGTGTGCCAACCAGCTCGTCCTTGTGCTCCTCACAAAGGCGGGCTAGTAGCCTCTGCATAACTCGGGTCAGACCGTCAACCCAAGTAGTGTCCATCGTGGAGTAGACCAAGTCCTTGGAACGGGGTGGCTGAATCCTGCCTCGGACGGACGACTTGATGAGCCAGGACAGGTTCCCATTACCGAGGGAATCGACCTGAGTTCCCTCAAACTCTGGAACAGGGCGTCCCAAAATCTGGCTCAACTCGTACAGGTCCTGCTCGAACATCAGCAGGCCGTCCTTCCTAACTTGGACGAACTCGGTGACGTTGGGTGCCATCTACAAATTTTAAGAAAATTTTAAGTTAGTTAGGTGACATGAGTACATAATGTAAACTTTAATGGAGTAGCAAGTGTGCAAAATTTTAAGGGTTCAAGAAAAGATTACTCTTAATGAGTGTAGGGTTTTAAATAAATAGGGGGGGGGGTTGGGGAGATAAGAAATTTTCGAAAATACTTCACTTCCTTTTTTAGAAATTAACTTTTGTAACCCTTGACTAACGCCCATGCTAACTAAAGTCTCCTAAAGTCAGGATGGCTCTGATACCAGCTCTGTGGGGACCCCGGACTAGCCGTCCGAAATACCCGATTATGCTTAACACAACGATCCCGTGATCAGTCTGTCGTTGCACATAATCCGAACTGAATATCAAAGTTTACATCCATACAACACCGAGTTTAAAGTCTTACAAACCTGGCCATACAGGCCTAATTATACATAGGTGCCTTCAAGGGCCAAACCATCTTTATTCAGCGGAAGCTACGGTAGTAGGGCTAAACCAACTCGACAACACCCGACAGGCAGCTGACTTATGAAGATCTTAGTTCGCATAGACGTCGCCAAACTCCTCTTCAACGCAGGGTTCCTCGAAATCTGGCTAAGACAATAGCCAGGGACGAAACCAATGTGAGTACATTTGATTGTACTCGCAAACTACCCCAACTTGAGGAAGCACTAGCTTTTATTTTAAAAACTTTTATTTGAAAAACTCTCAAAAACCTTTTTCGAAAAGGGGAGAGAGAAGAAGTTTATCCTTTAAGAAAACACCATTTTAACTGTTTTTCCGGAACTCTTCCGGTATCCAACCATAACCTGGTTATGGTTCCAAACCCCTCACCACCTCGTACCAACTCATTGGCACAGGTGGGAAATAACCCTTTCCAAGTCAATTTCCTCAACACAACTCCAGAGTTTGCAAAACTTTGCACATGGCCTTAGTAGTTCTTCCCAACTGTCCGTATCCGAGGACTCGGCTATTCGAATAGTTTTACCCTCTGCAGAGGTAGTACGCTTTTCCCACACCCATCCGGTCACTCATCGTGTCAGCCACGTCCCGCCATACCGGAGGTATGCGAAGTTGAGTTCCCGGCCATAGCCTGTCCTTTGCTCATGCTAGTATAGGACCCTGCCGCTACGACACTTCCACGACACTCAAATCCTCAGAAACTAAGTGTGGGACTCGTAGTTCTGCCCGGCGGACCCAAGGGAGCCCTTCAATCCTCTTCCTCCGACACATCCATACCGGCTTCCGGTAGACAACAATGAAGAGGACCCAGGTCAGGGGGTAGGTCCTCAGACCATCCCCTCATGGAACGAGGTTATCCTCGTTGTTGAGGCCTCCAGTACTAACAGGCAAATTATATGACTACGCCCTTGCCCATATGTGGGTAAATGTGGTCGCACAGATTTTTGGCTGGGGATGTAAGTACCAGGACACAATGTGCATTTTTCCTTCCAAAAACAACACCAAACTCTGCTTTACCATCTTCATACCGACCGTTCGGTACTTCAACTTCATTCGAGTACTTTTAAAAGAGTTTTGAATAAACATTTTTTTTTCCATCCTATAGTTGAAGATAATTACCTTATATATCTACAAGGGTGGCAAAATAGTTTTTCATATCTTTGTAAAAGGTTTTAAAAATCTTTGATACTAGTGAAGACTCATGTGATTAAAATAGAGGTATAGAAGTGCAAGCTCAGTGAAGTAGCTTGCCTTGATCCACAAAGTGGTACTGATCCTGGTCTTCTGGTTCAATAAAACCTCCTTCCTCGATAAATCCGTCAACGGTATCGTCTAAACGTTAAACAATCAAAACAAACAATCACTATACTAGCTCAAGCATCAACACATCATAACAATCACAATGCTGCAAATAGCTACTGTATACATCAAGCAACACAAGGTGGTTTCAAATTGATTGAATTAAATTTTATTTAATTAATTTCAAACTAAGGCAGAAACTAGTTGTACACTAATTAATTCACCATTTAATCTATGTTTGTCACAAAAATTCAAACTAAAATTCTATGGATAGCTACTGGTGTGTAGAAGATCACCCAATTGGTTTGGGATCATTTGGAGTTACAAAACTCCCTACACATCTGTTTTACTTCAGAAGGGTTTTAAACAAGTTTTAGCTACCAAACAAATTTGGTTGCTCCAAAAATTAAATCCTTTTAGGGGTATCTAACCTTGGTTGAGTGTGACCTAACAAAATTGGTTTTAGATCAATTGGATCTACCAATAGTTCACACTAATTGTTTTAGTGCAGAAGGGTGCACTGAAGTTCAACCAAAGGCTAAGGATTTTATACTACTCAATTAATTCTACCAAAATTTGGGGAGCTAAAGGATCCTAATACAAAGCTACCAAAATTGGTTTCAAGTTATTTGGATTTATATAACTCCAGAAACAAATGGTTTAGTGTTTTAAACCTTCTGGAGCATTTTTACTAATACATTTTTATTATTTAATTAAATGGGGTGAGACCACTTTGGTGAGTTTAAGAATTTCATAAGCTTTCCAGAACAGTTGAGTTTGATTTATTTGGATTCCTAGAACTCGAGATTTTGAATTTCTAAACTAGGTCCAGTACTGACTTATTCAGAGAAAAAGAATTTGGAAAATCATCTCCTCTGGATAATGTTTAAAACTATGACATGTGGGGTCGGGTGGTCAGTGACTCAGTGGAAAAATTCCCGCGTGTGGATAATGTTTAAAACGCTGACGGGTGGGTCCCGCTTGTCGGCGTGTAAACAAACGAAGCGGTATGCTACCGTTGGATATAGATCCAACGGCGCACAGTGGCCGCGAACGGCGTCAACCATAAATGGGCGGCGCCGCCGCGCCGGCGACGGTGACGAGCACGGATAGCTCACCTGAGAGCACGGGAGGTGGCGGAGATGATCGGAATCGACGGCGGAGGGAGTGGGGAGCTTCTGGGACAAGTTGCGCGTGCAGGGACGGCTCCAACCGTCGACGGCGTGCTCAGCTCCTCCTCCGCGGCCGTGCGCTAACTCCGGCGAGTCCTCCGCGACGCTGCTGTGCAAGAAACACCGGCAAATCGTGGCGGGTGAGCAAGGGAGTAATGGTGGTGCGGGCAGGGGCCAGAGAGAGAGCAGGGGAAGAGGGGTGCGACCTGGCCGTGGTCGACCTCTTCCTCGACGCGGCAGCGCACTGCCGTGCGTGTGCACGGTGGCTGCAGGGGAAAGCTCGCCTTCCTGGCGATGCTCTGGGTGAGGAGTGTGAGAGGGAGGTGGTGGAGGTGTGTGGAGAAGAGAGGGTGCGGGGGTGGGTTTTTATAGCGGCGCAGACGGTCGGAGTTTCCACGGCTCGGTGGAGGGGAGAGGAAGGTGGTGGCGCTGGGTCCGGCTGAGGGCGCCAGAGGGGTTGCGGGGAGCGAGGGGGTGCTGCAGGAACGGTCAGTGGTCGAGGGGGACAGGGTAACGCGTGGGGCGTCGATGCCGTGCTCGGCCGGCCATGGCGTGCGGCGAGCACGGGTGCGTGCGCTGGGGCCGGCTCGTGCGCGTGCAAGGCAGCAGAGGGGCAGAGGGGTTCGGACGCGACGCGGCGGAGGTGACTGGACCAGAGGGGAGAGGTAGGGCAGCACGAAGGCGTGCAGGGCGTGCCGTGGACCTCGGCGTCGACGCGACGCACGGCGTGCTCTGGCGCGGACGTCGCACACGCCAGAGGGCTCTGCGGCGCTCAGGTCTCGTCGTGCAGAGGCGGAGGGGCTTGGTGGTGTGGCGGGCACGGCGCGGCGTCGTCTCGGCGTCGCTTCAGCTCTGCCCGCGAGGTGACCCGTGCGGGAGCTTGCCAGGGACGGCAATGGCGTGGCGGCATCGCCTTGCCTCCTCTGGGGTCAACGAGCACGTTTCTTCTCCTTCCCTCGAGTGAGTGAGGTGAGGTGAGTGTGGAGATGCTGCTGGACAGCTCGATTTCTCAAAAACGAGCTCGAATTTGGAAGTTGAATTTCGGCTCAGAGATGAACACAGTGGTGCTCGACATGTGTTCGATCAAATCCCTGAACCAAAACCAAATTTGAAATTTTGAAATTTCTTTTCATAATTTGTTTCCAAATATTTTTCCAGGGTTTGTGCCACCACTGGATGATTTAATTTGGTAGTGTAGTTTGAAGATTTTGATGGTTTTCCAAAGTTAAAGAAACATTTGGAAAATTTGAAAATAGGATTTAGAATAGAATTAAAATAGAGAGAGGAAAAGAATATGAGGGTAGAGTGGAAGTGATCACCATGTCACCCCACTGAAGTTTTGTTTTGAAGATCAAATTTTGATTTTCTTAGAAGATAGAAAAAGTTTGTGTGACTTTTGTCACATTACTTTATGTGGGAAACAATTTGTTGTGCTTCTTTTCTTTGTTTTTTCAAATTTTTATTTTAAGGAAACACCACTCAAGCAAGCAAACACAAGCAAGCACACATAAAGTAACAGAAAATTTTTGTTGGCCCACATTTTTGGCTAATAAAACAGGGTTACAGATTTGGGATGTTACATATATACTGCTTTTTATAGTGGTATATACTCCAAATTTTTCAATCAGTATATACTCCAATTTTTTCAATAGGTATATACTGCTTTGTGAAGGGGTATATACTGATTTCGTAAGGGTATTTAGGCTACCAGTTTGGATTATATTTTGAAATTCAGAGCATATACTATCTGCTGCCAAAGTGTGTATACGACTAATTTTCTCATGCTAGGCAACCAGAACCCGAATGAGCAGTATACTCCTTCCTAACCAGAACCCGAATGAGCAGTATATACCTTTCTTTCAAAGAAGTATGTACATTTTTTTCAAAAGAGTATATATATACCTTTCTTTCAAAGAAGTTTATACCTACTATTTCCGATGAAGTATGTACAACAAAATAGGATTATATGTCCACTACATTAGCAAAACGATTCATGATACATACTGATTTTTATTGAGCATATACTCCATTTGTAGATGAAGTATATACCAGAACTAGGGAGGTATGTACTGCCAAAAAAAGAAGTATACGCTATTCCTAATGTACTACTCCCTCCGTTCCAAATTAATTGACTTCCATTTATCAACATGTGGATGTATCTAGACATGTTACAAGCATAGATGCATCCACATTTGGACAAATAGAAGTCAATTAATTTGGAACGGAGTGAGTAGCTACGTAGTGCATAATGGATCAACGCCACATGCCGTCTCCATCGTCGAGCCGCCGCTGGCTCCATGTCTCCGTCGTCGGCTGCAGGTTGTCTCCATCGTCGAGTCGTTGTCGCCGCTGGCGGCATGTCGTCTTCGTCGTCGGCGGCTGCATGTCATCTACATCATCGAGCCGCTGGCCGCCTGTAGTCGCCGTCGACTGTTGCTGGCGTCATGTCCTGCGTTAGAGGTATACATGCATGCATACAATCGAGATTAATAAGAGGGAGTCATCAATGGTACCACGTGAGTTTGCATATGTGTGACTGCTCATACCTATGCGGCTGTGCGTATGAAGCAGTGTTGCATGCACGGTCCGGTTGGTCGTTGTCAGTCGTCGCCATGAACTGCTCAGCAGAAACCCAGATGGCCGCGTCGCTGCTCGAGCTGTCGCCGGACACGGATGTTGTCCATGAACGGTGCCGATCGAGCGGGTACCCTTTTTCATACCTTTGCCGCCGCCACTAGTAGAAAAGTGGCCTTAGAGGCGGACCTTTAGTTGCGGCTCGTTTCCGAACCGCGACTAGAGGTCTCGCGGCTCCGACAGATCCAACGACTAGGACAGGTGGCGGTTTGTGCTGGAGCTTTAGTCGCGGTTGGAGCCACCAACCGCGACTAAAGGTCCTCCACCTGCGGCCGGAGCCGCGCGGGGCACGCGCGAGGATCCAACCGCGACTAAAGGTCCCGCACAAAAAGGCCGCCTGTCCTAGCGAGGACCTTTAGTCGCGGTTGGAGCCACCAACCGCGATCAAAGGTCAGTCGCCTTCATCTTCCACCCCGAACCAGCCTTGGCCATTTCGAGCTCGAGTTGAATCTCCATTTTCTCTCCACCGAGCTCGATTTCATCCACGATTTTTTGCACCATTTGTTAAGATTGACGGTGGTGCATCTATCCAAGGGTTAGCAACTGCAAACTCTCTCTTTCGGCGCCCGTTTCGTTGGTTGTCTAGCTCATTTAGCTCAATTCATATTTGTAGTGCTAGGTAGGTGTATGATGAAATGCCTAAGTTAGCTCATTTTGCTTATTTAGCTCAATTTTGTATTGTCAATTTGATCTTAAACTAAATTATGTTTTTGTATTTCAGTGTCACAACATTCACCTCCTCACCGTCGTCGATAGACCGTCTCGTCACCGACACCACCTAGGTGAGCTTTCTTTTTTATTTAAAAAAAATCTATGTTGTATGATTTTGTTCCATAATTATTTTTTTTTTTTGTATAAGTTGTATAATTGTTTTATATATATATATAGTGCCATGGTTTTCACAAATACCCCCACCGGCTCTCGTCCGCTCTATTATTCGGATGTGGTATGACTTTTAATAACTATATATTTGTTTCGTTTCGCGTTTATGACAATCATGCGGACCAACTTTGACATAAATATATATTTGTCTAGGAGGTAGTTGAACCGGAAATTCCAGTGGACCCTATTGTTGAATATTTTGTGAAAGAAAACGATGATTTGAAAGCTAAATTAAAAATAAGTGAAGATCTCCGCAAAGAAGAGAAGAAGGAATTGGAGGTTAAGCTTGTCAACATCATCGATGAACACCAGTTCAAGCTTGCCGACGTCGTCGATGCTTACGAGATCAAGTTGGATGGGATGCGCTCGAAGCTTGCCGACGTCGTTAATGCTTACGAGATCAAGTTGGATGCGATGCGCTTGAAGCTTAAAAAAATTAGAAGATATGCCATTAGTCAAGAGGCTTGGTATCATTATGCTGTTGGTTCAATAGTTACCTTAGTTGCGATTCTGATCGCATTTGTTGTTGGACTTAAATTTTTTAAATAGTTCAATGTTAGTTTAAATTAATGGATATTTAATGCTACAATGTATTACATTTGTCGCCACTCTACTTTGCTTGAATTATTATGGTCACTTATCTATTCATTACTGGCATGCATAATTTTTTTGATATACTTATATAATGCAGATGAGACGTCAATGGATGTACGGTGACCGAGTTTGTGCCGAATTCATTACTGGCATGCATAATTTTCTCCATGTGGCTGAGACAAGCAAGCGAAAGGATGGTTTTATGTGTTGTCCATGCAGTCTCTGTATGAATAAGTATACATACTCTTCCACAGACAGGCTTCACGAACACCTGTTGCGAAATGGTTTCATGCTTGGTTATTATTGTTGGACCAAGCATGGAGAAAGAGGGGTTATAATGGAAGAGAATGAAGAAGAGGAGGATAATGACAACTATCCTCTGTTCAATGAACACGCTGATACTACAATGGGGGAAGACGAAGTTGAAGAGGATGCCATCTTTGATGAGCCCGACGATGATCTTCGTCAGGCCATTCATGATGCACAAATGGACTGTGGAAGTGAAAACGAGAGGTTGAAGTTGGAGCGCATGTTAGCCGATCACAGCAAATTGTTGTACCCAACTTGTACAGATGGCCAGAAAAAGCTCGGTACGATACTGGAAATGCTACAATGGAAGGCAGAGAGTGGTACTACCGACAAGCACTTTGAAAGTTTGCTGAAAATAGTTAAGAAGATGCTTCCAAATGAAAACGAATTGCCCTCTAGTACGTATGAAGCAAAGAAGGTTGTCTGCCCTCTAGGATTAGAGGTGCAGAAGATACATGCATGCATTAATGACTGCATCCTCTACCGCGGCGAGCACGAAAATTTAAATGCTTGTCCTGTATGCGGTGCATTGCGGTTTAAGATTGGGCGAGATGACCCAGGTGAAGTTGAGGGCGAGCAAGGTTGTCCAAGGAAGAGGATTCCTGCCAAGGTGATGTGGTATGCTCCTATAATACCACGTCTGAAACGTTTGTTCCAAAACAAAGAGCATGCCAAGTTGTTGCGCTGGCACAAAGAAGAACGTAAAAAAGACATGATGATGAGACACCCCGCTGATGGGTCCCAGTGGAGAAAAATCGACAGAGTGTTCCCGAAATTTTCGGATGACGCTAGGAACTTAAGATTTGGTCTAAGTACAGATGGATTTAATCCATTTGGAGAGCAGAGCTCCAGTCATAGCACTTGGCCTGTGACTCTATGTATATATAACCTTCCTCCCTGGTTGTGCATGAAGCGGAAGTTCATTATGATGCCAGTGCTCATCCAAGGCCCGAAGCAACCTGGCAACGACATTGACGTGTATCTGAGGCCATTGGTGGAAGAACTTTTACAGCTGTGGAGTGATGAAGGTGTGCGTGTGTGGGATGAGCACGAGCAAACGGAATTTGATCTACGAGCGCTCTTGTTTGTAACCATCAATGATTGGCCTGCTCTTAGTAACATCTCAGGACAGTCAAACAAGGGATACAATGCATGTACGCATTGTTTAGGTGAGACTCAAGGTAAACATATAGGTAACAAGATTGTGTACCTGGGCCATCGTCGATGGCTTGTACCGAGGCATGCAGGAAGAAAGGAAGGCCGACATTACAAAGGTGAGGAAGATATTCGGCGGAAGCCTACTCGACCTTCTAGTTCTGTTATACATGATATGGTCAAGGATTTAAAAGTAATATTTGGGAAGGGTGCTGGAGCACTATCTGTTCCGAATGACGCTCAGAACCACGTTCCCATGTGGAAGAAGAAATCTATATTTTGGGAGCTGCCCTATTGGATAATGCTAGAGGTTCACTCTGCAATCGACGTGATGCACGTGACAAAAAATCTTTGCTTGAACCTGCTTAACTTGTTGGGCGTGTATGGAAAGTCAAAAGATACACCGGAAGCAAGACAGGCCCATCGACGTATGCATTCACGAGACGACGATCATTCTGATAATCATCAAGGTCCTGCGAGCTATGCTCTTACGAAAGAAGAGAAGAAAATATTTTTTGAATGTCTTCGCAGTATGAAGGTTCCATCTGGCTTCTCGTCGAATATAAAGGGAATAATAAACATGGCAAAGCAAAAATTTCAGAACCTGAAGTCTCATGACTGTCACGTGATTATGACACAATTACTTCCGGTTGCATTGAGGGGACTTCTAAAAGAAAATGTTCGAGTACCCATTGTGAAGCTATGTGCATTCCTGAATGCAATTTCTCAGAAGGTTATCAATCCACTTACTCTAAAAGATTTAGAGAATGATGTGGTCCAATGTCTTGTCAGCTTCGAGTTGGTGTTCCCACCAACCTTCTTCAATATTATGACGCACCTTCTAGTTCACCTGGTGGAAGAGATACGTGTTCTCGGTCCTGTATTTCTACACAACATGTTCCCCTTCGAGAGGTTTATGGGAGTCTTAAAGAAATACGTTCATAACCGTGCTAGGCCAGAAGGAAGCATCTCCAAGGGCTATGGAACTGAGGAGGTCATTGAGTTTTGTGTTGACTTTATTCCTGATCTTAAGTCGATTGGTGTTCCTCAATCGCGTCATGAGGGGAGACTGCGTGGAAAAGGCACGCTAGGAAAGAAAGCAATCATATGTGAAGACGTGGATTCTTTCACTCGAGCACACTACACAGTTCTGCATAGTTCCATCTTGGTGGCTCCGTATATCCAGCAACACAAGAATGATTTACGCTCCAAATACCCAGAAGATGAGATTGATGGAGTACACATCAGGACTTTTGGCGGTTGGTTACAGAAAAGACTGATGAATGTCACCACAAATGAACTACAGCTATACTTATTGGCCAAGACACCGTCTTCGACTATATTGACTTTTAAAGGGTACGAGATAAATGGAAATACATTTTACACGGCCGACCAAGATAAAAAGAGCACCAACCAAAACAGTGGTGTCCGCTTTGATGCAATAGATGGCTGCAGTGGGGAAAAGGTAACATATTATGGTTACATAGAGGAGATATGGGAACTGTCCTATGGACCTTCATTTAAGATTCCTTTGTTCAAGTGCAAATGGTTCAACCTAGATGGCGGTGTAGCCGTAGACACACGGTACGGAATGACTACAGTGGATTTCAAGAATCTTCATTACGAGAACGAACCATTCATTCTAGCCAGTGAAGTGGCTCAGGTTTTCTATGTGAAGGACATGTCTACCCTACCAACAAAAAGAAAAGATAAGCAAGCGAATACATCAAACGATGAGCCAAAGCGCCACATAGTTCTTTCAGGTAAAAGAAACATCGTGGGAGTGGAGGACCACACAGACATGTCAGAAGATTACAATAAGTTTCATGAAATTCCGCCCTTCAAAGTGAACATTGACCCAACCATCAAGTTACTTCAAGAAGATTGTCCATGGTTACGGCGCGTTCAAAAGAAAGGGGCACACAAGAAGAACAAGTGAACAATACATAGGGATGTTGTTGGTGATGTGTAATAATGTATTAAACCTTTGTGAGTTTTCTTTTTTGTTTTCTGTTAATTAATTGCATGACGACCGGTGAAACACGCGTGGTAGGTGGTTGTCGGCTCCCACACCTCCCGTGGGAACCTCTCAAACCTCAGCTTCGACCGTCCAAACACAGTTCCCCCTGCATACAGCCCGACGGTGGCTCGTGAGTTTGAGCGCCACTTCGATCCAAGCAGCGGTAAGACGTCTCTGATGATCTACAACCGTCCGGCAAGACGTCTCTGATGATCTGCAACCGTTTGGAACGGTCGCAGGTCATCAGAGACGTCTTGCCACTGGTTGCCCAAAGATGCCTCTCCGAGTGACGCTGGAATGTTTTGTGTTTGAGCGCCACTTCGATCCAAGCAGCGGCAAGACGTCTCTGATGATCTACAACCGTCCGGCAACACATCTCTGATGATCTGCAACCGTTTGGAACGGTCGCAGGTCATCAGAGACGTCTTGCCGCTGGTTGCCCAAAGATGCCTCTCCGAGTGACGCTGGAATGTTTTGTGTGAGTGAGTAACCTGTCTGAGGAGGGCGGCTATATATAGGGTACGTGTGCTTCTTTAGTCCCGGTTGGTAACACCAACCGGGTCATGTGGCTCACGAAGTGGTCGTGATACTGCTGATCCAACAGCTCACAATCCCTCAAAAGAAACACACCCCTGATCCAACGGCTCACAAGCGCTCGAAAGAAACACACGATCCGTGTGCTTCTTTAGTCCCGGTTGGTAACACCAACCGGGACTAAAGACGGGCTTTGCGGTCACGACACGTGTCCTCCCCCAGCGCTTCCCTGGGCACGTGTCCTCCCCCAGCGCTGCCCTGGAGGTCTTTATATATTGTCGCCGACGGGGTAAACCCTAATCCACCATTCCTAGCCACGAACGCATCGTCTCCACGAGATGGATCCGCCACGCCCGCCGCAGCGCCTTCTGGACGAGGTCGAGCGTGCTCGGCAGAGCGCGCTTGGGCGCAACCGCGGGAGTCTATCCCGCCGTATGCCCACGAGCCCGGCGTGGAGAGGAATGCCCAGCTACCGGCCTCCTGCTCCACCAGGTGCCGCCGCACCTCCACCTGGCGGCGCTGCACCTCCACCAGGCGCCGCCGCTCCTCCCGCGGAGGAGGAGGAGGACGACGACTTCGACTGGAGCGACGACAGGGAAGAAGGTTGTGGGTTGCAGATACAGAAGGCCATGGAAGCCTCCTTCCAGTCTATCCGCGACTACCCTGTCCAGCGAGCCAAGACTTCCTACCAGCTCAAGGCGAAGGAGGCTTCCGATCTGGATTGGGCGCTGAAAGACTCATCCTCCATGGATCTTGCCCTCCGCCGCAAACGTGCGCGCGAGAACCGGGCGGCCGCCCACGGGGCTGGCTCCTCCCGCCGTTCCCCCTAATCCTACGGCCTTCGAGCCAGCAAGTCCGTTTATGTAGAATAATGTTGGTGATGTTGGATCAGGGGTGTGTTTCTTTCAAGCGCTTGTGAGACGTTGTATCATGTGTAATAATGTATTAAACCTTTTATGTAATGCATTAAGATAAATGAATTAATAATTTTTATCTGCTTTCTTCTGCATTTTACAACACCAAACATTCATCTTACAAATATGTGATAGTTTGCTCTAAAATTGTTACAAAAATAATTTTAGGGTACACAAGTAGTGGTTACAACATAGAACCATCCATAGTTTTTGGAAATTCGACCACCTTAGATGAATAGCCATGCTCTCCATTTTGACCATTTTTTGAAAAGAAATGAGAAAAAGAGAAAAAATACTCAAAAAAATAAACCCTTTGCCATGGAGTCCTTTTAAGTGTACTAGTTTCTAGGAAAAATAGGAAAACAAATCTAAGTATATAAAAGAATTAAAATCTAACTACATAAATGAAAACAAATACAAGAAAAGAAAATAGAAAAAAAAAAGCCCTTTAGTCGCGGTTGAAGGGTCTTTAGTCGCGGTTGCAGCCAGCAACCGCGACTAGAGGTCGATTCCGCGCCGTTTAGTGGGGGAGTTTGCGAATTTTTTTGCAAACTCCCCCCATATCGACGAATTGAACCGCCTCCGGGCTCCCCTGACGCCGCCGACGACCCGCGCGCCGTGGTGCTACTCCGCCGCCCCGTCGGCTGCCCCTCCCCGTCGTGCTGCCCCGCCTTCCGGCCGCTGCTGCGCCCCCGCCCTCCGTTGCGTCGCCGGCCGTCTCCCGCGCGACGACGACGCCGCCCAGGGCGCCCTGCCGCCGCCGCCGTGTCCCGTCCCCTGCCCTGGACGCCGGCCGCCCTGGGCCTGCCTCCCTCGGCCTCGAGCACCACCACCGGCGCCGTCCCGTCCCCTGCCCTGGGCGCCCTGCCGCCGCCGTCCCGTCCCGCCTCCGCCGCCTTCCCGTCCCCTGCCCAGGTTAGTTTTTCTTATCTTTTTTTTTTTGCATATTTAGGTTAATTATTATCTAGTGTTAGAACTAGATGCAATTTTATCAAATAGATGTGTTAGAAAAAATGTGTTAGAAAAAATAGATGTGTTAGAACTTTTGATCAATTTTTTAGCAATGTGTTAGAACTAGGTTAATTGCAATGTGTTAGGAAAAATAGATGCAAAATAGATGCTATGTAAATTTTCATTATAGTTAGGTTATTAGTTAGATTATTAGAGCTATGTGAATTGTCATTATATAGTTAGGTTGTAAATTATAGGTATTAGTTAGATTATAGTTCATTTTAGTTAGATTAATATAGTTAGGTTGTCATTATATAGTTAGGTTATTAGTTAGATTATAGTTCAGTTTAGTTAGATTAATATAGTTAGGTTGTAAATTATAGGTATTATGTAAATTTTGTTTAGTTGTTTCCTTTTTTCATTATAGTTAGGTTATTAGAGCTATGTGAATTGTCATTATAGTTGATTTTCTATGTTTGAAGTTGTTTAGAAAATTTGAATATGTGAATATTACTATGTGTAAATATGTCAATATGTAAATTTGCTAAGTTAGTATTGCTAAGTTTGCTAAATATTACTATGGGTACCGTAACGGTTGCTAAGTTTGAATACTAATTATGCAAATTTATTGAGTGTAGGAACATTCAGCTATGGATGACCCTTTAATTGTGCGAGACGAGGAAGGAGAAAACTTATTCATGCAGGATATTTTTGAGCATCGCGATGCAAATGCTGCCGGTGGAGAAGGCGCCGCCGACGATCGAAACGAAGATTTTGAGCAATTTGCATCACAATTTTTAAACCCGTCTGGCGAGGGTATTTTAGAGGAAGAAGAAATAACAGCCTCCACCTCGAACACCCTCCACCTCGAGGTTTATATATGAATTCTATATTTGCTTGAACACAAAATGCATTAACTGATTTGTATTGCACTTATTAACGCATTATATTTCTTACTTTAGGCGTCCACCTTGCATAAAAAGGCTAAGAATCAAGCTCCTCGAGGCCCAGCGAAAAGAATGACTAGCGAAGATGCAAAGTTACCAATCTATAAAATTGATGTAGATGGCGATCCGGTGGAACCAATAGAGAACCGCAGAAAATATATTAATCAAGCTGGAGTTATTGTTAGGGACGAGGTCCCGATCTCCATAGCAGAATGGCTTAAGCCAGCAGGCGTTGCCGAGGATGACCCTTGCTATGTCCACCAGCATTATAAAGATTTCTGCTTTGACACACTCTTGCAGCATTTTAACCTCCCGGATGGTATTGAGCCCGCCTTGAAGTTGAAACTCAAGCACTGGACTCTCTCCAAGATGGCCGACGCCTTTCGGAAATATAAGCAAACATTATGGGCAAAATATGAAAAGGTTGATCCAGATTTCAGTCAAAAAAAACTGGTGAAGCTAAGAGATCACTGGGAAGCCTTTAAGGCATGTAAGACCTCGGCTGCGGCTGTGGCCCGATCTGAAAAAAATAAGCTAAATGCTGCGAGTAAGACACACCACCATAACTTGGGGCCAGGTGGCTACAGGTTAGCCATTCCTAAGTGGCTAGCCATGGAAGATAAACTCGTGGCTGCAGGTTTCACTCCACAGACATACAGCTGGCCCGAAAGGTCCAAATTCTGGTTGTTCGCGCATGGCGCAACGTTGAACGAGGAAGGGAAGATTGTCCCGAGGGTTGAAAAATACAAGGCAACAGTAGTAGCCATGGTCCCAAAAATTGAAGATGCAATAAAGGAAGTTCTAGCGGGTACGTGGGAACCCTATAGAGAGGAAGACGAGCTGGCACGGGCCCTAGGGAAACCTGAACACTGGGGACGTTTACGAGGCTTACCCGGCGGTACCACCTTGAAAAAACAGTATCCGCAGCACGCTGACACTTATAGAAGCCGTGCAAGAAAGAAGAAGCAGGGTGAAGAGCGGATAGCGAATTTGGAACGCCAGATGAAGCAACTCATTAATGAACGCCAGGTGCAGCAGCCCCAAGATCCTGAAGTCGTGGATGCTCGATCTCAGCTTAGAAGCAGCGTGGGTTCCACGCAACTAGAACTCGATGCTCACTACCCCGTGGATGATATCACGGAACCGACACCATGTGAGCTACATACGCCTGTGAGCAACATATCCATGAAGGTGGCGGTCGGCTATGCTTTACCGATTGTCGACACAGCAAGCTACCATAATGGTGTCATTCATCCTGGCTATGTTGTTGTCGGGGTGGATGAAATTGTGCCGGGATCGGAATCATTGGCTCTTGAGATTCCTGGAGGTAACGGTGAGGAGGCATTGTGCGATGTCAATGGTGGTTTCGTCTAGTGGAACAAGAAATACATCAAGTTCTCAAAGCCACCGACTCAGCAAAGCCCACCCTGCCGGGGTATCGATGAGACACATCCATCTCCGGCACCGCGTGATAGGGACCCCACACCGGAAAATAATCTAGAGGACCATCTCAGTCAGCAAAGTCCATCTCCATCTCCATCTCCGGTACGGAACCCCCCACCGGAAGTGTCCGTACCGCTTAAACGGAGAAGGCGCGCGTCTTCCCCGGTCAAGAGGCGACCTGCTAAAAGGGCCACAACGCCTGATCTGAGGCAACCTTGGCAGAAGACTCTTGACCAAAACGAAGCAGCCATCGAGGAGCATAATAAATCATTGTTCGCACCGAAAGTGCCGCCGCCAACATTTACCGAGGGCTATACTGCAGCGGCTTGTCATAAAGACATTGACAACTTATATGTCCCTCCAGAGAAGCCGCCATCTGACTATGTCCGTTCTATTCAGAAGTCATATGACGAGGTGACGGCGGCGGAGGCGCCGAAGAAAGGTGAACAAGACGCAGAGTCAGTCCCGCCGCCGGCGGCAAACGAAAAACAAGCAGCACCATCGGTCCCGCCGGCGAAGGAAGCTACAAAAGCAGCACCATCGGTCCCACCGCCGCCGAAGATAGGTAAACAATTTCCCCAGCTCGGAGAACAACCCGTACGTTCTGTCCCCCCGCTAATTGTCCCGCCGCCGACGAACAAAGATAGTCGAGTTCCCCAGCGCGGAAAACAACCAGTACAATCTGACCCTAAAGAGCCGATGGTGTTTGACATAGAGGTAATCCGTCGTCTTGCCGCCGAAGCGCAAATGCCTATAGATGAATATGCTTCGAGATTGAATTTCGAGACTGCACCACCAGCTCCTCCAGTAAGAAAGTTCGTTTCGGGGAAAGCTTTGGTGCAAATCAGGGGCCTTCCAACAAAAATGCGTACTCTGCATCAATGGTACATGAAAAATGCAAAGAAGACATCTGCTATCGTTCTGAAATGTAGGGAAGACGATGAGCACTTCTTAGAAGACTACAATCACACTGTTACGTTTAGCGAACTTTTTCAGCTATACAATCTGCGGGCACTCGACAAATCTATCATGAGTTCCTATTGCCTGTAAGTGATTTATTTAAGTCTTTACCTAGTCTCGTTCATTGTTTGTAATTATTCTCACTTTAATCTTTTGTGTGCTATATTATGCAGATTGAAGATGCTCGAGCTCAAAAAGCTGAACCAGCATGACATTGGGTTCATTGACCCGGATAAATATAACGAAGAAACCATAATAAATCCCTTGTATAACAAGAACACACCGGATGATTTGCTAAGGGTGTTCAAGCGATACCGCGACAAAAGAACTATATATTGGCCTTACCACTTCCGGTAAGTTTTAGTGTCTTCTACACATTCTAATTTGCTCACCCGATGTTAAGTTTAACTGATGAGTTATGCATGACTGTGCCCAGCTACCACTGGATTCTTCTTGTCATTAGACATCACGAAGAACTTATTCATTCACTTGACTCATTGAGGTATCATCCTGACACTTACAGGAGTTGTTTCGACTTACTAGCAAGGTACATTCATTTCTTACCGCCTCTGTCATTCATATCTTGATGTCAAGTCATTAACGAATAACTCATTTGTGAATGTTCTTTGTCGGGCAGAGTTTGGGAAAGGTTTCGAGCGGAAGATCCTGAAGGTGGGTGGCGCCAAAAGCTGGATTGGAAGTTAAACCAAGTAAGTACTGCTACCTCTTCGTCCACACAACATTTCTCATGCATACTTCATTATTATTGACTGAAATCTATTCTTGTATAGTCTTGCATGGAGCAACCAAAGGGAACTGAGTACTGTGGATTCTTCGTTTGCGAGTATATATATGTATTAGTCACCGAGAAATGGAATATGAGAAAGGATGCAGAGTTGGCAAAAAAGCGCGAGAGGCTACCACTCGACCACCGCTTCAGAGCAATTGGAGAGGAATTGGCGGGATTTTACCTTTCAGAGGCCTTACAGGAGAAAGGAGAGTACTACGATGCTGAAAGCATGAAATCGTTAAAGTAACTTGTTGTTTTGCTTCAACTCTTGTACTACGATAACTCTTGGCGCATCAACGAACTCTTGTCTACGATCTTCAAGTATTACTTAATTTAATTGTATGTGTTATAAATATGTGCATCGACTTCATACGACACGGGAACGGTTACGACCTCGAAAACGTTACGGTTACCGTAACGGTTACCGTCACCGTAACCGTCATCGCAACGGGAAGGGTTACCGTTACCACGGGACACGGGAACCTAGCTATAACCAAACCCCGGCATATATAAACCTTAAACCCTGCAATTAAATCGAAAAAGAAAAAAAAACCAAAACCCTTTGGTCCCGGTTGGTGCTACCAACCGGGACCAAAGGTCCCAACACCCCACGTCCCCCTAAAGCCCACGTGGAGGGACCTCTAGTCGCGGTTGCCCAACCGCGACTAAAGGTCCTCTGGAACCGCGACTAGAGGTCATTTTTCTAGTAGTGCGCGTATACATACTAGAAACAATAGATCGTTGCCGATCTACATCCCGATGGATACGATCGGAGTACAATCTGCAGCTCGATGCATGCGAAGCGGCTTGGGTAGTTGCATTGGCACAAGCCGGTCCGGCCTGCGCCAACGATCACCCGCGCAGGCACCCGCTCCATGCCGCACCGCGTCGCATCTCGTCTTCGTCGCCGGCTCACCGCGCGGCCGCCGGTCGCACAACTTTCGTCTTCGTTGCCGAGCGGCCACCGGCCGCATGCGTCTCGTCTTCGTTGCCGAGCGGCCGCCGGCCACATGCATCTCCTCTCCATCACCGTGATGCCGCCGGAAATTACGCAGGCTAAAACCCTGGGCTACCGCTGGCCTGGTATTTAAGAGGGAAAATGAAGGCGTCCCTGATCCTATTATCACGGAACAAGCTTTATCCAAGGAGATCGGTTGGTAATTTGTTTTTAATTAATTGGAATAATTAAAATTGGCTAAGCGGGCGTGGATATTGAATCCGGTAGCGTGTGCGCAGCAGCATTTGGTGATGGGAGTACGTACTCTTAGGTGTGTATATATATATATATATATATATATATATATATATATATATACACACCTAAGTAGTGCGCGTATACAATATATATATATATCAGCTATTCAAGAACCAATTTCTGAATAACTATTCAGAGCACCTTTTGTGAACTTCCGTTTCCGTTTTAATATCATGTTAACTTCCGGACGTTCTCTCAGATTTTCTGATTTTGCGGACACTATTTCTAGCGCGATTTTCGAACCGTTTATCGGAATGACGCATGCGATATACCGTTGGAAAGGTACGAAAATTCCGCACCTTTTTCCTTTGGACGAGTTTTCCAAATTCTTTACGGTTTTAAAACAATTTTAGAAATACTACACTCAGTTTTCGCGAATATCTCCGTTTTTGTAATGTTTTTCGGCCGCCATATTCAAACCGCTCGTCGGATTGATAGAAATGATACGGCGTTCGAAAGGTATGTAAAATGCGCACCTTTTTCGTGTGGACGGATTTTCCAAATTCTTTACGGTTTTTAAACAATTTCAGAAATACTACATTATGTTTTTGCCAAGTTTTCAGTTTTCGTACTGTTTTTTGGCCACCATTTTCAAACCGCTTATCGGATTGATGCAAATGTTACGCCGTTGGATAGCTATGGCAAATGCGCACCTTTGCTATCTCTGGCATATTTTTGAAATTCCTTACGATTTAAGAGCAGATTCGAAAATAAATAATTCTGTTTTCTGAAATTTTAGATCCAGCGGACAGTTTTTTGCCAATTACTTTCAAACCGTTTGTCGAAACGTAACAATTGATATGTCGTTGGAAAGATATTGACTAGGCGCAACTTTTTCATGTAGAAATATTTTCCAAATTCAACATGGTTTATGCTTAATTTTAAAAATACGAAAAATAGATAAATAGGACCACATGAGATCAATTCAAAATTGGCACTTTTGTGGTGTTCGAATTGGGTGACTCGGCATGGGAGTGTCAAAATCAATGAAAAAAATAGCGTGCTATAACAAAATAGCGTCAGCCTAAAAATATGCTATTAGTGTGCTATATCGCGCTATACCGTGCTATTAGCGAGACATTGTACACAATTTATTTAGCAAGACGATTCTCAAAACGCTATAGCGTGCTATTAGCGAAGATATAGCGCGCTATTTTTTTCCATGGTCAAAATAGACTCATATCCTTGCTGATTGCATGCGGCGGCGGGCGATTTGGACAAACGGAGCTCATAGTGATGATTTACATGCGTAGGATGTCCGCCCCAGAAAAACAGAGCATCCGAACTTCCTTTTACAGTTTTTAAGTTTTGTGAACTTCTAGGTGTGCCATAGTGAACTTCGATCACAATTTTTTTTGTTCTGTGGTGCGCACTATTTGTGTTATAGTTTTTAAACCGTTTGTTCAACCGATGCAAATGATATATCTTTGAAAAGGTATGGAAATTCCGCATCTTTTTGTTATGACCATTTTTTAAAATTGTTCATGGATTAAGAGCAGTTTTAAATATAGTGACCGTTGTATTTTTGAATTTTCTCTGTTTTCATGTTGTTATTCCGACTGAACTTCGTGATTATATAAATTGAACTTCTAAATTTTCTGAGAGTGAACTCAACAAATTGTGAACTTCACGAAAAAAAATTTGATATGAACTTCTGGATCGTTCGAGGTGAACTTTTGTACGGTATAAAGTGAACTTCACGGAAATTAAGAATTAAATTCCCCTGTATTTCTGACGAACTTTCAAAAAAATGTAATTTTCCGACGCGACCGAGAAGAACTTCCGACACATTCAAAGTGGACTCCCCGCCCTGGTTATGCGAACTCCCAAAAGTAAGGTAAACTTCTGACGTGATTGAGGTGAATTTCCGACATCTTTAAAGTGAACTCCGAACACAGCCAAAGTTAACTTCCTAGAAGAAATAAAATCAAAACAGGAACATAGATGTTAGCAAATGTGAACTTTTTTACCACCAGATGATTTGAAGTTTTAATCCCCTATTCACATTTTGTTGATTTTTTTTAGCTGAAAACATAAACATAGTAGATGAACTCTATTTTTGTATTGTCGGGCAAAAAAATGACACAAACTTCCGTATATAAAGATGTGAACTTCGCGACAAAAAATTGTTACATTATTTCCACACGTTTTGAATTGTAACTTTTTTGCTGGTAAAAAAATGAAATCCCATTTGTGACGAACTGAACTTTTTTATATAAACAAGATGAACTTCACACCGGCACCATTCCTACTGCATTTTTTGTTGTGCTTTTTTACTAACGTTTGTGAACCTCTGAGTGTTTAAATTGGACACTATCTAAAATGGAGGATGAACTGAAGTGCCGAAAAATGAAGTGAATTACACAAGAACGGACAAGTCGAGATCCTTAAAAAATGATGTAACCTGACCGTGGATTCCCTTAGTAGCGACGGGTGGACCTCTGCGGCAGTTCTTGGTGAACGCTCATCCATGGGTGTAGCCATCGCGGGCAGTGCTTGGTGAACTCCTATCATAGCACGGATGCTGACGGCGATTCTTGCATTCACGCTCAGGCTAGAGGCAGGAGAGCGGATAGAGAAGAACAACTAACTAAACTCGTGGACTACAGCTTGTACGATGAACTGCCAATTGTCACGAAGTGCAATTCTGAAGTTTGAAAGCTGAATCGGAGCAGAGGAACCAGACCCAAGTCCACCATCAGGAAGCAGATGCCCAGAAAGTCGGAGGTGTCGCGCTGGGGCCGGAGCTACCGCGCCGCGCCTGGCTTCAGCCGGAGGTGCCGCGCCAGAGAGGGAGCGCCCGGCGGCGGGGGGCTTTAGGCTGCCGGCCTTGGGGAAGAAGGTGGGGCACGACCTAGATTCCCTGGGCTCTACGGCGTGGACCCCCTGGAGCTGCGGCGTGGACTCTCGGGGCTCGAGGGCTTCGCCGGCGCGCAGGTGCAGTGGTAGGGCGTCCGCCGGCGCGTAGGTCGTGCGGGAGGACGGGGACGGCGGGGAGGTCCCCTTGGCTGCGCGGGTCGTGAGGTCTCCGTGGCGGCGCTGGTCGGGAGGTCCCCGTGGGGGCGCGAGGGGAGGTTGCCAGGGGCGGCGCTGGTGGGTCAAAGAGGATGGGGAGGTCGCCGGGATCCGTGACGCCGGTTGGAGATGCCGGGAACCGCGCGACGCAGGGATGGTGGGGGCGCCGCCGCATTGGAAGGTGGCCGGGGGTGGAGCGACGGTGCGGGCGGCGGCAGGGGTGTGCCGGCGGCGTTGGATCGGGAGGAAGGAGGAGCACTGGTCAACGCTCGGCCCGGGGTGGTTCGCCTTCGTGGGTACCGCGGGGTGGGACCGTGGGGTGGGGTCGGTGCGGGAAGGTCTTTTTGATGGTTGGTTCGGGGCAAGAAAACCACGTTGGTTCCTAAAAAGTGCACTCTTAAGGGTGGTTTTAGTATATATATACTAAAACCGGTTGTAGATTAAGGATCTACAATCGGCCGGTTGCGATGCACATTAGAGAAGCCGCATCATAACCACCTTCTTCCGTGTCGACTCGGGCGACTGAGCGACGGCGGGTACGCCGGCACGAAGGAGCCCGCGTCGCCGTCGGCCACCGTCCCGCGCTGCCATTGCACCGCCACCGGCTGGGCCGCCGCCCACCAACCAACGCCCTGCAGCCCTGCCCCGCTACCCAGCACCGCTGCCTACATCTTCCCCGTGCGCCGCCCGGCTTCTCCTCCACCGGCCGCCGCCTACTCTTCCCCGCGCGTCGGCCGCCGAATCCTCCTCCACGCGCGCGCGCGGCCGCCGCCATATCCTTTCCCGTCGCCAGTCGCCTCTTCCTCATCCTCGCGTCGGGTCCGGGCGGGGCTCCCTCCACCACAGGCCCGGTCGCCGGCGATTGAGGGCGCCGCCGGCTGCGTCTTCCTCGCTCCAGGGCGCCTCCGGACCAGTATTCTTCGCTCCAGGGCGTTGCCGGCCCGATCTCGCGCAGGACAGGGCGCCGTTGACCAGGTTCCGTGCATTCCCCACGCTGCTTCTCTCTGATCGGTCGTGGACCTCGTGGTGCCGCTCTACCTTTCTGCTCGAGATGCAGTAGCATTTCATTTGTTTTCATTCGTCTCGCAGCAGTAGGATAGCTCTAGATTTCAGTGAAAACGGGCAGTACAGGCAGCAGCAATTCGTGCGACAGCAGTACAGGCGCGCAACAGCTGCTGCTCTCAATTCCTCCCACGCTCAGGCGCGCGGCAGCAGAAGCTGCTGCTCTCTCTCTGCTTCTGCTGCCGCTCTCTGTAACATCCCCAAATTTGAGAACCTAAAAACCCGAGTAAAATTTTCACTTTTGCATTTCATTCATTCATCATGGCATCATTTGGTAAGTGCTCAAGTTGAAACAAAGGTTTTGGAGAACAAGGTA
The DNA here is from genome assembly GCA_947311845.1 of Poa pratensis. Taxonomy (NCBI): domain Eukaryota; kingdom Viridiplantae; phylum Streptophyta; class Magnoliopsida; order Poales; family Poaceae; genus Poa; species Poa pratensis. The sequence continues at coordinate 45,251,256 of CAMZMU010000033.1, read as the reverse complement.
AAACAATGGGAAACAAAAGAAATGATTGATTTCAAACAACTTAAAATCAAATGAGTTGTTGGTGACAAAACCAACTCAACTAAACTTCCATATTTGTCAAGGAAGTTCCAAGAGTCCAAAATAAATATTTGGAACTTGCTTAAAAATTTCTAAAGGGAAATAAATTGGTTTTTAAGAAAATTGCCACAAGCAACTCCCCATTTTATTCCCCAAGCAAATGGACTCCAAATGCCTTCAAATTTCTAGGAGTGCTTGCCAAGGGTGCAAGGGGGATGCACAAAAGTTTAAATAATTTTTGGAAGTGTTTAAATGCCTCAAATAATTCAAATCCTGTGCTGAAATAATTTTCCAGAACTGAAGAGGACCAAATTGTAAAATGGGAAAGTCTGCCAGGGGGCTTCTTGCAAAGTCGTCGTCTCCTTCGCTGTAGCGACCGAGCTCGAGCTCGCGCCGAACCAGCACCGCGTCGTGCCCTCCCCTGCGCCCCTGGACAACGTGAAGAGAAGAGGAGCACTCCGTGACAGACCTCCCTCTCTCCCCGTTGTTTGTCCCCGTTTCCTCGCTCCCTCGCTCTCCGCCATGGTGGGACCCTAGCCGAGGTCGTCGCCGCCACATCGCCGTCGTTCGGGAGCTCCCCGAGCCAAGCCAGGACCACCAACAGCTCCGCCTCGACGTCCTCCCCCGCCTAGCCAGAGGAATCGAGCCAGGACACCGAGAATCGACGCCGCCATCCTCAACTTCCTCGCTGCCATCCGAGCTCCGCCGCGGACGGTTTTCGTCGCCACCGAGCCATCTCCGACCACCTCCTGCACCGCCGCAAGCTTCCACGCGTGGAGGGTGAGCTTCTGGCCCTTGCTGGCCCTTCCCCTCTCCCCTCTCGCGCTAGCTCGTGCTCCACGCCGTAGACATCGTCGCCGTAGCTCCGTCGCCGTAGCGCCTGCCCGGCCGTGAAACAGCCTGGACCGGGCTGAAAGCCGTCTCTCACGGGCTCCTAGCCAGCCTTGGGGCCGGCCCAAACCGGCCTGGAGGCCGTTCTTCTCTAGAACGAGGCCGGCCTGCTAACCGGCCCAAGCCGGGCTGAAGGCCGGTGGGCTCTGTGACAGGTCCGGCCTGGAAACCGGCCCAGACCGGGCTGGAGGCCGGCTTGACTGTTTTTTCTCGCGGCTCCTTTTTCCATTTCCCTCCCTTTTCGCGCATGCCTCCCGCTACTCCCTCGCGCAATTAGGGACATCGAACTCCGATGAATCTCCTGTTCCATCCCTCTCTCTCGAGTTCGAGTACTTAATTTTTATTGTCGTTAAAGATAACTCTTTAAAAGCACATATTTAAAAGAGGGAATTAAAAATGTAATCACTTTTTATCGGGACATCAGAAAAATGTGTTCGATATACCAAAATGTCCAGAAAATTGTGAATTAACCTTTAAAATAAATACCATGCATGTTTGAGCACCATTAAAGGACTACACTTGTTACAAGTTAGTAGAATCATTAAGTTCTAATATGGGGTTTATTCCAAATAATGCAATAAATATAACGGGGACCCCATTTAACTTGTTGATCATGTTCAATGCTTTTAGGGTGCATTTAAAATGTCATGTCATCATGTTTGTGCATTGCACCTTCGGTGTTTGTGGTATTTATTGTTCCTTCCGGTGTTGTTTGTGCATCGGTAGATCAAGGAGTCGAAGTGCCACCACCGAATCGTGACGATCCCTATTATCAGCCATATCAACAAGGCAAGCGTAATCCCCCCTCTGAGCATGTCTTATCCTATGTTTCCGCAAATATTTTCTCCACTATATTATTGCATGCGGTTCCAAATGTCAAGTTTATTGGATTAGAGTATCCTATAGTTGCATTAAGTTCTGATGCCTTTACCTGTTTCCCTCCTATTATCCATAGGTTTGTATTGTTGACCGGAGATCCTTAACTATGCTATGTTGATGCTTAGCCATGTTTAGTTAAATGTGTATTCGTCGGTGGATGGTTCATGTTGGAAACAGGTGATGAGATGCCGAATGGTGGTGAAGAATTGTGGTGACTGGTAATAAAATGCTTAAAGGTGGCGATGAGAGGCCACTGTGGTTGTGGTGCCTTGTCTCGTTCTCGCCGCCTAGGTGCGAGTTCTTTACCTCTTGAACCAAGACTGAGCGTGCAACCATGCGTGAGGCCTATGCAATTGCAGGAACCCTTATTCGACAAAATAACTTGTGAGGGGCTAGCCAGGGTCTTCTAGTTCGAGCTTCCATTTGCGCGTGCGTGAGATGGTGGTTGAGAATGGGATGAGGATTGTGGTGTTAGGAAAATGAGTGGCCGTGGGGCAGTGTGTTGGAGGCACTGAACCTGTCCTGCCGCCACTGATGATCCTGGAGAGTCTCGAGCAAGGGAGAAGTCGTCACCGCTCCCACCCAGTCGGCTTTCCATGGAAGAGAGCTAATTGTACAGGCAATGGGCCGGACGGTACGCGTGGCAAACATTGTACACCCTGCAGGGTTAAATCTTTTCGAAAAGCCGTGTCCACGGTTACGGACGACTTGGGAAAGGACGATAAGACCATAGAATAACTTGAACGGAATGATTAAAAACTGAGTACTAAAGGTACTACTCAAGAATGCAAGGTTAGCTTCCTCGAGGGTGATTCGGGGAGGTGCCTTTGTAGAACAGGTACATTGGAAAATGGTGGTTGATGATGAGAAAGGTGATCAAAGAAAAGAGTTACTTCTTACCCCTTTTGAAAACTATTCTGATTAGTCGATGCCATGGAGTTATGTTTTCATAAATAAAATCAGCTTTATGCAAAACAGCCATAAAACCTTGAAAACCTCATCGAGCTAAAGCTCTATATATAATCTTGCGAGTTCGTCGAACTCAACGTCGTTTGCTTTGTTTCAGAGGAGGACTTCACCGACCTCGAGGTGGGTTCTTTGCGGACGTCGACGAGTAGTCTGGGGTTCCCAGGTGGCAGCTTGGGACATCCCGGAACAGCTGGCGCTTGGATGTTTATTTGTGGCCTCTTAGACCAAAATCTGGATCTTGTTGTCTAGAACAACTTAATTCGCTTCCGCATGTTGTAATGTTGGGTCTGTGACCTCTGGTTGTAATTTGCTATCTTTCTCTATTATAAGAGTTGAACTATAATGATTTGTGTCGTAGAGTCTGTGATGTGCCAGTTGTTGCACAAGTCTTGATCTCTCTATTATACTTTGATAGTTGTGCCTGTGTTAAGGCATCAATCGGGGTGTTGCGTTGCCGATGATCCATTCCGAGCAACGCCTGCCAAAGGTTTTGGCCGGGATTGGTAAACCGTAACCTCCGGTTGTATCGCTTAATCGGTGACACACAGCATCACGGCATAGCAGTCAGGTCGGGGCGCCACAAATTGGTATCAGAGCAGTACTGCCTGTAGGAAACCCTTCAACTGGTCGACGTTGAGTCTAGTGTTTGTGAAAATATTTTTAACCTAAAAATGAGTTGTGAAAACCATCTTAGGATTTTTTTACTCCTTATCTGGTTACCCTCTAATCTCGGAGCAATCTTACCTCGATTTGAGTTAAAGGTTTTACTTCTCATCTGTTACCTCAAACTTTAGGATCCCGTGGTTGGGTTCTACCTTTAGTGTTATGTGTCCGGTTGCTCCCGCTGCGTTGCAATCCCAAATCAACTCAGATGTTTCTACCGAGTCTAATCACTTGTTTCTTTGTTGGGTTTTAACCCACGGACTTGAACAAGAGGTCCCGGATTGTGCCAACTAGAGTGTGTTAAGTCGTGGTTCCTTAACCATGGCATCCCACGCTAGTAGTACATGATGCTGATCTTTGACCCAAGTCTATCTTGTTGATTCCTTGTTAGTTGTTACACAATGTATTATCGTCCCTAGTCTGTGTACTTGAGTAGACGCTAATGCTATTGTTCGACCATTCGGAGAAAGATACTAACTGTGTCATTGTCAAATCTTCAGAATGGCTCGAGGAGGCCGCGGAGGTCACGGTAACCACAACAATGATGAGGATGATCTGCCGCCACCACCCTCGATGGCTCAAGTCTTGATGGCCATTGAGGAGAACCGTGGGCGCAATGAGCGGTTGCTTGAGCAGTTGGTGCAGCAAAATGCACAGAGGAATGGCTGCAACACTCTCACTGAGTTCCTGCGCTCGCAGCCACCCACTTTTGCTGATGCTAAGGAGCCACTGGAAGCTGATGACTGGCTTCGTGCTTTGGAGCGTAAGTTCTCCGCGCTGCATGTCCCAGTGGCCGAGCAAGTTAACTTCGCCACCTACCATGTCTTCACCTGGGCTGATTTCCGCACTGCCTTCCGTGCGGCTTACATCCCTCAGCCAATCATCGATTTGAAGAGGAGGGAGTTCCTGGACTTGCAACAGGGACGTATGGACCTCCGCACTTATGGTTGTGAATTCAACCATCTCTCCCGTTACGCCCCAAGGGACGTGACCACTGATGCCGACAAGCAAGAGCTGTTCCGCAAGGGTCTTTCGCCGCAGCTCCGCTATGAGTTGTTGCCCTTCAGGTTCCAGACCTACCAGGAGCTGTTCAACCAGGCTCTTACTCTTGAGCAGGGAAGGAAGGAACTCGAGGCTTCCAAGAGGCCCGCACACGGGGACCACCAGAGTTCCTCGGGTTCTGAGAGCAAGAAGCGCAGGGTGTTTGTTCCCTACAGCGCTGTACCGCGTGCTCCATTCATGCCGGACCGCGGGATACAGGCCACCACCTCCGCGTCCACTACTTCGACATTTGGGTCAAGCGGAAGTGGGTATCGTCCTCAGCTAACCGCTCCACCTGGACTCACTTGCTACACCTGTGGCCAGGCTGGCCACTACTCCAGGGAGTGCCCCCAGAAGGCACCTATTTCGGGACACCTGCACGAGCCCCTGCCACACAGCTGGCAAGGCTGGACCTATTGTGCGTGGTCGCCTGAACCACGTCTCTGCTGAAGAAGCTGAAGAGGACCCCGGCGTCCTTATGGGTGAGCTACGAATCAACAACAATCTTGCTACAGTTTTGTTTGACTCTGGAGCATCGCATTCATTCATATCCATAGCTTTTGCAAAAGACCACAAAATACCGTTCGAGAAAATGAGCCGTCCCTTGGTGATTGCCACTCCTGGCTCCAAATGGCAAACCGATGGGGTTACTCCTGAGGTTCAGATTACCATTGGTTACTCGTCCTTTCCTTTGCTTTGGTAGCTCTGAGGTCAAGTGGCATTGATGTCATACTGGGCATGAATTGGCTAGCCAAATACCGGGCTAATCTCGACTGTGCTGCCAAGACCATCACTGTGACCACTTCTTCCGGCGACATTGTTGAGTATTGGTCTGCACTATCAAGACCTCCATGTTCAGTCATACCCAACTCACCTGAGATTCTCCTTTGCTTTATGGAAGGCGAATCCCTCCTGAAATCCAGGACATACACGTGGTGTGTGACTTCCCGGATGTGTTCCCGGAAGAATTGCCTGGCATGCCTCCTGATCGAAGTGTGGAGTTTGTCATAGATCTACTTCCCGGTACCGCTCCGATTTCCAAGAAGCCCTACCGTATGCCGGTGGAAGAGTTGGCTCTTTGAAAGAGCAAATTGATCAGCTGTTAGCGAAGGATTTCATTCAGCCTAGCAGTTCACCTTGGGGTTGTCCGGTACTCTTTGTCAAAAGAGAGATTCTACCGTGCCTCGTCTAGTCTCTGACTATGACCGTTGAATGCGGTGACAATCAAGAACAAGTATCCTATTCCCGGATCAATGATCTGTTGGATCAGTTAGCTGGTGCAACAGTATTCTCCAAGATGGATCTGAGGTCAGGATACCATCAGATCAAGATCAGAAAGGAGGATATCCAAAGACGGCATTTGTTACTCGTTATGGCTCATATGAGTATACCGTCATGTCCTTTGGTCTCACCAATGCCCAGCTACTTTCATGAGGCTCATGAACTCCATCTTCATGGATTATCTCGACAAGTTTGTCGTCATTTACATCGATGACATCCTCGTTTATTCCAAAACCGATGAAGAGCATGCCGAACATCTTCGGTTGGTTCTGACACGACTTCGAGAACACCGCCTCTATGCCAAGTTCTCCAAGTGTGAGTTCTGGTTGGATAATCTTGTCTTCCTTGGTCATGTGATATCCGCTAATGGTGTGGCTGTCATTCCCGACAAGATTCAGTCCATTTTGGATTGGAAAACTCCAATGTCAGTCAAGGACATTCGTAGCTTTCTCGGATTGGCGGGTTACTACCGCCGATTCATCGAAGGTTTCTCCAAGATAGCCAAGGCCCTGACTGACCTTCTCAAGAAGGATAAAAAGTTCGTATGGACGGCCGAAGCTGAAGAGAGCTTCAAAACACTGAAAGCCAAACTCACGTCCGCTCCTGTGCTTGTCCTGCCGGACACAAGCAAGGATTTCGTCGTCTTCTGTGACGCCTCTCTGCAAGGCTTGGGCTGTGTGCTAATGCAAGATGGCCATGTGGTGGCTATGCTTCTCGCCAACTTAAGCCGCATGAGCAAACTACCCAACTCATGATCTAGAACTTGCCGCGGTGGTCTATGCTTTGAAGCAATGGAGACCATACCTGTTTGGTAACCGTTGCGAGATCTTCTCGGATCACAAGAGTCTGAAGTACCTCTTCACCCAGCCGGATTTAAATCTCAGGCAAAGGCGTTGGTTGGAGTTAATCAAGGACTATGATGTGAGTCTGAACTATCAACCCGGCAAAGCAAACGTCGTGGCTGACGCGCTAAGTCGGAAGTCCTATTGCAACAATCTGATGATTGAAAAGGCCCAACCTGCCCTTCATGAAGAGTTCTCGTTTGAACTGGAAATTGTTCCCTCGGCTACCTTGCAAATCTGGAGATCAAATCTACTCTTGTAGACCAGATTAAGGATGCTCAAATCGTGACAAGGGTATTCTAAAAATCAAGGAGAACATTGCTAGCGGGAAGGCCAAATGTTTTTCTGTCAATGAATCCGGAGTTGTTTATTTTGGTGACCGCTTGGTAGTGCCAAAGAAACGAAAATTGAGGGAGCTGATCCTCCAAGAAGCTCATGAATCTCCTCTCTCTATTCATCCCGGTAGTACCAAAATGTACCAAGACCTTCGACCACAATTCTGGTGGACTCGGATGAAACGGAAATTGCCAAGTATGTTGCTGAATGCGACACCTGTCGACGGGTAAAGGCTGAACATCAAAGGCCTGCCGGTACTCTCGCCCTATTGCAGTCCCGAGTGGAAATGGGATGAAATTGGTATGGACTTCATCACCGGGTTTCCCCGATCTCAAAAGGGCAACAATGCAATTGGGTAATCATTGATCGATTGTCCAAGGTTGCTCACTTCCTACCAGTCCGTGATGATATACGGGCAAGTCAACTTGCTGACTTATATATGGCTCGTATTGTTCCATTGCATGGGGTCCCTCTGAGGATCATATCGGACCGTGGAAGTATCTTTGTATCCAAGTTTTGGCAGAGTTTCCAAACTGCTATGGGGTCCCGTCTCAACTTCAGTACCGCCTACCATCCTCAAACTGATGGTCAGACCGAAAGAGTGAACCAAGTTTGGAAGACATGCTTAGGGCATGTGTAATCTCTTTTGGCAAGGGTTGGGAAAAGTATCTCCCTTTCGCGGAGTTCTCCTACAACAATAGCTATCAAGCTAGTCTGGGCATGGCTCCTTTGAGGTTCTCTATGGAAGAAAATGCCGCACTCCTCTGAATTGGTCCGAGACCGGAGAGAGAGCACTCTTTGGTCCGGATGTGATCAATGAAGCTGAGGAGAAGGTGAGAATCATAGGAGAATCTGAAGATTGCTCAGTCTAGGCAGAAGAGCTACTATGATAAGCACCATCAGGAAATTCACTATGAAATTGGTGATAAAGCTTATCTCCGCGTCTCTCCCCTTCGTGGCGTTCGCCGCTTCGGTATCAAAGGGAAATTGGCCCCTCGCTATGTTGGCCCTTTCACCGTTCTGGCCAAGCGAGGAGATCTTTCTTATAAGTTGGAGTTACCGGTCATCTTCCCAAATGTACATGATGTGTTTCATGTCTCCCAACTTCGCCGGTGTTTCAAAGATCCTATCCATGGGTCAATCATGAAGAGTTGGATCTCCAGGAAGATCTCACTTATCGCGAGCATCCTATCCGTGTCCTGGATGAAGCCGAAAGGAAGACCCGTAACAAGACTACCAAGTTCCTCAAAGTTCAATGGTCTCACCATTCCGAGGAAGAAGCAACTTGGGAAAGAGAGTCTAGTCTTCGTGAGGAGTATCCCGACTTCTTTCCGCAATCTTAGAATCTCGGGACGAGATTCCTGTAAGGGGGGTAGAATTGTAACAGCCCCAAATTTGAGAACCTAAAAACCGAGTAAAATTTTCACTTTTGCATTTCATTCATTCATCATGGCATCATTTGGTAAGTGCTCAAGTTGAAACAAAGGTTTTGGAGAACAAGGTAAAACAACGGGAAACAAAAGAAATGATTGATTTCAAACAACTTAAAATCAAATGAGTTGTTGGTGACAAAACCAACTCAACTAAACTTCCATATTTGTCAAGGAAGTTCCAAGAGTCCAAAATAAATATTTGGAACTTGCTTAAAAATTTCTAAAGGGAAATAAATTGGTTTTTAAGAAAATTGCCATAAGCAACTCCCCATTTTATTCCATAAGAAAATGGACTCCAAATGCCTTCAAATTTCTAGGAGTGCTTGCCAAGGGTGCAGGGAGGATGCACAAAAATTAACATAATTTTTGGAAGTGTTTAAATGCCTCAAATAATTCAAATCCTGTGCTGAAATAATTTTCCAGAACGGAAGAGGACCAAATTTTAAAATGGGAAAGTCCGCCAGGGGGCTTCTTGCAAAGTCGTCGTCTCCTTCGCTGTAGCGACCGAGCTCGAGCTCGCGCCGAACCAGCACCGCGCCGTGCCCTCCCCTGCTCCCCCTGGACAGCGTGAAGAGAAGAGGAGCACCCCGTGACAGACCTCCCTCTCTCCCCCGTTGTTTGTCCCCGTTTCCTCGCTCCCTCGCTCTCCGCCATGGCCGAACCCTAGCCGAGGTCATCGCCGCCACATCGCCGTCGTTCGGGAGCTCCCCGAGCCAAGCCAGGAACACCAACAGCTCTGCCTCGACGTCCTCCCCCGCCTAGCCAGAGGAATCGAGCCAGGACACCGAGAATCGACGCCGCCATCCTCAACTTCCTCGCTGCCATCCGAGCTCCGCCGCAGACGGTTTTTGTCGCCACCGAGGCATCTCCGACCACCTCCTGCACCGCCGCAAGCTTCCACGCGTAGAGGGTGAGCTTCTGGCCCTTGCTGGCCCCTTTCCCTCTCCCCTCTCACGCTAGCTCGTGCTCCACGCCGTAGACATCGTCGCCGTAGCTCCGTCGCCGTAGCGCCTGCCCGGCCGTGAAACCAGCCTGGACCGGGCTGAAAGCCGTCTCTCACGGGCTCCTAGCCAGCCTTGGGGCCGTCCCAAACCGGCCTGGAGGCCGTTCTTCTCTGGAACGAGGCCGGCCTGCTAACCGGCCCAAGCCGGGCTGAAGGCCGGTGGGCTCTGTGACAGGTCCGGCCTGGAAACCGGCCCAGACCGGGCTGGAGGCCGGCTTGACTGTTTTTTCTCGCGGCTCCTTTTTCCATTTCCCTCCCTTTTTGCGCATGCCTCCCGCTACTCCCTCGCGCAATTAGGGACATCGAACTCCGATGAATCTCCTGTTCCATCCCTCTCTCTCGAGTTCGAGTAGTTAATTTTTATTGTCGTTAAAGATAACTCTTTAAAAGCACATATTTAAAAGAGGGAATTAAAAATGTAATCACTTTTTATCGGGACATCAGAAAAATGTGTTCCATATACCAAAATGTCCGGAAAATTGTGAATTAACCTTTAAAATAAATACCATGCATGTATGAGCACCATTAAAGGACTACACTTGTTACAAGTTAGTAGAATCATTAAGTTCTATTATGGGGTTTGTTCCAAATGATGCAATAAATATAACGGGGACCCCATTTAACTTGTTGATCATGTTCAATGCTTTTGGGGTGCATTTAAAATGTCATGTCATCATGTTTGTGCATTGCACCTTCGGTGTTTGTGGTATTTATTGTTCCTTTCCGGTGTTGTTTGTGCATCGGTAGATCAAGGAGTCGAAGTGCCACCACCGAATCGTGACGATCCCTATTACCAGCCATATCAACAAGGCAAGCGTAATCCCCCTCTGAGCATGTCTTATCCTATGTTTCCGCAAATATTTTCTCCACTATATTATTGCATGCGGTTCCAAATGTCAAGTTAATTGGATTAGAGTATCCTATAGTTGCATTAAGTTCCGATGCCTTTACCTGTTTCCCTCCTATTATCCATAGGTTTGTATTGTTGACCGGAGATCCTTAACTATGCTATGTTGATGCTTAGCCATGCTTAGTTAAATGTTTATTCGTCCGGTGGATGGTTCATGTTGGAAACAGGTGATGAGATGCCGAATGGTGGTGAAGAATTGTGGTGACAGGTAATAAAATGATTAAAGGTAGGGATGAGAGGCCACTGTGGTTGTGGTGTCTTGTCTCGTTCTCGCCGCCTAGGTGCGAGTTCTTTACCTCTTGAACCAAGACTGAGCGTGCAACCATGCGTGAGGCCTATGCAATTGCAGGAACCCTTATTCGACTAAATAACTTGTGAGGGGCTAGCCAGGGTCCTCTAGTTCGAGCTTCCATTTGCGCGTGCGTGAGATGGTGGTTGAGAATGGGATGAGGATTGTGGTGTTAGGAAAATGAGTGGCCGTGGGGCAGGGTGTTGGAGGCACTGAACCTGTCCTGCCGCCACTGATAATCCTGGAGAGTCCCGAGCAAGGGAGAAGTCGTCACCGCTCCCACCCAGCTGGCTTTCCATGGAAGAGGGCTAATTGTACAGGCAATGGGCCGGACGGTACACGTGGCAAACATTGTACACCCCTGCAGGGTTAAATCTTTTCGAAATGCCGTGTCCACGGTTACGGACGACTTGGGAAAGGACGATAAGACCATAGAATAACTTGAACGGAATGATTAAAAACTGAGTACTAAAGGTACTACTCAAGAATGCAAGGTTAGCTTCCTCGAGGGTGATTCGGGGAGGTGCCTTTGTAGAACAGGCACATTGGAAAATGGTGGTTGATGATGAGAAAGGTGATCAAAGAAAAGAGTTACTTCTTACCCCTTTTGAAAACTATTTTGACTAGTAATCGTGCACGTGCAATGCACGTGTAACATTCGGAATTTGTTCATATGAAAATTAATTTAGTGCAACCAACAAACGTGAAGAAATTGAATCAAATATAATTTGTACATCCACTCAATTGGAAAATATGAAATCTGCTCATTAAAAATTTGGTTTGGCTACATCCAAAGCACATCCTCTCCATTGATACAAATTTATTTAGAGGAGATATCATCAACTCAATTGGACTTATCATCCAAAGCAGAACTTCACATATTTTCTCCAAAATTTATTTTGGCCTAGCAATTCATATTTTACAGGAGTTATCGTCTATACCCTAATTGTAAACAGCTTCAAATATTCTCCCTACTTCATAAGTTCCAGCGGTTTGAATATTCTTACACTTCAGAACTAATAGAAACCGAGCAACTTGTTTCGAAATCCATGGAAAAAATGAGTTTAGGTACCATCTATTATATTATTTGAGAGGCTATATAGTTTGCACTCTCATGGCACATTTATTTATTTTAGTTTGAAATAGTGGTGACTACAAATATGTCAATTATTTAAGCTTTCATTCTGAAATGGATCTAAACTGAGAATAATATTCCATATGACACTTTTTACCTTCTGGAATTAATCTAAATTAAGCAGCCGCCTACTCCTCCACCACATGAAACATAGCTTATTTGGCAGACACGACAACCCACAGACTGCAATCCATTCCTTTTCATGACACGTAAGACATTACAGGTGGGGCTTGATCAAATTCTGTAAACTTTGAGAAACCTACATTCTAATGTACATGTCAAAGGTAACGCCATGTTGCTTCGTCGTCATGGTTCACCAGACCCTGCAATTCAGGATCGTCAACCAGCTGGCATTTACACAAACACCCGAGCACCAATCAAAAATCTACAAAATTGACAAAATTGTTCAAGCATTAGCACAGCCTCAAAAGATAAGCATAATAATCATGCATTTGCACACACAAAAGAAATGGGCAACCCATCTTTAAGTTTCATGATCTATAAAACGATGGTGAAGGAAATAACCAAGCTGATTTCTCAACCGAAGAAAGATCCAATGACGATATCACAGATGTACACTTGCTTTGATTAGGACAAAGGTACAAAGAGAAGTGTTTGATCAGAGGAAGATAATAGTGGGTAAACATGAATAATTAATTAGAAAAATATATACTGTAAGAATACCTCAGCTATCATATTGCAGCTTGATTGTAGTAAGAAACAAGGAGCTGAGGAGAGGGAACCAATGACAACAACCGAAATATAAGGTCTTTGAGCGAATGTGTAAGAAAATGAGTACATTTTGATAGAGAGCTAACACAACCTCCAAGTCGAAGCAAAAATCCTAATCACTAATTACAACTAATCTCTCAACTCACAGCATCTACTCCATGCTCTAGAGGCCCCACAAGTGTGTGACTTCTCTTCCGAAACCAAATCTAGCAAATCACCCACGTCGAAATACACACATATAAAGAATTCCGAGTCCCCCTACTTGTGCTCTTAGATGTTTCTCAACTATCGACGGTTATTGTTTCTCGATGAACTTATTCCTCACAAAAAATAAAATCTATGGTACTGCCTTTTTACTCCCTCCTGCTCTTTCCCGACCACAACAATTAAATTGAGGTCGGAACCGATATGACAACCATTTAACTGAACACCTAGATAACATATTGTTTTGTCTGAAATTGGTGATATTTGGTAAGTCAAGAAAAATAAAGATGCATTACCTACAAGATAATGAAAAGGAACCTGAAGAATACATCCTGCACACTTTTATACACATTGATCATGAAAAGTTAAATAATAACCATCCCTTCGAGCTTATCGAGGGGCAGTAACTTTAAAAGCAACATACATATTTATGGAAGATATCTAGCTATAGGGTGACATCTTACACACTACAAAATGCTTAAAAGCAGCAGAACAAAAATAAATACATTTTGGAGCTCTTCACCTCCAAATTGTTCTTTCCCTTATCAAGCTCACATATCATTTTGTCACCGTTCAAAAAAAACATCATTTTGTCCTTACAATGCTCCTTTCCATGTATTAAATACGGTTATAGCAACATTTTTCTTCACTTCATCTTGTCAGTACGTGTTCAAAAAAATGCATGCTCATGATCTCTTGAAATGTAGATAAAGGTAATAATATTCAATCAACACTTGTACTTACTTAATGAAAATGATCGGATGCATCTAAAAAACGGAAGTAAATACACCCGTACATATGCTCCACTCTATATGTTAGAAGTGCATCTCCTCCTGCAATCTCAATATATATGAAAATTAAGTCTTGCACCAACCTGAAAATCCAGTAACCGGAGTGCACTGTTAAACCTGATGTTGTGTTCTGAGAAGATGCACGTAATTTATGGCTTCTTTCAATTTGAGATGAACTCAACAACATCAAGCTTTCACTATTATTAGAAAAAATCACCAGGCTTTGAGCTTGTTACATGTCTGCTTCATCATCCTACCAGCTTGCCTCACTTCCCTTCTTTTGTATCCACACCAGCTTTCTCTTCCTCTCCCTGCCAGTATAATACCACAAGACTATCAATCATAATTTAATTTGATTTGGCAGAAAACTGACTTGTTGTTCGCATCATAACAGTATGCACAAAATTATATGACTTTGAAGGACATGATCTTACTTACGATGCAGATTGAAAGGCACGACTAACCTGACTAAATTTACCATAAGCTGGATCAATTTTAGAGTACATACAATGGACCAAATGCTTCGGAAACAAGTTCATCTAACCTCCAAGTTCAGAAATGCAGATGTAAATTAACTCAAACAGCTTCAGTCATGCACACAAAAATATAGAACTGAATAAAATGCCAGAATGACATCGTTTAGACTGCAAATTATACCGAAAACGTTCACTACATGAATGGCATAAATGATCGGGGAACACCAGCAGACAGACATCTACGCCGAAACAGTATAGCAGAAGTAACAACTAAAAATGAAAGTGAACTTATAATCTCTGGTCTCTCACCTGTTTAGCCAGATTGCATATTGCACGGTGACCCTCCGCACAGGCTTCCTACTTTCCTTCCGCCGCTGTGCGCTTGCTCCCGTCGATCTTTACTCCCCCGTCTTCAAACTAAATGGCGCTATGGAATTCTTGGGCACAGAAGGAAAACTCCTCAAATTGTGTCAGATCGCCTGCTTTCATGAAGAAGGGAGTTGGACATCCGAAGTTTAGATGCGGAAAAACGTGGCATCGTGGTGCAGGTGCCTCGCCTCATTGCCTGGACGGATCCCCCTGATGCGGCCACTGCAACGACGGCCGGTGCGCCAAAAGGGTCTCGACGACCGTCTGCGTATTTACGGCTGCTCCGGCCTTGGCAACATTGGCGGGGAGGCGACGGCCTCGCGAGGGGGGAGGGGGAGGGCATTGGGATTTACGGATTCAACCGCTGCGGCGTCTTCCATCGCGGGGAAAAGCGGCGCGTGGGTTGGCGGCGGAGCGGGGAAAAGCGGCGCGATGGTGGGCGGCGGTGAGGGAACGGAAACGGCAGCGGAGGCTGCGGAGCGAGGGTGGGCGGAATAGGCTCGTGGGATTAGACGGTTTCTTTTTCGGGAGGCGTCGTGGGAGTTGGGGCGGAGCTGGGCGGCGTCGTTGGAGTCGCGAAGGAGCTGGGCGGCATGGCGGGGCCGCGCTGGGCAGCGGGGCGCGGCGGCGTTGGGCAGCGGGGCGAGACGGGGCGTCCCTGCACGCAAGGCGGCGGAGCTGGGCTCGGCCCTGGACGCAGGCGGTGGCGGTGCACCCTGGATGGCGCTGGGCTGCGCAGGGCTGGAGTCTGGCGGCGCTGGGCCGCGGGGCGGCGCGGGGTGGCGTGAAGGGCGGCGGGAGCGAGGGGTGGAAGGAGAGAGAGATGGAGTCGGGGGAAAATGGCCGGGGCGTTTCGAGCGCGACGCTCCGATGGGTCCCACGCGTGGGATGTTCGTGGGGAGTGGGGAGGCGCGGTTTTCTCCTCCGTTGGCTGCGCTAAAACGTGTTGAGCGTTAAACATTGAACCGTCGTGGACCGTAGGATATTCGGATTGTATGGTCCAGATTGTCTGAATCTCCGCCCTCTGGATCTTTTAATATTAGTCTAGATTAGTCGATGCCATGGAGTTATGTTTTCATAAATAAAATCAGCTTTATGCAAAACAGGCATAAAACCTTGAAAGCCTCATCGAGCTAAAGCTCTATATATAATCTTGCGAGTTCGTCGAACTCAACGTCGTTTGCTTTGTTTCAGAGGAGGACTTCACCGACCTCGAAGGTGGGTTCTTTGTGGATGTCGACGAGTAGTCTGGGGTTCCCAGGTGGCAGCTTGGGACATCCCGGAACAGCTGGCGCTTGGATGTTTATTTGTAGGCCTCTTAGGCCAAAATCTGGATCTTGTTGTCTAGAACAACTTAATTCGCTTCCGCATGTTGTAATGTTGGGTATGTGACCTCTGGTTGTAATTTGCTATCTTTCTCTATTATAAGAGTTGAACTATAATGATTTGTGTCGTAGAGTCTGTGATGTGCCAGTTGTTCCACAAGTCTTGATCTCTCTATTATATTTTGATAGTTGTGCCTGAGTTAAGGCATCAATCGGGGTGTTGCGTTGCCGATGATCCATTCCGAGCAATGCCTGCCAAAGGTTTTGGCCGGGCATTGGTAAACCCGTAACCTCCGGTTGTATCGCTTAACCGGTGACACACAGCATCACGGTATAGCAGTTGGGTCGGGGCGCCACACTCTCTCTCTGCTAGCTACAGCTGTAGCTACTATGAACTAGTGCTCTGAACGTGCTTGTTGATTTGCCAATGAGAAACTGCTGGCAATTTTTATTCAAGTTTTTATGTTGTGTGCCAGTCCCCTGCGACATGCCAGTTTTTTTTTAGATAAAGGGAGTTTTTATTACTTAAAAAAATTAAGTATTACACCCGGCCTCTGCATAGTTAGGATGCACACAGCCACTAGTTCACCAGTTCACGAGTTTCCATGCAGAGAAAGAAAAGGCGAATTACATATCATAATGAGAAATTGTAAAGACGCCTAAGATGGTGGTAGGTCGATCCGGAGTGATGAGGATATATCTATGAATTATAGTGATTATTTATGTTTGAACTGGAAGGAAATATTAAGCCTAACAGATGATTATTATCAGGTGAATTTTATCCTCGTTAAAAATAATACTTTGATATCTCAGAATTATATACTATCTAAATCATTGTATTATTATTTGATTAGATTTGGCATCCGTCGAAATGGCGCCAGCGGGAGGAGAGGGAGGACGGCGACCACAAGACATGCGACGACTGCGACCAGCAGACACGCGAGGACGGCGACCACAGGACACAAGAAGTTTGCTGGACAAATTAATCAAGCAAATACGTGCATGTATTTATGCGATCACGTTTTGCATGCAAGTGGGACCCAGCCATGTGCCTATGTCTACAAACAAAGCATCTACATGCATGCACTCATATGCATTCACGTAATGCATGCATCCAAGGTGGGGTCCAGCCATTTGCTATGCACGAACGTGTCCAGGGGATCGATGCAAGAAGACGTGTGGAGCTGGACCTCTACTACCGCCTTTGCTTGCGTGTGCAGTTGGAGTCAACAGCTGTTGGGATCGATCGGGCCTATGCAGCGATGCACTAGTGGGCCAGGAGGAGACACGCTCGGAGACGCCAAGAGCCCATGACCGGTACGACGACGTGAAGGCCACGGGACGCTGAGGCGGCGCACTCCTGCTCAATAAATAGCAGTCAGATTTTATTGTAAAAGTCAGACCACGTTTAAACAAAACCCTAGTTCATGAGACTGCTGTAAGCATTCATCTGAAATTATACATCTCCAATTCGTATCGATCTGGAGAGGTGAACATCAATTGAAGTGTGATCTGTTCTTTCCATTGGGAATTAGTAGATTGCAATTATACCGTTTCGTGGTCGACGGCTACGTGCGCAAGTGTGTGAAGTCGTGAATATCCGAAGGGTAGAGAGCTGCTGCATTGGCATCAGGGATCTAGCGAGGAGAGTTCATCGGTGACACCAAGTTATCCATCATCCAACGACGTGCTCAACGAGAAGATCGGGCCACCCCATATCACGGAGATTATGTTGCCATCCATGCCGGGATAAAAAATCCCTGGCTGCTGCCTCCAAACGGGACGCCACCTCCATAAACAAATCCTGGTGCTCCACTCGTTGCAGGGCCGACCAAGCTCGTAGCAATACTGTACAGCGATAGATAACCTGCATATAAGAAGCATTTTTATCGTTAAAAACCTTGTCATTTCTACATAGCCATAGCGACCAAATAACGGCAATCGCTCCCATCCTACTGAATAGTTTAAACCTAGGATCAACCCCGTTTAACCAGTTGCCAAACAAGTTTGCAACATTACGCGGGGGATGTAAGGTAGAACCTATCTGGACGGCTGACCATATAGACCTAGCGAACTCGCACTGAAAGAATAAGTGTGTAATAGTCTCGTCGTGATGACAGAAGACACACTTTTTGCTTCCGTGCCAATTGCGTTTGGCAAGGTTATCTTTTGTAAGAATTGCACCTCGACGGAGATACCACGCAAACACTCTAGTTTTTAGCGGGATCTTCATCTTCCAAATTTTGTTATTACACTTACTATCGACTGGTACATCGGGTAAAACTAACGCTCTATACATAGAATCTACCGAGAATTGACCATTCTTCGTAAGATTCCATCGAAATTTATCTCGACCTTCCGATAAATGGATGGACTCCAACCGGGTAGACAAAGCATTCCATGATGCTAGTCTTGGTCCAAGTAAACTTCTCCTGAACGAAACATTTGGAGGGGATGTACCCAGCACCTTAGCGATCGTGTCGCTCTTGTTTCGTACAATAGCATATAGGGCCGGATATTGTACACGAAGGGAAGTTTGGCCTAGCCATATATCGTCCCAGAAGCGAATTTCCGACCCATCCCCGATTAAGAAAGATCCATGTGGGAAAAAGAACTTCTTAGTGGCCATCAGGCCAGCCCAGAAGTGCGAATCACCAGGTTTCCAAAGAACCTGAGAGACGGCTTGAGAACCCACATACTTCCTCCTAAGGAGGGTTTGCCAAATTCCTTCTTCAGAAAGTAGTCTGAAGAGCCATTTACCTAGCAAAGCCCTGTTCTTGACCTCAAGGTCATGAACACCGAGCCCTCCTTGGTCTTTAGGGCAGCAAACCACACTCCATTTAGTCAGCCGATATTTTTTCTTCTCACTATCCCCTTGCCAAAAGAATCTAGATCGGAAATAATCCAATCGTTTCAAGACTCCTTTGGGAATTTGGAAGAATGAAATCATATACAGTACCATATTCGTAAGTACTGAATTTATGAGAACCAATCTTCCACCCAAGGATAAGAGCTTGCCTTTCCAGCTATTTAAACGAATTTGAAGTCTTTCCTCCACCTTTTTCCACTCAGCATTTGTAAGTCTCCGATAATGAATCGGAATACCCAAATAGTTGATAGGAAATTGACCTTGCACGCAGCCAAAAAGCTCAGCATACAAGGCGGCGTTATCCTGAGCCTCGCCAAAACAGAACAATTCGCTTTTATGGAAATTAATCTTAAGACCCGAAAGTTGCTCAAATGCCGACAAGATCAGCTTTAGGTTATGAGCTTTTTCGATGTCATGGTCCATAAAAAGAATTGTGTCGTCAGCGTATTGGAGAATCGATAACCCACCATCTACTAGATGTGGAATTAATCCTTCAATTTGGCCGTCAGTTTTAGCGCGTTCGATCAAGATAGCCAACATATCAGCCACTATATTAAATAGTATTGGCGATAATGGGTCACCCTGTCTTAGGCCTTTTTTCGTTTGGAAGAAATTGCATGTATCATCATTAACTTTGATGGCAACACTTCCACCCGAAACAAAGCTATCTATTAACGCTCTCCACTCAGTAGAAAAACCTTTCATTCTGAGTGTTTGTTGAAGAAAAGACCAATTCACTTTATCGTAAGCTTTCTCAAAATCAATTTTCAGAATTACCCCATTCAACTTTTTCCTATGTAGTTCGTGGACTGTTTCATGCAGGATCGCCACCCCATCGAGGATGTTGCGACCTTGCATAAAAGCTGTCTGAGATGGTCGAACCACATGATCTGCCACACTGTTCAGCCGAATCGTAGCAACTTTGGTAAAAAATTTAAAACTAACATTAAGGAGGCATATAGGTTTATATTGTTGGATCCTCTCTGCCTCATTAACCTTAGGTAATAAAATTATTTCACCAAAATTGAGACGAAACAACTCTAATTGTCCCTCATGAAGACATTTGAACAGTTGTAGTAAATCAGACTTAATAACATCCCAGAAGTTCTGGTAGAACTCGGCCGGGAAGCCATCAGGTCCAGGTGCTTTGTTATGTTTCATTTGGAAAACAGCATTTCTCACCTCATCCTCTGAATAGAGTTTAGTGAGTAAACTATTTTCCTCCTCCGAAACCTGGGGTATATCATCCGTTCGAGACTCGTCCAGCGAGAAGTTCCCTTCCGCCGGGGCTCCGAACAGGCCTTTATAGTAATTTGTAATATACGACTTGAGTTGTTCATGGCCCTCAATAGTTCCCTCCTCCTGAACAAGAGAATGAATACGCTTTTTCCTGTGTCTGCCATTGGCAATACTGTGGAAGTAACGCGTATTCGAATCCCCTTCGAGGATAAATTGGGCTTTGGATCTTTGGTACCATTTTAACTCCTCCTCACGCAGTAGTTTCGCTATCTGTGCATTTGATTGGCTCTTTAACTCAATCTCTTGCTCAGATAACAGTCTAACTTCTGCTAGCGCATCTAGGGCACCAATAATCGAGGAGAGTCGTTGCTTTTCTTTTTTAAGTAAACCAGTAGTATGACGAGCCCATCCAACGAGGTGCGCGCGTAAAGCACGGATCTTATTGTTCCACCTCTGGATCGGCGTGTCACCAGCAACTGGTCTTTCCCAAATTCTTTTAACCATCTCGTAGAATCCCTCACGGTGCAACCAACCAAGTTCAAACTTGAACCGTGGTTTACTCGGAGGTCTAGGCATACCAGTGGTCAAAAGAATGGGAGCATGGTCCGACAAACCCTCAATACGTTCTAGAGCCCGTACCGACACCAATGGGAACCTAGATTCCCAATCAGTATCCATTAGTACACGGTCTAACTTTTCGTATGTGGGTTTCGGGAGAGAATTAGCCCAAGTGAACTGTCTCCCGACCATTGTTATCTCTCTTAAGTTCAAGCTGTCGATGACTGCATTGAACAAAAGAGGCCAACGGTTGTCAAACCTACCCCTACTCTTCTCAAATGGAAAACGAAGCAAATTGAAATCCCCTCCAATGATCAAAGGATGAGGATTTTCTTTTGCTAAGTTTACCATTTCACAGAGAAAAGCCGCCTTAGCCACCTCCTGGTCCGGCCCATACACGATAACAAGACTCCAAATGAAGTTGTCAGATTTATTACGGATGTGCATTTTTATATGAAAATCACCATCCGTAACATCCAACACATCCATGGTGTCCGTCCTGATGCCAAGTAAAATGCCTCCAGAGCGACCATGAGGAGGACGCGGGTACCAATCAAAATCTATACCGCCCGAGAGTCGGTTCAATAGAGTTTGTGAGAACTCACGTCTTCCAGTCTCAGAAATAGCTAAGAAATCCAAATTATGATCCCGAATGCAACCAGCGAAATGCAAATGTTTAGCCAAGTCACCAAGACCTCTGCTATTTGCAAACATGCCATTCATTGGGAAACCGTAGGGGATTTGGAAAACTTAGCCCGTTTCCGGGACGACTTATTGGTAGTAGTCTTTGATTTCCGACCGGTTGCTTTTATCTCATACAATGAGCTCAAACCATCATCATCCAGACCACCTTCCAACACTTCACCAACTAGATGAGAATAAAGCTGACCATCTGATGTGGCATTCGCTTCATCCTCATCCAAATAGGTGGAAGACAACTTAGTCAAAACTTTAGGAGTAACCGTAAGACGGTCAAACTCCATATGTCACAAGACTTTAGTTGAAACATCAATTTGTGATAAACTACTACCAAGATTAACACCTACACTAGAAAGCTTAGAATTAATTGAGTGACATGCCAGGTTTGTTTTGCTGAAATTGATTTCGTGATAATTGGTTTGATCTAAATATCCTCAAATATGCTGGCCGGTCGGCCGGTGCCCTCTCGCGGTCTCGCCTCCGATCGGTCTGATTGTTTCCAAGTTTTCAGCCAAGGTAGCTAGCTCGCTCTTTTTTTTCTTCCCTTTATGTCATTGGTTTGTTGTGTTGAATTTGTGCACGACCTGGACTTGGTGGTGCCTGCTTGAGTGCTTGTTCTTATGTCTATGAGACTTTGTTCTAATTTGCTTTTGTGGATTTTAAAATATTAAGAAATACACATTTACGACAGCGGGTATGCACATGTACCGCATCAGGGTGCAAGTGTTTATTTCCAGGTCTCTCTCGTTTGGCAGTACACATGGAAGTTCAGAAAAGAAGTGTAGATAGACTGGAAAAAAGTACACACGGATAGCTAATTGATCCATCGGTTTTAAAGTCTGTTTCTCAACTTGTATTTGTGTTAATGCCTTAGAGCAGAAGTTGGGCAGGCCGTGAAAAAATTGTATGGAATATGTGGATGTCTTATTTGGCGTCGCAATGATTTCTCAGTGTTAAAAGTTCAGATTTATACATTTCTTTGCAATTTCAGTTGTGTACTGCGCATGTCCATTTTCTATACTGCTTGATACTGAATCATTTTTTTTTAGATAAAGGGAGTCTTTATTACTTAAAGGTTTAAGCATTACACCCAGCCTCTGCATAACTAAGATGCACACAGCCAAAAAGTCTGAAGTACTAGCAAAAGAATAACAAGGTGAGTTACATATCAATATGAGAAATTGTAAAAACGCCTAGGTGGTGGAGGGCCGATCCGCAAATTATGCTGCCATCCATGTAGGGATAAAAAGTCTCTCGCCGTATCCTCCAGTCTTGTACAGACCTCCATAAACAGGTCTCGATGCCCCCACACGTTGCAACTGAGACCACGAACGGACTGTAGCAGTAGTCCGGTAGATAACCTGCATAAGAGAGCAATTTTTATCAGTAAAAACCTTGTCATTTCTACATAGCCAAAGCGACCATATTACGGCAAGCGCTGCCAGCCTAATAAGTTGTTTGAACCTATTATCCACACCATTCAGCTTGATACTGAATCATGAACTGAAGCTCGTTCAAGTTTGATATGATTTTCGCAAACTCCTGGCGTTTCTCCAAGATCTCATGTGGCCGTCATCAGTCCCCACCTGCGGTGTCTCCAGCAGCAAGCTCCGTAGTGATGTCCGTATTGCTAGCTACTCGGATGATAATTTCCTTCCGATGCTTTCCACTTCACTACCTGTGCACTTAATGTCTAAGAGGGTCTGAGGATGCGATGGGAGCGTTGTTGAACTCCGTCTGGGCCTCCACTGCAGTGCGATGCAAGTAGCAGAACGAAACAAATTTATTTTCTTGTGAACATCTTTTTGAGGAAGTACAACTATATGTAGAAAGGCAGTACGGTTATGCAAAACAAGCAGTTTAAAAAGATAATTGTCTCCTGATTAATTTTGGTGGCAAAAATAACCAATTATATCTCTAATTAGGTCACTAGATCAAAGCTAAAAATGATGAAATCAACTAGAATTGTAACTCGGGTAGTGGGGTTAGTTATTTTCAATGAAAAGAGAGCTAAACTCATAATCTTCAAAATTGCACTACCCTAAATATTTTCAATGAAAAGCGAGTTAAATTTAATAAGCGTGTCTTCTCCGACAGAATATTTCGAGTGGTCATACGCCTGAAACGGACACCGTACGAGAAATTTATCGTTGAATTACTGAGCACTAATCGCGAAAATATCGTGTTGGGAGTACACACGCATCAACTAAGAAGTTCAAGTATGTTTTCAGGGAAGTTCAGGTATTTTGTTAGGGAGTTTAACATACCACCAGGAGGTTTAACGAAACATTAAATATCCCACCTATAAGTACAAGTAAGTAATCTGGAAGTACAAAACTCACTTTCGGGAAGTACATGTGTGGTATGAACATGTTTTATTGAATAATACTCGCAATTCTGTTAGACATATATTTTTATTTTCATTTTTTAGTGGTTAGTCCTCAACTTCATCTTTCCAACGAAACAAGAATCACTCAATTCCGATGTAGGATGGATTGCCAAATAATTTATCAAACGTGAAAAAAGGTTTGACCGAACTTTGACCGCAAAAAATCCCACTTAGAAATCAAATTTTGAAATTTTCGTTTCCGGTTGTACCGGTAAGTTTAATAGATGTGTCTTCCTTGGCAGAGCATTTCGAGTGATCATGCACCTGAAACAGACACCGCATGAGAGAGTTATCGCCAATTTACTGAATACTAATCACTAAAAATACCCGTCGGCAGTACACATGCATCAACCGAACAGTTCAAGTATGTTTCCAAGAAAGTTCAGTTATTTTGTTTTGAATTTTACATCCCACCGAAAAGTTTAACGAAAACGTAAATATCCTGCCTAGAAGTACACATGGGTAATCTGGGAAGTACAAAACTCACTTTCGGGAAGTACAAGTGTGGTATGAATAGGGGTGTAAACGGATAGGATAATTTCCGTAGCGAATCCGTCGCCGAATCCGTTTTAAATAATCCATACCCGGTTCCGAACAATCTGCCGGATAAGGATATCCGATTCCGAACTGAACATCCGGATACGGTATAGGATATGGTATGTAAAATAGCATCCGAATATGGATTATCCGAATATTAGTTAGGATTATCCGATGGTTATAATCCGAATAATCCGATTTTCTACCGAAATGTCTAAACTAATAGAGCACAGTTTGTAGTTAGTGAGTTGTGAAGTTCATTTGTGGAGCACTTCTATTGTCTAAACTAATAGAGTACAACTTTGTTAGATTATTACGTTATTGAGATATTGTTTTTGGTTATGTGGGTTGATGATGTACATTGCGCATACCGATCCGAATAATTTTCTTTCTGCCCCGAATCCGCTCCGTTTCCGTTCCGAATCCGTGATTATATCTATCCGTCCCCGAATCCGCAACCGTTCATTATCCGATCCGATCCGAATCCGAGTAAAAAATATGGTAAAGGATATGGTAGAGGCAAAATCCGATCCGATCCGATCCGTTTACACCCCTAGGTATGAACATGATTTAGTGAATAATACTCGCAACTCTTCTATACTTATACTTTTATTTTTATTTTTACTTTCGAGTAGATAATTATTTACTTCATCTTTCCAACACAACAAGCATCACTCATTTATGAGGTCATATGGGCTGCCAAATAACGGACTAGAAGTACACATAGTGACGCCGGAAAGTACAGCACAGTACAAGGTGCTCACCAGAAATCCCGCCTAGAAGTACACATAAATAATCTAGGAAGTACAAAACTCATTTTCGGGAAGTACAAGTGTGGTATGAAAAAATATTAGTGAATAATAATCGCTACTTTGCTACACATATTTTTATTTTCATTTTTAGTAAAAAATCCCTGACTTCATCTTTCCAACGGAACAAGAATCACTAAATTTCGAGATCGGATGGGTTGCCAAATAATTTATCAAACAGGTAGAAATACTTTGACCGAACTTTTACCGCAAAAGAACCCACTTAGAAATCGATTTTTGAAATTTTTGTTACCGGTTTAATAGATGCGTGTTTTCATCCGAGCATTTTGAGTGGTCATACACCTGAAACGGACAGCGGATGAGAAAGTTATCGCTGATTTAGTAACACTATTGACGAAAATACACCGTCGGCAATACAAACGAATCAACATAAAAGTTCAGGTATGTTTCTAGCAAAGTACAGGTATTTTGTTTGATTTTCACAACCCACCTGGAAGTTTAACGAAATAGTAAATATCCACCCTAGAAGTACACATAAATAATCGGGGGAGTACAAAGCTCACTTTCAGGAAGTACAAGTGTGGTATGAACAAGTTTTAGTGAATAATATTCGCTATTTTGCTAAACATATATGTTTTATTTTTATTTACATTTTTTAATAGATAGTCTCTCACTTTATCTTTCCAACGCAACAAGAATCACTCAATTCCGAGATCGGATGGGTTGCCAAATAATTCACCGGTAAATAAAATAGATGTGTAAATTAAATTTAACCGAGAAGTTCAGGTATGTGTCGAAAGAAGTTCAGGTATGTGTCGAGAGAAGTTCGCGTATATTTTTTTGGCGGAAATATATCTTAATAATCTCGCCGATTTCATCTTTATACGTCTCAAATGTCAGTAGAAAAGACTTCACATGCTGTAATATGAGTCTAATTTTAATTAGTGCATTTCATGACGAATTCCAGTGCTAAAGTCGTCAATTTGATCTCGTCACTCCCGTAAAACACTAGTATTGTGTTGTTAAAACTTTTAAAATTACTTTTAAAGTGTAATAACGTGCGTGAACTTCCCAATTTATGTACGTGAACTTCCCGGTATATATACTTGATCTTCCTATACGATAATAATGTACTTCCTACAGTTAAAAAAAGTGCATCTACTGACACCTTGACGGTGCTTGTGTACTTCTGCGGTGCACAAGTATAATGCATTAGCACTGCACCATCTCTCCATTTGTACCCGGTAAATTATATTCCATCAACTTATCAGAAAAAAATATTGGTGCTAAAAAATATCGGCACTACACTACGAGTATATTCATCTGAGATTAAATTTGCCGTCCTTTTCCTTCGAGCAACATCACCTACGGTAAGTGAACGGTCCAAGGAGTCCACTATCTGGCTACACACAAATAAATCAATGGTATACCAGAAATTAAAAGTAAAAAATTTGAAGCATATATGAACTGTTATTGTCTGTGGAATGAACCACTATTATTTCTGTAGAAAACATACATAATTTACAAATATAACTTCTGAATATTTTACCTATGTACTGCTACACGATCTAGTTCTGTTTCGCATGTGTCGGAAGGGTTCACATTCAGCATGGCTAAAAGAAAAACAAAAAAAATTCTCGAGGTGCACAATATAGTACTACAAAGAAGTACTACTCCGGTGGACATTCTCACGACAGTGCATGATTTGTGGAGACAATGGGAGAGATGAACGTAGCCTGGAACTACACATACTAGGAAGGGACGTAAGACTAGGAGTCTGAGCACCAGATCAGTAGATGCAAAACATATGCGAGAACAGACGATGAGGTCGGTGAGAACTGGCTTTTTTTTTTTGCGAAAAGTCGGTGAGAACTGGCTGAACATTGAAAATCACAGCAGTAGCTTGGCGTCAGGGGTTGGGCCATCACGCACGCGGAGGCAACCTGCAGAGGATTTATCCAGGAATTGCAACAACGACAGGTGGACGACGTGTAAGCAGCCTGTTTGTACTGTAGTTTAGAGGATCTTCTGGAGCGGACTGATTGTACTTCATCGCAGCTGCAATATTATCATTTTTGAACTAACTGAAACGGTGTACTGCCGGTAGAAAATACCTATACTTCTTTTTTTAAACTGCCCGCTTCGTGAGCAACTATACTTCGCCAGCGCCGGCCAGTTAGAGACAATCCAAAATCGACCGATTTTTTTAGAGGGGCAGCTCGTGACTTCGTGAGCACCTGTACAAGGGGAAACGATGAAGAGGAGGCCTCAAAGGCTCAAACTGAACATAGTGCGGCGCTGCAATCAGCTTGGAACATAGAGCACCTGTACTCCCATACTAGTTGAATTTGGCGTGGCGATACGCCACGCCCTTGATGAGAATTTATGTTGTATCATCTGAATTGTGAAAACACCGGAGAACATGTTTCAGCTAACAAAATTTTAATTTTGCTATACAAATTATGTGATACCATCTTAAGCACACATGATGGTACATCAGCATGACAATAGTTATGATATTTTTGTTTGCTACATTCTTTCGGCGATATCTTGTGCTTAAAGGGAGCCGGGCCGTAACACTGAAAAGTGAAATTCGAAGAACATATGAAAAAGAATTCCAGATTGTAACAATTAAAAAGAAAGGACATAGAAAGAAGATAACATCCAATCACAACTTTGTAAGTATAATAAACAATTACTACACATCAGAAGTGAAATATAAAGATATAATTATATGTTTTGTTCACTATGAGGCTTGAGATATTTTAGAGCATCTAATTTTTTTTTAGCAAATTGGAATGTTCAAATGTGTCTGTGTGTGTGTGTGTGTGTTTTTTTTTTTTAGCTTTTTGATATATTTTAGCGTAGTTCCAAATATTGAGCAAATTGAAGTGTGAGCGTGCTGATATATTTTAGAGTTTTCCAAAAAAAAATAGCGAATTGGAGTATTCAAATTTGTTACAATTTTCTTTTTTTTATAAGCATTCTGATGTATTTTAGCATAGTTCGAAATATTTAGAAAATTGAATTGTACAAATGAGTTTGTATTTGAAGCTATTTATTTTCGAATATTCGTTATTTTATGGAATTTGTTTGCAAAAACAGTTCCATAATTATGTATTTGGAGTCCATAATCTGGGAGGTTGCAATATGTGAGCATTTATCAAATTTGAATCAATGTAATTATCGGAATACATTTAGATTATCTTGGTATATTTTAGAGTATCTCTTTTTTTTTAGCAAATTGAAATGTTAAAATACGTTTAGATTATCCTGGTATGTTTTAGAGTATCTCAAATTTGTTAGCAAATTGAAATCTTCAAATGTGTTACATTTTTTTTGTGAGTTTTTTCGATATATTTTAGCGGACTTCCAAATATTTTGCGAATTGAATTGTTCAAATGAGTTTGTATTTAAAGCTATTGATTTTTAAACATTTATCATTTTATGGAATTTGTTTAGGAAAACATTTAAAGCCCATGATATAAATGGGTAATTGTATTTAAATGATTTAGCAAACTCTATTTAAATGAGACGTTTTGTACCAAAAAATATTTTATTGGGTTTGTCATATTGACTGATATTGCTGATATTATTTTTCTGGATTATATTTGAGTTCAAAAGAAAATTATAGAATCCATGTTTTTTGAAATGACGTAAAGGTGTCAACTGAGCCTTTATGTATTATTTGAAATTTCCGAGATTTGAAATATTATGGAAAAGGTTCCAAAGTATTTGGAATGACTATTTTGATATTTACAAATTGCTAGAAATTGGTCTGAATTTTTTTGGAGCTGTATTTGAAAAGTTACAAAAGTTTAAAAAAAAAGAAAAAAAAATAGAAAGGGCCGAGCCAGCCGCACAGCAGCCAGCCCGGCCCAGCAAGCAAGCCATCTGCCCAGCCCAGTCCCACCGTGACGTGACGATGACGTCACCAGTGGGCGGAGCTGCCGCGGCGGCGACGACGACGCCGGCGTCGAATCACGGCGAGCCAGGACGCGTGGCTGGGCGCGCTGGACGCGCCTCGACGTGGGCTACCCGGGAGCGGTGGCGCCGCCGCTTGTAGGTCGCCGGAGCGTCGCCGGCGGCGTGTGGACGCGGCCGCGGACGCCGAGCGCGGCGTGGACGATTCCGGCGCCGACGCGGCGTCCCGGCAGGCGGCGCTCGGTGTGGATGGAGGGGAGGTGACGGCGGACCACGGCGTGTGCCTCGACTTGAAGGAGGAGAAGCGCAGCGACGGGACGGCGCGCCGGCGCCGGCGGCGATTTCCGGCGTCGCGCGCGAGAGAGAGGGAGGGGGATTTGGGGTTGGTTTTTCAGTGAGGTCCCTGAAATTTTGTGGAATCACAAACAGGTCCCTCGCAGTGGAAAAGTGTGGACTCCGCTGCAATTTCTGGGCTTCCGAGCTTGTTGTTGCAAAGATGGTGCGCCAATAGTCGTGCGGACCGTCGGATCGGCGGTCGATGGAGAGGATCAAAACACTGTTCAACACTGTTCATGAACAGTAACATGAACAGTGCCCGAGCGCTCTCCGCTCGCTATTTGGCTCATCTTTGATATAGGTAGTAATACCGTCGCATGTACTGTACTTCTTTTTTCAGTTTCAGCTAGTTGCTGCCTGCTTGACTTTGGAAGTGCCGTAGCCCGTAGCACATTCTCGTGCTGCCTCCCGGCATACAGAAGCCTAGCACCAGGCAGGTAGAGAGAGCAGCCGCAGCAGTAGCGCACCGGACGGGGAGCTGCTAGGACGCTGGACACAAGAGCAGCAGCGGCAGCACACACACGCAGAGATACCAGCGGTGGCGGCACACCGGCGTGCAGAGTTAGCGCAAGAAAGGACAAGCTCGTGGTCGTGGCCGCCCACGCACAACGCTAGACAAAATCATCCATGCGCACGGCGGGCGACGCACTCACGACCGAATCCGGCAAACAAAATGTCGCGTGGCGTGCAGGGTGTGTGGAGCGACCTCAAGCTCACGCGCGTCATGGAGCTCGGGGAAGCAGAAGCTAGGCAGCGTGCAAGGCGGTGGAGAAGACGGGGCGGCGCAGGGCCTGGCCAGCGGCGCGGCGCGACGGCCCTGCCGGTGGTGGAGAAAGCAGGGCGGCGCGAGGGCCCTGCCGGCGGCGGAGAAGCTGGGCGGCGTGCGGGGCCTGCCGACGGCGGAGAATCCGGGGCGGCGCGGGGCCCTGCCGACGGCGGAGAAGGTCGGGGATGGGCGGCGAGCAACGCGGTTGGTGGGGAAATTGCGGAGCCGGCGTGGAAGGTCGGGGTGGGAGGTGTAGAAAATTAGGGTTGGAGCTAATTCGGCCTACCCTCTATTCCTATGCCTTATCGGTGGTGCCGCTCACAATGCATATTGAGGCTAGAGGGTGGGACCTTTATATAGACTCCAAATTCTAGATAACTCAATTTGTTTCCAGATAGGACTCGTGACTTGTTAAACCAACCACTATCATTAACAGCCATTAACCGAGCCTATTACTGTTAAACAATTAGGTCCCAGCACGCATGTGTGAGTCACGTGCCGAGTTTGAATACAAAATCAAACTCCCAGGCTTTAACAATCCATAGAGCCAATCCTATGAACAATCTGGCATTCCGCTCTATACTGTTCCCGGGTATAATTCCAGCATATTAATATACACTGTGTTCCAGTATAGCCGTACCGGCTTCCTTAAGTATATTTCCTTAAGTACAATTCCACATCATTAATTCTCTGTTATTTCCGTGATGCTTCCACACTGAAGTTTAATTCTAGACAATGTGGTAAATATATAAAATGTTGCAAGACACAATTTCCTACATCTCCCACTTGACTGAAAACATTTTATTTCAGCTAAATGAATTCCCATGCTATTACATGGTTAGGCGTTAATTTCTTCCTTCAGTGCACTCACATTGTATATAAGACTTTTGGAGTCAAATTATCACAAAGTAACAGGTTATGATGCACCTTTCCACGACCTTAAGTTCGCAAAGAAAATTCCTTAGCCGTAGACCTTCTTTCAATGCTTGATGCATCAAAGTATTCATATTTCATAAATAACGAGTACTAAATCATGTTTCCTTTGTACACCATAAAGACCTACAAAAGTAAATATTAACACATAAAATAAAATAGATTACCTTTCACCAAGATCACAAATAGCGTTAATAAATCCACGTAGTTGAAGGTTGAGATCATCAATGAATAATGAGCCATCCATATTTCCTTGACATTGCGCGACAAGTCCATTATGTGATTCCAAAAATTTCAGTAAGATTCATATTCTGTTTGCTAATAATTCCAGCATCGTTTCCGTGCTAATCAAAATAGCAACAATTACAACGGCATGGCTATGATTAGATCGCATGAATAATGTCCCACAATAACCGAGGATGACAATTATTCTTCCTTTTTCCTCACGAGTTTAAATATAATTCCTCGTAGAGTATCATTCCCTTAATCAAAAGGTACATGACAGGTTTGCACTTTTCCATAGAAAAATACATCAAAATATTATCTATGTAATTCCACTACCAAAATGCAGGAAGTTTTAGGCATACCTTTCATATGAAAGTTAGAACTGAACCAAGCTTTCACTTCCATCAATGTGATATTTAAAACCAATAAGAACATAGTTAGCATATATAATAATAACACAACAATTCACACTAACCTTTGTATATGAATATCTTCCATCAGTAATAATACCGTATGACCTGATATTCCATTGATGTGAAGCTTGTTCCAAAAAATGAATTGAGACAAACCCTTAGCAAATCCTGTCATTATTCCCACCTCCTCTAAATTTCAGAGTTTCCACAAAGTATAATATTTCCTTTGTGCAAATAATTAAACAACAACACCTCCTCTAAATTCCAGAGTTTCCACAAAGTATAAATATTTCCTTTATGTAAAGAATTAAACAAGAAACTTAGAATTGTAACTTCCACTAAGAATGTTGCATTAAACTTCCTTGTAAATAAATCCAATAAGAACCTATAGGAACGCGGTTGTTTGGTAAAATAACAAGTTCCCAAACTTTTATTATTCATCATTGAGTTTATTCCTTCCCGCAATGTTTCCACCCATAGTTAACATTAGCAACAAGTTTAGTATTTTTTCTTTCCTCTAAAATATAGAGTAACTTCCGCAAATAACACCCAATAGTAGCCAAGATATGATGACCCAATTTAATTCCTCCCACTTTTCCTAAGCATGTTAGTGTTGGGAGTGTAATTTGGTGTTTTCCTTTGAGTTTAGCACATATATTTCGGTGTGACTATTAATAAACACACCCTTCATTAGAAAATATCATATTCCTACTTTCCACCAATTTTCCCTTTTTCAGATCAAAAACGAAATACCATTTGATCCACTAGAATATAAACATTAAAAATAAAATCTTGGTGTGCCATGTAGTAAACAATGATTCCAATTCCATACTACCAAATTATAAATAGAATACTTCCTTCCAGTTCACAAAATATAAATAGTGACTGTGATAAATAATGACTTACTCAACAAATAGTAGTATGTAATGCTTTCATAATCCAGTGAATAACCAAGAGTTGTATTCCTCCATTCACCCATAGAGTTTATGACATAAGACAGCGGTGAATAATTCCATGCTCATCACATTAGTTTCAATTAATATTCCTGAAGTGTACTTCCCCCCACCAATCAGTTTCAAACCTTGTAATCCTTTGATGAATTGATTTTCCACTTCAGTATGAGATGTTAATACAAGAAAAACCTTTCGACTTGTATTGTCAAAGATATTAATAACCATATCAAGCGAATGAAATAAATAAATATATCCACCTCAAGTAGGAGTGTCCAAAAATACCGTAAATATGTGTTGATGAAGTATCATAATCCTCCCACTTAAGTTTAGAATTCCAGAATTAATGATCCACTAATTTTGTTCCTTGATATGTGACCAAGTCGTAAACGAGATAAAATAATTGAACCTTAAGTGGGAGTGTAAAACCAAAGTACCACAAATGTCACATTGAAGAAAAATCCATAAATCATAGTACTCCCACTTAAATTTAATAATTCCAGAATTAACAAGCCTGGTAATTCTGTTTATTAAGACCAAGTCATAAATTCCATCCACATAATAAATAAATTCCGAGCATGTGTTCCTATTACAAGTGTTCCTCCATATGGAGTTTTCTTCACAACCAAATAAAATATTTGGTAACCAACTTCCAATGGATTATAATGACACCATTGTGTTAAATTCTATAATTCACTGATCTTTCTGTTGAGCAATAATTTTCCACTCTTCCTTTTCCAAATAGCATAAATAATCAACAAATTCCAATAGAGAAGTGTTAATTAAAATTCCTTCTCGTCGGAAGTGACGACAAGAAAATTCCTCCATAAACAGAGTTCGATTACATAATTTCCAATTCCAAAGTATATACAGTTTATCATTAGTGACTAATTATTACACTTATTATTCCTTTAGAATTGTTCACATATCAATAAATTTGCTATTGTATTCCATCAAATTATGACGTACAAGTAAAATCCAAACTTATATGGGAAGTAGTTATAAACAAATATTTAGTGCAAACAATAACATTGGACATACCGTTGAGTAAATGCTGATTTCCTTTTCCATTGGAGTATTTCACATTTTCCTCCAAAAATAAGTGATGGCAATTTCAATGTAAACATCCTTGATGTCGTCTTCTTGTCTTTACGCCAGAATAAGAATAATTAAGTACTCCAACAAATTCCAGAGTATGCCAACGAGACCAATAAATATATTCCGGTGACAACGTCATACCGTGTCAATTAAAAACAACAGTGATAAAAGAAAAGTAATCTGACAAAGAGTTTAATAATTTCCCTCGGAGTGCAATCAATTTCCTCTAAATACGAGTTGTGTCCAATAAAAGATAAGTCCGAAATTCCTTTTCCAGACTATGCATAATTTTCCGCATAATCCGTTGACCACACTAAATTCCAACGGATCAAACATAACAGGAAGAACGTAGGTCCGGAGCGCACCATCAATAGACGTTAATTTAAATAAATTCCGATCCAAACCTGGAATCGCTGCCTAGAAATCTTGTATGCTCAACACACACCAGGAGTATTAGTTTATCCCGTTACCTTGATTAGTTCGGCAGCAACGATGGAGTAGCTCTAGAGTTTTCTTTTCCTCCTTGCCGATCTAGAATTGAAGGCAGAAAAATAGCTGCGGAGATTCCGACGCATAACACGCGTAATTAATTTCTTGATGTCTTGATTGAGTGAAATCGAAAGAACCCAGGAGAAAGAATAATTCCTCAATCAACTTTTGCCCAAAAAAAACTGCCGGTACTTGTCAGAATTATCAACACAGGCACCCAGCCAAGGTGTAGCGGTAATGATGTTCCTCCACTCAACGTGTGTAGAAGTGAAGAATCAAGCCAAGCCACTTGATGTTTCCTGGATCCACGCGCACAATAAGAAATTGACGAATCTTGCTTTGCTTTCCAGATCGAGTTATAAGCCCTAACTTGTTTTGCAGCGGATTAGGGCAGCGGAGATCAGCCCAACAAACAGCGGCGTAGCAACAACAGGCCAACAGCCATCATGCTGGAGCAGAATCGGAAGCGTGGCAGCAAACCGTCCTCGATCCTTGCGTGCAGAGCATCAGGAGAAGCTGCTCCGCTTCCGGATCGACAAGGCGACTTGCCGCACGACCGTGAACCTCGTCGGTATTGGACTGCAGATCGATTCGAGACGGGAGAGCGGACGCGATAAGGCGCAGCGGAGACGGACGAAGCAGAAGCAAAAGGCAGAGTTTGCACAGCAGAGGATCCAGACGGCGTTGACCAAAATTTTGCAGCGGATTCCGGCGAGCGTCGGCAGAGTTGACAACAGATGCACCGGATTCCTCTGCCGGCGACGGCGTACGTGAACCTTCGGCTCTGATACCAATGTAGAAAATTAGGGTTGGAGCTAATTCGGCCTACCCTCTATTCCTCTGCCTTATCGGTGGTGCCGCTCACAATGCATATTGAGACTAGAGGGTGGGACATTTATATAGATTCCAAATTCCAGATAACTCAATCTGTTTTCAGATAGGACTCGTGACTTGTTAAAACGACCACTATCATTAACAGTCATTAACCGAGCCTATTACTGTTAAACAATTAGGTCCCAGCACGCATGTGTGAGTCATGCGCTGAGTTTGAATACAAAATCAAACTCGCGGGTTTTAACAATCCATAAAGCCAATCCTATGAACAACCTGGCATTCCGCTCTATACTGTTCCTGGGTATAATTCCAGCATATTAATATACACTGTGTTCCAGTATAGCCGTACCGGCTTCCTTAAGTATATTTCCTTAAGTACAATTCCACATCATTAATTCCCTGTTATTTCCGTGATACTTCCACACTGAAGTTTAATTCTAGACAATGTAGTAAATATATAAAATGTTGCAAGACACAATTTCCTACAGGAGGCGTAGCAAGTCGGCGATGGGCGGCTCCATGTCAGAATGGGCGGGAATAGGGCGCCGTTGACGGGAGCTCACGACCGTCGCTCGAGCTCTCGCGTGCTCACACCGGAGAAGAAGGATGTAGCTAGGAGTTTGGTACTTTGGTGTTTCTTTCTAGCTCATCGCTGCGACCGGTTTCATCCATAAACAGAAGAAAAACCACATGAACTTCCCGATCATACAAGTAGTACACCTAAAATAGAAGGGCAGTACAATTTTGGTCGTAGATCCTTATTTTACAACCGGTTGTAGAATAGCTGACAGCTATAATATATATATATATATATCTTCACAAAAAATAATGGAGATTAGTTGTGAGTTTTGCATGAATAGGCAGTATATTGAAGGTAACCATCTCGCCTGAAAACCAAAGAAGGTTCATATAATCGGTGTAGACACATTGTGGTGAATTTTTTTTCATAATTAAGAAACATATTTCATGTTTGTATTTTTTCCCTGGCAATTAACCATTCGACATCAAAAGGTTCTTTGCGCGATTTTTTTTACATATTTTCTCATTTTCTTTGATTATTTTAAAAATGGGTCAAACATGCCGACCTAAGCACATTCATGTTATGGGTCGACTTTTTTTACTAATTTTTTCGTACTACTCCATATAATCATAATAGATTACCTTTGTATGATTGTTTTTATATAGTATGACCTTTTGATAATTGTTGTTGCCAAAATTCAAAGTAGTATCACGGACTTGCAGTTCAAAATTGAGTTGCTTTGCGAAATTTGGCAGAAACTCAAATAAAACCCGAGATAGATCTATGTACAGATCAAGCAAATTTTCACATATGGTAGGAGTAGTTTTTATTTATCTCAAGAGATCTACTCAATGTTACTAATACTTTTTACCAAAAAAATGTTACTAATACTCAAGTTACTCCCCACTGTTAGGTGCAACTGGGAAGGAGGGAGTACTGTAGAACACCACTTCAAAACGAATGGATAAATTAAACGAAGAGCCAAGAAGGCAAGAACAGAGAGAATAAAACGGGGTCAGCAAAGGAACAGTGCAATGTTTACGCGATGTCAGAAGCAAGTATAGCTGGGTCTGATCTTGGACGTGGCGCAGCATTTGTACACCTGCCTAGGGACTAGGGTTGCAGCGCAGCTATGAGTGCCTGCATAAAATGATGGATAAGTGACTCTACAATATAATGGCAAGTTGGGGCGGCGACAGCAGGTGGCCGGACTGACATGAGTCCTGCGATTGAAGATCCATATCTGCGACTGGAGAAAAATCCAAAACACTATTCACCACTTCAGACCGGTCGCTGCCTACATCTAGATTTTTTTCATATGTTTTTGAAACTTTAAAATGCCGTTTTCGAAAAATTTCATCAATAAAGAGCTAGGAGTCTACATGTAGATGCTGCCTAGAGTCATCGAGCGTGTACTGACGTGCGATATCTCCTGACACAAGCCAACGGGTCCAGGGTTCTGTGTCTCCTGGGTAGATGTGCGAGGAAAACAATCCATGAACGCTCTGTCGTCTGCTGTGACATGTACAATACATAGCCATCAGGTCTACTACTGTCTAGGCAGCAGGAACCGGACGTGGAGATGGAGTGCGAGTTCATGTTCAACACCTTCTTCGCCGCCGGAGTCTGACGAGCTCTCCCCGGGAGCACAACCGCCGCTATCTCCACCGCCGGCTGCTGCCACGGCGGTGGGATGCGTGCATGGTGCACCTCTATGAGGCATGCGTGCATGGTGCACCTCTAGGAGGCATGCATACATGCAACGTACTGATCTAGTAGTACGAGATTGGTCAAACTTGCACGACGTTGACTTCTGATTAGTTACTGTTTTGGTGATCGAGCATATACACATTAAGATTAGCAAAATACATAACATGTACAGTGACTAATTTACTACTAGTTCCCCATTATCTTCAGCACTAACCAGGACCTGGTTCTTCTTCTTCTTATTATTATTCTCATTTCTCTTCCTGTTCCTATTCTTCTTGTTCATCTTCAAGTTTGCCTTCCACTCCGCCAGTTCAGCTTTACCTTTCTCATAGGTGGACCAGCAGGAGCAGGGGCTTGCCTCCCCCTGATGACACGCTGCAGAAAAGGCTAATGGCTGTTTAGATGTGAAACCATGGCCAGATTATGAAAGATTAGCTTGACGGCCCCACTCATGGGATAATTACCTTGAGCGGCCACCATTGGGTGCGGATCCTGGCTCAGCTGCTCAAAGAAAAATATGGTCTTGTATACCTCGTAGGTCAGGTACGCAGCGATGCTTGCATATTCGACATGCATGTCGGAAAGGGGCACCGCCGCCCACTGTTTGTGTTCATCTAGACTCATCTTCTTCTTCAATTCTCTGTAGTTCCTGTCAATGAGGGTGGCAGCGTACTCACCCAAAGAATCCTTCGCATTCTTAGATCCGGGACTGCACTGTCCGACCACGACACCGAAGCATCTCAATGTCATTGCCGATGTCGAAGCCTGCAAAGATAACGTTGGGGTCAAGAAGGAATTTCTTGATCTTCTCCCATGGCTTGACGTCCGCGCATATCTGGTACACCAGGCAGTGCGCGCCGGTGCACAACTGGATGACAGAAGCCTTCTACGTGCTCGAATCCTCGAAGGTGAACTCCCCGTCGAGGCCGACGATCTTGTTCGCCTGCGGATCCTTCTTCCACAAAGCTTCGGTGTAGTCGATGTAGTCGCTCACCACAGACGCCTTGCTTGTATAGCACACCTTAATGACGGTGTCGCCATGGATCTCGATGGGACGCGGGTTGAGCATGTCGAACGGATCAGCCATGGTTTTTGCCTTGTCGGCGGCGGCCTCTTTCTCTTCATCGGATGGGAGGAAGAAGGGCAGGCGGCGGAGAGAGAGACACACACTGAACGATGGAACCGAAGTGGCAGGATGCATATTAGTAACTGCCTGCTAGGCCACTGGTACTCGCACTAAGACTAGCCACAATGGGGGTATCATAGGTGGTATCATGCATGTCATGTTGGCAAAAAAGCTGACGTGTCACTGTAATTAATGATGAGAGAGGTGATAGTGGTATCATAGGTAGATACCGTAACATAACGGATTCCAATGCAATATGGTCTACAACCTAATAAATGTAGCATTGTATGATACCACAATTATGTTACTACCCATTGTGGAGGTAGTAACATAGACTAGTATCATATGCATGATACTAGTATATGATACTCCCCATTGTGACTAGTCTAATGCGCGCATTGGTGTTTTTACTTTTTAATGGTATGAAAAAATAGTACTCCCTCCGTCGTTACTAGTTTCTGGGCACTACCCCATAGTCCCAAAACCGCACACCTTTCGATGCACACATTTAATTCCTTCTCAATTAGTGGATGGTTTCATATTTTTTTAATTTTTTAATTAATTGTGGTCATTTGAACTCGATTGTGGTAGCTCACCTGCCTAAGGCTTTTTTCATGAAAATATTCGTATACCAAGTTTAGTACTTTTCCTATCGTAACCATGTCACCTAAAAAGACAACATGTGCATGTTTCATATTTTTTCGATTTCTTAATAGTTGTGCTCATTTGAATGTTGGTCAAACCTCAAGTAACCACGTTGATCCGCTAAAACCCCCGCAATCCCTCTCCAAACCCTAGCCGCGATCTCTGACCGTTAGATCTTACCCTAGCGCATAACTGTGGTCGTCAGATCGGTCGAACCCCGAGATGCTCGTTCTACAAAGTGATGGCCGCGTACATAGGGACTAGGCAATCTCTCTGTCACCCAAAGAATGTGATCGTTACCCGCTGACAAGTGGACCGCGCCGTACCAGGTGGGTCTGTAAGCTCACCCACAATTTGCCTCCTCTCTTCCGCAACAAAATCAATCTTATTTATTGTATCAACTTCACACGAAATGGGGATTTTGGCACTTAAAAGGATAAAGAAATAAAAAAACTTGGAATCTTGCTTACAACAAAATATGCATACCCACATATAAAATTCTTCTCAAGTGGCCTATATAAGCCTAATATCAACATCCCACGCGCGGGGCAACAAACATAATATAAATTATTTGCACATAATATCAACATTTTTCAACGGTCTATTTCTTATTCACAAGATGAATTGAAAGATTAAGTTCATCGCCACTACAAAGTACAAACATGTAGCAACCTTCTTCTTCCTCTGGTGGAAATTTTGACCTTTGGGTCGATAGGATGGATAACAAACAGCATTAGTGAGGACACATTGGGTTGCAATTGCAAGTGGATTGTATAGTAGGATTTTTGAAACATATGAAAAGGAAAAACAGAGGATTGGGATGATCATATGCATTTCAATTCCTACATGATTTCAAAATGCATGTGGCGCCTTAGTTTTGCGTGCATGAACTAATCCATGAATATTCTGTCATAAAAATGATACCATTATAATCTTTATTTGAATACTAAATTACAATACAAGGGTATATTTTTCAAAGCATATAACTAAAAAAAATTGTTGCTCAAACTCGGTGAACCACTCGTTTATAAGTAGGATTGCGCCGTACCTCACCAAAATAATGTTAATTTTGAGGCTTTTCTAAAGTCAAATGGAGATCATAAAAAAACCTACTTGACTTCAAAATGGCCCCAAGATTAAACAATAAATATTTCGAACTTCATTACAAATATTCCGTTGATATTTTTGTCTAAATTGTGCTCAACATTTAATTTCTTTTGTTTAGAGATAATTTGTTGATTAGTATGTCGTTAATTTGGAAGATTATGATTTAAGTTTATAAACTGATTAGGAAACTGAAACTTACTACTAATAATGAATTAGGAAACTGAAATTTATATACTGATTTGAAGAAGGAGCATTACAAAAGATTTTCATTATATAAACTAGTACTACTCCGTACCATCCTACAACTAGTACTACTCCTTCTTCGCCGGCGATGGGCTCCTACTTCCTTTGCCTCTTCGCCGGCGGTGCTGCGCCCCCATCGTCATCGTCCTCCTCCTCCTCCTCCTCCTCCTCCTCCTCCTCCTCCTCCTCCTCGTCCGCCTCCTCGCCGGAGTCCTCCTCCTCCTCATCGGAGTAGTCTACTGGCGGCTCCTCTTCCTCGTCGCTGGAGTCGTCGCCATTGCCGTCGCCATCGCCCTCGCCCTCACTATCGTCGTCGCCATGGCCGTCGCCGTCGCCCT
Source organism: Poa pratensis (assembly GCA_947311845.1). NCBI lineage: Eukaryota > Viridiplantae > Streptophyta > Magnoliopsida > Poales > Poaceae > Poa > Poa pratensis. The sequence goes on along the minus strand of CAMZMU010000033.1, from coordinate 45,210,912 downwards.
CGCTATCGTCGTCGCTTTCCTGCTGGCCACCCTCCCACCAGTTGGGATCACCCCGGTCATCGGCGCTAGGGTCATCGCTAGGTACATTGCGCCACCACTCATTGTCCGACATGGCTGTTAAGGAGAGGAAGAGAGAAGATCGGGGTTTTTTGGGAGAGAAGAACTGCTTTTGGAACAGTTGGAACCGCGATGGGAAAGGAGAATAAATGCGAGGGCACGTAGATCGATAACCGCGTGCCTGGGGAAATGAACAGACGTCCCGCATAGATTGCTTCGTACAGTACTCCGTATTTTGCCAAGACCAGTGTGACAAGGGACTGTACATACAGCATATATTCGCAATCGATGACTGCAATGGCGTTCAGATGAATGACAGGCAAGTAAATGTTCACCACGTCATCTAGAGCATGTAGACGCGTGTTGTACATGTGTCAACCAGTTGACGTGCATTGACGTTTTGGTCAAATTGACTGCAATTGGGAACGTCGTGATCCATCTATAGACATGTTGCAACCATGTTTTGCTTGAACTGACGCGATAATTTATGTTTACCTGCAACCCTGCATACGTGCATTCGCGTCATACCACCAAGCGTGAATTGGACGCGAACTCGCACACGAAAAAAGAAAACTGGTGTATTGCATGTTTATGATTTCTCCTTGATACTACTAAAAAGGAATATTCCACTGGGTTTTCCTTTTTGAATGTTTCTCGATTTATGTGATTTTTTCATCAGTAAATGATGTTAAACTCATTTAAGTTCAGATCCATCTTATTCACCCAAATTAAAATGAAGCTTCAATGAAGTTCAAGATTTATTTTATGTTTCAAAAATCCCTCCCTCACTTTCCTTGAACTGTATACAATCTCGTTCATGGTAGCTGATCATTTGTATGAAGGGTTTTAAGTAAACTATATGCGGAACAAGTTTATTTTTTTATGGCGAGTATCTCACATAAGACGACAATGTGCGCGTGTTTCATATTTTTCGATTTTTTTAATTTGTTGTTGTGCTCATTTGAACTCGATCACGGTAGCTCACCCGTGGTAGGTCTTTTTTTAATATTTTTACCATAACTATGTCACATAAAATGACAATGTGCGCATGTGTTTCATATTTTTTTATTGTTCTTATCGAATTAGTGTTGCTCGTTAGAATGTTGGTCAACCTCAGATAACACCGGTTGACCCGCTCAAAACCGTGCATTCGCTCTCCAAACCCTAGCGGTTATCTCTGATGTTGGATCATACCTAAGCCGCCGAACCGCGTTCGTTAGATTGGTCAAACCCGAGAGTCTGGAAAAGAGAATTGCGTTCTATAACCGCTATGGTATCTCAGCGCAGCATATATATATAGTTAGTAAGCATGCTATTTTGCTAATATATAGCACCATAGCAAGCAAAAGTAGTTAAATTTTGTGTGGACTCTGCGAATTTGTTATAGCGTCCTATTTTTCCATGGGAAATATTGGAGCTGCCCGTGATACGTCGTGCAAGAGAAAAAAACTGGCATCGAGTTACTCTGATATTCTGATGCCATATATATATCCTCGTTAAAAAAGGTTCATCAATGCCACAATAACTGCTACAAATTAAAAAAAGTGAATGCACATAGATATGTGAGCATTAAGTGAGGACATACTGGGCTGCAATTGCAACTAGACTGTATAGTATGATTTACGAAACGTATGAATAGGAAAAACAGAGGATTGGGATGATCATATGCATTTCAATTCCCACATGATTTCAAAATGCATGTGGTGCCTTAGATTTGCATGAACGAACTAATCTATGAAAATTATGGCAAAGAAAGGACACTATCAGAATCTTTATTTGAATAAGAATCCAAGGGTATATTTTTCAAAGAATATAACAACAAAAAAAGTTGGTCAAATTGATGGTGAAACTCGGTGCACGCAAAACAAGGACGCCACCTATTTTTCTTTACAGACGACTCCAGAATGCATTATTTTTGGAAATTCAAAGTTGTACCCGAGCTCATGCATGCTTATGCTTCTGGTCGAGTACGAAATTGGAAAAAAATACATGAAAACACTTTTAAAAATTATGAAAAAAATTCAGAGACGAACATGTTACTGTTTCCTACATACGTGCAAAGTTTCGTAAAGAAAAATGACACATTTTTTGCTCTGTGCAAAAAAGACGAAATTACTGGCTAACATGTATATAGATATGTCTTTTCTAGGGTACTGTTTTTTGGCTTTTTGCGCACAGAGCACAAACAAAGTAATTTCTTGACGAAACATGGCACGTATGTAGAACACTTTGACAAGTTCATTTGTTTCAGAATTTTTTTATGTGTTTATATATTTTCTTCGAATTTCGTGCTGAACCAGGAGCATGTGTGCTCGGGAGCCAAACCTGCTCTCCCTTTTCTTGTATTTCTTGGACTACAGCCAATTTCAAAATCTAGCTGAGCGCCAAAAGTTCCCGCCTATTTCGATTCCAAGATTTAGCTTCCTGTTCTACCCCTTGCATAGAAGACCCAACGTCCATACTAAGTCGGTGGGTGGGTGGGCTTGATCGTAATTTCCGGTTTAGCACCGACGTACAGCTCGATAGTCCTCCCCAATCCTCTCCCTCTCCCACTCGCACTCTCTCTCAGTCTCTCTCTCTGTCTCTCTCTCGCACCCACACACACACCGGACCACCGCATCGAACATCCCGGACGCACTTCGGCGGCCTACTTGGCACACCTCGAATGCCCCAGATCCACGGGGCTATTAGGAGTCGGGAAGTATATCTGCTTCACCTAACCTCCTGTCCAGCGCGCCGAACTACTCATCCAATGCCTCAGATCTAGTTCCCGACAGACACCGAAAACCGCAGCACCCTCTGTGACCTCGGCCTGATCCGCGCTGACGATGATTGAGCGTAAACGCCGCCACGACCAAGGTAACCAGATCTCCCTGCACCTTACTGTCTGCTAGCAATATAGAAAGTTCAAGCTTCCCGCAGTGAACTGTGTTTCTGTATTCCTGATATATTACTAACTGATAAGGGGTTGCCCGATCTTCTCAGTGAGCCGATGATGGATGGATGATGGATATGTAGATAACTCGCGAGATGCTCTCGAACTCTCCGGCTGCTCCCCTGTTGCCAATGCAACAGCTCTTCAACCCAATGGATATTCGCAACACCACACGCTTGCGCAACGTAGCCGCCGACCACGAGCGGTTCTGCAATCTCCCAATTCCCAGTGGAACGACAGATCACACTCAAACTTCGGTAACAATAATCTCCAGAGCGCAGCACAGTGGAGAGGTTGAATTCCTGAGTGCAACATAGAGGAACTCGAAGATAGATGAAAGCTTCAAGCAATTCAATCTAGGGTTTATCTTTAAACGTGGTCTAGGGTTTACATAGAGGTTCCTAAGTATATATGGGGGCTGGGGGATCAATCCCACGCCCAAAAACACGACCTAGTTCGACTCAAACCGGATACAAACCGACCTAAAACGGTTCGGTCTCGAAAAAGGCACGCAGGCCCGTTTTCACTAAATCGGATAATCCGAGTCTCGGGTAAATCGGATAATCCGATTGGCTACAGTACCTCTGGGCGTATTCCACGACTTAAATCGGATAATCCGAGTTACGGGAAAATCGGATATTCCGACTGACTCCAGTACCTCCGTGCGTAATCCAGTGCTCAACCGGATATTCCGGTTCAAGGGTGAACCGGATATTCCGATTGACTCCAGAACTCTTCTTCTCCGTCTTCCCCTCTTGCGCATGCCTCCCGCTCCTCCCTCGCGCCATTGGGGACGTCGTGCTCCAATCCTTGCTGCTCCTCTAGCCCTCCGTCAACGCTTGTGTTATCAATAACCCTGATCATACACAAGTGCATAGATTTAGGCAGTATAAAGTTCTCATTATCACAAACATCGAATTCAACTAAGAGTGAGTTCACCTGTTGTCCAAGTAGCTTGGCACGAGCTCTTGTCATTGGTCCAATCCTCACTTCATTGGGCTTGTCTTGAACAGCAACATCATCAATGGAAGAAAATGGTAAAGGACTAGGGATGTCCTCATCATCCTCCCCCCTTGAAAAGGCGTCGACCCCGACGCGTCAAGGTACTCTTCAGCATATGGCGTCAAATCAGCAACGTTGAACGTATTACTCACGCCAAACTCAGTAGTAGGAAGATCTATCTTGTATGCATTATCATTTATCTTGGCAAGAACCTTGAACGGACCATCACCACGCGGCATCAACTTGGACTTGCGCTGAACAGGAAATCTGTCTTTGCGAAAGTGCACCCAAACCATGTCGCCGGGTTGAAAGATCACCTCCTTTCTCTTCTTGTTTACACGAGCTGCATTGTACTTGCCTTTCTTCTCAATAGCTTCTTAGTCTTCTCATGTATCTTCTTCACAAAATCTGCACGCTTCGATGCCTCCATGTTGACTCTCTCATGTAACGGAAGCGGCAGCAAATCAAGCGGAGTAATGGGTTTGAAACCATACACCACCTCAAACGGACACAATTGCGTGGTTGAGTGTACCGCCCTGTTGTATGCAAACTCCACATGCGGCAAACACTCCTCCCACACACGCAGATTCTTCTTGACCATTGTCCGCAGCAACGCCGAAAGTGTGCGGTTCACCACCTCCGTCTGACCATCAGTTTGGGGATGACAAGTGGTACTAAACAGCAGCTTCGTTCCCAGCTTGCCCCAAAGTGTCTTCCAGAAGTAGCTCATGAACTTCACATCACGGTCAGAAACGATCGTCTTGGGTACTCCATGTATGCGCACGATCTCCCTGAAAAACAGGTCAGCAATATGCGACGCATCGTCGCTTTTGTGGCAGGCAATAAAATGTGACATCTTAGAAAAACGATCCACTACCACAAAAATAGAATCATGTCCTCTCCTGGTTCTAGGCAATCCTAACACAAAATCCATGCTTATGTCCTCCCATGGAGTTGTAGGTGCAGGAAGAGGAGTATACAAACCATGAGGCTTCAGTTTGGACTTTGCCTTGTTGCAAGTGATGCAACGCTTCACAAACCTGTCCACATCACGCCTCATGCGTGGCCAATAAAAGTGATCAGCCAACATCAGCAACGTCTTCTCACGTCCAAAGTGTCCCATCAAACCGCCACCATGTGATTCCTGCAACAACAGCAAACGCACGGACGACTCGGGCACACATAATTTATTAGCTCTAAACAAGTATCCATCATGCATATGGTATTTTTCCCAAGCTTTCACATCAGAACACTTAGCAAAAGGCATGGAAAAATCAGTATCATTAGCATATAAATCACGCAAACTCTCTAAACCAGGAACTTGAACATCTAAGTGTGTCAAAAGCATGCTTTTCCTAGAGAGTGCATCAGCAACCACGTTCTCTTTGCCTTTCTTATACTTAATAATGTATGGGAAGGATTCAATGAACTCAACCCATTTAGCATGACGTTTATTCAAGTTAGATTGGCACTTCAATATTTCAAAGCTTCATGATCAGAATGTATGATAAATTCCTTTGGCCACAAATAATGTTGCCAAACCTCAAGAACACGAACAAGAGCATACAATTCTTTATCATAAACAGGATAGTTCAATTGTGCACCATTCAATTTTTCAGAAAAATATGCAATTGGTTTACCCTCTTGCATCAACACACCTCCTATTCCAATGCCACTAGCATCACATTCAATATCAAATTGCTTATTGAAATTAGGAAGCATAAGTAACGGTGCAGAAATCAAACGTTTCAATTCATCAAATGCAGCATCTTGGGCAGCGCCCCACAAACGCAACACCTTTCTTAGTAAGATCATTCAAGGTGCAGCAATAGTACTAAAGTCTCTCACAAAGCGTCGATAAAAACCAGCAAGACCAAGAAAACTCGTAATTGTCAATTCATGGGGTAGGCCAATTTTAATAGCTTCAATTTTAGATTCATCTACCTCGACCCATGCTTAGAAACAACAAATCCCAGAAAATGACCTTGTCTTTGCAAAACGTGCATTTAGCAAGATTACCATAGAGCTTATTATCACGCAGCACTTGCAAAACTTGTCGAATATGATCAATATGTTCAGTTTCATTGTGGCTATAATCAAATATCATCAAAATATACTACCACAAATTTACCAATAAAATGCCTCAAAACATGATTCATCAATCTCATGAAAGTACTAGGTGCATTAGTTAAACCAAAGGGCATCACTAACCACTCATATAAACCGAATTTTGTTTTGAAAGCAGTTTTCCATTCATCTCCTTCTTTCATCCTAATTTGATGATAACCACTACGCAAATCAATTTTAGAGAAGATAACAGCACCACTAAGTTCATCTAACATGTCATCCAAGCGTGGAATAGGGTGTCGATAACGAATAGTGATGTTATTAATCGCTCTACAATCTACGCACATGCGCCATGTACCATCTTTCTTAGGGACCAAAATAACAGGAACAACACAAGGACTTAAGCTCACCCGAACATACCCTTTGTCAAGAAGCTCTTGTACTTGTCGCTGTATCTCCTTTGTTTCCTCGGGTTGGTCCTATAGGGAGCTCGGTTTGGAAGTGTGGCTCCTGGAATCAAGTCAATTTGATGCTCAATACCCCGCATTGGTGGCAAACCAGCGGGCACTTCCTCCGGAAACACGTCACCAAAATCCTGCAAAACATCAGAAACACCAATAGAGAGAGGGGTCATGTCGTTAGAAACAAGAATTTCCCCCTTGCACATAAGCACAATGGGTACTAGAGTGGGATCCTCACGAAACTCTCTCAAATCAGATTTGGTGGCTAACATTACTAATTTTTCTCTCCCTCACTTTTCTTTTTACCACTCGAATTTGGCTGGTGGCTCTCACTCACCGAAGGTGGAGTCTCTCTACTAGCTAATCTCTCACTCATCCTCACGGTGAACCTCAACCTTTTGACGAGAATCATTTACAATATCTTGCGGTGTCAAAGGTCTCAAAAGAATCTCCTTGCCTGCCAATTGAGCTGATATGTGTTGGATCTCCCATTGTGACGTACATCACGATCATACTGCCAAGGACGTCCCAACAACAAATGGCACACCGTCATAGGAACTACATCACACTCAACGGTGTCCTTATACGGTCCAATCTGAAACTCAATACGCACGATATGATTGATCTTCACTTCTCCACTATCCGTCAACCACTGAATAAAATACGGATGTGGGTGCGGTAAATATTTCAATTTCAGTTTCTGACAAAGCTCTTTACTAGCCAAATTGTGGCAGCTGCCACCATCAATGATCACCTTGCACGACCTACCATTACCAACAGCAGCTCTTGTTTGAAACAAATTGCAGCGCTGCTCCGCAGGACTAGGTGTAACACTCAATGCTCTAGGTGTGCAAACAATAGATGGCAAGTGTGTAGCATCAGCATAATGTAAGCCATCTCAGTCTCCTCCGGCGAATCAGGATCAGCCTCATCACCACTCTCATATTCTCCCGTATCCTCATTGATCAACATCACCTTTTTGTTTGGACAATCACGCTTGAAGTGACCCTTGCCTCCACACGTATGGCAGTTCATATCACGTGTGCGGGCTGTAGAACTAGAAGAACCCGTACCACTAGCTGCAGGCTGCGGTGCCGGTTTAACAGGAGGGGCAACCGAAACTGATTTGGAGGGTGTAGCAGGACCACGGGAACTAGCAACAGGACTAGGCGATACCGCACTAGGTGTAGTCCGTGGTGTAAAACTTCCTCGCCCATAGGAAGAACGAGGTGCATATTTGGCATCTTCGGCCAACTGTAACTCAGCTTCACGTGCTTGATGCAACAAATCTTGTACATCGCCATATTGATGATGACGCACAATTCGCTTGATACTAACACTCAAACCTGATAAGAAACGCTGCATGGTTTGTTCAGGTTCTTCTCGCACTTTAGCACGCTGCATGATCATCTCCATCTCCTTGTAGTACTCATCAACGGACAGGGTGCCTTGCTTCAAATTCTGCAACTTGTCATATAAAGAACGGATGTAATTACGAGGGATAAAACGATGACGCATCTCGGCCTTCATCTCGCGCCAAGAAAGAATGGGCACGTCATTAGCATCACGCCTAGCATTCACAAGTCCGTCCCACCACAGCAAAGCATACCCATCAAACTCAGAAGATGCGAGCTTGATTTTTCTATCTTCAGTACAGTCATGCAAACGCCATAATTTTTCCATCTTCAGCTCCCAATTGATGTATTCTTCCACGTCAATAGAACCTTCAAATTTAGGAATGCTGAATTTTGGTTTGCTCAGCACATCATCATCACCATGGGCTGCATGACCAAGATTACGGCGTGCACCAAGAGGCGCAAAACCTCGACCAGGAGGTACAGCAGCTCTACCGACGCCACGCCCAGCATTAGCATGTGGCATCCGAGCAGGATCATCCTCCGCAAACTCCTCAGCATCAATGTCATCTCCGGATTACCATGAACACTTGCATCATCCGCAGGCTGGTTCTGACGCTGCGTCAACCCCTGCACGGCACGAGTCAAAGTAGCAAGATTCGCCTGTATGGTAGTCAACGTAGCCGCAGAATCATTAGCTGTTTGTAGCACAGTCTCAAGCTTCACATCCGTGGCAGTCAAATCAGATTGTATCTTATCACACTGGTTACTGAACTGCCGGGATAAGTGATCACGAAGAGCCTCATACTCTCTCCAAGAAACAGTCGCTGTTCCAGCCTTCGTTTGCCTCACCACACTATCTATTTCCTCATCTGAAGACATGATTAGTGCACACAAGAATATATGTAGATATGTGGAAAACTCTCAACTCACTCAAAACCGAAAGAAATAATGGATCTTACCGTTCCAAAGTGAATTAGGATAGCTTACCAACTTGTATGAGCAGTACGTGCACGGATGTGATGCAGCGAATATTATGGGTATCAAAGTGTCACACAACAAAACCAGGGTATTTTAGTGGAGCTTGGTAGGGATACCTAACTACACCAATTTACAAATCCTAGTGCTGATCGTATGACACACTGGAAACGCACACGGTGGAGATAAACGGGGCAAAGCAACTATGAACAAGAGTGTCACAATGCACAAGAGAGACACTAGCAAAAGCTCAAAGTATAAGGGCACAAGATTGCTCAACTCTACTAGTATCCAACAGCACGAAAAACAGCTCCACAGTCCACAAATTTCAGCTTCTTTTCCAAGTTCTCTTTCTCTGATTTTATTTATACTTCTTTTCTATTTTACCCAACAGCAATGTAGTCAACTTTCGGAGCACTGTAGCTACAGTAGAAATTTTCTCAAACCGAAAAGAAAGTGCATACAAAACTTTCCTAATTGAGCAGCCCTAGAGCAAAGAATATGCTAGTCTCGTAGGTAAGTTCCTACACCAAAAGAAAGGCTTGCTAGGGTTGCAAAACGGACAGGAAAAGGATTCTATATGGACTCGGATCAAGAACACGAAATTACGGTACGCAAATCGGATATTCCGATTCACAAGGCAATCGGATATTCTGACTCGAAAACGAACTGATTTTTTTTTTTGGTATTTTTCTGTTTAGACGCCGACTCAAACGTGTAAACGAAGACACAACCAGAACCTAGACTGCTACGACTCGAATTAGACAAGCTACGCAAAGGAAAAAAAACGACCAGCAACTAAAACTTGTAAACTGATGCAATCTAGGGTTATGGCGAAATCTAAACCTAATATTTTTGTGAGGCTTTTTCTGTATAGGACGAAAAACAGTAAATCTACGGGGATGGATTTGTGGATGCTCACCGAGTAAACGCTGGAAATCTGATACCAAGATGATAAGGGGTTGCCCGATCTTCTCAGTGAGCCGATGATGGATGGATGATGGATATGTAGATAACTCGCGAGATGCTCTCGAACTCTCCGGCTGCTCCCCTGTTGCCAATGCAACAGCTCTTCAACCCAATGGATATTCGCAACACCACATGCTTGCACAATGTAGCCACCAACCACGAGCGGTTATGCAATCTCCCAATTCCCAGTGGAACGACAGATCACACTCAAACTTCGGTAACAATAATCTCCAGAGCGCAACACAGTGGAGAGGTTGAATTCCTGAGCGCAACACAGAGGAACTCGAAGATAGATGAAAGCTTCAAGCAATTCAATCTAGGGTTTATCTTTAAACGTGGTCTAGGGTTTACATAGAGGTTCCTAAGTATATATGGGGGCTGGGGGATCAATCCCACGCCCAAAAACACGACCTAGTTCGACTCAAACCGGATACAAACCGACCTTAAACGGTTCGGTCTCGAAAAAGGCACGCAGGCCCATTTTCACTAAATCGGATAATCCGAGTCTCGGGTAAATCGGATAATCCGATTGGCTACAGTACCTCTGGGCGTATTCCACGACTTAAATCGGATAATCCGAGTTACGGGAAAATCGGATATTCCGACTGACTCCAGTACCTCCGTGCGTAATCCAGTGCTCAACCGGATATTCCGGTTCAAGGGTGAACCGGATATTCCGATTGACTCCAGAACTCTTCTTCTCCGTCTTCCCCTCTTGCGCATGCCTCTCGCTCCTCCCTCGCGCCATTAGGGACGTCGTGCTCCAATCCTTGCTGCTCCTCTAGCGCTCCATCAACGCTTGTGTTATCAATAACCCTGATCATACACAAGTGCATAGATTTAGGAAGTATAAAGTTCTCATTATCACAAACATCGAATTCAACTAAGAGTGAGTTCACCTGTTGTCCAAGTAGCTTGGCACGAGCTCTTGTCATTGGTCCAATCCTCACTTCATTGGGCTTGTCTTGAACAGCAACATCATCAATGGAAGAAAATGGTAAAGGACTAGGGATGTCCTCATCACTAACTCACAAGTGCTTTAATTGATACATACCTCTTCCTAAATGACAATGTAAACACGATGTATTTGGGTTGAACTGCGTTTATCTAATTCATGTCAAATTGGAAGTCACTAAACATGTTGATCTGCATTCCCAGCTCTCAAATTATGCCACTGTAATATCTATCTCGTTCGCCAGTAGCTGCTTGCTGTTATGTTGTTGATCTCAAAATTTAAGGCAATGAACATGTTTTGTTTGCATACTCTGGCTCTCTACACTACAAGTTCACAAGTTATTCCATTACAGTATAATTCTTACCTTGTTCGTCCTAAGCTAGTACACTAGTTGCCTGCTATTATATATTTGATGCCAAATTTTAAGACACTAAACATGTTGATCGGCTTTACCTGCTCTACGAATTCACACATTATGCAATTATAATTCCCATCTGGTTCATCCTATGCTGCGACACTAGCTGCCTGCTACTACGTAGATCATGCCAAATTTATAAGTCACTACACATGTTGGTATGCATTCCCTGCTGTACAAGTTCACAAGTTATGCCATTATATAAGGGCCTCTTTGATTCGCATGATTGTAAAATCGCAAGAATAGGAAAAAGGTAGGATTGTTTTGTCATCTACACTTCAATCATACCAGAATTTACGTAACCAAAATTCGTTTGATTAAGTCACAGGAAAAGCAAAGGATTTTTAAAGGAGGTATGAGTGGGTGTTAGATTTCCTATAGGAAATTGTGCAAATGATTTCTTAGGTATATTCGTATATCTTTTAATCCAACAAATCAAACAACCACCATAAGTGAAAATCTGAAGTATTTCAATCCTTCAAAATTCTTGTGCAAATCCTTTAGTTCAAAGAGGCCCTAAATTTCTGGTTCTTCCTAAGAGCTGCCTGCTAATAGGCTGTTATGGAGTTTTTTAAGTAACCAAACTTGTGTTTTGCATTACTAGTTCACAAATTCTGCCATTTTAGTATCTCTATGGCCTTACAAGTTCACAAGTTATGCCATTACAATACCTAGTGGTTCGTCCTAAGCTTATAGAGTAGCTGCTTGCCTAGTTCATCGCTAAATTTAAGCACCGTGCATGTTTATTTCCATACTCTGATCTTCAAGTTCACATGTCATGCTATTATAATTTCTTTGTGGTTCGTCCTAGGCTACTACTGTAGCTGCTTGCCATTATGTAGTTCATCAAAACTGAACATGTTCGTTTGCATTTTCTACCTCTATTCTGAATTTGATGCAAATTTTAAGTCACTAAACATGTTGATCTGCTTTCCTTGCTCTACGAGTTCACGCATTATGCAATTATAAATTATTATCCGGTTCGTCCTATGCTACGACACTAGCTGCCTGGTATTATGTAGATCATACCAAATTTTAACTTTTAAGTCACTACAAATGTTGGTATGCATTCCCTGCTCTACAAGTTCACGTGTTAAGCCATTATAAATTCTCTGGTTCTTCCTAAGAGCAGACTGCTGTTAGGCAAATTAATGAAAAAATTTAAGTCACTGAACTTGTTGGTTTGCATTCCTTGTTCACAAAATCTGCCATTGTAATAGCCCTATGGTTCATCCTAAACTAGTACAGTAAGTAGCTGTGTTGCCTAGTTTATCGCAAATTTTGAAGCACTGATCATGTTTGCTTGCATACTCTGCTGTACAACTTCTCAAGTTGTGCCGTTACAATACCTACCTGGTTCGTCCTAAGCTTATAGAGTAGCCGGTTGCCTAGTTAATCGCAAAATTTAAGGCATTGTGCATGTTTATTTCCATTCTCTGATCTTCAAGTTCACATGTCATGCTATTATAATTTCTTTGTGGTTCGTCCTAGGCAACTACTGTAGCTGCTTGTCATTATGTAGTTCGTCAAAACTGAACATGTTTGTTTGCATTCTCTACCTCTATTATGAATTTGATGCAAATTTTAAGTCACTAAACATGTTGATCTGCTTTCCTCGCTCTACAAGTTCACGCATTATGCAATTATAAATTACTATCTGGTTCGTCCTATGCTACGACACTAGCTGCCTGGTATTATGTAGATCATACCAAATTTTAACTTTTAAGTCACTACACATGTTGGTATGCATTCGCTGCTCTACATGTTCACGTGTTAAGCCATTATAAATTCTCTGATTCTTCCTAAGAGCAGAGTGCTGTTAGGAAAATTAATGGCAAAATTTAAGTCAATTAACTTCTTGGTTTGCATTCCTTGTTCACAAAATTTGCCATTGTAATATCCCTATGATTCATCCTAAGCTAGTACACTAAGTAGCTGCGTTGCCTAGTTTATCGCAAAGTTTGAAGCACTGATCATGTTTGTTTGCATACTCAGCTGTACAACTTCACAAGTTGTGCCGTTACAATACCTACCTTGTTCGTCCTAAGCTTATAGAGTAGCTGCTTGCCTAGTTAATCGCAAAATTTAAGGCACTGTGCATGTTTGCATTCTCTGCTCTACAAGCTCACGTGTTATGCTATTATAATTTCGATGTGCTTCGCCTAGGCTACTACTGTAGCTGCTTGCCATTAGAGCATCTCCAACAGCCTTTGTATATTGGATTGCTAAAAATTGGTGATAGCAAGAGGAGGGAGAAAGTTTACGAAGCCAATCTAGTTTTTGCTTTCGCAGCCTTTGTATATTCGATTGCTATATTTGCACAAAACGCATGATGACATGTGGGAACAGTTTGTCATAGACACATCGCACACTAAAAGTCTAAAATACGAGTATACGTATACTAGCACAAACTCATATTTAACGACACACGCGTACACGTGAGCACACCTACACGTACACACACGTACGTGTACACGTACACACACATAGCACACACGCACACACTCGTACACATACACTAGCACACACCCACGTTGGCCTGGAATTCGAGCCGAGCCGGCTTGATTCGTTGAACCTCGGTCAACTAACGAGCAAACTCGGCTCGACTCGCTAAACTCGCGAGTTTGCTCCGTTAACTTGTTTAGCTTGGTAAAACTATCAATATGCATTATAATATATTTTATATATAATTATTTCTAATTATTTAGGAATGTACCATTATCACAACTACCAATGATAATATGACACAGTCAAGTCATATGTACTCGTTAAACTATAATAATTCGGAAAAAGTTTTCACAAAGACAAAGATACATGTAAGCCCTTTTTTTAACCGAGTTAAACGAGCTAAATGAGTAGCTCAGAACTTGGCTCGTTTAACTCGAACTCGGCTTTGTTCCATTTTTTTTACCCGTGGGAAGAAATAAAATCTCATCTCGGCTCGTTTAGCAACGAGTTTGAGCCGAGCCGAGTCGAGTTTCAAGCTACTCGTTTAACTCACGAGTTTCGAGCACACGTACAGACGCACGTATACATGACACATACACGCACACACGCACGCACCCAACACACAAGCACGCACGTAGCATACATAAGCACACATTGACCCACTAGTCATTGAGATAAAAAAATATGAAGGGGCCACTTTTGGGATACTTGCTAAAAATTTAGCAAGTGACCTTTGGATTTGCATATATGCATGTGGGAGGAAAGATTTAGCAAGCTTTGTAAAAAAAATGGTGGGGGACCACTTATACAAAGGCTGCTGGAGAAGGTTATTTTTACAAGATTTGTAAAATACCAATTGTGTGCAAATATACAAAGGTTGTTGGAGATGCTCTTATGTAGTTCATCAAAACTGAACATGTTTGTTTGCATTCTCTGCCTCTATGCTCTACAAGTTCACAAGTTATGTCATTACAATTCCTATCAGGTTCATCCTAAGCCAGTACAGTAGTTGCCTGCCATTATGTTTTGATGCTAATTTTAAGTCACTAAACATGTTTATTTGCTTTCCCTGCTGTGCAAGTTCACGCATCATGCAATTATAATTACTATCTGTTTGGTACTATGCTGCGACACTAGCTGCTTGCTATTATGTAGAGCATACTAAATTTTTAGTCATTACACATGTTGGTATGCATTCCCTGATCTACTAGTTCACTCGCTATGCCACTATAAATTCTCTGGTTCTTCCTAAGAGCTGACTGCTCTTACGTCAACTAATCACTAATGGCAAATTTTAAGTCACTGAACTTGTTGCATTTCTAGTTCACAAATTATGCTATTGTAATATTTCTCTGGTTCGTCCTAAGCTATGACAGTAGCGTCCTGCTATTATGTAGCCCAGGGCAAACATTAAGCCACTGAACCTCATTGTTTGCATTCTCTGCTGTACAAGTTCACAAGGTATGCCATTATAATTTCTATCTGGTTTGTCCTAAGCTAGTACAATAGCTGGCTGCTATATTTAAGTTATGGCAAATTTTAAGTCACTAAACTGAACATGTTTGTTTGCATCCGAAGCTAGTACAGTTGTTGCCTGCCATCATGTATTTAATGCCAAATGTTAAGTCATGTGATATCTCCATTATAATTTCTATCTCGTTTGTCGTAAGCTACCATAGTACATGGCTGCTGTTAGGTAGTTCATGACCATTTTTTAAGTCATTCAACTTGCTGGTTTGCATTCCTAGTTCTCCAGTATGTCGTTGTAATATCTATCTGTTTCGTCCTAAGCTACGACAGTAGTTGCCCGCAATTATGTTGTTCAGGCCAAACTTGAAGTCACTGCACATAGTTGCGACTTTCCTAGTTCAATTTCAATAGTTATCCCGTTGTAATATCTTTCTGTATCGTCCTAAGTTACTACCTGTTGTTACATAGTTCTGGGCTAAGCCCAACATGTTAGTTTGCATTCCCTTCTTTACAATTCACAAGTTATGCCATTACAATTCCTATCTGGTTCGTCGTAAGCTAGGACAGTAGTTGCCTGCTATTATGTAGTTTATGGCTTTATGCCAACTTTTATGCCTCGAAAGTCTAAACATCTTAGTTTGTATTCCCTGCTCTACAAGTTCACACATTATGCCAATATAATTTCTACCTAGTTCGTCCCAAGTACCATTGAACATGCCTGCTATTAGGCAGCTCATGCCCAATTTCAGGTCGCGCAACTTGCTGCCCTATATTTAAAGTTCACCAGTAATGCCGTTGTAATAACCATCTGGTTTGTCCTAAGCTACGACAGTGGTTGTCTGGTTTTATGTAGTTCACGTCAAATTGGAAGTCAGTACACATGTTGATCTGCATTCCTGCTCTACAAATTCACACGTTATCCCGAATATTTGAATTTTAACGAAAACTTTCGGTAAATAGTTAAACTGGGAACCAAAAAAATTGAATTCTCGAATTTTGGATTTCAAATTCTTCTGGTAACCTATCGGGATTTTCCGGTAGCCGCGGTAACTGGAAATCCTGACCACCGTCGGGATTTTTTTACCGGTAACCAAAACCCCATTATAATTCCTATCTATCTTGTCATATGCTAGGACTGTAGCGGCTTGCTATTATGTAGTTGATTGCTTTAGGCAAAATTTGAAGTTACCAAACTTAGTGGTTTGCTTACCTAGTTATATTTATGGTTCATCCTAATTCCTAACGATGGCAGTAGCTGTCTGTTATTACATAATTCTGGGCTAAGGCACTGAACATGTTCGTTTGCACTCCCTTCCCTACAAGTTAAGAAGTTATGCCAGTATCATATCATGGTTCGTCCTAAGCTACGACAGCTGGTGTCTGATATTATGTAAACGATGCTAATTTTTATGCAATGTTATAAAAGGCGCCCGCGTAGGCACGCATAAGTTTGGCAAAACGCCTAGCTAGGCCTGGAATTCGAGCCGAGCCAAGCCAGCTCGGCTCGACTTGTTGAAGCTCGGTCAACTAACGAGTTAGCTCGGCTCGACTCGTTTAACAAACTAGTACAAAATTAGAACTCGGCTCAGTTCGGTAAACTCGCGAGTTTGCTCGTTTAGCTCGGTAAAACTATTAACATAAATTATAATATCTTTTATACATAATTGTTTCTAATTATTTGGGAATGTATGATGTAATTATCAAAACAATCAATGACAATATAACACTATCAAGTAATATCTAGTCGTTAAACTATAATTATTAGGTAAAATTGTTCACAAAGACAAGAATATAGGTAACCATATTTTTTTACCGATTTTCTCTTATATGTTGTGGCAGGCGAGCTCCCTTCTGGTAAAAAGGATTTGAGTGGTTAAACGAGCTAAACGAGTAGCTCGGAACTTGGCTCGTTTAACTCGAACTCGTTTATCGTCAAAAATGAAAACTCGGCTCGGCTCGTTTAGCAATGAGTTTGAGTCAAGCCGATTTGAGTTCCGAGCTACTTGTTTAACTCGCGAGTTTCGAGTTTTAATTCCAGCCCTATGCCTAGCGCTTATTGTGCTTAGCAGGCATAATTGCGCATAAGCATGCACTTTCGTCAGAAAAGCGCAAGTCGTTGGCTAAACTCATCATTAACGCCCAGCGCCTTTTTGAACCTTGTTTTTATGTCACTAAACATGTTGGTTAGAATTCCCTGCTCTAATTTCACACGTTCCATTGTAATTTCTATATCTGGCTCGTCCTAAGCTAGTACAGTATGTGCATGCTGTTAGGTAGTTCATGGCAGATTAGAAGTCACTAAATTTCCTGGTTGCATTCCTTGTTCACAAGTGCTCTTTGAGGTTTGTCCGAAGCAACAACTATTATTCTATTTTATTGTGTGTTTATGCAAACTTGAAGTCACTGATCATGTTCGTTTGCATTATCTGATCTACAAGTTCACAACTGACGCCATTATAATTTCTGTCTGGTTTGCCCTATGCTACGAGCCTATGCTAGTAACTGCCTGCTACTATTTCCTGGCTGCTACCATTCTTCTTTCCTGGTGTACACATTTGTATTCAGCACACTGCTACAATTGCGTCAATGCGGTTATTCAAATGTTATAAAACTAACTTTTTCTTTTGTTCCACAGGAGGTCTGACATCATACACGGAGCGTCTTAGAATGATTCACCCCTATAATCTTGTAAGTACCTTTCGCCTTTTTATTGCTTAAATACTGCATGCATACTTTTATCAGATGAACTTGTTTGTGTTTATGCCTGGCCTTACATTTATGCAGAGGAGGAACAATGAAGTACAAGGACCGTCTACCCATGTTCTTGATGCAGTGGACTAATCACTCTGATTTATATGTACTATTCTGAACCCTAAAACCCTGCTTACATTCAGTACACAGTAGAGTATTTCAGCTGCATTTCACAGCATTTGATCTTATTTTGTTGTTCAGTGCGTCAAGGCACTTAATCTTCAGAAGATTCAGAGTAGAAGTCTTCTCAGCAGCAGCACACATGTCACCCAGGAAGCAATGCTGAAGCTACCCATGTACCAGTATTGAGGTGATTCAAGTTCCAGAGAAGAAATGACCCAAGGCAGAAATGCAGAAGACCCTGAAGCAAGAAGTTGCAGGAAACCCCACTCTCTGTCAGAAAAAGTCATCCAAGGACCAAGATGAAGAATTGCACTAGTGTGCTAGCAAAGATGACCCTAGAGGAGATAAGACCAAAGTTTGAATGAGCTAAGAGGGAAGGATCAACTTGGGGATGAAGGAAGCCTAAAAAGGCAAGAAGGCAAAAAGGAGGAAACACCCCATGTGCAAGAAAGGAAGGGAAGCTTCACCTCCTCACCACCTCGGGTCACACCTCCACCACAAATGGAAAAAGGTGTATAAAGCTACCACACCACCGCAGCAACCCACCATACCATCCACCACATTCCTCTCATACCCATCCACTCCATCATCCATAGCCTTCCACCACCATCTCATACACCACTCCACCTTTTCGGCCACCAACACTCCCATCTTCCCACCAACCACCAAGAACCTCAAGAGCACCAAGAACAGCAAGCAAGAAGAAGAACAAGATGAACATGGAGACCAGGAGAAGAAGCCCAAGGCCATGGCGATCGGAAGCACATGATCTGCAACTCTGCATCTACCCCTGTCTTCCTCTCTGCTTCATCTACTTCGACAAGGTTTCAGTGAGCAATAGCCAAGGAAACTTTCTCCGATTCTCTGTGTAAACTGAGTAGAAACTAGTAGATCATCCATCTGTGTGTAGATCTTGTTGGATTTGGATGTTGCAGTGAATTGAGTGACACAATTCTCTGTTTATCTGAAGTTTACATGATATGTGCATGATTTGCTTGATCTGTGGCATGTATGACTATTCTCTACATGTTTGAATGTTGCAATATCTTCCCTAGCCTCCATTTGTGTCGCAGCAGTGGAACATGGGGGAATCTTTCTCTTGTTAAAGACAATATCTTTCATGTATTTTGAATAGGGAGGTAACTTAATAGCATAAGTTAAAGGAATTTGCAAAAACAAAGGTTTCATCCATCACAAAATTTATTATAATGTTCTTCTTCCTTAGATTTGTGTTTCTTATTAGGAAAAGGCATTTGCTTTTGCACCCAAGGTTCTCTTTCATTACCATGTTTCTTAGCAAGAAAATCTTCTTTAGTGTACTTTTTGTTTTTAGAATGCTTTTCAGGTTCCTTTTCACTTTCCCCTTTATCAGAAACATCGTTCTTATCTTTATCACTGGCATGTTCATTACCACTCTCAGTTTCAGCATCAGAGATAGATATACTATTTGGATCATTAACATGCTCATTGTCTTTAATGGGTTCAGGAGATTCCTCAACATGTTTATGTTTCTTCTTCTTCTTCTTTTTCTTAGAAGGAGTAGTAGTTTCATTAGCTAGTTGAGAATCTTGCTCAATTCTTTTAGGATGTCCCTCAAGATATAACGGATCCTGAGTGGAAGCACCACCTCTAGTTTCTATACCAAAAGCATGTTTATCATTTTCTCTAGAAGCATTAACTAGCAAATCTTTTTGCACTTTAGTCAATTGTTCAATTTGAGTTTGAACCATATGAAAATGTTTAATAAGTATTTTAACATCATTAGCAGTTCTTTCCAAAACATCATGCAAATTATCAATAACATGAGATTCTTTACCAGGCTATTTTGTATTCTATATTGAAATTATTTTGCTTAACAATAAAATTATCAAACTCATCTAAGCATTGATCAGGAGGTTTAGAATAAGGGCTATCTCTATCATCAAAGTGTTGGAGAGAGTGTACCTCAACCATGGATGGGTGAGGAATTGGCTTACACAATTCTTCTATAGGTGGAACATTTTTCACATCTTCAGATTTAAGACCTTTCTCCTTAAGAGATTTCTTGGCTTCTCTCATTTCTTCATCATTTAGTTCAAACATTCCTCTTTTCCTCGGTGTAGGTACCGGAGTTGGTTCAGGCAGGGTCCAATCATCATGATTTTGACTTATCTTCGCCATTAATTCCTCGGCTTCATCTGGAGTTCTTTTCCTTGAAAACATAGCCAGCACAACTATCCAGGTATGTCCTAGATTCAACAGTTAGTCCATTATAAAAGAAGTTCATTTTTAGCTAGTTGATGTCCAGGCCGAGCTCTAATTAAAGAACAAAACCTTGCCCAAGATTCAGGGATTTTCTCTTCCTCGGTTTGCTTAAAGTTAAAAAAAATCTGTAAAGCAGCATGTTGAGCACTAGCAGGAAAATATTTCTGAAATAAAACATTGACCAAACCCATAGGACTCTCTATAGATCCAGGAGATAAATTATTAAACCAAGTTTTAGCTTCATCTTTAAGTGAGAAAGGGAAAATTTTAGTAACAAAGTAACTGCGTTTCTTAATATCATCAGAAAACAAACTACTTAGAGTAGAGAGAGTGTTCATATGATCCACAACACTTTCATTCCCGGTACCTCGAAAAGGTTCTTTCTCGGCAATAGATATAAGCGACAAGTCCACAGAGAAATCATAATCTTTATCTTGTATATTTATGAGAGATGTAGCAAACTAGCATCAGGAGAAAGTTTATAATTGACAGCACGTCTTTGAGAAGATTTTTAATAGCATTAACATCTTTAGAGGTATCACAATTTATGTATTCATCAATAAATTCATCATCAAGTTCAACATAGGTTTCCTCAAGATCATCACTAATATATTCTCTCGTTTCTGGTGAATAAACAGGTGTAGATGGAGTTTCATTAGGTGTTTCAGTATTTTCAATTTGTCTAGATTTAGCAATTGTAGCATCTAGAAAAGGACCAAGTGAACCTCTTTCATCAAGCATAGTAGAAGCATCATCAAATTCATCAGAAATATTCTCAGATTCAGCAGAAGTAGCAGCACGTGAAACATGTGAATGTGGTGGTGTGACAAGTTGACTTATAACAGATGGCGAATCAAGAGCAGCAGAAGTGTTCAGAGTTGTACCTCTCCTTATAGTGGATGGCAATATGGGAACCTTCTCATCGCGAGGTTTACCCATGATAAATAAATGGCAGCGAACAGAATGACTCCCTAGTGAGCTTATAAATAGAGCTATGCTCCCCGGCAACGGCGCCAGAAAATAATCTTGATGACCCACAAGTATAGGAGATCGCAACAGTTTCGAGGGAAGTAAAACCCAAATTTATTGATTCGACACAAGGGGAGCCAAAGAATATTTATAAGCCTTGACAGATGAATTGTCAGTTCAGCTGCACCAGGAAGTAGACTTGCTCGACACAGTATATCAGTAGCAACAATTTTATGATAGTAGCAGTAGTGAAATAATAGCAGCAGCGAAATAAAGGCAGCAGTAATAATTGAAATAGACAGCAGGATTAAAAATACTGCAGGCATAGGGATGGATGAACGGGCGTTGCATGGATAAGATAATTCATGAAATAGTCATACGTAGGACAATTGCAGGTAAATAATAATAAAGCATCCAAGTAATAATCAATCATATGCATGTGTTCCGTATTTAGTCGTACGTGCTCGCAATGAGAAACTTGCACAACATCTTTTGTCCTACCTGCCCGTTTGCAGCGGGGCCCCAAGGAAAACTACTGGTAATTAAGGTGCTCCTTTTAATAAAGCACCGGAGAAAAGCATTAACACTCCGTGAACACATGTGATCCTCAAGCCACAGCCATCCCCTCCGGTTATCCCAATTTCTGTCACTTTGGGGCCTCGGGTTCTGGACAGTGACGTGTGTATACAACTTATAGATATGATCCAAAACAATAATTATTCTCATGATACAATAACATGTTCAGATCTGAAATCATGGCACTCAGGCCCTAAGTGTCAAGCATTAAGCATAACGAGTTGCAAGAATGACATAAAGTACTAATAATGGATACTAGGCACCATGCCCTAACAATCTTACATCTATTACATGAATGATCTCATCCAATCCCTACCATCCCCTTCAGCCTACAGCGGGGAATTACTCACACATGGATGGGGAAATCATGGATGGTTGATGGAGAGGCGGCGGTGATGATGATGGCGATGATCTCCTCCAATTCCCCGTCCCGGCAGGGTGCCAGAACGGAGTTTCTGATCCTCGAACTAGGGTTTTCGATGGCGGCAGAGCTCTGGAGGTTTTTTTTGAAAAAGCGTCGATCCCCCTGACATTTTTAGGTCAGAGGCAATAAGTAGTCCAAAGGGGAGCGTCGGGGGCCACGCGAGGCGCCCACACAAGGCCTCGGCGCGGCCCTACCTCTGCCGCGCCGAGGGTGCGTGTGGGGCCCCCGTGCTCCGTCTTCGCTTCATCTTCTGGCTCCCTGGGTCTTCTGGAAAAATAGGGCCTCTGTAATTTTTCGGGAATTTTCCCGAAACTTTGACTTTCTGCACAAAAACAAGACACCAGGGCAATTCTGCTGAAAACAGCGTTAATCTGTGTTAGTTATTTCCAAATTACACAAGTTGGAGGAAAAACAACAGCAAAAGTGTTCGAAAAAGTAGATACGTTTTGGACGTATCAAAAGGCTTCGATTCACCACTTCGGTTTGACCATCTGTTTGAGGGTGGTATGCGGTGGAGAAGAGTTGCTTGATTCCCATCTTGGCCATCAATGTCTTCCAAAAGTAGCTCACGAACTTGACATCATGATCCGAAACAATGGTCTTGGGTACTCCATGAAGACGGACGATTTCCCAAAAGAACAAAGTGGCAATATGTGAAGCATCGTCGGTCTTGTTGCATGGTATGAAATGTGCCATCTTAGAGAATCGATCAATGACGACAAATATGGAATCTTTGTTTGTTTTAGTGCGAGGGAGGACTAAGACGAAATCCATAGCAATATCGGACCATGGCTTATGCGGAATGGGTAAAGGAGTATACAAGCCATGAGAATTTAGAGTTGACTTAGCTTTGAGACATGTTGAACATCGGCGAACTAATCGGTTCACGTCACGGTACATGTGGGGCCAAAAGTATTTGGTGGTGAGCATAGCAAAGGTCTTGTCGCGTCCAAAATGTCCCATGAGCGCTCCTCCATGCGATTCATTCAAAAGGAGCAAACGAAGCGAAGACTCGGGAATGCAAAGTTTGTTAGCCTTAAACAAGAAACCTTGATGCAAATAGTAATCACCAACTCCTTTGTGCTCCGAACATTGAGCGAAAATGTCTCCAAAGAAAGCATCAGAAGCATACAAATCCTTTATCTCATCAAGACCTGAAACACTAATGTCAAGACGTGTGAGTAGGTTGGCCTTGCGGGATAGAGCATCCGCAACCACGTTGTCTTTACCTTTCTTGTATTTGATGACAAAGGTAAAAGACTCAATGAACTCAACCCACTTAGCATGTCTTTTGTTCAAATTAGATTGACTTTTCAAATATTTCAAAGATTCGTGATCCGAATGTATGACAAACTCCTTAGGGCAAAGATAGTGTTGCCAAACATCTAAAACACGAACCAAAGCATACAATTCTTTGTCATAAATGGGGTAGTTTAAGAGAGCTCCATCAAGTTTCTCACTATGGTAAGCGATGGGTCTACCGTTTTGCATAAGAACTCCTCCAATTCCCAATCCACTCGCATCACATTCAATCTCAAAAGTTTTCGAAAAATCCGGAAGGGCGAGGAGTGGTGCTTCGGTTAACAACCGCTTGAGCTCATTGAAAGCAAAATCCTGCGCATGTCCCCAAGCGAAAGGTACATTTTTCTTCGTAAGTTCGTGGAGGCGACAAGCAATTGAGGAAAAATCTTTGATGAAACGGCGGTATAATCCGGCAAAACCAAGGAAACGTCTCAACTCCTCAAGGGATGTGGGAAAAGGCCAAGTCCGAATAGCTTGTATCTTTGCATCATCAACCTCAACTCCATCGGACGAGACAACAAAACCCAAGAAAACAAGTTTGTTGGTGGCAAATGTGCACTTAGTAAGATTTGCATAGAGTTTTTCATTGCGAAGAACCAACAAGACTTGAGCAACATGTGAAGTATGTTCTTCCAACGACTTGCTATAAATAAGGATGTCATCAAAGTATACCACCACAAATTTTCCAATGAAAGGACGCAAAACATGATTCATGAGGCGCATAAAAGTGGAGGGTCCGTTGGAAAGACCAAATGGCATGACAAGCCATTCATAAAGACCAAGCTTTGTTTTAAACGCGGTCTTCCATTCATCACCTTCACACATCCTTATTTGGTGGTAACCACTCTTAAGATCAATTTTCGAAAAGATAGAGGAACCGCAAGGCTAATCAAGCATATCATCAAGACGAGGGATAGGATGGGGATACCGCACCGTGATGGCTTTGATGGGGCGACAATCCATGCATAGACGAAGAGTGTTGTCGTGCTTGGGCACCAAGATGACGGGCACGTCGCACGGACTCAAGCTCTCGCGGATGTGTCCCATGGCTAGGAGTTCTTGTATTTGCCGCTCAATCTCCTTGGTCTCCTCGGGGTTGGTGCGGCACGGTGCGCGGTTCGGTAGCGGTGCGCCGGGAACAAGGTCTATGCGATGCTCGATGCCGCGAAGAGGCGGTAGTCCCGGTGGCACTTCTTGAGGGAAGACATCTTCAAATTCCTTCAAAAGAGACATCAAAGGGGAGGAAGGTTTGTAAAGTTGTTAGTCATAGAAACTTCACCCTTGCATATGAGCACATTGTGAAGGGTGGATGGGTTTTCTCTCAGCTCCCTCATCTCTCTTTTGGTGGCAAATAGTGTAAGGTTTGTGGGAACTCTCTTTGAAGTGTCACTCTCATTTGGCTTGTGGCTCTCACTCACTTTATGGTGGATCTCTCGCTCACCACTCTTCTCACTTGACGAACCATCTTGTTGTGCCCGTGCAATAGTCTTGGCGATGTCGGCAATCACTTGACTTGGTGTCATTGGACGTAGGACGAAGGTCTTGTCGTTGCTCTTGAAGCTATAGTAATTAGTCCTTCCATCATGCATAGCACTCTTGTCATATTGCCATGGACGCCCAAGGAGTAGATGACACACGGACATAGGCACAACATCACAATCAACTGTATCTTCATAAGCACCAATCTTGAAGGAGACTTGCACCATGTGTTGTATCTTGACGGCTTCGGAATCACTCAACCATTGGACATGGTATGGGTGTGGGTGCTTCTTGAACTTCAAGTTGAGCTTATCACAAAGTTCCTTGCTCGCTAAGTTGTGGCAACTTTCAACATCGATGATGACCTTGATGGACTTTCCATTGATGCCCGCTCTTGTTTGAAACAAGTTGCATCTTTGGTCTTCTTCAACGGGGACATTGGTGGTCAAAGTTCTTGTCACAACCAATGAGGGGTTGTTATCACCATCACAATATATCTCATTTGATTCTTCTTGCACACTTTGCATTGTGGCGACTTTGTTCAAGGCATTGTACTCATCTTCACTCATAGATTCATACTCTCCCTTGTCATTGACGATCATGACCTTCTTGTTGGTGCACTCAAAGGATTTGTGCCCTTGTCCTCCGCACTTGTAGCATTGCAAGAGTCTTGTTCCGGACGACGATCCTTGAGGTGCATTGCTAGATGAAGGTGCCTTCTTGAAGGGTTGAGGTGCTTGATTGGTGGATGTAGAAGCTCTTGTCGTGCCTTTCGTGCTAGCTTGAGGAGGAGCTTGAGTTGGTGTAGACGTTGATGATGAGGGCTTGTTGGCGAAGAATGCCTTTGTCTTGCGGTATTTGAGCTGTTCAAGCACGTGACGCTCGGCCTTTGTAGCTTGATGTACTAGCTCAACCAAAGAGGCATATGGTTGGAACTCCACGGTCTTCTTGATTGGATAGTTGAGGCCATTCATGAAGCGAGCCATGGATTGCTCTTCGTACTCATTGACATTGGCTCTCATCATCGAGATTTTCATCTCCTTATAATACTCATCAACCGATTTCAACCCTTGCTTCAACTCTTGCAACTTCTTGTACAAGTCTCGAGTGTAGTGGCTTGGCACGAAGCGCTTGTACATTGTTTTATTTCATTTCAACCCATGTGTCGATTGGTTGTTGGTGGTTAGCGATGCGTGCATCTTGGAGTTGTTCCCACCACAAGAGAGCATACTCTTCAAACTCCATCGAGGCTAAGGCAACCTTTTTGTTGTCGGAGAAGCGTTGTACGCGGAAGATCTTGTCAACCTTGAGTACCCATGAGAAGTAGGCTTCTAGATCACTTGTGCCGAAGAACTTGGGTATGTCGCGATAGGCACCACGTGGGAATGCACGTCCATGTCTCCTTCGATTAAGTCCATCACCATTGTGGTGGCTTGACTCGCTATCACTTGACTCGGGACGGTGGTGTTGGTGACGATCATGTGGAAGTTCTTGATGAGGATGAGGATCATGGCGAGGATGGTGCTCTTGGTGAGGAATGGATTGTTCGTTATTGTTCGCATTGTCATGATTTTGATGACGTGGCCTTGGAGGATGACGGGGATGACGTCCTTGTACGACTTGAGCGTGACGAACAAGAAGTGCGATGTTGCACAAGGTTGTTGATGGCTTCGGTCACCCTCTCCAAAGTGTCTTGTTGCGCTTGCATGCGGTCGTTGAAGTTGGCTGCTTGAGCTTGGAGGCGGCGTTCATAGCGGCCTAAGCCATCACGGACATGGTGTCAAAGACCAACGAACTCGGTTTGGGTGACATAGCCATGATCACCTCGTGGACCACCATGGATTTCATCGTCCGAGCTTGAGCTTCCGTTTGTACTTCCCTAAACATTTTCTCAAGAACAAGTGAGATATGTGGCAAAGAAAGAACCAAGACAAACTATATCCCAAGTATAATGTGGCTTGAGAGGAGAGAATCCGGTTCTAACACCCAACACACACACTTATGAGGATAGGAATGTATGAAGTGGCAACGGAAATCAAGCAAACTCGGCAAAAAGCATATTGTCAAAGGTAGAGAAAATCCACAATAATCAAATTACCAAAGAAACTCCAACCACAAAGTATCAAGAAACACACACAAAAACGAATGATGAGGTTGTGCGACCAAAGGGCGAGCACTCGAAGAAAAGCAACCTAGCGAAGACTACGTGCTCAAGTGTCACCACAACACACGAAGGACGCTAGCTCAATTGCTTTGAGTGGGCAACGGATTTGCACAAGTGTCAAGCTCTCACACTCACTTTGGCGGTTCAAGCTTTGTCGCAACCTACAAAGATAATACTTGGCACCACTTGATTCTTTTTCTTTTCTTTTCTCTTTTTTTTGATTTTTGCTTTTAACGATGATTCCTTCAACTTTTGCTAGTGCCAAGACCTCTACTCGATACACACTCGCCAATACGTTAAGACAATCACTCGAATCAACACAAGTGCAATGCCTCGCAATATCAAAGAGCTAGTCCGGTAGGTCAAGGTACGCGAAAGGAAGAAGGGCTCACAATGGATTACTATGTCGGGGAAAAGTCGAGTCCATGGCGGCGTCGTCGCTTGGCGTTGAAGTTGCGGCAGAAGTTGGCGATGTTGATCGCACCGGAAAAGGACTCAAACAACAAAGAGGAAATGCCAAAACGAACCGAGGAAAAAGAAAAATTGCTCTGAAAATCCTGCCCGGCGGTAGTACCGCTCGTCTGGCCGGTAGTACCGGAGCTTCGCGCGGCCCGGTAGTACCGCTGGTTTCTGGCCGGGAGTACCGGCGGCCAGAAATCTGCTTGGTCGTGAATTGGGCAGAAATTGAGCTCCAAAAATACTCAAATTCGTGGGAAATTGGCAAAATTGAGGCTAGGTAACGCAAACCAAGGTGGAGGGGGTCCTAAAGCAACAGATCCATGGATCAAAACTACCAAAAACTCATCAAATCGACCAAATAGCTCGCATCCCAAAATGGCTATTTTTGGTGGAAATTTTCGAATTTCTCAAAAATAAAGAAAAATTTGGTGGATTTGTGGGGGAAACAAGATCAAATCCGTGGCAACCTTTGCTCTGATACCATATGATGCGGGTTAGGTCCTGATCTTGACGGATTTGAGGCAGAGGGGCGATGAACACGAGAACACAAGAAGAATACAAGGGGAAAAAGCACCAAATCAAAGATAACTAGCAAGAAGTAACTCAGCAAGATTCAATTGGTGACAAGCCCCAAGGGTAGCCCCCAATTCCCCTCTCCCAAGCACACCTTACTCTTAGGATTGTTTGTCCAATTGGTCAATCCAAACTAACCCAATCTAGCCACTTCAAGAGGAAAGATTAGCAAGTAGCAAACTACAAGAGGAAGACTTGGTATCCACTAGAGGGATCTTCTCCACAAGGGGAGGTATTGGTTCATCTCCACAAGGGGAGGCCTTGATTCATCTCCGATGGAGGAAAGAGACCATCTTGAGGCGAAGGAGCACAGCTCTACTCTAATCTCAAAACATAGTCTAACCCTAATCCTAGAGGAGGAGGCATCTATTTATAGTCTAGACCCAAAGGGCAAAAGGGGAAAGGATTACATGGGTCAAGACCCAAATTGCACACAGTCTCGCGCAGGGCCGGTAGTACTGGTCATGGATTTCTGGTAGTACCGGATGGGCGAAGGTCCGGTAGTACCGGAATTAATTCCGGTAGTACCGCTTAAGGAGGCAGTGAGTCCAGTAGCGTCTGGCGATTCGGCGGTAGTACCGGACGGCTAGTTCCGGTAGTACCAGCCGGCGTTTCTTCAGCCTTTTCTTCTCCTTCTTCTCGGCTCACTTCTTGTCCATCTCCATAGCTTGGTGGAGTGTCTTCTTGACTCAATCCTTGTCCATCTTCATCATCCGGTGGTGTATCTTCATGAAGCTTGTACCTTAACACACACAAGGTATCCGAATGAAGTAGCAAACCATTCAAGGGAGTTTCAAGGTCACACATAGATATGAGTGAATTCTCCTTATCATGGAGAGCTTTGACTCTAGCTCTAGTCATTGGTCCACTTGGCGTGTCATGTGTAGGGCGCACTACATCATCTTGACTGACCATCTACTTAATACTCTAATCTGCAGCTCTCATGGTAAGCCAGTTGTTACCTGTTTGGCGATGCATTCTTCGTAAAGAGCTCTCTTTAATGCTTGTTCTTGTCCCAATTGTCGCTGTTCTGTAATAATTTTCAAAAGGCTCCGTTCGATGTAATATTTGATTTGTTTGTCTAGAGATAATGTAATCTTCGGCATTTTGGCTGAAATTCTTCGGCATTTTGGCTGAAATGAATCGTGACTAAATTTGGCAATGTGTACAGTAAACGCGACATGCTACAGTACCATAACGAGCTGGCCCAATAACCTTAACAAGCCAGCAACGTGGTCCTAAAAGGCCTGGCCAGCTCAGTCAACTGGACCGGGTTTCCACTATATAGGGCCGGCCCTACGAGGCCCATCACTACTCAAATGGGCCAGGCCCACGTTTGTAGCTAGCACGTCAGATCTAATAAAAGGCCGGCCCGCCCAAAACCAACGAAATAGGCCCATCAAAGCCTAGCAGGCCGGCCCATTTATGCCAGAGACAACGGCCCACGTAGCATAGAAGGCCGGCCCAAGAACTGTAAAAGGCCGGCCCAAGAACTATAGCAGGCCGGCCCAAGAACGTTAACATGCAGGCCCATCTGGCCTTAACAGGCCGGCCCACATAACCTAACATGTCGGCCCATCTTACCTTAACAGGCTGGCCCACATAACCTTAACAGGCTGGCCCACATAACAGCAGCAGGCCTCAGTTGGGCCTAGCATCTGCCACGGTTTCTGCCTCGT
Source organism: Poa pratensis (assembly GCA_947311845.1). Classification (NCBI taxonomy): domain Eukaryota; kingdom Viridiplantae; phylum Streptophyta; class Magnoliopsida; order Poales; family Poaceae; genus Poa; species Poa pratensis. The sequence continues at coordinate 45,181,057 of CAMZMU010000033.1, read as the reverse complement.
GGTTGAAGACATAATGCCGTTTGTCACGTGTCCGTTAGATTTCGTTTATCACGACAATCTGTTCGTGGTTGATGACGAAACCATCTACCGAAATCATGCCGCCGTGGTTAATTAATCAGCCACGCAGCATCCACCACGGTACCCCCTTGTTGCTAAAAGTCTTTAGCTAAGAAAAATGGCCTTTCTATCACGGATCCGATCCGTGGTAGATGGCGATATTTCTTCTAGTGTTAATATTTTCCACCATTTTCATTTAACATGATTTAACCTAGGCAGATAAAGTAATTATGTTGAAGACGTTAAATAATTAGATTAAGACCAATAATACACTTCCTTGCCAAGAAGAAGCAAAGCATTTAATCATGATCAATTTATACACTGTCAGAGAATTATTCATCATCAAAAAACAATCAGAGAACAATCCAAATAAATACCGGGGCCTTTTGATTAAAAAAGTAACATGAAGATAAAATTGTTCATAAAAAGTATTTGTAACTTTAGCATAGAGATATGAGCATCATTTAATGCACACTTATTCTGTAAAGAAGACTTTGGAAGACAAAAAAAAATCACGATGGCAAACAACAGCAGCTACTGTGAGTCGACTACCAACAGAACAAAACCGAACAGGAAGTGCACTAATCGAAGCTAGAACACCAGGTTTCACGTTACACAAATACTTCTAGCATCATGCAATAGAGATAGCAGCAGAAGTAGTGGTAGGAAGGGAAGAAAGCGAGAGTAAGAGTAGTTGTAGAGTGATTTGCTGCTGTCGATTCGAAGCCTGAAGGAGAGGTGGCAGCGGCAGTCGGTGGTGAGGAAGTGTCAGGGTATGTGAGGTAGTAGTAGTGGTATGGAATAGATTATATGTTGGTAGCTGATCGAGGGCATAATAGGTATTCTACATATTGGCATCTATTAGTTTGCTAGATCTTTATATAGCCATCCTTTGTATCCTATGATTGGAACCAAGAAATGAAACCCTAGTTTTTATCTTACTTTTCTGCAATTTATCTTTCTGCAATTTATTTCCAATTTCCTATTTTTATCGGATCTGAGCAACCGAGCTCCAATTTCCCCCAATTTATATGATCTTTCCATGTCTAGGATCATCGGATCCTTCCAAAGTGGTATCAGAGCAGTTCGATGCATCGGGGTCCTGTTCCCTCCATCCCTCCCTTCTTCGTCTCCGATTCTGGGCAAATTTCCCCGATCCGGTTCTTCTTCGATCCGGTTCGCACCAATGGCGGCTCCATCGACACAATTCCCCTTCTTCTCCGCTCTTGCTCCCACCGAAATCCATGGCTACTCCTGCCCATCCCCTAGCCTCCCTTCCGCCGCCACCTACCACTAGCCTTTCCCCTTCGTCCCACCTACCTTTCCCTACCTGCCTTCGGCCTCCGCTTACACGCCCGCGTCAGGCTTCTCCGCAAATTGGCCAATTTGGCCACCGCCGCCGCCTGCGCCTTCTTCGACCCCTACCGCACCGGTGTATGACCCCACCGCACACCACTCCTGCGCCAATCCCCCAGAGGTCGCCCAACCCCATCACCAGATGCGCGAGGCAACCCCATTCCCAATCCAGTTTGACCCAATTTGGTCACCACCGGCTCCAATCACAATCCATGGCGCCCTCTCCCTAAGCACTCCCCTTGGCCGACCCAAGCCCTAGCAGCACAAGGATGGGGGCTGCGAGACGGAGGATGGCGATAGCGCGACACCGTGCTACGACCACACCTTCAGCGGCAACGCCGTCCACTTCACGCTGCCCAAGTTCAGGTGCTCTGGCGGCGACCTCTCGAAGGGCACCAACACCAGTGGTGCGTCCGTCAACGGCAAGAGGCTCGTCCACCAGAAGCCAGGTCCCGAGATCCTCTCCATGGTCAATAACAACTCCAAGCCACAGCAGCACTCGCAGGTCAGCAATACGGCAACAAATCAGCAATACTCGCAAGCATCTGCATTGGCGTTGTTGGAATCAGCAGAAGCACAAGCTCGAGCAGAAGAAACGATCAGCAAGAATATGCCCCCGTGCGGTCCTCGACCTAAAGCGCTGATTGGATGAGCATAAAGCTCAATCGAAGCGTTCGTTCGATTCCTTGCGAGAGCTGAATAACTGAATGCAGTGCTCAGTTCTATTGATCAGTTTGAGTCGATACATATACAGAAGAGAGAGACGTGGGTGCAGAGCACTCAGCACGTCATGCTACAGATCCGCTGGATCAGGTCTACTCCTAACCTATAGGGAGAGGTTACAGAGAGCACTAACGGTACAATGTACAGATAAGTCATGCTACGTACAACATATATTCAACACCCCCCTCGCAGTCGGAACTACGCTTGAGACGATGTTCAGACTGGAGCGAAAATCTTGAAATATAGCAGTCGGCAGTCCCTTTGTGAAGATGTCAGCGAATTGGCTGCTGGTTGGCACATGAAGAACTCGAGCTTCTCCAACAGCAACACGATCCCGGATGAAATGCAGGTCAATCTCCACATGTTTAGTTCTTTGGTGCTGCACCGGGTTGCAAGACATATACATAGCACTGATATTGTCACAATAGACCACGGTTGCTCTTGTGGGCGAATGATGAAGCTCTTGAAGCAATTGTCGCAACCACCAAGATTCAGCAATACAATTTGCAACATCGCGGTACTCGGCCTCGGCACTATAACGTGAAACGGTGTGCTGTCTTCGAGATGACCTTGACACTAAATTGTTGCCGAGGAAAACACAAAACCCCGAGGTGGACTTCCGAGTGTCGGGGCAGCCCGCCCAATCAGCATCAGAGTAGGCAATAAGATCCAAAGAGGAGGACTTGTATAACTGCAACCCATAGTGAGATGTACCCTTGATGTGCCGCAATATCCTCTTGATCAAATTGTAATGAGGGTCCCTCGGATCATGCATGAACAAGCACACTTGCTGGACAGCATAAGAGATATCCGGGCGTGTGAGGGTGAGGTATTGGAGTGCTCCTGCAAGGCTCCTATACAAGCTCGGATCGGAAAATGGAGGACCAGCTTGAGAGGAGATTTTTGAGTGTGTGTCAATGGGAGTGGCAATGGGATTACACTTAAGCATCCGAGCTCTCTCTAAAATTTCCAAGGCATATTTTTGTTGAGAAAGGAATAGGCCATCACGGGTACGGTGAACATTGATGCCAAGAAAGTGGTGGATGTCTCCTAAATCACTCATGGAGAACTCATTGTTGAGGGATGTGATGATGGAGTGGAGAAGTGTGGTGGTATTGGCGGTGAGAATAATGTCATCTACATACAACAACAAATATGCAAGGGATGCACCACGCTTAAGGATGAACAATGAGGGATCACTCTTAGATGCCGAAAAACCAATGGAGGTGATAAAAGTGGTGAAACGATGGAACCAAGTGCGAGGAGCTTGTTTGAGCCCATAAAGAGATTTGCGCAAGTGACACACATGTGAAGAATGAGTGGAATCAATAAAACCGGAGGGTTGCTCACAATATACCGTCTCATGAAGATGACCATGGACAAATGCATTCTTGACGTCCAACTGATGAATGGGCCATGACTACATAGTGGCAATACTGAGGACAACTCGAATAGTTGCTGGCTTGACCACGGGACTGAAAGTCTCACTGTAATCCACACCGTGCTGCTGCGTGAATCCATGAACGACCCAACGAGCCTTGTACCGAGCGAGAGAGCCATCTGAATGAAATTTGTGGCGAAAGATCCATTTGCCGGTCACCACATTTACACCTGCAAGACGAGGAACTAAAGACCAAGTGTCATTCCGCATTAGGGCATTATATTCATCAAGCATAGCAGCATGCTAGCTAGGGTCTTTAAGAGCAGAATGATAGTTAGAGGGAATGGGAGAAATGTTGTGAGACGTGGTGTGAAGAGAAAAATGTTGTTTGGGCATGAAATAACCGGATTTAGCTCTAGTGGTCATTGTGTGTGGGTTTTGGGGTGCATCTACCCGAATAGCTTTTGGGGGTATAGGTGGCGTTGGTGGGTTGGCAGGGACAGGCGAGGTGGTTTGCGGGGACGCCTCGGTGGGCGATGGGGATGCTGTCAGAGGGGAAAAGAGGCTGGGGGATTGGCTGGGTGGGCTGTCCACGGGAGGCGCTGTAGGCGAGGGCGGGATGGTCGGGTGAGCTGGCGAAGCTGGAGTGGCGGGGCGGTACGAGGAAGGTACGGCTCGTGATCCCGTGCGGATCTGGGAGGTAGGTGGCGGATTTTCTGTGCCGGATGTGCTGCAGTCACCTGGTGAAAAATAGGGAAAAGTAGACTCATCAAAAATTACGTTGCGAGATATAATTACACGGCGTGAGGTTAGATCTAGGCAACGATATCCTTTATGTTCACGAGGGTAACCGATGAAGACACAGCGAGCGGAGCGAGGGGCAAGTTTGTGGTCTTTTTTGGCATATAAATTGGGAAAACATAAGCAACCAAAAACTCGTAAGTGGTCATAGGAGGGATGCACGCCATATAAAAGGTAATGGGGTGTGGAGAACTGAATGGCACGGCTAGGTCGTAGATTGAGGAGGTGAGTGGCGGTGTGGAGGGCTTCAACCCAAAAGGGAGGGGCAAGGGAGGCTTGTAGTAAGAGGGAGCGTACTATGTCGTTAGTGGTACGAATAAGGCGTTCGGCTTTTCCATTTTGGGGAGAAGTGTGAGGGCAGGATAGACTAAAACAAGCACCATGGTGAGAGAAGAAATCACGAAGAGCATTAGTGAGGAATTCACCACCATTATCACATTGCAAGCATTTTATTGAGATATTAAATTGGGTGAGCACAAAGTTAAAGAAACGTTGAAGGGTGACACAAGTATCAGATTTGTTTCTTAACAGGAACGCCCACGAATAATGTGAGTAATCATCAAGAACAACAAGATAGTACTTATAACCAGAAAAACTAACAATAGAGGACGTCCACAAATCGCAATGAATAAGTTGAAAGGCAGCGGTGGTGTAGGAGGTGGAGGTGTTGTATGACAAGCGAGCTTGCCGACCAAGTTGACAAGCATCACAAATAGGTGAACGAGAAGGAGTGCTAGTCTCATTTTTATTACAAGAAGTAAGGAAATCTAAAGGCAAATGTGATATAGTGGCATTGCTAGGGTGGCCAAGGCGTCGGTGCCACAAATCATTGGTGGTGATGGAGAAGGCCGTCGAAGGAGGTGTCTTGGAGCCGAAGAAGGGATACAGGTTCCCGGAGCTATTGGAGCGAAGAAGGATTGTCTTGGTGACCTATAGGGAGAGGTTACAGAGAGCACTCACGGTACAATGTACAGATAAGTCATGCTACATACAACATATATTCAACAGCGAGGTCAGCTCTCCAAACTGAGGGACAAATTCTCTTCTCTGACCACTTCAATGTTGCTTTCGTCTGTGTCAAGCACAACCACTGCCTCGACACCATATGTCAGTCTCACATCATCATCAGGAACCGTAGTGACAAGTACCACCTCTCCTAGGTTCCCATCTGCTTGCTCAATGTGCCGCAGTTCGGCTACTGCTTATGCCGATCTACAAGTGTTCGGTGCAATGCCACTACAACACTGCGGGCAGGACACGCATGGTGCGACACCTAACGATTACCCTGTGCAGGAAAAGCCAAGTCAAAATTCCTGTGAGCGAAATGTGAGGCAAAATATGCTGGAATGCCCCAAGCTTATGGTCTCCATAATCTCAATTGCCAAAGTTTGTTTTCCAAGCAAATGGTACTGAGCATAGTTACTATGCACTACCAGAAAATTATCCTTTAGAGCGAGCTACTCGTGAACCAGTGTTCGATGCCTATGAGGATGAAACAGATGGCTCCTCAACTGAGTTTGCTGATGTGTTCGTCGGTACTACTGAGCAGCAGAAATTTGAAGATCAACAGGAAAGTGAACAGCTTGCCAAGTGTTTCCGTATGTCATCAGAGAATGCATCTAGTGAACAAGTTCAATTTTTGAAGGCTCTCTCTGGACCAGAATTAAACATTGGCTGCTCTCTGAAGCTCAACACTGGAAATTGCATCATTGAATTCTGGGTTGCTGATTCCACACTGTCTTTTCAGCAAGAATGACAACAACAAATTCAGATCCAAGAGTGCCACATGATGCTAATTACAGAAGGAATACAAGATTGGGACCCTGGAATTGTGATATGGGGTGGCCCGATCTTCTCAGCGAGATGGTGATGGATTCGTGGATGGATGATGTAGATACCTCGTGTGATACTGAAAACTCTCCTGGCCGATCCCTATTGCCAATGCAATAGCTTGCAACCCTATGGATATTCTCAACTCCACACGCTTGCACAAGTAGCCACCGACTACAAGTGGTCCTGTACCTCCTTATTCCCAATGGAACAGCAGATAACACGCAGAATTTGCAAGCAGTAACAATACTTCAAGATGAATGCTTAGCAGCGATCCAATCTAGAGGTTCTAGGGTTTATGTTTTATCGTAGTCTAACCTAATAACTCGCAGCAATCGGGTTTATATGGGGGAGGGATGCGGCCCAAAGGATGGGGCGCATCAAGACAAGTCTGACTCAGGTTGGGGTGCAACCCAAACTGATACAAACCGACCCAATGGGGTTCGGCCTAAAGGACTCGCAGGTCCTTGTCCTTGTAGAACTAGGACTCCTCCTTTGGCGCATCAACATGGTGTTGTGCGCCATCCTCTTCTCTCTCTCCATGTGCTCCTGCCTCCCTCTCCTCCCACGAGCACTTGTAGTAGTTGTTCTGAACTTTATCCTCCATGCATTCCCTCTTGTTCTTCATGTGATCATCCATGTACTCCATGCCTTGCAGCTCCTCTCCTCCATGAATGCTTGTGTTATTAATAACCCTGATCATACATAAATGCATAGATTTAGGTAGTATAAAATTCTCAGAATTACAAACATCATATTCTAATAAGAGTGAGTTCACCTGCTGTTCTAATAACTTGGTTCTTGATCTTGTCATTGGTCCAATCCTCAATTCATCAGGTTTGTCTTGAACAGCAACATCTTCATTTGGAGAAAGTGTATAAGAGCTAGGGATGTCCTCATCAAATTGGAACAACCTCTTCCATGTATCTCTGGCTACAAGGATTGACTGGAAGGGTGGCAACTAGGAAACCGTTGCCTTGGCTACAAATTTCAGAACTAGCCACATGGAGAAGTCAAGTGGCCAATGCTTCTTATGTATGGGATCCTGGTACTGAATCACTCCTGTTTTTATGCAAGATGTTGCACATACGCAGGGGGTAATGTCAGGGTATGTGAGATAGTAGTAGTGGTATGGAATAGACTATATCTTTGTATCCTGTGTTTGGAACCAAGAAATGAAACCCTAGTTTTTATCTTACTTTTCTGCAATTTATGTTTCTGCAATTTATTTCCAATTTCCTGTTTTTATCGGATCTGAGCACCCGAGCTCCAATTTTCCCCAATTTCTGTGATCTTTCCATTTCTAGGATCATCGGATCCTGACAGAAAGCCGCAACAGTTCGGCAGCATTGCTTCCGGCGTCCCGGCGGCGGCGTAGAACGTCGTTGGTGGAGGAGTGGGTCTCCACGTGCTCCCTTGTTTTCTCCGGACGTGTATCTCTCGTTCTTCTCCTCATTCTTTTTCGTTCTCAGATCCTAACAGACCCCGATCAAAAGAATCGCGAGCTTCAGAAGATCCCGTTCCAGAGAACATTCTCGAGAAGATTTCAACCTTTTCAATAGACCTGACCCCGCGTCGCTCCTCTCGAGTGGCTCGGGGGAAACCCTAGCGCGCCACCGCCAGGGCCCCCCTCGTCGCCCTCGTCCGCCGCTGCCGTCGGCCACACCGCGGTGGCGGGGGCCCCTTCTCCAAAAAGGTGGCAGAGAGATCTCGTGGTGGACGCACTTGCAAGGCCGTGCTCCTGCAGGGTTCCGTGGCGGCTGCTTGGCCTGGTGCGCCGTGGGGTGTCATTCCGGCGGCTTTCCGCGGAGCTGTTGCTGCGGCCGGTGGTAGCTGGGTCGGCTTGGTCGCCCCTCACCCAGATCGAGCCGGTTCGGCTCGGGATCTGGCCGGGTAGCGTGGTGGTCGGTCTTGCCCGTGCGGTGGTGGTGGTTGGCCTTCTCCGTCCAGATCTGGCCTTCTTGGTCGTTGATCTGTGGAATTGAGGTCGCTGCCATGGTGGAGGTCAAAGTTTCCCCTTCTCCGTCGACGACTTTGAGCCCGGGTGAAAACCATTCCTGGCGGCTTTGGACACTGACCACGACGACGCCCGCTAGTGCCGCGCTCCATGGAGGTGTGGTGTGGGCTTGACCGTGCTTTCCCTTCCTTAGCGTCGGGGGAAACCCCATGTCTAGTTTACTAGACCAGGCGGCGACGCCTTGGCGCCGTTCCCTTCATGAAGGCGCTGCCTAGGCTGTTGCATTTGGAGATAGTGGCCTCGTCGGTCTCACCGGCGAGCTTAGTGGTGATGCATCGCTGGTGCTTGCTTTTACCAAGACATGGGTCTCCGCGGCGCAATGTACGTCTTCGCCAACACTCTCTAGTCGACAACTTCCTCAAGTTTGGTCGGATCCTGCCATCTGCTCACCGATCCTCTAGGCGCATGAGCAGGGTACGTTGGTCCGGGGCAGCCTTGGAGTCGTAGTCGTGCTATGTTGGTGTTTGGTCTCTTCGTGACGCGGCCTTGAGGCCCGGTGTCCCGTCTTTTCGCCATTCTTGGCTAGAGGTTGGTCAGAGCGTGCTTTGTCATCTAGATGTTGTAGGAGTGTGTTGTAGCCTTTGGCTGTGTCTTGGGTGAGTGTGGTGTTGTAGCCATTCTTTGGCGTTGTTTCTCCTTTTTAAGCTTAATATAAGAACGCGCAGTTCTTCTGGCTATTTTTTTAAAATAATACGTGAAATTTATTTAATTCTGGAAACAATACGCATAATTTTTTTTTCAAAAATATTATCCAGTCGTCGTTGGGGAAGACGATAGGACCTACTCGTCCTTGGCGAAGACGACTAGTAGCTCTGTCGTCCTTGCCGAAGACGATAGGCCACTCGTTCTCAGATCCATGCAGAAGACGCCAAGACAGGCTCTACTCGTCTTTGGCGAAGACAACTAGAGGCCCTGTCGTCCTTTTCGAAGACGACAAGTGCATGCATTTTTTTCCGTGGAGTAAGTTTGTTTCCCGGTCAATTGTTGCCGCCATTTTTCTCGCGCCATTCGTGTACCGCCATTTTTCTCCCGCCATTTTGTTCCCGCCATTTTCCTCCCGCCCTTCTTCTCTCGCCATTTTTCTCCCGCTCTTCTTATCCCGGGTGAGCCTATATATACCCCAGCAAATTTTGTGATGGAGGCGTGTGGTGCGTGGTTATTTTCTTGGTCACATAGGAACGATGTCTGGTAGTTCGAGTCCTGGTTTGGACCCATATAGGTCGTGGTGTATTTTGTATGAAGCCGCAAGATGGACTGAAGGTAGTATTAGGGAGGGTAGGGCCAAGAGTTGTTATAGCGAGCTAGTTAGTGAGTGGGGCAACATTCGTGAGCTGGGAGAAACTCTAGCCAAAAAATACAAAATCCCGCAGATGACCCCTGAAGAAATTTTAGATGAAATTGATAGGTGGTGGTGGAAGTGGCAGAGAGTGTATGAGCTAAAAAATATCGAGGCGGGTCTTCGGGAAATGCCTATGACACCTAAGTCAAAGATAATCCATTTTTTGCCAGAGGCCTATGCATTTCACGTGGAGGTAACTGAGTACCGAAGTTATATTATGTTAGAATCTAGTGTTATCGTACTAACTTATTTTCCTCTGATATTATTAATGTCCAGCGCTGGCCCGCAGACGCACATTTTCTGAACAAAGAGATCCCTCATTTTGGTTGGATGGAAACTCTTTTTGGCGCTTGTCCTGATGGGCGTGCACAGAATACATTGCACGCTGATCAAATGAAGAGGGCTATATCAAAGGCGAAGAGTGGTGGATCATCGAAGAAAGTCGTTCAAGATGATAGTGATGATGATTTCATGCCTCCTAAACGAGGCAACTTTAGACGTAAGTTTAAGAGTGTTGGTGCATCGAAGGCTGTCGCCGATGAAAATAGTGATGACGACTTCATGCCTCCATCACGAACACGTGGCAGAGGGAAGTGAAGTCATTGATTAGAATTAGTTATCGTTGAGTTCCATGTATTATTTACAAGTAGTTGTTCTATCCAGTATTTAGAACTAGTGAAGTTGTAACGTGGACCTGTAGTTGTATGTTAAATTAATTTATCGATGCAATGTGGAATGTTTCGTATCAATTATAATATGTCTCGTACATAGATAATAATAGGTATCGTACATAGATAATATGTCTCATACAAACATAAATATGAATATGTCTCACATACAAATAGAAATACGGATATGTCTCATACATCCTAAATACGAATATGTCCCGAAGATATCACTGACCCCTGCGTCGCCGAGGATCACGAGGAGGGGGCTGGACGGGCGTCGTCCACATATACCTCTGTGGTGCCCGGTGTGGACGAGGCACTGTCAAGTCCCCGTCATCCTGTGTATCCTATGTGGGGTATGGTGGAGGAGTCTGGTGAATGAGACCCTGTGGCGGCTGCGTGGGGTATGCTGGAGTGTCGAAAAGGCCGAACCAGGTGGAAATTTCCTCACCCGCGTGGGCCCAAGCCTCATGGTCACTCCCCCACCTGACCCAGATCCGGATGCCTGCTGTCCGAACGTAACCGCGTGATGTCCATAGGCTCCTACAGATGGAATCATTAGTACAGAAGAAATACGCAGTCCCAATTGAAATATGGAAACAATATATGTACTGTGAACCGGGAATTCCAGGGCGGGACCTCGGTGCTGAGGACGAGACTGTGGCCGATACCCATAACTGGAAGTGGGACCCTGCCACGCCGAACCTCCTGCCTGGTCAGGAAGAGGTGGCCTGGTGATACCCACAAGTATAGGGGATCGCTGAAGTCTTCGTTGGGAAGTATTACCCAAATTTATAGTTCGACTCGATGGGAACACAAGAATATCAATAAGACCTTGGCAATTGAGGCGTCACTCTCAACCACACCTGTATATCAATAACTTGCAGCAGTAATAGTGATGGCAGTAGTATGATTCAAGTAACAAGCAGAACAGTAGCAGTGAACAAGTGTTTCCCAGTTTTCACCGGAAAAGTGAAAGTGTAACTCAGAGATTTAAAACGTAGGCATGAGGTGATAGCGGGGTGTTGCAAGAATGAGATTGATCATATAATAAGAAACAAATAACAATGGGACCTATCTCTAACTCCGATATATGTAGGTATGTGTTCCATATTTAGTTGTGCGTACTAACCAAGAGAATTTGCACAACATCTATTGTCCAACCTGCCCATTTCACCGGGGCCAACTTGGAACTACAGGTAATTAAGGTCTACCCTTTCGAATAGACCGGAACAATGCATTAACACTTCATGAACACATAGAATCCTCAAACTAAAACATCTCCCCCTTGTTTTCCCTATATGTCACGTTTAGGGTTCGCAGGTTCAACATAATAGCAGGTGATACACTTTGCAGATAAATACCAAACTCAAATATATGATGGGGCAATATAAGTTCAGTACTGAAATCATGCCACTCGGGCCCTAGTAGCAAGCATTAAACATAGCAAGAGTGCATCAACACAATACAAAAGTATCCTCAAGATAAAACCCTAAAATCCCGAACAACGGGTAGCATTACATGATCAATCTCATCCAATCCCCATCCACCTCACATGCCTACAGCGGACTACTCACACATGGTGATGGAGAGGGAGCTCATGGTCGATGGAGATGAAGGCGGTGAAGACGGTCTCCGGATCCCTCCACCGGAGGAGAAATCCTGGATCAATCTGTCCCCGAAACGAAGATCGTGATGGTGGCGGCGTTCTGTTTCGCGAAAGCTCCTCTCCTCCTAGGGCAAGCACTTTTTCGTATATATGAGGGGGTACGTCGAAGACCGAAGGCGAGGCGGCGCCCGAGGCCCATTTGGGCTGGGCCCACGCGGCCAGGTACAGGGGCCGCGTGGGACCCACCCATTTGGCCCTCGAGCGCTTCCTCGTGTCCATCTTTTGTCCATTGTCCTCCTTTTCCATAAAAATTGACGTGGTAATTTTCCCCGATTTTATTTCCTGCAGAAATAGCCAGAAAAGAGACTTTGCTAAAAACAGCGTCAGATTCAGCAGTTTTATTCAAATATGGGAAGATTCCGGAGCAAATTATGAGGCAAAGTGCTTGGAAAAGTAGATGCATTTTGGATGCATCAGCTCCCCCAAGCTTAGCTCGTTGTTTGTCCTCGAACAACTCAAACGTAGTGCAGAAGCGATAAAAGACTTTGACAAGAACTTTGCATTGCATATGTAACACAATTTAATATCAACAAGCATTCAAAGCATAGCTTCAACAACAAATGATAAGATGTTAGCAAAGGTATATCTAATCAATGTTAAAGCATTTATATTTGTTGCAAGAGAGATATTATGTAGTGTCAATACTTGGATGAGTTTGCTCAACTGTAGAAATAAACAAAGGTTCTTACATCGCTAATGATTGAATCATGACAAGACTTTTGAGGTCTTTTGATTCTTTCTTTTGTTACCTGGTGAAATCATTGTGCTTACAACCTTGCTCTTAGTTTTAGCAAACCATTTGATATTACTGACATGACTCATATGCTTGACCGACTAATGGTTGAAAACCTCATGCCCCGTGAATACGAGTACCTACACCATGGCTACTCAACTTGGGTCACTAAGCAAGTTCGAAATTTTCAGTCATTGCAAGTAATAAAAGCGTCATCAAGAGCGTCAACTGGGGTACCTCTTGTCCCAGGACATGGACAAGCCCATGTCCAAACAACAAGACAAACAGACAATGAACAATCTCAGCACTCTTTTATTTACCATTTGCATAGCTTTTTATTATGAAGTGCATCACTGAATGTCCACCATGGTGCGCTGTAAATTTCCACCATGAATGATGCATGGCTTAAGTTGGCGGCCCAGGCGTCTCTCTAGCCAATTATTCTTACTCATCAAACTTGCTAAGTTTCCGCTTTCATTTCGCACATGATAAGCATCCATAAACAAAAGTACATGATATCAACTGAATATATTTTAGTGCAATGTTGAAAGCTTTACATGTGTCAGCACATTTCAGCTAACTCCCAACCACTAAACCTGTCAAGCATACAACTTCATGTTTATTATTTGAAAATTATTTTACTTTCTATTGGTTGGCAAGTTTAGTAAGCACAATGGGATGCGTAGACCTTTGTTTAGAGCTACAATTATTCAATCCACAACCAAGTATTGTCACTAAATAAAATTTCACTTGCATCATCATATAACATACTAGAACATGGAGAAGATAAACATTTGCTACCATTTCTCTAGATGTTGAAGAAACTATGATGTGCTCACTTGCTGTTATTAAAGAGTCCACATAAGCATGGCAAAGGTGTCATACCTTTCATCCACTTCATGCACATCAACTTATCATCGTTGTTCTCCTCTCCCAACTTGAACTGCACAATAAAAACTCAAATCTGCCAGAAAATGTCACTGCATACAGTACTGTTTTTACCCTACCTAGACACCTCAGAAAAATCTCATATTTTACGTGTGTGTAGGTTATGATGTGTTGCAGCAGTGGTTAAAATTTCAGCTCAATCGGAGTTACAGAGAAAAAATGAAAAATAAAACAGCGAGCAGATTTCAGCAATTTCTGCACCTCCGTTTTTGCGTTTGTTTCAAGAAAACGAAAATATTTTTGTTATTTTTCGTTCTAAGAAACAAAAGACAAACAACCAGAAGTAAAAGAAACAAATAAAATCTTTTTGTGTTTTTGGTTTTCAAGAAACTTATCATAGCAATATAACGGTGATATAAAACAATGAATGGAGAGTAAGAGAAGTACTCCCCCAAGCTTGCGATCAAGCTAGTATCCTGGGTAGTTGCCGTATCCACTTCCACTTCCAGGGTAGTAACTATATGGGTAGCCTTGCATGCTTGGGTACAGGGGCTCCGCCTGAGGCATGTACCCCTGTGTCTCTGGAGCTTGTGGCTCCTCCTGAGGCGGCGCCTCTTCCACTATCCATTTTCCGGTACTCCTGTCAAAAAGATCAGTACGGGGGAGCCTAATGGACACTCGCTGCCCACTAGTGCTCAAATAGTTATACAGATAATGTCCCCATACAACGTACTTATATCCATGCGAGTAGTCAAAGCAAAATCAAGTAATTTGGACTCTTGCACTAGAGTACCCATGTTATCACCATATCCTCTCTCGTTTTTAATGTAATTGTACACCATAGTAGCAATAGCACCAGCATAAATAGGAGTTTGATCAGTAATATTTCTACTCACAGCAGTATGCAAAGATCTAGCAAGTATGACTCCCAAGTTATATTCACACGGTGTATTTTCTTTTGCACATTTTAGTAGATAAACCATTGGTCCAGTGCAAGCAGAATTGTTATCCCTAGCAAGAAATCCTCTTGCAAGAAACAACGCAAAATATCTCAAACTTGGGTGCTGTATATGAGTAAATTTACCCCTATTTAATCTATCACGAGAGTTTACAGATATAGTATGCCAAAACTCAACAAGCTCATGGTTGGTATCAGCACGAGTTTCACTCCAACTCCCTGAATTTTCTACACCAATAGCATTGCAAAATTCCCTAGAGACATAACAAGGCGCTCACCTCTCATAGTAAATTTGCAAACAAAGGTAAGAGGGGGTGCCTTACTTCTCTTCCTGTGCTTTTGGGGCTCCGGGCCCTCAAATCTGAAGGTAGAGAGGAATTCCCGCGAGAGTTCTTCATATGTATCTTGGGGGTTCTGGGAGAACCTAAGCAAGCCAGTTGTAGTGACGAAGGTGTCGAAGTCCTCTTTGATCCCCCACTGTTCAAGAACATAGGGATCTTGCCATCTTGTTGTATGTATTTTCAGCTTCTCCCCTACAAAGAATGCATCATCCTCCCACAGGTGGTCGTCATCATAATTGAGGGAGACTTTGCATGCTCTTCTTCTTGGTCTTGAGCTCATCCCAACCAAAGCTTTGCCCTTGCTAAACATGATACCTTGCTGCCCAAAAACAATATTCAACAAAAATCAAGATGTAACACCTTAAAACAACATTAAGCCATCCATAAATAGTCTCCACATCAATATCATGCATCAATATCAACTAGAAAACTTGAATCTATGGATTTCCTAAGCATAAAAGGGTGACACCTAGTGCAGCAAAATACTTCATGCATGAGGCATAAGAACAAAAAGTAATTGGATGAGTGGAGGAGTCACATACCAATGAGCAATCCCACCAAACAGATTTGAAAAATCTGCCCTAAACTTGGAGATCCAAGGATAGCAGGAAGAGAGCTCGAGAAAATTTGGGAAAAATACCTGGGGCTGGTTTCCTGTCGAGGGGAAGGAGATGGGCACTGGATACTCACCTAACCCCCTCTGTGGGCCAAAATAGTGGGTCCCACGCGGCCAGGTACTGTGGCCGCGTGGGACACCCCCTTTTGGGCCCTGGTGGCCCTCTGGTGTCTCCCTTTTGGCTGTTAGTTCCTCTGGTAAAATAACTTACCTCCAAATTTTTCTGGAATTTTTCGAGAAAATTTTCTGAACAGAATTTTTCAAACTACATTTCTGGAATTTCTGCACTTTGAAATAATTATGCTCATGCAAATAATCTAAAAATTCTAGAATAAATGAAATCAAACATTCAAAGCAATTTTTATGGGAATCAAGTTTGCATCATTTTCATATTAGTAATGAGGTTGATCAAGTCTCATTAATAATATGCAAAAGATATAATACATGATTCTTTATTTTATATGTTTTCTGAGCAATTTCAAGTCACCTCATATTTGATTGGAATAGTTCCAATCATTGATAGCATATTTTGGTTCAGGAGGTGGCAATGCAATTCAAAGCTTCCTATTATAAGAGTATTCCTTTTAATGGAGTTCACACTCTGGCTTACCATAGTAACAGATTTCTTCTTAGGAAAATAGATAGTGTGCTCATTTCCCTTGACATTGAATGTTACCTTGCTCTCAGTGCAATTTATAACAGCCCCTGCAGTGTTTAAAAAGGGTCTTCCAAGAATAATAGACAAATTATCATCTTCAGGCATTTCTAACACAACAAAGTCTGTAGGGATTAACACATTAGCAATAGAGATAGGGACATCCTCACATATTCCTATAGGCACAGCAGTTGATTTATCAGCCATTTGTAATGATACTTCAGTTGGAACCAATTTGTTTAGGTTAAGTTTCTTATATAAAGAAAAAGGCATAACACTAACACCAGCTCCTAAGTCACATAGAGCATATTTCACGTAAGTTTCTTTAATATGACAAGGAATAGTTGGAATACCAGGATCACCACGTTTTTCAGGCATTTTCCCTTTAAAGGAATATTCAGCAAGCATAGCAGTTATTGCATCAGTAGGAATCTTTCTTTTATTAGTCACAATGTCTTTCATGTATTTGGAATATGGAGGGATTTTAATAGCATCAACAAGAGGAATTTGCAAACACAAAGACTTAATCAACTCAAAGAATTTCTCAAATCTAGCATCATCCAAAGTTTTTATTACCTCTTGGGGATATGGTATGGGTTTTTGTACCCACGGATCCCTATCTTTACCTCTTTGTGGATTAGGATGGCTCTTCTTCTTATTCTTCTCAGTAGATGGTGGAGGGTCTTCTTTATCATTAGGTTCAGGTTCTTCAATATTTTCATCCTCTTGTGGCTCTTCTTCAGGTGAAGGTGATTCTTCTTCTTCATTATTATTATCTTCAGTCTCAGCATCAGAAATAGAAATATCCTTATCTTGCTCTTCAGAGTCATCAATGTCCTTGTTTTCATTGGGAGATTTTCCTGCAGAAGATTTCTTCTTGAGAGCTTCTTGTTCTTTTCTCTTGGGATGGCCTTCAGGAAAATCAGGATCCTGAGTACTTGCACCTCCCCTAGTGTTAACTCCACAAACCTGTTTCTTCACCATAAGACTTTCATACAATTGATTTTGAAGAGAAACCATTTGTTCAACTTGATTATTCATCATCTCACAGTGTTTAACAATTCTTTTTACCTCTCCCACACTAGCATGTAAACTTTCTCGAAGAGATTTAATTTTGTGAGAGTTCTCCATAATAGTCATTCTAATATTATGCTCCTCAGGATTATGATGATAAGCAAAATCATTCATGTAGGATACATCAACAGGAGGTGTTACCTTTTCATTACCTTTTATGGAGCTAATAGCATTGACTTGAATTGGAAAACATGGTTGATCATCAGGAAGTTTAACACCCATTTCAGATAATTCCTTAAGATGAGAGGTTTTAATTCCCTTCTCTTTAATAGCCTTGGAAGCTTCTTTCATTGTTTCGTTATCCAATTTGAGCATGCCTCTTTTTTCCGGAAATATCTCTTCAATATTCCAGTCTTCATAATTCCTAGAGATAGTCTCCAATAGCTCAGTTGCTTCATCAACGGTCCTTTCCCTGAAAACATTACCTGCAATACCATCAAGATAGCCTCTGGTGTTTTCGGTTAGACCATTGTAAAATATATCAAGTATTTCATTACTCTTGAAGCCATGGGTAGGACATTTCCTAACCATCTTACTATACCTCCCCCAAGCTTGGGGTAAATCCTCCTTCTCTTTCTGTGAAAAGTTGCTAATCTCAACAGTCAAACCATGAATCTTATCAGCAGGGAAATACTTATTATAGAATACCTGCAAACATTCTTCCTTGCTAGTAATACATCCAGGTTCTAAACGATTATACCAAGTTTTAGCACTTCCTCCCAAAGTAAAAGGAAACAGCTTTAAGAAATAGTAGCGTTGATGGATTTCATCTTTACCAAATAACACAGATAAGTCATGCAAGACAGCAATGTGTTCAAAAGGAAACTCATCCTCTCTACCATAAAACTTATATTTTTCAGCTTTTTCAATTATTTCAGGATCAACACTAAACTCATAATCTTTATCTTTAATTTTAATAGCAGGAGCATTCATTTTCTCAGTAATAGGAAAATATCCATCAAGAGGAGAATTTTTATAGCTATCAAGTTTATCCAATTTATCAAAGTCAGAATTCATAAAAGCCATAGTAAATGCCTCCTCTTCCTCAGAAGAAGTTTCAAATTCATCATCACAGTATTCATTATCTTCTAACTCAGATTCCACATTTTCAGGTGTTTCAGTTATCTCAGATGTTTCAGGTGTCACTTCTTTGTCTATGCTACCACATAATAAATCATTTTCATTACTAGTAGACATTTTAGACAATGGTGAACTAGATAAAACCTTTCCTCTTTTCTTAGGAGCAACAGCAGAAGCAACATTAGGTGAAAAGTTTGGCCTACTTGGCAAATCCGTACCTCTGCGAGTAGTTGAAGGCCTCACTTCCTTCAGAGTAGTCTTTTCCTTTCCCATGGTTAGGAACAAGCAAAAGCAGCAAATAGATGATAACAAGTTGTCTTACCAATAAAGCTAGGTTCCCCGGCAACGGCGCCAGAAAACGTCTTGATACCCACAAGTATAGGGGATCGCTGAAGTCTTCGTTGGGAAGTATTACCCAAATTTATAGTTCGACTCGATGGGAACACAAGAATATCAATAAGACCTTGGCAATTGAGGCGTCACTCTCAACCACACCTGTATATCAATAACTTGCAGCAGTAATAGTGATGGCAGTAGTATGATTCAAGTAACAAGCAGAACAGTAGCAGTGAACAAGTGTTTCCCAGTTTTCACCGGAAAAGTGAAAGTGTAACTCAGAGATTTAAAACGTAGGCATGAGGTGATAGCGGGGTGTTGCAAGAATGAGATTGATCATATAATAAGAAACAAATAACAATGGGACCTATCTCTAACTCCGATATATGTAGGTATGTGTTCCATATTTAGTTGTGCGTACTAACCAAGAGAATTTGCACAACATCTATTGTCCAACCTGCCCATTTCACCGGGGCCAACTTGGAACTACAGGTAATTAAGGTCTACCCTTTCGAATAGACCGGAACAATGCATTAACACTTCATGAACACATAGAATCCTCAAACTAAAACATCTCCCCCTTGTTTTCCCTATATGTCACGTTTAGGGTTCGCAGGTTCAACATAATAGCAGGTGATACACTTTGCAGATAAATACCAAACTCAAATATATGATGGGGCAAGTTCAGTACTGAAATCATGCCACTCGGGCCCTAGTAGCAAGCATTAAACATAGCAAGAGTGCATCAACACAATACAAAAGTATCCTCAAGATAAAACCCTAAAATCCCGAACAACGGGTAGCATTACATGATCAATCTCATCCAATCCCCATCCACCTCACATGCCTACAGCGGACTACTCACACATGGTGATGGAGAGGGGCTCATGGTCGATGGAGATGAAGGCGGTGATGAAGGCGGTGAAGACGGTCTCCGGATCCCTCCACCGGAGGAGAAATCCTGGATCAATCTGTCCCCGAAACGAAGATCGTGATGGTGGCGGCGTTCTGTTTCGCGAAAGCTCCTCTCCTCCTAGGGCAAGCACTTTTTCGTATATATGAGGGGGTACGTCGAAGACCGAAGGCGAGGCGGCGCCCGAGGCCCATTTGGGCTGGGCCCACGCGGCCAGGTACAGGGGCCGCGTGGGACCCACCCATTTGGCCCTCGAGCGCTTCCTCGTGTCCATCTTTTGTCCATTGTCCTCTTTTCCATAAAAATTGACGTGGTAATTTTCCCGATTTTATTTCCTGCAGAAATAGCCAGAAAAGAGACTTTGCTAAAAACAGCGTCAGATTCAGCAGTTTTATTCAAATATGGGAAGATTCCGGAGCAAATTATGAGGCAAAGTGCTTGGAAAAGTAGATGCATTTTGGATGCATCACCTGGGCTGTGGTGCTTGACGTGGACGCGGCTCATGTCGGTGATGGCGCATGCACCAACGGCTCTGCATGTCCTGCCATGGAGTCTGTTCCTCAGGCGCAGGATTGGTGAGTGTCTTTATCGCGTTGAGTATACCTCTGTGCCTATCATGAAGGATGCACACGTTCGGCTTATCCTTCACAACTGCTATTTTCAGTTGCTTGAAGAACCAAGTCCAACTGTCAATGTTCTCGCTCTCCACAAAAGCAAATGCGAGGGGCACAACTTGATTGTTACCGTCTTGACCAATGGCGGTCAAGATCTGTCCCCTATACTTGCCTGTGAGAAAGGTGCCATCTACACATATCACCAGACGACAATGTCTGAAAGCCTCGATGCATACGACGAATGAGAAAAACACTCGATGCAGCACCCTCACAGTTGGGAACTCTGGCCTGAACAAATCTTGGATATCTATATAGGTGCCTGGATTCCGGTACTGCAGAGTGTGCAAGAGCCGGATAACAGAGTCATATGCGTCCAAATATGAACCAAATCTGTTCTCAAGCGCCGTATGCTTAGCCCTCCAAGCCTTGCCAAAAGATATTTCGTACTACAATCTGACAGCCACTTTTGTCTGGATGGCACTCACTTCCATCGTTGCGCAGGCCACTATCTCGCTGTATAGCAACCGAGCTATAAGCGTGGAAGAAAGATTACGATGATCTTCAGAGATATTATCAATTTGACATGAGTGAGGTACGAAGTCACTTATCCTCCAACTATAGCCATTCTTTGGGAGATGTCCATGCACCCTGCCGGGACAATTTATTTCCTCGCATTCCATTGTAAAATATTTTTGACTTGACACCACAGTTTTCATAACCCTGTAGGTGGACAATGCCCATTTAATGACTGCATCCCTCAAAGCTTGCTTGTCAGTATACATAGCACCCTTCGCAATGTTGTTCTCATGATATTGCCATGCCGAATCATGACCATCGTTTACGGTCACCACCGAAGAGTGGTCCTGATTCCATGATGCAGGATTAGGTACCTCATCTGCGTTCTCTTCCCCGTCTGACTCATCGAAATCATCGTCTTCAGCACTATAGCCATCTGTATCTTCATCTTCCATCTCGTTCTGCATGTGCCCGTGTACGTCGTCGCCATCCGCCTCCGCGCTGTCATATACCTCAGTGTCCCCTCCTTGTACTTGACTGCTCTGCCCCGACTCGTAACCACCACCACCAAAATCAGACTCATAATTTGACATAGATTTGTTCATCTCTTCACTTCCCTGGCCAGGATCATAAGCACCCTCACCTTCATGGGCACTAAACTCGTCCTCTGGGGCACTGACCTCGTTCAAGGCGGGAAGAACTGGGGCACAAGGAGAGCAATTTCTTTTTGCGCAGCCTTTTAACCATCGCACCCAATCAGAATCACACTCTAGTGGTCTCAAAACGAAGTAAATATTTGTCCTTGAATGGCTCCACCAAGCATGAACACTGACGATCTGTGTCTGACTATCAAGCACTAAACTTCCCGCCAACCAATCTTTTACCTGACTTAGAGACCATGTTTCAGGAGCAGGCATGTCGACATCTATATAGTCAAACTCACTCAGATCAGCTCCCGTACCACACATTTGGACTCTACCAGGACCATAGAAAAACCCAATCTTCACTAAATCAGACATCTCCGCTGACATAAAAAAATATTGACCATCGTTAATATTATTCCGCATACAACATCACCACCTATATATTAGAATTAATCTATACATATAGCTAAATATACCTTAGAAGCGACTTAAAATATATAGCTACATACACCATGTTCTTAAAAATTATTACTACATATATTATAATTAATCTACGTAAATAGCTACAATATTTACTACCGCCACAACCAATATAGCAACATATACGTGACAAGTCCTAAAGAATATAGCTACATTTTTTCGAATTAACCTACAAATATAGCTACAATATTTACTACCGTCACAAACTATTTTTTAACAACACATGTTCATACATGTAACAAATTTAGCACTACAATTTTGATAAAGCATATAGTCGTCGAATCATACCCTAGAAGCGTGAGAGGCGACGGCGTCCGGCGGTCTCGAATCAACGGCGCACCAAAACGAGCAGCACCACCACAATGCAGCCCTCCTGCACCACCACCACCATGCAGCCCTCCAGCACCACCACCACCATCACCACCACCACCACCCGCCAACCTCACCACCACCACCACGAGCTATCCCATCAGGAGATCGGAGTTCCCCTAGCCTCCCTCAACCTTCTAGCACCGATTTATGGTGGCAAACGTGAAAATTATTGGTCCAAATCGCTGCTTTAATTAGGTTTGTGTGGGGAGTGGAAACAGAAGGAAGAACACACGGGAAGGAAGAAGAAAGAAGGAAAGAGAGGAGGGAGAAGGTCGCCCGTGCGGTCGATGCAGTGCATCGCCCAGTCATCCTTGGCGAAGACGACTGGCCTGCCTTGTCGTCGTCGGCGAAGACGACAGGGCTCTGCCAGGACGAGTGGATCGGGGCGACGTGGCCGAGCCACTAGTCGTCTTCCGCGTGAACGAGTGGGACCTCTCGTCCTAGGCAATGACGACTGGGCCCTGTCGTCTTCCACAAGAACGACTGGCTAATATTTTTGGAAAAAAAAAATTATGCGTATTATTTCCAGAATTAAATAAATTTCGCGTATTATTTATAAAAAAATCTGCGGGTTCTCAAAAAAAGAGAACATTCTCGCCGGATTGATCGCATCGAGAAACAGGGCTGTGCAAAAAAGACTAAATCAGTGATTAAAATATATTCATTTTGGCCACTTTTATTATCTTTTTTGCACGGAGCCCTACGAATGTTATTTCACCATGAAACTTCTCACACATGTAGATAATTATCACTGATTTTTTCAGAGTTTTTAAAAACGTTTTACTATTTGTTTCAAAATTTTAATTCAGCCAGTAGTAGGTGCTGAAGCCAATTTGAATTTCTGGAATATTCAACTAGTGTTATGACTTATGAGTGTTAAATATATTACGAAGCGCCACGAATAAAAATTGTGGAAAAAACAAGTTCGACAAACGAAAACTTTGGAAAAGAAACAAGTTCCACGAACAATATCCGAGAGAAAAAGTTCCCGAACAAAAAGGATGTGAAACTATTTTCGGTTGAGACTTTTTGCTCCCGGGCACCAGTGCACCCTCCTGATGAAAAAATTCGAAAACCATATTTAGAAGTTTCAAAAAATTCTGAAAAAAAATCCGCGTATAGCTAGTGATATATCCCACTAACGTGATTTTTTTTAACTTAAACAACTTTGTATTTTGAGCTACATAAAAATGACAAATTTGTAGATCTGAGAATGTATATTTTCAAATCTTAAGTTTTACTAGATTTGTTATTTTTGTGTAGCCCATAATATAAGGTATCACAGATTAAAAATTTACACATTTGTGGGATACACCATGGGCTACATCTGAACTTTTTTCAGATTTTTTGGAAACTCACAAATATGATTTTTGAATGTTTTAATAAGAGGGTTCACGGGTGCCCGGGATCACAAAACACTTTCCGAACTATTTTCCGTTATAAACACATGTTTTTTTGGCAGCATTAAACGTGGCACCTCCGTTCTATCTTTCCAACCGCCAGCACCCCTTCTTCTCGACCGCCCAATCCGATTCACACCGCCTCTCACCATCGCCATGTCCGTCGCCGTGGCGGCCGTCTCCTCCTCCTCCCGCTACCCACTGGGCCACGCCAACTCGCACCACCTCCGCCACCCTCTCCGCCCCCTGCGCTCCATCTCCTCCCCGCCGCAGCCGTCCGCCTCCCCATCGGCGCTCCTCTGGCGGCGGCCGCGGCGCGCGGCAGCGCCCACTACATTCTGCTCCGCGCCGTCCCTCGGCCGCGTCGGTTGGCCGCGCCGCGATGGGAGCGCCTGGTTACTCTCCTTCCGCGCTGAAACCGATGCTTCCTCGTCAGCCGAGGAGGGGGACGGGGACTCCACGCAGGCGGTTTCCGCGCTGCTCCCGTTCGTCGTCGTCGCCACAGCCGTCACCGCTCTAGGAAACCCTGCTACCTTCTCCTGGTGAGCCAATCAGCCGCTGACTCTTCAAGGAGATTTTTGGCTTGGAATCTTGGTCAATTAGCACATCGCCATTGATTATTATAACTTTCTGTAGGGTCTCCAAGGAGTTGTACGCACCTGCACTCGGAGGCATCATGCTGTCCATTGGCATCCAATTATCCTTTGACGACTTCGCGCTGGCCTTCAAGAGGTTTTTTGTCCTCTTTTCTCTTTTTTGCGTTGTACTCATTCACCCGAGATCACAGAGCAGGGAGGTTGTGTGAATTTAGCTCAGATCTATTTGTCTTTTCCTTTGTTGCATTTCCAGGCCGGTGCCGCTGTCGATTGGCTACGTGGCACAGTACATGCTCAAGCCGCTGCTGGGCATGCTGATCGCTAGGGTATTCAAGATGCCATCGCTGTTCTTTGCGGGTTTCATGCTTACTTGCTGTGTCTCTGGTGCGCAGCTTTCGAGCTATGCTAGTTTCCTCGGGAAAGGAGATGTTGCGTTGAGTATTCTCCTGACAAGCTACTCGACCATATCTTCAGTGATTGTGACGCCTATTCTCACTGGATTATTGATTGGTTCAGTGGTTCCGGTTGATGGAATTGCGATGGCTAAATCTATTTTGCAGGTAATGAAAGTAGTAATGATTTTGTCTTGCATTCCATACATACTTGCTTATAAATATGGTCTTCCTGTGATTTCCCTTTTGCCAGGTGGTGCTTGTTCCTGTGACATTAGGTCTCCTTTTGAATACCTATGCTAAACCGGTGGTTAATGTCATACAACCAGTAATGCCATTTGTTGCTATGGTGTGCACATCACTCTGTATTGGGAGCCCTCTTGCTATAAATAGGAGCATGCTCCTCTCATCAGAAGGACTCATGTTACTTCTTCCCATAGTAACTTTCCACATTGCGGCCTTTGTTGTGGGTTACTGGGTTTCCAAGTTGCCTCATCTCAGGTAATTCGATACTGAGATAATAATTTATTCGTTCTTAATGTTCTTCTCACATAACTGTTTATCCTTGATCTTGCTAAAGCACAGTTTAATGTTATCTCGAATCTCTTTGAATTTTGATGTATCTTAGATATTTATTTTCTCCGATGCTTCTATTTGTTACCTCTGCCAAAGTCATATTCTATACTGCTTGAAGTGGTTTGTTCCTCCGCGGGCGCTGATGCTACTTGCTGTTCTGCTGTGTCTTCCTAGTGAGCCTCTAGCTAGTTTCGTGTCGTCCGCCTGCCCGTGCCCATGCCTAAGATTTTCACCCAAACCAGACACAGTCTGAGACTCACCCTAAGATTTTCGCGGTCAACACGCTAAGCTCTGGAGCAACTAGGATTGGTGTGGCGAAGCGTTCCTAACCATCTGGTTCATAATTAGTGAGGTCATCGTCAGTCTTGCCACGAGACAACACCAACTACTAATTTCACATAACTACTATAACAAAGAGAAAAAATCGGCTCACGCATGAGCTACACAAACTCGTCCTTCCGCCTTGCACGTCAGCTATCTCGGCCGCCTGGCAGTAGGGATGTAAATGGGCACCTAAACGGCGCCACATAATCCCATTTATTGGGGTCAACAATTCAAAAAAATCCAATTCGTGAGGAATTGAACTACGATGCACGCATACGGGATTATGTGGCGCCACATGTTGCGCCGTTTACATCCCTACCGGGCAGGCACAAGCCTTCACTACCCTTGGGCTACCCGGGACTAGCCGGATTGATCCATGTCAGAGATACCTCTAGTTGGTATATCCCCAACATTAGCCTTCAAAAAGGTTTAAGTTCTCCAGTTGCCGTCCTCGTCTTCTTGCAACGTCCGTCTTGTTTAATTCATACAAGTATATTAATATATGCATCATATTCATTGACAAATGGGTATCTTGACCTATTTTAGAAAAAGGAAATCTAATTCTTTTACTTTCCTTATTTTTTAACCTATTATTTTCCTTGTTAGCTGATTAGCTCCATCCGCTTGACATAACTTAACTTAAGTACTTCCATTTACAAAAGACAGGGTAAAATATGGTATACTTCATATTCTCTTTTAACGTCAGTGGAACTCTTTTGGTGCCGTGTTTGTATACTTTTTCCTAATTTACTCGCTTTAATTGCTACATAGTTATAAAAACCGAGCTTTTTATCCACATTAGCCGTGGCCATTATTTTTCTAACTATGGAAATAAATTCCCTCTACTGGCCGTCCTGATAAATGACTTTGTAATTGACAGTATTTGGTCACTTAATCCTCTGTGGAAAGGTAAACTAGTATCATATCATCATTAGGTTCTTCTGCTACACATATAAAAAAAAAGTTCTTCTGCTACATTACATTATGAATTAGAAATCTACTACTGTCAGACAACCAGACTTCAGAAGCGCCTTGATTGCTAAGTTTGTTATTGCATTATGCAGACAAGAAGAGCCTGTTTGTAGGACTATTTCAGTGTGTACTGGAATGCAGAGCTCCACCCTAGCAGGACTTCTTGCTACCCAATTTCTTGGAATCAGTCAGGCAGTTCCTGCAGCATGTTCTGTTGTTGTCATGGCAATATTTGGTTTGACTCTTGCATCATACTGGGGAAGTGGCCTGCGGATACGAGATGTTCCTTTGAGATTCTTTCCTCAAGCTTCCGCTGGTGCGAGATCTTGAGAATGTTTCAGATTGAGCATTGAAATTCTTTCATGGGCACCCTGGATGGGAAAATCCTCCACCGTTTGGGGCCAGCAGTTACAGTGATGTCCTGTGCCTCGTCCGGCATGAGATATGGCATAGCTACAAGAACAGACCTGCAGTGCAAGATAAGCAGCGGCAAAGAACAACCTCGCCACCTACATGGTTGCATATGATGGAAGGATACTGAAATGGAAGTCATATATCATACCATGTGCTGTAGGTTCCATTAGCTTCTTTGTAGATAGTACTAGATAGTAGACAGACTGATGGTTCCTATACATATACCACTAAGCATATGCGTGTGCAATTCAAATATTATTTACTCATTTGTCTCCAGGTCAATCCCATGAATGGGGTTTTCCTTTTTCTTTCCTTGCGTCCGTATCCCCGCTAAAATGAACCGTTCTAAGTTAAAAATCCGACTTTTACAGTTTTGGTTACAAAATAAACATCCCGAATAGATGTAAAAGTGGTCCAACTCGTAAAAGTGGTCCACGTCCATGACCCTTGTATTTCGACAGTGCCCTATAAGAGCATCTCTAGCATAACATGTAGCCCGCGGAACGTATCCCGTGTAGGGGCACGACGCGCAGCTCCATGCCGAGTCTCCGGGAGATGTTTCACGCCGAGGGGTTCACCTCCCATGCATCCACGCTCGCCTTTGGCTTCGTTTCGTACATCGTTACCTACGTCGCTTACGTTGGCAACGCATATGAGTAGGAGGAATCTTATTCCGGATCGGATGGCTTTCCATCCTAGCAAAGTCGCTTCTCTGTCGCATCTCCCGAAGCAAGCCGTGGCTCCCTCCGCGAGGCCTCCTCCACGTCGGTACGCTCTCCCATCCACCTCTTCTTCCCTTTGCTCAGGAACACGCTGACCAGTCGTTCACCAGAGGCAGAGGTACGGTGTTCCAGGAGTCCGTCCCGGGGCTGCGTGTGGTGCACGCTCCACCCTAGCATGCACTATTTATCATTCATAAAGATTATTGCAGCAACTTCTTATGGAGACATGGTACTTCTATTTCACGACTTCATGTAAGATTTTGATGGTCTGTGTCAAGTCCAACATAAATTATAGAATCAGTCTGTGAACTCCTGAACGAAAAAGATCTATTTTTGTAAGACGGCTATTTTAACTGAAGTGAAAGCATTGGTACTTTCCACAAAGTATTCGCCTCCGGTGAATGTTTGGTTGTGTTTTGTGCTCCGGTTTCTATGCATGGTGGTGTCTGCTATATATATATGCATGTACTCCGACTGATGCAGTTCTGCAGAAGGGAAAATGCTTTGGTAATCTAAAGATTACATCCTTGGATAGAGACCGGTGCTCCTCAGAGCTCAGCAAATGCTGGCCGTCCTATAGAATTTTTGATGCGACCTCAGCCGTCCTACACGTGGTGATTTTTTTTACAGTTTTTGGTCCACCGGTCATTGACTTAGTGGCTGGAAAATTCGGTACACACTGATTTCTCCTCAACGACTGGCCACCGCGAGCCGTCCGATCGGAGAACCAAACCCGCGTTGATCTGAGCCGTCCATTTTCTATGGATAAAATAGTCATTTCGCCCCTGCGGTATGAAAGCGAATCCCATGGTGAAATCCTAGCCGCCAGCCTCCAATCGCCGCACGCGCTCTCCTCCCCCAATCCTGCTCGCTGCGCTCCTCCCCAATCCCACTCGCTCCTTTTGCTCCCGCCCCTCCGCCTCCTCCTCGCCGTCTAGCCCGCCGCCGCCGCAGTCCTAGCCGTCCAGCCCGCCCCCTATTCCGCCTCCTTCTCAACGGCGCTGGGCCGCCCCTGTCCACCCGCGCGCCAAGTGCTAGCCTGACCGCTACCTGGCTCGGGACTGGACCTCGACGGCGGCGGCCAGCGAGCTGCTCCGAGGAGATACGACCATGATTTGGTGGCGGAGGCGTTTCACGGCCAGCAGCAGCTCGATTGGAGGATCCAGGTTTCTCTCTCTCTCTCTCTCTCTCTCTCTATCTCTCTCTCTCTCTCTCTCTCTCTTCTGTGTGTCGTTGGCTGCTGCAAGATTTGATCCCGGTGAGGTCAGCTTCCTGTCGATTGGGCTTCTTCCTGTCCCTTCTTGATCTTGCTCGGATTTGATATGCCCATGTTCTTCCGCTTTATGCAGCTCACATCTGACATTTTGGTCTGCAACTTTCTGTCTATTTCTGCAGCTCAGAGGACGCTAGAAACCAACGAGGAACGTTTGTGAGAAGCCCCAGTCCAGTTCCCCGTCGGAAACCCTAAGTGTGAGGACTCATAGTTCTGCCCGGCGACCGGATTTCAGTCTTCTATCCCCCACCAATGTGCGAGGACCCAGGTCAGGGGTAGGTCACCGAACCATCCCCTCATGGAACAGAGTCATCTCCATTGTTGAGGCATCCCGTATTAAAATGAGCAAACTATATGACTAAGCCCCGTCCCATATGGGGGTAAATGTGGTCGCACAGGGTATGGTTGGTCGTCATAATACTAAGAACGCATTGTGCATTTTTTGAAAATAACTCATACTCTGATCCTTTCCTCCACACTAGTAGGAAAACGCTTATAGGTGGAACAACATTCTGTGGCGCACCAAATTGCCATGCGCCACAGAAATATTTTTGTGGCGCATTGTTTTGCGTGCGCCACAGAAAGTTTGGAATTCTGTGGCGCACGAAAACCAAATGCGCCACAGAAATGTGGCTTTCTGTGACGCATGTAGCTACATGCGCCACAGAAAGCCACATTTTTGTGGCACACCCACTACATGCGCCACAGAAATGAGGCTTTCTGTCGCGCATATAGCTACATGCGCCACAGAAAGCCACATTTCTGTGGTGCGCCACAGAAATGTGGCTTTCTGTGGCGCATGTTGTATATGCGCAACAGAAAGCCAAAAAAAATTCAAAAAAATTCAAAAAATCCAAAAAAACTCAAAAAATCCAAAAAATTCAAAAAATATGAAATAATTCAAAAAATCCAAAATAATCCAAAAATTATATTTTTTAAAAAACTAGAGAATCTTTTTGAATTTTATGAATGGACCGCTCTAGCGGGCGCCCGCGCGCCCAGAGGTCGAACTGGACGCTCACAATTAATGCTGTCCACGTAGGACACCGACAACGACATGTCCCCAGGTCTCCTGAGCGTTCCAATCCACCAAATAGCGCTCACATGCACCTGGCGCGACAGCGACATGTCCCTGCGCGCGTAGGCGTTCGATCCAACCAATTAGCGCATCCTCACCTGGCGCGAAACAACCAAAAAAAGAGGCGCGAATCCGATCCCACAGGCCCGCACCAACCCCCGCAGGCCCAGGTGCTTTTTTGCTGGATAAAGTTGCGCCTATCACGGGAACCTGCCCCTAAAACCCTAGCTGATCCAACTCCCCCCCCAGACCAACTCCCCACCCGTCGCCTCCTGCAGACATCTTCTTCCTCATCCCCGCCGCCTCCCTCCCCCAGCCATGGGTGCCTCTCCCAGATCTGTTGCTCGCCTACTGATCTCAGCATTGGGGAGCCATCCAGGTGCATCAACCTCCAGAAACGGGTCAACATCAGCGGCACAGGTCGCTCACCTGTATCAGGTTTGCCCCCCCCCCCCCCCCCCCCACCGAAAACCCAATTCATCTTCCCCATCAGGAACTCATTGGGAAAGCAGCACATGGGGTTCTCTGCAAAACTAGTTGCATGGCATGTAGTACACAGTCTAGGTGCTACAGCTTGCAGGTGTGTCATAATCGTACTAGATGGGGGCATGCAACTATGTAGTCTAGGTGCTACACACTTGCAGGTGTGTCAGAATTGCAAGTACTAGGTCTTAAGAAACGGCAAACACGCATGGAGTTAGTATCAGCTATGTGGGTGTGTTGAGCAGCAACTGTATAATGGTACGAGCAACAACTGTGTACTTGGTGAGGAGCAACTAAAATGCTGTAAGCAGCAACTATGCATGCTGAATAGAGCAACCATATAGCAAAAAAAAAGTAGTACACAGAACTTGCAGCATACAGAAAGCATGAAAAACCCATGTTGAACATGTTTCCAAGTTCAGATATATCCAGCAACCATATACACAGAAAGTAGCAAGCTAGTTGCTAACATGATGACACATGGTTCCAAAAGATCGAAGGTTTCCGACAACCATAGCAAAGTAGTTGCAGCATACAGAAATGAAAACTCATGATGAACATGGTTTGGTCAAGAGAAAAAGAAGAGTGTAGTAGACTAACAGTAGTTATAAAAGTATGGTAATGATTGGTTAAGTGTAGCACAGCATGTTTTTGCGATTCCGATCCCCTTAACTTGTGTAGAACTGACCCGGAAAAATCTGCGGCTCCTAGGAAGCATACTTGCTCCTGATGGTTTCTTGTTCATTTGCTGTACCTGCAGGTTGATAGGAGTAAAAATGTTAGTTAGGTGCTGGTAGCACAAATAGGAACCAATCTAGAATGGATAGTTGCATGCATATTCAGTGTAGTTGCGTTTTTAGCATAATGTAGTTGCTCGTTTTTAGAATACAAGTTGCCTCCATACTTGTTGCAACTGTCACGTTCATGTGTCTGCTTTTTCACGCATGTACTTTTTTACAGGTGGGTTATGGAAACACTGATCAATATGAAGCTGCATTTGATATGGACGATGGCATTGGTGGCTGATATTTCCGTTGGGACACCCCAAGAGGAAGGTATGATGTAGCTCAGCAGCAAGTTTTCCCTCAGTATGAAACCAAGGTTATCGAACCAGTAGGAGCAGTAGCACTTCAGAAGGTTGTCAACGGCGAAATATGATGCGGCGCAACACCAGGGAATCCGGCGCTGACGTGGAACCTGCACACAACACAATCAAACTACTTTGCCCCAACGAAACAGTGAGGTTGTCAATCTCACCGGCTTGCTGAAAACAAAGGATTAAACATATGGTGTGGAAAACAGTATTTAATTGCAGAAAGTAAAAGAGAACAATTGTTTGCAGTTGGTGGTTTAATCAGTGTAAAAGAATGGACCGGGGTCCACAGTTCACTAGTGGTGTCTCCCATAAAGATAAACGACATGTTGGGTAAACAAATTACAGCTGGGCAATTGATAAAATATTGAGCGCATGACAATGCATACATATATGAAAAGATGGCTACCATGATAGTTGACATCCGTGTTCCCCGTCGGTATTAAGTTGCAAGCAACGGATAATCGCATTAAGCAATGTGCGTAAAGTAAACAAATACATATGACCGTGGACATAGCATTGTTATGTTACCCCTAGTAGCAACAGCACATCCACAACCTTAGGCGTTGCTGTCACTCGCCCAGATTACTGGAGACTGAACCCACTATCTAGCATAAATACTACCTCTTGGAGTTACAAGCATCTACTTGGCCAAAGCATCTACTAGTAACGGAAAGCATGCAAGATCATAAATAACATGTATCATAGATTAATAATCAACTTGATCATAGTATTCAATATTCATCGGATCCCAGCAAACACAACATGTAGCATTACAATAAGATGATCTTGATCATGTTAGGCAGCTCACAAGATCTAAACATGATGGCACAAAGTGGAGAGACAACCATCTAGCTACTGCTATGGACCCGTAGTCCAAGGATGAACTACTCACGCATCACTCCGGAGGCAGGCATGGTGATGTAGAGCCCTCCGGTGATGATTCCCCTCTCCGGCAGAGTGCCGGGAAGAGGTTCCGGACCCTCCCGAGCTAGGGTTGATGACGGCGGCGCCTCTGAAACTTTTCGTGGAATATGACTCGGGTGTTCAGGGTTTTCGCATCGGGGGAATAAGTAGGCGAAAGGGCGACGGCTGGAGAGCCCCGAGGGGCCCACACGCACCTAGGGCGCGGCCCCCCTTGGCCGCGCCCAGGGGCGTGTGGGGCCCTCCTGGCCCCTCTTCGTCTCCTCTCTGGACTCCATGTGTATTCTGATAAAATAGGTGCCTCCGTAAATTTTCGTCCAATTCCGAGAATATTTCTTGACTAGCTTTTCTGGAATACAAAAACAGCAGAAAGAAGCAACTGGCACTGTGGCATCTTGTTAATAGGTCAGTCCCAAAAAATGTATAAAAGTGACATAAAGTGGATGCAAAACATGTAACAATTGGTATAATATCATCATGGAACATCAAAAATTATAGATACGTTTGAGACGTATCAGCATCCCCAAGCTTAGTTCCTGCTCGTCCTCGAGTAGGTAAACGATAAAACAATATAATTTTTGAGGTGACATGCTACCATCATAATCTTGATCATATAATATTGTAAGGCACATGTAAATGAATGAAGTGATCCAAGTCAATGGTCTATAGTTTGCTATCAAATAGATAATGAGTAAACAATTAAATCAAACAAGCTAAACTTTTCATGAATAATACTTTGGAGACAATGCATCCACAGGTTCACATAAGAGTTAACTCATAAAGCAATAGATTCTAACAAAAGGTATTTAATCAACACAAAGGAAGATTTAACTTTCAGCATTTGCTTCAACTTTCAACATATTTATCTCATGGATATTGTCAACACAAAGCAATATAATAAGTCCAATATGTAGCATATAACAAATGTTGTAACAAAGTTGACACTAGTGTTTGCTTGTGGAAGATAGAAAGAATAGGAAAACTGACTCAACATAAAAGTAAAAGAAAGACCCTTCACAGAGGGAAGCATGGATTAAATCATGTGCTAGAGCTTTTTAGTTTTTGAAATCATATAGAGAGTAAAAATTAAATTTTGAGAGGTGTTTGTTAATTGTCAACGAATGGTAGCGGATGAAAACAATATTCTCCCTATCAAACAGACTTTTAAAAGCGGCTCCCATGAAGGACGTTATTTCTACCAGCAAGGCAGATCATCCCTCTTTCTCTTTTGTTTACACATGCAGATGTTTCACTGAGTAATCAGTTGACAAAATGTGAAGAGAATTAAGCGGTTAAAGTTGTAATTAATTGGGACTGGGCACCCCGTTGCCAGCTCTTTTTGCAAAATTAATAATAAGCGGATGTATATGCCGCTAGTCTGGTGGTAAAGTCTGTTTGACAAGTCGAATAAAGAATAACCCACTACTTCCTCATGAGCTAGTAAACATTGACACAAAAAGGAATAATAACATTTTGAATAATTTAAAGGTAGCACATGAAAAATTTACTTGGAGTGGCAAGGAAATACCACATATAGGTAGTTATGGTGGACACAAATGGCATGGATTTTGGCTCAAGGATTTGGATGCACGAGAAGCATTCCCTCTCAGTACAGAGTTTAGGCTAGCAAGGTTATGTAAGCAAACAAGAATATCAACCAGTACACCAAGTTTTATATGACCAACATATTGCAAACATTATAAGACTTCACACCGTCTTCCTTGTTAACCAAACCCTTTTATTAGAAAATATCTAGACCTTAGAGATACCACTCATGCAAACCAAATTTCAACAAGCTTTACGGTAGTTCTTCACTAATGGGCTTAACTTAATGATGCAAAAGTTTAATCATGATCTACTTGTTAACTCAAAACAATTGACAAGTATCAAATTATCCAAATTAGTGATCTACAAGAATATGCAAGTTTTTCCATTATACCATTTACCACATGCAACATTTTCTGAACCAACCAAACACCAATCAATTTATTTCAATAACTCTCCAAACAAGTATAAGTGAAGCAAGAGAGTACTTTCTTTAAAAGAACTAATAGCTCTGACAAGAGATACATGAAAACAAGAGCTAAAAGCTGAACAGCGCTAGATATGAATACTCAACAAATATAAGTGAAGAATAGGAGTATTCTCATGAAAAAGCGGAGCGTGTCTCTCTCCCAATCAAGAATGCTAGGGTCCAATCAAGTTGATACAAAATGAAAATAAAATAAAGTACTGAAAATAAAAGCACACAGACGCTCCAAGAAAACACATATGATGTGAAAGAATTAAAATATAGTTTCACTAGAGATGACCTGATAATTTTGCGATGAAGAAGGGGATGCCTTGGGCATCCCCAAGCTTAGACGCTTGAGTCTTCTTGAAATATGCTGGGGAGATCCATGGGAGCCTCCCCAAGCTTAAGCTCTTCACTCTTCTTGATCCTATTATATCATCCTTCTCTCTTGACCCTTGAAAACTTCCGTCACACCAAACTCAAAGTAAATCTCATTAGAGGGTTAGTGCATAATCAAAAACTCACATGTTCTATAAAGACGCAATATGACTTGTTACTTTAAACATTAGCTACTGCCACTGATGTTATGTGAAGCTCTTCCACCCAAAAAAGAATTTCACTCAACACTAGTAAAAGAGAGAATGCAAAATAAAAGGCATAATCTGTCTAAAACAGAACAGTCCGCAAAGACGAATTTTTTCGAGGCACTTACGACGCTCAGATCGAAAAACTTTGAACTAACGAAAGATGCAGACATACATAAATATTACGCACAAAAATTTCAGATTTTAATCACTCTGGTGATTTTAGGAATTTCGTACAGTGAACAGCAAAAATCTGTTTCTGCGCAGCAATCAAAATTAGCATCATCTTATCATTAGAGGCTACTCTTGGCACAACAATGCGAAAAAGTAAAGATACAAAGGAGTTGCTACAGAAGTAAACAACACCTTGACTCAATAAAGAAAAATTGCAGAAATAAAAATAATGGGTTGCCTCCCATAAGCGCTTTTCTTTAACGCCTTTTAGCTAGGCACAAAGCATGC
Source organism: Poa pratensis (assembly GCA_947311845.1). Taxonomy (NCBI): domain Eukaryota; kingdom Viridiplantae; phylum Streptophyta; class Magnoliopsida; order Poales; family Poaceae; genus Poa; species Poa pratensis. The sequence goes on along the minus strand of CAMZMU010000033.1, from coordinate 45,145,689 downwards.
ATCAAGTATTACCAAGTGTGAAGCATCAACATTGTAATTTGTTCGAACAATAGAATCATAAGGTGGCTTAATCTTCTTCCTAGGAAAGTGTTCCATACCTTTCTTGAGAGGAAATTGATATTTAATATTCCCTTCTTTCATATCAATAATAGCACCACAGTTCTAAGAAAAGGTCTTCCAAGCACAATAGGGCAAGATGGATTGCATTCAATATCCAAAACAATAAAATCAACAGGGACAAAGTTGTTGTTAACCATGATAAGAACATCATCAATTCTACCCAAAGGTTTCTTAATAGTAGCATCAGCAAGGTGAACATCCAAATAACAATTTTCCAAAGGTGCTAAATCAAGCATATCATAAAGTCTTTTAGGCATAACAGAAATACTAGCACCAAGGTCACACAAAGCATTGCAATCAAAGTCATTCAATTTCATTTTAATGATGGGCTCCCAACCATCTTCTAACTTCCTAGGGATGGATACTTCACGTTTCAATTTTTCCTCCCTACTTGTATGAGGCATTAGTAATATGTTTAGTAAAAGCCATGTTTATCTCACTTGCCTTAGGACTTCTAGCTAGCTTTTGCAAGAACGTAATTACTTCAGAAAGATTACAACCATCAAAATCAAATCATTATCATCAAAGGTAATGGAGCTATTGTCTTCCTTATTACTAGAAATTTCAGCATCTTTATCAAGAACAGTTTCAGAGTTATCAGGCAATTTAGAACGTTTTGCAATAGAAGTAAAACATTACCAACACCAATTATCTTGCCATTAATAGTAGGAGGTTTGCTAACACTTGAGTTTGAAGCATTTTCAGTAGTAGAATAGTACAAACTCTAGCAATACTATTCTTTCTAGCAATTTCATCCTCTCTTTCCCATCTAGCATGCAATTCAGCTAACATCCTCACATTATTATCAATTTTAACTTGTATAGCATTGAGAGTTTTGCTCTCTTTAACATCATGAGGCATGTTCTTTATTTTCAACAAGTCAACATCAAGAGCAAGACTATCAACCTTAGAGGCAAGAACATCAATTTTCCCTAGTTTCTCCTCAACAGTTTTATTGAAAGCAGTTTGTGTACTAATAAAATCCTTAAGCATGACTTCAAGATCAGAGGGTACACTTTTATTATTGTTGTAGGAACTACCATAGGAATTACCATAACCATTGCCACTATTAGAAGGATAAGGCTTATAATTGCTATTACCAAAATTATTCCTATAAGCATTGTTGTTGAAGTTATTATTTTTAATGAAGTTCACATCAACATGCTCTTCTTGAGCAACCAAAGAAGCTAAAGGAACATTATTTGGATCAACATGCGCTTGACCATTTGCAAGCATAGACATAATAGTATCAATTTTAGCACTCAAGGAAGAGGTTTCTTCAACAGAATTTACCTTTTACCTGTTGGAGCTCTCTCGGTGTGCCACTCAGAATAATTGATCATCATATCATCCAGAAGCTTTGTTGCAGCACCCAAAGTGATGGACATAAAGGTACCTCCAGCGGCCGAATCCAATAAATTCCTTGAAGAAAAATTTAATCCTGCATAGAAGGTTTGGATGATCATCCAAGTAGTCAGTCCGTGAGTGGGGCAATTCTTAACCAATGATTTCATTCTCTCCCATGCTTGAGCAACATGTTCATTATCAAATTGCTTAAAATTCATTATGCTACTTCTCAAAGAAATAATCTTAGCAGGAGGATAATATTTTCCAATGAAAGCATCTTTGCATTTAGTCCATGAATCAATACTATTTCTAGGCAAAGATAGCAACCATTCTTTAGCACGTCCTCTCAAGGAGAAAGGAAAAAGTTTCAGTTTAATAATATCACCATCTACTTCCTTAAGCTTTTGCATTTCACAAAGTTCAACAAAGTTATTAAGGTGAACAGCAGCATCATCAGTACTAACACCAGAAAATTGCTCTTTCATAACAAGATTTAAAAGTGCAGGTTTAATTTCATAAAACTCTGCTGAAGCAGCAGGTGGAGCAATAGGTGTGCATATGAAATCATTGTTGTTTGTGCTAGTGAAATCACACAACTTAGTGTTCTCAGGAGTACTCATTTTAGCAAGATAAAAAAAGGACAGAAGATAACTCGAAAATCATTGTTGTTTGTTCTCAGGTGGAGCAATAGGCGTGCATATGAAATCATTGTTGTTTGTGCTAGTGAAAACACACAACTTAGTGTTCTCAGGAGTACTCATTTTAGCAAGATAAAAAAAGGACAGAAGATAACTCGAAAATAAGCTAGATGCAAGTAACTAATTTTTTTGTGTTTTTGATAATTAAAAGCAAACAAGAGAAAATAAAATAAACTAAGTAAGACAAAAACAAAGTAAAAAGATTGGAAGCGCGAAACTCCCCTTGCAGAAGCCTGCTGTCTCCCCGGCAACGGCGCCAGAAAAATTGCTTGATATTTCCGTTGGGACACCCCAAGAGGAAGGTATGATGTAGCTCAGCAGCAAGTTTTCCCTCAGTATGAAACCAAGGTTATCGAACCAGTAGGAGCAGTAGCACTTCAGAAGGTTGTCAACGGTGAAATATGATGCGGCGCAACACCAGGGAATCTGGCGCTGACGTGGAGCCTGCACACAACACAATCAAACTACTATGCCCCAACGAAACAGTGAGGTTGTCAATCTCACCGGCTTGCTGAAAACAAAGGATTAAACGTATGGTGTGGAAAACAGTATTTAATTGCAGAAAGTAAAAGAGAACAATTGTTTGCAGTTGGTGGTTGAAGTTATTATTTTTAATGAAGTTCACATCAACATGCTCTTCTTGAGCAACCAAAGAAGCTAAAGGAACATTATTTGGGTCAACATGCGCTTGACCATTTGCAAGCATAGACATAATAGTATCAATTTTAGCACTCAAGGAAGAGGTCTCTTCAACAGAATTTACCTTTTTACTTGTTGGAGCTCTCTCGGTGTGCCACTCAGAATAATTGATCATCATATCATCCAGAAGCTTTGTTGCATCACCCAAAGTGATGGACATAAAGGTACCTCCAGCGGCCGAATTCAATAAATTCCTTGAAGAAAAATTTAATCCTGCATAGAAGGTTTGGATAATCATCCAAGTAGTCAGTCCGTGAGTGGGGCAATTCTTAACCAATGATTTCATTCTCTCCCATGCTTGAGCAACATGTTCATTATCAAATTGCTTAAAATTCATTATGCTACTTCTCAAAGAAATAATCTTAGCAGGAGGATAATATGTTCCAATGAAAGCATCTTTGCATTTAGTCCATGAATCAATACTATTTCTAGGCAAAGATAGCAACCATTCTTTAGCACGTCCTCTAAGGGAGAAAGGAAAAAGTTTCAGTTTAATAATATCACCATCTACTTCCTTAAGCTTTTGCATCTCACAAAGTTCAACAAAGTTATTAAGGTGAACAGCAGCATCATCAGTACTAACACCAGAAAATTGCTCTTTCATAACAAGATTTAAAAGTGCAGGTTTAATTTCATAAAACTCTGCTGAAGCAGCAGGTGGAGCAATAGGCGTGCATATGAAATCATTGTTGTTTGTGCTAGTGAAAACACACAACTTAGTGTTCTCAGGAGTACTCATTTTAGCAAGATAAAAAAAGGACAGAAGATAACTCGAAAATAAGCTAGATGCAAGTAACTAATTTTTTTGTGTTTTTGATAATTAAAAGCAAACAAGAGAAAATAAAATAAACTAAGCAAGACAAAAACAAAGTAAAAAGATTGGAAGCGTGAAACTCCCCTTGCAGAAGCCTGCTGTCTCCCCGGCAACGGCGCCAGAAAAATTGCTTGATATTTCCGTTGGGACACCCCAAGAGGAAGGTATGATGTAGCTCAGCAGCAAGTTTTCCCTCAGTATGAAACCAAGGTTATCGAACCAGTAGGAGCAGTAGCACTTCAGAAGGTTGTCAACGGCGAAATATGATGCGGCGCAACACCAGGGAATCTGGCGCTGACGTGGAGCCTGCACACAACACAATCAAACTACTATGCCCCAACGAAACAGTGAGGTTGTCAATCTCACCGGCTTGCTGAAAACAAAGGATTAAACGTATGGTGTGGAAAACAGTATTTAATTGCAGAAAGTAAAAGAGAACAATTGTTTGCAGTTGGTGGTTTAATCAGTGTAAAAGAATGGACCGGGGTCCACAGTTCACTAGTGGTGTCTCTCCATAAAGATAAACGACATGTTGGGTAAACAAATTACAGCTGGACAATTAATAAAATATTGAGCGCATGAAAATGCATACATATATGACAAGATGGCTACCATGATATTTATTTGGGCATTACGACAAAATACATAGACCGTTATCCAACCGCATCTATGACTAATAATCCACCTTCAGGTTGACATCCGTGTTCCCCGTCGGTATTAAGTTGCAAGCAACGGATAATCGCATTAAGCAATGTGCGTAAAGTAAACAAATACATATGACCGTGGACATAGCATTGTTATGTTACCCCTAGTAGCAACAGCACATCCACAACCTTAGGCGTTGCTGTCACTCGCCCAGATTACTGGAGACTGAACCCACTATCTAGCTTAAATACTCCCTCTTGGAGTTACAAACATCTACTTGGCCAAAGCATCTACTAGTAATGGAAAGCATGCAAGATCATAAATAACATGTATCATATATTAATAATCAACTTGATCATAGTATTCAATAATCATCGGATCCCAGCAAACACAACATGTAGCATTACAATAAGATGATCTTGATCAATATAGGCAGCTCACAAGATCTAAACATGATGGCACAAAGTGGAGAGACAACCATCTAGCAACTGCTATGGACCCGTAGTCAAGGATGAACTACTCACGCATCACTCCGGAGGCAGGCATGGTGATGTAGAGCCCTCCGGTGATGATTCCCCTCTCCGGCAGAGTGCCGGGAAGAGGTTCTGGACCCTCCCGAGCTAGGGTTGACGACGGCGACGCCTCTGGAACTTTTCGTGGAATATGACTCGAGTGTTTAGGGTTTTCGCATCGGGGGGAATAAGTAGGCGAAAGGGCGACGGCTGGAGAGCTCCGAGGGGCCCACATGCACCTAGGGCGCAGGGCCCACCTTGGCCGCGCCCAGGGGGCGTGTGGGGCCCTCCTGGCTCCTCTTCGTCTCCCCTCTGGACTCCATGTTTATTCTGATAAAATAGGTGCCTCCGTAAATTTTCGTCCAATTCCGAGAATATTTCCTGACTAGCTTTTCTGGAATACAAAAACAGCAGAAAACAGGAACTGGCACTGTGGCATCTTGTTAATAGGTTAGTCCCAAAAAATGTATAAAAGTGACATAAAGTGGATGCAAAACATGTAACAATTGGTATAATATCATCATGGAACATCAAAAATTATAGATACGTTTGAGACGTATCAGTGGCATGCCACCGAATTATTTTTCGAACCTTCTTGGTGAGGCTATTGGAGAGTCACCAGTGCCTGATATCACCACTCCTATGGATGATGCTAGTGGGGGTCCAGCAACAACGACAATGGGTCCCGAAACTAGCTATGGTGCGACGAACACAGTTTCAGGTGCTGATGGAATGGGTGATGATGAGGTTTCTTCACAGCCTAACGCTCCCTATGTTGGATTGCGTTTTGACACGTTACCTGAGGCAAAGGCGCACTACAACGCCTATGCTGCGATCAAGGGGTTCTCTATCAAACAGAACACGTCAAGGAGGTCTGCCTACACTGGGGAGTTGGAGAAGCAGCAGTTTGCGTGCAACTAATTCAGGAGGCCAGAAGATGACAATGGTGGGACTAAAAAACAAGTTGCTGTGGGCCCTATACCAGATGCACCAACTCCAGATGAAATAGACATAGAAGCTACAGAGATTGCTTCTGTAGTTGCAGACATCACTGCCCAAGGTGTGAAGAAGAAACCACCAAAGAAGAGGATGAGGGAAACAATAAAAAGACATACTGCAAGGCGAAAATGGTTGTCAAGTTGAAGGATGGCAGATGGGAGGTGATTAGATTCGAAGAAGAACATAACCATACTCTCACATGGAGACCCTCACTTACTAAATACTTGAGGTCACACCATGGCATACCACCGGATCAGAAAGGGTTCATGACGAATCTGCACAAGACAAATTTGGGTGCAGGTATGTTTTTTTTAGACGGAACCTGCTTAGTTATCATCGTCGTTTATTGCTATAGGCTGAAGCACTAGTTGCTATGGAAAACATGGTTTGTTGCATTTGTGTAATGTCATAGTTGCTATTGTAGTACTGTGGAAGTTGCTGGTTGTGTTAGTTGCTATATGTTACAGAGGCTATGGAAAAACGTGAAACGTGGGTCAGTACTATTGTGACAAAAATAGTGTACTAAAATGCAGTTTGCTGGTTGCTGGTCTTTTTTCCATATGGTGTACTTTGCTAGTTGCTGGCTGATGTACTTTGCTAGCTGATGTAGGCTAATGCATTAGTTGTTGAAAAACATGGTTTGTTGCATTTGTGCAATGCATGTTTCCATGCCCTTAGTTGGTACTTGAGTTTCATGTTGTCAGTTACTGCTTTCCCCCTCCCCTCTTATATATGTATAAACCTTTTATCTTTTTCTGTAAATGCAGGAAGAATTATGAAAATCATGTCAGAGTACTATGGTTCTGAGTTGCTTGTCCCGTATACGGCGAAGACGATAACAAACTTTTGTGCAACATTGAATAATGATGATGAAGGAGATTTGGAGCAAGTAATCAGCTATTTCAAGGAACAACAAGAGAAAGATTCAGATTTCTTCTACCGGGTAAAAAAAGGATGATGATGGTAGGGCTGAAAACATTTTTTGGGTTGACGGCGCAGCACGGAGGGCATATGCTGAGGCTTATCATGACATTGTGTCGTTTGACACAACCTACTTGACTAATAAATATAACATGCCTTTCACACCATTTATTGGCATCAACAAGCATGGTCAGTCTATCATGTTGGGGTGTGGCTTTATCAGGCAAGAGTTGGCCAGTAGCTTCGATTGGTTGTTTGGATGTTTTCTGGAGGCTATGGGTGGACGTCAGCCTGACAACATTATTACGGATCAGGACATAGCAATGAAAGCTTCCATCGAGAGGATCTTCCCACTGTCTGTTCACAGGAACTGCCGCTGGCACATAATGCAGAAGGCGCAACGGGAATGTGGGACATAAGGATGGCAATGGGGCGGGTTCGGGCGGATATACCAAAACCAGATCCAAATCCAAATCTAGCAGCGTCACTATGGCCTGCCCACGAAAGTATCCATGGGCATGCATGTCGCCCCATATCCAAACCCGCCGGATATCCGGATATTCATGGATATCCACGAGTAATGCATCGGAGTATTAAATCAACAATATTTCAATCACAAAGTACTTAAAAAATATGTACAATCTCAAACAATCACACCACAAAATACATAATCTTATCTCAATCTCACGGAACATAGCCAATACTTCTTATTACAAGTTTCTAACACAACAATTCATACATTCAAAAGATATAGTAAAAGATAGCAGAAATGTGTGGATGCGTTAATTACGCGTGGGAGCAATTTAGGTTTAGCAATAATTAGTAATTACGTGAGTTTGGGTCATTGGGTGAGTTGGTCCTCAAGAATATTAAGAGATGGGCCTGGGAAAAAATGCATGCCTCACTGACATGTGGTTGCCACTTGTTAGTGGGTATCCATTGGATATCCGTGGAGCAAAATCTTTGCCCGTGCCCACCCCATGAGTTAGCGGATATTCGCCCCATGAAATCCATGGACAAAAACTGCCCTCCAAACCCTTATCCACCGGTTCAGATATCCATGGATACCCGGCTCCATAGATAAAATTGCAATCCTTAGTGGGACAGTTTGTGGTAGGACCCCTGGGTTGTCTGCAGATTTCAATGACTGTATTGATTTCAGCTTCTCTCCAGATGAGTTTGAAGCAAAATGGGCGCAGTTTCTGGGCAAATGGCCTGCTGCTACGCACAAACACTTTGCTACGCTGTACGATAACAGGGCTTCATGGGTTCCATGTTACTTCAGGCACCGGTTTTTCCCTTTCCTCCAGTCTACACAAAGGAGTGAAGGTTTCAATGCTGTTCTGAAGCAATATGTCAACTCCTACAAGTCAGTACTAGATTTTGTTCATCAGTACGAGAGAATTCAGGTTCATGTACTCGTGAAGGAGGGTGGGAACGACTATAGGACTGATTTCCTGGAACTTCGTCCATGGTCTGATTTCCGCATTGACGAACAAGCTCTGGCAGTGTACACAAAGGATATATATCTGAAGTTTCGACACGAGTTTGAGCTGATAGGGAGGTACAATGTACGGCCTTCTGGAGGCAACTATTACAGGCTGGAGCCAAATAGGTTCTGTGTGAAATATGGTTCCAGAACCTACTTGGTTGCAGCAAATCCCGCTGAGCTCCTACTCGTGTGAGTGCACCAAGATGGATCGTGATGGTTTGCTCTGTTGCCTCATTTTGAAGATGTTCACACACCTAGGGGTGGATGTGATACCAGAACGCTATATACTGAAACGGTGGACCCCGAGTGCAGTGCCCAGTGCTATGCCAGCAACAGTTGAGTTGCCGACAGCTGTGATGCCCCCGAGGCGCAATGCCAGATTCGGCAGTCAAACCTGAACATATCTTGCTGATGCATGTAAAATGCATACATGAACTTTGCATTATTTTACTTATATTCCAATCATATTTGCATCATATAAGGGTTATATCAATGTTTTATAATGATTTTGGGAATACTTCATAGTTTTCCCATTTATTTGGAATTAACCCTGTTTTCCAGAAAACGTCTTTTTTAGTGTTTCAGACTTTCCGGGAGCTTCGGGACTCCAAAAAGGGCAAGGCCAAAGAGCACGGTTCAGAATTTTCGAGACGACCGCAATGGGCTCAAAGTGAAGGCGAGAAGCCCAACCAGCTGGAAATGAGAGGGCCCCACGCGGCCTAAAATCTTGGCCGCGTGGGCCTACCTATTTTGGGGCTCGAGGCTCCGTTGCCGTTGATCTTTGCTCCTCCGACTTCGTCTTGACGTAAAAACGTCTATAAAAATAGTCCCCCGAGGAGTTTCGCGAGGAGGCGGCGGAGAAACACAAAACCACGAAACAGGAGACAGAAGGCTGCTGCCGGAGAAGATTGGAGGGGGGAACCGCCGCCGGAATCACCTCCGGAAGGCTCCTCCGTCCCTCCCCGGAGTCTCCATCAACACCACCGCCATCTTCATCGCCGTTGCTGCCTCCCATGATGAGGGGGGAGTAGTTCTTCATTGAGGCTGAGGGCTCTACCGGTAGCTATGTGGTTCATCTCTCTCTCTCATGGTGTGATCTTTATGTGATCATGAGCTTTGTAATCTAGTTGAATCCATAGATATGAATTATGCTACTTGAGTGGTTTTATTAATGTAATTTCCGGAGTCACCTTTGTCCCATGGTGTGGAGTTGACAGTGTGCGCACCGTGTGTGACTCTTAGGCTAAAGGTTACAGAAATACTTACCATGAGTTATTCTTGTGTTGGATGTCACTATAAAATTGTGGTGTTTGTTTAGTACTATTTTGGGGCACTCATAGTGACCTTGGGGTTCCCTAGATGTGGAAGACGGACTTTAAAGTGTGCTTTTGTAGCCCTACACGATGGTCTTGGTGTTCTATGATATTGTGGTGTTTGTTCACTCAGACTTTAAGGTGTGCTCTTGTAGCCCTACGCAGTAGATTGGTATTTCTATCCAACATGAGAATAGTTCAGAGTAGCATAGGGAATAGGAAATATCTATGTATTCAATTATATTATTATTGAGAGTGTCCACTAGTGAAAGTATGATCCCTAGGCCTTATTTCCAAGCATTGAAACACCGTTTGCTCTCATTTTGGCTCAAGTTTGCTTGCTGCCATTTTTATTTCAGATTGCCGTCACCACTTATAATCATCCATATCACTTGTATTTCACTATCTCTTCGCCGAACTAGTGCACCTATACACCTGACAAGTGTATTGGGTGTGTTGGGGACACAAGAGACTTCTTGTATCTTAATTGCAGGGTTGCTTGAGAGGGTTATCTTTGACCTATACCTCCCCGAGTTCGATAAACCTTGGGTTATTCACTTAAGGGAAACTTGCTGCTGTTCTACAAACCTCTGCACTTGGAGGCCCAACACTGTCTACAAGAATAGAAGTGTGCGTAGACATCAAGACACTTTTCTGGCGCCGTTGTCGGGGAGCGTAGCGCTTAAGTTTCTATTCTTGTGTGCACTAGACTAAGCTTGGGGAGGTTCCTTTTATATCTTGCAATCATCTAAGCTTGGGGAGGTTCCTTTAAACTTGTTTGGTTGTGAGTTTCTCATTAGTTTTATATATATCAAAAACCCATAAAAATTAGAAAATGGAAAACAACAAAAAAATTAGAGAGCTTTATGAAATCAATCTTGAGTTAGGACATGATGTGTTTGAAGAGAAAATTAAAAAACATATGGAAAATTATTTGCATGATGGTAGCAATGTTATCACTATAAATTCTTTGAACACCATTATTGCTATTGCTCTGGAAAAGTTTAAGCTTGGGGAAGTGGCTGTTGATGAATGTGATATTTTTAGTCCCCCAAGTTTTGAGGAGAAAATTTTCTTTGATGATACTATGCCTCCAATATATGATGATTATAATCATTGTGATATTTTCAGTCCACCTACTATTGAGGATAAAATTTATGTTGATTATAATATGCCTCCTATATATGATGTTTACAATGATGATTATGATGTTTTCAGTCCATCTACTATTGAGGATAAAATTCACTATGATTATTCTATGCCTCCAATTTATGATGATTACAATGATGGATGTGCTAGTTTTACTCCCACTATTCCTAATGAAACTGTTTATGCTTATGTGGAGAGTAATGATACTTTTATGCATATGGATCATGATAAGAATGTTTCATGTGATAGCTATATTGTTGAGTTTATCAATGATGCTACTGAAAGTTTTTATGAGAGAGGGAGACATGATTTCATATATATCAAAAATATTAAGTCTTCTCTCTTTTTGTTGAAAATTTTGAAGTTGCACTTGCTTTGCCTTCCTATGCTAGTCACTTTGTGCTTTATTGATTTATTTTCTTACAAGATCCCAATGCATAGGAAGTGGGTTAGACTTAAATGTGTTTCATATTTTTCTCTTGATGCTCTCTTTTGCATTTCAATTCTTATTCCTATGTGAGCATCATTAAAATTATCAAGCCTAGCTATATGGCTATAAAGAAAGCGCTTTGCGGGAGGCAACCCGGTTATTTTTTGTGTGATTTTCTTTGTGTCCTCTTGCTGTACCAAGAGACTTTGTTTATAGTTTAGGTTCTGGAGTTTTCAATAAAGTGCCAAGTTTTACCCTTTTTGGTTTGAAAAAGTTGCTTATAGCGTTCGGAGATTTTATTCCTGCACGAGTCAGTGCACGGTATGATTTTTAATTCTTATTCTGTAACTCCGAATGAGCTCATATTTGAACTGTAGTTGCAACTTTTCATCCTCTGTATACATGAATGTTTTCGGAATTTTTCGAGAAAGTTTGGTAGGGTAGAAAAATACGTTTTGCTGCTGCTGTTTTTCTGGACAGATTCTGTCCCATTTTGTTTGATGCATGCTTTGAGCTTTTAAGTTGAATCTTTTTGATCCAATTGAGTTTATGAGTAGGCATACAACATTATACACTTTCTGGACATCTCATATGAATTTTTGTTCAAGGATTATATGCAGCAAGAAACCTATTTGTTTATCACTATTAATGCACCCCGCAGAAAAGAAATGGGAGAAACGGTGTTTTGAAGTTTTTTCACAGGGATTGGAGGAGATGCACCAAGAGGTATCCAAGGATGGTGAAGACCATAAGCTTGGGGATGTGAAGACAACCCCACTGGACCTACACACTCTCGGTTTGCACACGTCCAACTTCTGTTTTTCGATCGAAACACTTTATCGCATAAACTTGGAGCATCTTTTTGTTTGTTTTGGTTTGATTCTTTGAGAGACCACCACACTATCATTTATATATGGGAGAGCTACTGGAAATATGGGTTGAAATATGTTGGATGCTTTTATAAGATTGGCAAAATGGATGTTTGAGTTGATTTTTAATGATACATATAGTTGCATGATTCATGAGCTTGTTTATGAGTAATAGTTTGCAAATCCTTTTTGAAGTGCTATAACTTATTCATGTTTTGGTGCTGATTGTTATTTTACTTGGTTTAACATGGATTAGTTAGTTCTATGGACACTCATGCATGCATCTAGATGGTCAACTTTCTCCCTTTTGCTAGCCCAAACATTCCAACAATTTAAAACTTGTTTCCAACACCTTCAACCAAAGTTATTCCAGTGAGTCCACCATATCTACCTACTAGCTATATGCTATTCCGAGTATGTTCATCATGATATTTGTGTTATCTATACCTCTGAATGAAAATGATTATGTTATTGATTGCCATGGGAAAAGTTGGTTATATAGCTCTCACGAACTTGATGCACATTTTACTATCATTGCAATAAATAAAACATGACCCATCGTGATTAAGATTATGATGCTAGTGGCTTGATAAATGTTCGAGGTTGGGAGTTAGCCCATATGTGCTGTCACATGCAAAGCTTTCAACATGCTCCTTCATCTCATTTAGTTGATATCATGTACTTTTGTTTATGGATGCCTATCATGGTGAAATGAGTTGGAAATGAAGTAGTTTAAATGAGTTTGTATAAATGGTTAGAGAGACGCCTGGGCCGCTAATCTAAGCCATGCATCATTCATGGTGGAAATTTACTTACATGCTATGGTGAACCGTCTGTGATACACCTTATAATAAATAGCTATTCCAATGGTAAATAAAAAGGGTCTTGAGGTTGTTCATCTTGTTTGTTTGTCTTGTCATTTTGATATGGGCTTGTTCCATATCCTGGGACAAGAGGTACCCCAGTTGACGCTCTTGATGATACTATTATTATTTACAATGATATATAACTTGAACTTGCTTTGTTTCCTAAGTTGAGTAATCATGGTGTAGGTACTTGTATTCAAGGGGCATGAGACACCTAACCTTTACTTTGTCAAGCACTCTACTCATATTTGCTCTCACATTAAACTATAATCATTCAAGATGCTATGATAGGCGAATGAGAGCTTGACACCAAGTATTACCACATTGTAATCATTAACTTAAGTAGAAGAGTTTGGAGGTTAGATGAAACTTATGCATGCTTTACCTCTACTCACTTATACATCTTTCCAAAGTGTCCACCTATCATATTCAGATTTTCATCATCACTCTATGACCAATATAGGATGTCCATACTTATCATTATGCATACATGTGGTCCATACTACTATCTGTTATGTTACACTTTGTGAATTATCATTGAACATCCTTGCATTGAATACTTGATATCACTTCATAAACTATCTTGCATATTGCTACTCCTTTTAAGAATGAATCATTTTACTCTATGAAGCAATAGTAATCATCTTTGATATCCATTGTTAGTATTAAAATGCAAAGTCCATGTTAGTTTTATCACCTTCATACTCGGGACGACCATGGGTTAAGCTTGGGGATGTTGATGCATGTAAACGCATACATGAACTTTGCATTATTTTACTTATATTCCAATCATATTTGCATCATATAAGGGTTATATCAATGTTTTATAATGATTTTGGGAATACTTCATAGTTTTCCCATTTATTTGGAATTAACCCTGTTTTACAGAAAACGTCTTTTTTAGTGTTTCAGACTTTCCGGGAGCTTCGGGACTCCAAAAAGGGCAAGGCCAAAGAGCACGGTTCAGAATTTTTGAGACGAACGCAATGCGCTCAAAGTGAAGGCCAGAAGCCCAACCAGCTGGAAATGAGAGGGCCCCACGTGGCCTAAAATCTTGGCCGCGTGGGCCTACCTATTTTGGGGCTCGAGGCTCCGTTGCCGTTGATCTTTGCTCCTCCGACTTCGTCTTGACGTAAAAACGTCTATAAAAATAGTCCCCCGAGGAGTTTCACGAGGAGGCGGCGGAGAAACACAAAACCACGAAACAGGAGACAGAAGGCTGCCGCCGGAGAAGATTGGAGGGGGGAACCGCCGCCGGAATCACCTCCGGAAGGCTCCTCCGTCCCTCCTCCGGAGTCTCCATCAACACCACCGCCATCTTCATCGCCGTTGCTGCCTCCCATGATGAGGGGGGAGTAGTTCTTCATCGAGGCTGAGGGCTCTACCGGTAGCTATGTGGTTCATCTCTCTCTCTCTCATGGTGTGATCTTTATGTGATCATGAGCTTTGTAATCTAGTTGAATCCATAGATATGAATTATGCTACTTGAGTGGTTTTATTAATGTAATTTCCGGAGTCACCTTTGTCCCATGGTGTGAAGTTGACAGTGTGCGCACCGTGTGTGACTCTTAGGCTAAAGGTTACAGAAATACTTACCATGAGTTATTCTTGTGTTGGATGTCACTATAAAATTGTGGTGTTTATTTAGTACTATTTTGGGGCACTCATAGTGACTTTGGGGTTCCCTAGATGTGGAAGACAGACTTTAAAGTGTGCTTTTGTAGCCCTACACGATGGTCTTGGTGTTCTATGATATTGTGGTGTTTGTTCACTCAGACTTTAAGGTGTGCTCTTGTAGCCCTACGCAGTAGATTGGTATTTCTATCCAACATGAGAATAGTTCAGAGTAGCATAGGGAAGAGGAAATATCTTTGTATTCAATTATATTATTATTGAGAGTGTCCACTAGTGAAAGTATGATCCCTAGGCCTTATTTCCAAGCATTGAAACACCGTTTGCTCTCATTTTGGCTCAAGTTTGCTTGCTGCCATTTTTATTTCAGATTGCCGTCACCACTTATAATCATCCATATCACTTGTATTTCACTATCTCTTCGCCGAACTAGTGCACCTATATACCTGACAAGTGTATTGGGTGTGTTGGGGACACAAGAGACTTCTTGTATCTTAATTGCAGGGTTGCTTGAGAGGGTTATCTTTGACCTATACCTCCCCGAGTTCGATAAACCTTGGGTTATTCACTTAAGGGAAACTTGCTGCTGTTCTACAAACCTCTGCACTTGGAGGCCCAACACTGTCTACAAGAATAGAAGTGTGCGTAGACATCACTTGCGCAAAAGTTTCAAAAGTTGCTTGCCGGTCGGATGAAGCTACTGGTATCCTGAACAGACACCTACGGGTTGCATTAACTGAGATTGGGCAGCTGAACAAGTCTCGCAGGAGAAAAGCAAAATAAGATGCTGGCCCATGTCCTAGTGCACCAGCAGATGCAGAGATGCCCAGAGACCCACCCAAATCGAATACAAAAGGAAGAACGAAAGAATACCGGATACAATCAGCGCTTGAGTTGCGCCCTAAGAGGAAGATCAGATGCAGCATTTGTGGCTCTGAGAAGCACAACTCAGCTACATGCGAGCAGAGGCTGAAGTGAATGCCTAGATGCAGTGTTTTAATTAGGTGCAAGTTTTGAGTTAGGGTTGGTTATGTGCAAAATTTGAGTTAGGAAAACAATGTAGCATGTCTTTTACTTTCTGTTACGGCATTGGTTCGAATTACAGCAACTAAAGACTCTGAACCATGGATCTCGTTGTACTATAAATGATGCAACTTCCGATGGTGCATGTGGATTGAACTTCATTTATTATTTATGTAACATAATTTGATGCAACTTGGTTAAATTGCTGCAAGTACAAAAAAATGTCATCTTACAGTTTTTTGTTGCTGCTGGAGCTGCTTGAGTGTAGCCTTCCAATCGATAAGGTTCTGGAGCGCTGTTACCCAATTGTTTGTCAACAGCTTTCTGATGTTGGGCAAATCTTTAGGATTGTAGCTTGGGCTGATTCTCCCTTCCCAGAGCTCTGCATTCATTAGTGTGCATACACCGCAGTCATCGCTGTTTGTACATGCAAATAATAGACAAAGGGAAATTAGTAACTAGCTCAAATCAGAAACTATGTGTGGGAAAATGCACGTGTATTCATTAAAAAAAATCATGTTTGCCTAGTTGCAGCATAAAAAAAGATGTTGGTTTGTAGGAAAGCAACTATAGTAAACTGGTGTAAGTATGTATCTACTATGAAGCAACTAGGAAAAAGAGAAAATAACTACTTCTAAGCTCAAAGGGCAGCAATCATAAAAAATGCTATATGGAGCAACTGGTGATTGATAGCTGAAGCAACTATGTAACTGTAAAAAAAACAGCAAGTAGGCAACTAGCAACAACAGCCTGTTGTAATAGCAGGAACTAGGAGTAAACATAGTGGAAGGACCATATATAAATGAAGCAACTAAGAAGGTAAAACTGAACAATAAAGTGCTTACTTTGTTGTCTGTTTTGGGACGTCTATTTCTTCGGTACGGAATGTTTCTAACTTTACTTTTGAATTTGGTAGTGGTCATCCCACAGAATGAGGGTTGTTGCTTTTAGCCTTTGCACAATTTCCTTGAGCAACTTCTCATCCATTGTTCTCCATGAATCAAGCACTTGAAACTTCCTGTCTCTAATGTTTATGGTGGACAAGAAGTAGTGGTGAACAATCACTTTGGATTTCGGGTTCAGTGGTTGTATCACAGGTAGCATCACCTGTGAACGAAAACGTAGAAGAAAAAACTTGCTTTAGGGTTATAATAATGTAGGCAACTAATGAATGTTATAGAGGCAAGTACCCTATCTGTTGTAGCAATTTTCACAAGTGGTAGTAGCAAAAAATCTGTTTTTGGGGTTAGTTGCACTTACCATATCTTTTTTGTCTAGGCGTCTGTCTTTACTAAACAAATCCTTGATTTCAGCCTGACTCCAATCCATGTTCTGCATGTGGGTCTGTGCAGGATTGTGGTTTCAGAATGTTAGAGACGCAAAAAAACAGGTAAGCCCCAAATTTACATAGGCGATGAACAAAAAAAAAGCAATAGACATGGGCCTGTACATACTGCTATCCTCAGCGGCATGATCACTTTATTAGGTGAACTTGGTATTGTTTTCGTAAGATAATCGATGCCAATTTCCATGACGGATGTATGGAGCCATCCACCAGGTTTCATGGACTCAGCAAGTTCGTGCAGAGTGATGTGATATTTCCCATAGTTGATGATATCGGGGCTGTTGGAAGAAATATTCATAAAATTTAGTTTCTGTGGGTTAGGATGAACACATAACACTGAACGGCAGAAGTTGCAACTGTATTCTGGAAAAAATAGCTTAGACATTGTACAGAAGCAATTTCTCCTTTTTGAAAAGTTTGTGGAGAAACTTAAGCATGTATGCCGCAACTAGTAATGGTAAGAATGAGCAACTACCAAATGCATTATTGAACAGTAAAACATGGCATGGGAACAACTTTAGCGTGAAGGTTTGTACATGAACAAAAACATGCATCCTAGAAAAAAAACCTAAAACATCATCCTAGTTGCATTTTAACACCGTATGGGCTTGCTCCAAAAAATAAAAGAAGAGGAAAGTTAACCTCAAGTCTTCCTGAGTTTGCCCCCTGGATGGTCTTCGTCCATGCAGGAGGACTAGTGCATAGAGCCTGTCGACTTCGACTGAGCATGCATATGTTTTCTTGGTGGTATACGGTGACTGTAGAATAGGGGTGGGCTTAATTATCCTCCTCGCGTGCAGCTGATGAGCGGAGGAACTTTTGGTACCAGCAGAGCTGCAATCTCCTTCCACTTGCTCAGTTAACTTTGCAGGAGTATGGAACTTGCTGGGCAATATGACTGATTCAACAGTTGGTGGCGCAAGTTGTTCCTTTGATCTGTAATTTCTTTCTGCTTCAATGCATGCGTCCTCTAGTTCGTCCTCAATAATTTGCACCCCCTGTTCTCCGTCTGCAGGACGCACTGTTGTACCAGGTGTCTTGTCCCACTTGGGATCAACAGAGCTGCAACTGGGTCCAACGGAGCTGAAACTGGGTTGTACCGCATGCTCATGACACTCTGTTGGACCTGGAGTCATTTCCGACTTGGGACCAACAGAGCTGCAACTGGGTCCTCCCACATGCTCAGGACACTCTTTTGGACCAGGCGTCGTTTCAAAGTCGGGTCCCAAACTGAAAGAGGGAGTATCCCAGCAATATTTGGTGGCTTTGCTACCTGAGTTGCACCTGATGGGAAGTTTGAAGTGATCTATCCCTGTCTCCAAACCCGAATCTGCTGACTTCGTCCGCGACAGTTGTTGTATCTTAGAAGTAGGAGTGTTCAGCTTACTTATCGAGTTATACACATCGTCCTGCGTAAAAATCACTTGCTCATTGAGCGCAGGTGCAGGTGGTGGGCAATTCTGGGGTGTGGGCGGGATGTAGTTGTCCCCTGGAGAGCTGGTATTCGAGGAAAGAGGCAGGACACCGTTTTCAGATGGCGCACATTTGTGTGTTCCATGAGTGGTTGCTTTAGATGCCTGAGGTGTCGGCACAACTGCTGTAGCTGGTAGTGCTTGAGCTGGCTGAGGTGGCTTAGATGCCTGAGGTGGCTGAGGTGTAGGCTCTACTGCGTGAGTAGTTGCTGTTCCATGAGTGGTTGCTTTAGATGCCTGAGGTGTCAGCACAGCTGCTGTAGCTGGTAGTGCTTGAGCTGGCTGAGGTGGCTTAGATGCCTGAGGTGGCTGAGGTGTAGGCTCTGTTGCGCGAGTAGTTGTTGTGGTTGACTGCATTGTGTTAACAGTTGCCTTAGGTGAAAGCACAGTTGCCTTAGGTGAAAGCACAGTTGCCTTATTTCTTGTACTAGTTGCCCTGGTTGCAGATATTGGCCCTGTTGTTGATGACACAGTGGCTGCAACTGGTGGTATTGCAGGTGAGGTTGTCTTTGCTGGCCGTAGTCCATGAGACTCTTCAAATCAATCATTGTATGATGACGGAGTGCACAGACCGTCCAGGAGTGGCTGCTCCCCCTCATATGTTGGAATTTGCTTCAATAAGCTACCAATGTTCAAGTTGCTCATGAGAGTAGAGGGGTTCTCATCCCAAACAGTGTTTACCTCGAAGATTGGGATGCCTGGCAGCCGGGAAGGAATCTCCATCCTGCATATATCGAGTAACGACATGAGATCTGTGTCGCACACCTCAGGTTCGCCTTCAGCAGCTGCACCATCTTTACTTTTACCCCTGGTTTCCTCTTCTGATAAACAAACTGGCGCGTGGTGGTATCAGGGGCGGTTGTGCCTGACCTCCCACCGTGGGAGTCTGGATGTACCTTTGGTGCTCTAGCATCCGCACCAGTGTTACCGCCACCGTCTGCATCGTCGTCATCCTTGCTGCTGTCCCCTCCATCATTTCCACCGGCTTTATCCCTGTCCTCGTCATCGCCATCCTCGTCCCCCTCATCATCCTCGTCATTGTTATCCCCATCACTGTCCTCATCATCATTGTTATCGCCCTCCTTCTCTAGATCTTCTTCATCTTTATCACTGTCCTCGTCATCTAACGCCAAGTCTTGGCTGTTCTCAGCATCTAAATCGGCGTCATCACTTTCTTCGGGTAACAGTTGCTCTTTCTGCTGTTGCTTTGTGCGTTGACGTTTGGCAGTTGGTTTGCCCCTATTATTTGCTGCAGGTCGTCCAGTGCACTTGGTCCCGCTGGTACCGGCTTCATAAAGGCAAGCAATCCCTTTTACCCATTTCGTCATTGATTCTTCAAACTCTGTGCAGAAACCATGTAACATTGCAGATATCTTCCGCTTTTTCTGTGCATCATTTAGATGTGACCAGTATTAGACAACAAAAAAATACGGTGCGAAAAAACAAATTTAGTTCGCATGTTGCTCTAGTACATCTAGTCCATGGACTAATTGTACTAGGAAAATTGCAGCAACTATGTATTTTTTAGTGTAGTATGGTGGAGGCAAGTAAAGGAGAAATAAATGAAAACGGCAGCAACTACTAAAAAAATGCAGTAAGTGGCATACAAAAGAAGCAGCAACTACTAAAAAAATGTTGTGTAGTTAGTTGGGTGCATCAACTTTGTACATGGTGTTAGTACCAAATTTGAACATGGTCACTAGTAGGGAAACCCTATATATGTAGGTGGGCACTCTGTGGCGCACCCTTGATTGGTGCGCCACAGAAATAATTCTGTGGCGCATGGTGCCCCGTGCGCCACAGAAATCTTGCCCTTTCTGTGGCGCATCCGTTGCCCATGCGCCACAGAAAGCCAGAATTTTGTGGCGCATTCCATCCCATGCGCCACAGAAAATGTGTGGGTCCCACGTCCAATGATTGGGACAGTTCCATCTAGTAACTTTCTGTGGCGCACTACCCATCTAGTAACAAACTTTCTGTGGTGCACCGTGGGCAGTGCGCCACAGAAAGCAGACTTTCTGTGGTGCACTTAGCCCGTGCGCCACAGAAACTTGGGTTTCTGTGGTGCACTTGAGGCCGTGCGCCACAGAATATTGGCCCAGATCTACAAAAAGGTGGCAGCCCCACTTTCCCCATGTGACCTTCTCCATTCTCCCATCTAGCTCGAGTTCCTCCTCTCTCCCATGCCATTTTGACCATCCTATTCTCCATTATTTGTTGTTAAACCTATTTTGTTTGCTATATAATTGGTGAAGGCTTGGGGAGAGCCTCCATATATACTCTCCTCCTCTCTTTTTGTCCACTATTTTCTCTCCATCACCACACACTCTCTCTCATCGATCACGGTCACGTCTCGGGAACGGATCTAGATCTACTAGGTGGGTATTGTTGGATGGATATGTATATGCATGTTTTGTGTGGCCGGCGGTGTGTATGGATGTTTGTTAAAGGCATGAGAAACTTGTCGGCGGGCGATTTGCACGTATATGGCGCGACGATCAATGTTTATGCATGAAACTTGTGTGTGTGGTTTGCATGAATCTTTGCATGTTGTTGCTTGCGCCGGCGTGGTGCATGGATATTTGCCGAAATGTTGATTCATTTCCATTTCGGTAAATTTTTGCACCACCCATATGTCCTACTTTTAGGGGAAGTCATGCCGAATTTTTTCGTCGAACATTTCCGACTTTCCGACTTCCCGCATGAGAAGCTTGTATGTGTGTGTGCATGTTGCGGTTAATTAATTCTAATTAATAACACATACTCTATATGTATACCGCGTAGGCGTCCATGGTCATCAAGATGAGCTCCAGTCGAATCAACAACTACAAGGAAGAAGCGAAGGCGGAAATGAGTCGGTGCAACGGGCGCCAGATACGATGTCCGTGTCGAAGTTGCAAACTTGTGAGATGGATCGACCCTGATTCCGGACAATTGGAGGAACACCTGCTCAGGCGCGGTTTCATGCAAGGCTTCAACCAAGCGCCGACAGCAAATGTTGCGCCTGAAGACGAGGGCGGGCAAGATGATCGTGACGAAGGAGATGCCGACGGACATGGTCACGATGAAGGAGTAGATGGTGGTGGAGAAGACGCGAACACGCCGCAGAGCTCGCTAATGTCGGCCTTGATGGAGTCTCATGTTCAAGAACTGCTCCTCAAGGAGGCGAGCACCGTTAGAGAGAAAGCCAAGCTGGCGCAAATGGAGATAGACGGGAAGACTCCGTTGTATCCTGGGTGCCGGCCACAGGATACGCGCTTGCAAGTAACGCTTGATGCTCTGGAGATGAAGTCGGGAAACAAATGGACCGATGCGAGCTTCAAGACACGATTCCTAAGATCCGGGGTCTTGAAGACACGATTCCACCCCGTGCGGATGGCTTCCCTCGAGTTCATGAAGCTGGTAAACCTATCTTGTCTGGGGACTTGCTCCGCCTTGCAGAAGGACCCATGATTACCTTGCAGGAATCTATCTTGCATCTAGAGGAGCTCCTTCTTAAAGACAAGCAGCCGAGTTACCCGGCGTTCGCGGTCCAGGTGCCAAAGGAGCTGGTGGACTTCGTCCAGGAAGACCCCGCGGATGTGTTCTTCATAGCGTACGAGGACATCTTCAACCTGTTTCACACTAAACGGCTGGACTATAACATGGTCCGCCTATATGCGCTCGATGTGGCGATGAAGATCAGGAGAGATGATACCCCGTACGTCGCGATAGTGGATCCCTACTACATGCACGACAGCCATCTGGTGGAAGGATCAAAGACACGGGAAACGGCCACGGAGTACCTCGTAAGGGTCATGCTGGCCAACAAGAGGAAGAACGCCCTTCTTCTGCCTTTCTTTTTCGAGTAAGTACATATCCGCTCGCCACCGTCGTATCTTATGCCTTCTTGTACATTTCTTCCATCGCTGATCCTTTGTCCAACATTCCGTTTCAATTGTGTTGAGCAGGGACAAGTACTGCGCACTCATCTACATATCCCCGAGGTGGTCCATTGCCACTTATTTGGACTCGGGGAATAAATCCACGCCGAGATGATACACCAGAATAAAGGGTGTGCTCGATGACGCTCTCGAGGCCTATGCCCAAAAGGGCGGCCCCTTCCATAAGAAGTCGGAATTTTTCACGGAGGACAACACACACAAGTTCCAGCATGGGACCGGATTCCATTGCATCAAGCAACTGGATGGCAGCGTGAAGGAGGCCTACTACGCCCTCCATCACAGTAAAGCGATTGTCCGGGATTTCGAGAAAACGAAGATTCCATCTGGTCTCGCAGAATACACCAAAATGGCGGATGCTCTCACCGATGCTGATTACAGAACAGACTTCCATCGCATCCGGCTGCAGTTATCAACAATCATCCTCGACGATGTCATTCACAAATCAGGGTCCTTCCACTACCCCAGAGGTATTATAAAAGAAAGCCTTGCTAAGCATTACTAGTGTACTTTTTTGTAGAAGTGCATGTGTAGGGTTATATATTATATATATGCTATGCTATGAAACCCAAATAGGATAGCCATATGATTTCCAACCATGACAATTGATTGATTGTCTTGCCTCTCTACTTAGATGAATAAATTATACTCTATGTATATCACTAACCAATATATATCCCAATCCATCTTCAGGGCTCTGTCAGAGGGATATCGAAGAACGACTAGATGCGCAGAATGACACCACGGAGTGGAGGACGAAAGATGGCCTTCTACCGTTCCCGGCGCCGCTCAAGAAGAGGACTCCATGATCATGCTCCATCATCGCGGCGGTGACAACTTCATTTGTACTAAGACTTGTGTGTGACATGAGATGAACCTTTGTACCAATTAAGACTTGTGTGACATGATCGAGATGGAACTTTTGTAGACTTGTGTTTTGGCACTTGTCACTATATGTATGTATCTTGGGCTCTAAGTGTTTGTGATGACATAGTAATGTGTTTGTTTTCATATACCGTGTCAAAATATATTATTGTTTCTATTATTCCTGTATTTCCTGTAATATACCTGTATTTGTACAGGAAAATGTGAATTTCTGTATTTCTGGAAAATCCTTTTGTGGCGCATCAAATTTTTTTTTGTGGCGCACGGTTTAGGGATGCACCACAGAATTCCTCTGTTGTGTCCACGGCGATATGATTCTGTGGCGCACGGCCTGGGTGCGCCACAGAAAGTTGGTCTTTCTGTGGTGCACGCCCTGGTTGCGCCACAGAAATAATTTTAGTGGCGAGAATTCTGTGGCGCACCCAGCAAACCTGGGGTGCGCCACAGAATCCCAAATTGGTGCGCCACTAATAGCCATTTCTGTACTAGTGTCAGCGCTCGCGTCGTCGCTCGGACTTCCTCGTTCTGCCACCAGGGTTCCTCCATGGCGGTTGTGCTAGTGTGGTAGAGAATGTGGGAGAGAACAAAGGGGAGAATGCGAGAATTGCCTGGGTTCGCGTGGTTCCAGTCACATTTTATGAGCGCCGAGCAGGTTCCAATCCCTCGTGAATTAAGCCGCATCTAACAGGCGCGCTCCCAGATTGGAACTGCAATTTCCTAAGCACATCGCAAACGGATATCATAAACAACCGTTGCCATAGAGATACATATTGGAAACGGAGGTTAATTTATGATCGTTGCCAATACTATTGGTAACGAAGATCTAAAAGTCTCTGCAACCAATGTTGGCAGACCTGCCGTGGCCCAGTTCTGCCAGGCCTCCTCCGCAATGCTAAAATCATGATTTTTCGTCGCCTATCTCCTGCCGTTACCATAGAGGGGTATCGGATGTGTCGTTCTGTACCAGTGCCCGCTGCTCGGTCCGGTGTCAGCCGAAAACGCCGCCGTGCGGGCAACAGAGATTGAAGCCGCAAGGGCAGAACTCCTCCAGGAGGTACAGAGGATAGAAGAAGAGCATGACCGACTCGCTCGGGAGAACCAAAGAATCCAGGAGGAACGCCAGCGGGGAGCAGCCAATTCTGCACCAGCTGCGGCTCAAGTGGCAGAGGTTCACCCAACCGCGCGACTTATCCTACCGTGGAATTCCCACCAACACCTGGTGCAGCTGGCCCGGTGGCAACAGGAGTCGCAACGCAAGCACAGCCCGTCCATGAGGAAGCGAGGCTGCCATCGTCACAGCGACCCAGAAGGTTCCACACCCCACAAGGGCATTATCCTAGCCCAGCAGATAATGTGTGCCGGCTGGGAACGACCCAGTCAATGCCGAGGTACGACGTGCTATAGAGATGTTAAGCACCGTCGTCGTACAACAAGCCAATATGACAGGCCGCGGAAGGCCGGCACAGTCCGCCTCAAACAACAACAGGGCGGCAGCGGAGAGGAGCGTTACAGAACGACACATCGGAAACGGGCCAAAACCCTCATCGGAAACGGAGAAGTGGTCCGTGTCCCCGTCCCCGTGACTGATGTGAAGGCCCTTATCGGTAACGGAGCCCAAAAATCGTATCCGATGTGGCCAAGTTTTGGCAACGGTTCTGCGCGTACCTCCGTTTCCTCAAAGTCGAGCTCATCAGAAACGGAGTTTGTAAATTACATCGTTTGCATTGGGTTTCTTCATAAGCATATAGCAGGAATACAGATGCTACTGAGCATTTAAAATCTCACGGCACAAGCACAAGAATGACAGATCATATTCATAAGGAAGTAGCTCAGATTCATAAGGTAGCTCTACATTACAGTGATACATCTCTACATTACAGTGATACATCTCTATAACCTGCTAGCTATTGATAAATGTTTTTGGTAGCAGTGACGACATTCTTTATAACCTCCTGCGACTCTTCTTCCTGCCAGAGTTCCCAAAGCTGGATAATCATTGATACTTGACGAGGGAATATCTCCCCGGCAACAGCACCAGAAACAATGCTTGTACGTCACACGTCAGTTGGGAACCCCAAGAGGAAGGTATGATGAGTGCAGCAGCAAGTTTTCCCTCAGTATGAAACCAAGGTTTATCGAACCAGTAGGAAAACGAGGTTGCTTCGAAGGTGTTGGTGAAGGAGTGTAGTGCGGCGCAACACCAGGGATTCCGGTGCCAACGTGGAACCTGCACAACACAATCAAATTACTTTGCCCCAACTTAACAGTGAGGTTGTCAATCTCACCGGCTTGCTGAAAACAAAGGGTTAAACGTATCGTATGGAAGATGATGTTTGTTTGCATAAAACAGTAGAGAACAATGATTGCAGTAGATTGTATTTCAGATGTAAAAGAATGGACCGGGGTCCACAGTTCACTAGTGGTGTCTCTCCAATAAGATAACTAACATGCTGGGTAAACAAATTACAGCTGGGCAATTGACAATTGATAAGTGCATATAACATGCATGTGTGAGTTGTGGTGTCTACTATGAGATTCATTTGGGCATTACGACAAAGTACATAGACCGCTATCCAGCATGCATCTATGCCTAAATAGTCCACTTTCCGGTTAACATCCGTACCCCTTCCAGTATTAAGTTGCAAGCAACAGACAATTGCATTAAGTAATGTGCGTAATGTAAACAATACATTCATCCTTGAATAAATCATTGCTGTTTT
Source organism: Poa pratensis (assembly GCA_947311845.1). Classification (NCBI taxonomy): domain Eukaryota; kingdom Viridiplantae; phylum Streptophyta; class Magnoliopsida; order Poales; family Poaceae; genus Poa; species Poa pratensis. The sequence goes on along the minus strand of CAMZMU010000033.1, from coordinate 45,119,797 downwards.
ACCCCTAGTGGCAACAACACATCTACAACCTTAGAACTTGCTGTCACTATCCCAGGTTAAATAGAGGTTGAACCCAACTATCATGCATAAATACCCCCTCTTGGAGTCACAAGTATTCACTTGGCCAAGGCTTCAACAAGTAACGGAGAGCATGCAAGATCACAAATGACATAGACATGATAATATAATATTCAGCTCCACATAGGTATCAATATAAGTCAGATCCCAGCAAACACAACATGTAGCATTACAATAAGATGATCTTGATCATGATAGGCAGCTCACAAGATCTAAACATGATGGCACAAGTGGAGAAGACAACCATCTAGCTACTGCTATGGACCCATAGTCCAAGGATGAACTACTCACGCATCACTCCGGAGGCGGGCATGGCGATGTAGAGCCCTCCGGTGATGATTCCCCTCTCCGGCAGGGTGCCGGGAAGAGCTTCAGAACCCCCCGAGTTAGGGTTGACGACGGCGGCGGCAGCGAATATGTTCTGGATGAAAGGCTCGGTGGTTTAGGGTTTTCACGTCTCGGGGAATAAATAGGCGAAGGGGCGATGTCGACGGACCCCCGAGGGGCCCAAACCACAGGCTGGCGCGGCAGAAGGTGGGGCCGCGCCGCCAGGTGGTTTGGCCACCTCGTGGCTCCCCTTCGTCTCTCCTTCGGACTCCGTGTACGTGTTGGAAAAATAGGGACTTGGCCTTTTGTTTCGTGCAATTCCGAGAATATTTCCAGAAGTAACTTTCTGAAACCAAAAACAGCAGAAAACAGGGAACTGGCACTGCGGCATCTTGTTAATAGGTTAGTCCCAGAAAATGCATAAAAGTGATATGAAGTGTATATAAAACATGTAGCAAATGGTATAATATAAGCATGGAACAGCAGAAATTATGGATACTCCAAAGAAGAGCATCAGCCTTGGCAAGCACATCTTTAGTAAGGACAGATGTAGTAAACTGTGATACATCTTTCCTGATTTTGGTAGCACTGACAGCATGCTTTATAACCTCTTGTGACTCTTCTTCCTGCCATAGTGGCTACAGCTGGATAATCATTGATACTCCACAGAAGAGTATCAGCCTTGGCAAGCACATCTTTAGTAAGGACACATCTTCTGTGCATCTGATGAGGATATAGATGCATGGTCAGTATAGATCTACATATTGGAGACATGTAGGTGTATAATATTGAGTGCAAACCAATGAATGGTTACATATTTGAGAGAACAGATCGATCTACTTACAGTGCCCAATTAGAACAAACAGATCGATCGCATGCATAATTATCTATGGCTAGGCATTCGAGCAACATACTGTGGCAACTTCACATAGCGTTATCCGACTTGTCCAGTGCATGGATGAGCTTACCTGGGGTGGCATCGCCGCTCGAGGAAGATCCGATGTGCTGCTCGGGGAAGATGCGCGGCGGCTGCTCGGGGAAGATCCGACACGCTGCTCGGGGAAGACGCGCAATGGCATCGCCGCTCGGGGAAGATCCGGCCGCGCCGCTCAGATCTGCGAGATAAGGGTTAGATCTGGCGCTGCTTCGAGCCGCCGCCACACTGTGAGAGTGAGAGTGAGAGTGAGATTGAGGGTGAGAGAGTTAGGGTTGTCGGAACGGCGTATTTATAGCACAAGTACAATATCGGAAACGGAGGCGATAAACAACCGTATCCTTTTATTAGCTCACTGATACACTAGGCCTACTTAACAGTACAATTGAACTAACAATCTACTCTACTTGTTCTTCTTCCGCCCTGCCTCCGCGCCATTGTCGTCCACGATGCTGCGTCGCTTCTTGCCGGTTGCCTTCTCCTTCGGCTCATGCTCCTTCTCCTCCGGCTCATGCTCCTCCTTCTCCGGCCGTGCGTCCTTCTCCGGCGAATCCTCTCTCTCGCGCTTCCTTCTCCGGAGCGTGCTCCTCCTTCTCTGGAGCGTCCTTCTCTAGCGCGTGCTGCTCCTCCTCTGGCACCTCCTCCGTCGCCTCCTCCGACTCCTCCTCCGATGCCTCCTCCTCGACCTCATCGGAGTCGTATTCTTCCAGGCTAGAATACGGCTCCGGCGGCTCCTCCGGCTCCTCTTCCTCCGGCGACTCCTCCTCGTCGGAGTCGTCTTCTCCTTCGCGTGAAGACGGCGGGTCTGAGTCATCGGAGTCGTCTTCTACAGAGCGTGAAGACAGCGGGTCCGAGTCATCGGGGTCCGAGTCCGGCGGCCCGTCTTGATCCCACCATGGGACTTCACCGTGGTCTTCAGCGCTCGCGTCGTCGCTCGGGACTTCCTCGTTCTGCCACCAGGGTTCCTCCATAGCGGTTGTGCTAGTGTGGTAGAGAATGTGGGAGAGAACGAAGGGGAGAATGCGAGAACTGCCTGGGTTCGCGTGGTTCCAGTCACATTTTATTAGCGCCGAGTAGGCGGTTCCATTCCCTCGTGAATTAAGCCGCATTGAACAGGCGTGCTCCCAGATTGCAACTTCAATTTCAAACGGATATCATAAACAACCGTTGCCATAGAGATACATATTGGAAACGGAGGTTAATTTATGATCGTTGCCAATACTATTGGTAACGGAGATCGAAAAGTCTCTATAACCAATGTTGACGGACCTGTCGCGGCCCAGTTCTGCCAGGCCTCCTCCGCAACGCTAAAATCATGATTTTCCGTCGCCTATCTCCTGCCGTTACCATAGAGGGGTATCAGATGTGTCGTTCGTTACTACTGAGCTATCAACACCTCCAAACGGGAAGAAAAGTTAAGCCGCAGAAGTCAACAAGTGAACGAAGTGGTGATGCATGTAAAATGCATACATGAACTTTGCATTATTTTACTTATATTCCAATCATATTTGCATCATATAAGGGTTATATCAATGTTTTATAATGATTTTGGGAATACTTCATAGTTTTCCCATTTATTTGGAATTAACCCTGTTTTCCAGAAAACGTCTTTTTTAGTGTTTCAGACTTTCCGGGAGCTTCGGGACTCCAAAAAGGGCAAGGTCAGAGAGCACGCTTCAGAATTTTCGAGACGAACGCAATGGGCTCAAAATGAAGGCCAGAAGCCCAACCAGCTGGAAATGAGAGGGCCCCACGCGGCCTAAAATCTTGGCCGCGTGGGCCTACCTATTTTGGGCCTCGGAGCTCCGCCGCCGTTGATCTTTTCTCCACCGACCTAGTCGTGACCTAAAAACGCCTATAAAAATTGTCCCCCAAAGTTCTCTGGAAGCAGCGGCGGAGAAAGACAAAACCACGAAACAGAGAGACAGAAGGCTGCCGCCGGAGAAGATCGGAGGGGGGAAACGCCGCCGGAATCGCCTCCGGAGGGCTCCACCCCCCTCCGGCGTGTTCATCATCAACATCTACAGCAAGAACTTCTCCACCATCATCACCATGATGAAGGGGGAGTAGTCCACCCCTGGACTAGGGTTTGTGGTGGTAACTTTTGTATCTCTCCTCTCTCTTGAGCTTCACTAATTAGTACCGTATGAGCTGCTAAATATGATTACGGTCATCTATGTAATACCTTTGTGGTGAATATTGTGGTATGAGATGATTTGTTATGCATTTACCGTTGTGTTGGATCTTTTATGACTTGTCATACTTTGGTTGAATATTGTTCTTAAAGAAGTATGATGTATGTGGGTATGGGATGGCCGATGTGACACGGCATAGGTATTGAGTGACACAGTATCGCCCAACATCCTTTATCTGGGGGTAAAAAGAAAGAGTATGATATGGGGGTGAGAGCAACCACGCTAGCCTTACGAGGGTGACCTAGCAACACAAATGAGTATTTCTTTCAACTATGTGTTTTAGGACATATAGCCGTCATAAAAGCTACCATTAAAACATGACAATTGTGTGTACTTTATCTATAACATGATAATCACCATAGATGAGAGAGAGAGGATAAAGTGAACCATGAATCCATGTCCATTGTTCCTATAAGAAACTTACACTTGAGCTTGTCCTCTTGCTGCATAGGGGATTGGGCTTTCTCTCTCTTTGAGAGATTTTGCTTGCTACCATTTGTCTTGTCATCTTGCATTGAAGAGGATTGGGACACTTTTACATTCTTGTTTGGTTACTTCCATCCATCAACCACCTTGTTCTCCAAACTTGTTTAGTGCATAATCAACTAAAACTTGTGACACTTTAGTTGTAGGGAATAGATAACTTTTCCTTCTTGCTCCTACGGATCGATACCTTACTTTCACATTGAGAGGTGCTACAGTGATCCCTTGCTCTTGGGGGTTATCACGTGGTTCCGGTGGCACCCCAATGGCTTAGATGGTCCGATCATTCAATAACCTGGAGTCGCGAGGATCACCCGCCACAGGTTAGACCAGGACCCAAAGGGGTCATTACTGTTCATAGAGACAGACATAAGGCAATTGAATGTGAAGAGGGAAACGCGGCTTTCGCAGAGTTAGCTTGTGCAGCAGAAGAACTCAAGTTGTATAAGTCGCAGATCGACCCCAATGACATGAGCGTGGTGAGAACACCAGCAGTTGAGCCGCAAATCAAATTTAAGGCGGCACAAGACACAAAGCAGATAGATCTTGTTCCCAGAGATCCGTCCAAGCAAGCAAGCATTGGGGCACATATGGAAGAGGAACTAGAGCAAGTACTAGTCGCTTTTCTTCGGGAAAACAAAGATATCTTCGCATGGAAGCCATCAGACATGCCTGGGGTGCCGCGAGAGCTAGAAGAACACAGCCTAAATGTGGACCCAATGGCTAAACCCGTGAAACAACCATTACGGCACTTCCATGATGACAGAAGAAAGGCAATAGGAGAAGAAATAGCTCGGTTGTTAGCCGCAGGATTTTTCACAGAAGTATTCCACCCCAAGTGGGTGGCAAACCTTGTCCTGGACATGAAGAAGAATGGAACATGGCGCATGTGTATCGACTACACAAGTCTCAACAAAGCATGCCCAAAGGACCCGTTTGCCTTGCCAAGGATTGATCAGATTGACTCAACCGCCGGGTGCGAGCTATTATGCTTCCTAGACGCCAATTCGGGTTATCATCAGATCAAGATGAAGGAGGAAGATCAAGAGAAGACATCCTTCATCACTCCATTCGGAGCTTTCTGTTACGTCAGCATGCCTTTTGGGCTGAAAAACGCAGGCGCGAATTATCAAAGATGCATACAAAATTGCTTACATGAACAGATAGGCCGCATCGTGCACGCTTACGTGGACGACATCGTGGTTAAGTCACAGAAAGGGAAGGACCTTATCAGTGACCGGAAACCTTCGCAAATCTGAGAAGATATAACATGAAGCTCAACCCCACAAAGTGCATTTTTGGAGTACCGGCCGGGAAGCTCCTAGGATTTATAGTGTCAGAAAGAGGCATAGAGGCCAATCCTGAAAAGATAAAGGCCATTACGGAGCTCAGGAAGCCAGAGAATCTCAAGGATGTGCAGCGACTAACGGGATGTGTTGCAGCTATAAGCCGCTTCGTATCAAGACTGGGAGAAAAGGCTTTGCCTTTATACAGATTACTGAAGAAGTCATATACCTTTGTTTGGAACGACGAAGCTGACGAAGCCCTCACAGCTCTGAAAACCCATTTGACAAATGCACCAGTCCTTGCGGCTCCTAAAGACAAGGAGCCTATGTTGCTTTATATCGCTACAAATTCACGAGCAGTGAGCGCAGGGCAGTTGTGGAAAGACAGGAACCGAAAAAAGAGTATCCGGTCCAAAGGCCAGTATATTACATCAGTGAAGTGCTTACGGCCTCCAACCAATGATATCCCCAGTGGAAAAAACTAGTATTTCGCGTATTCATGGCAAGTCGCAAGCTGAAGCATTATTTTCAAGAACACCCAATAACAGTGGTCAGTGCAGCTCCATTGGCAGATATAATCCACAACCGTGAAGCTACGGGGAGAATAGCCAAGTGGGCAATGGAACTGGGACCATATCACATCAATTATGAGCCGCGAACAGCCATTAAGTTGCAGGCCTTGGCTGACTTCATCAATGATTGGACAGAAATTCAGTCAGTTCCTAGCACTCCAGATGCAAAATATTGGGTCATGCATTTTGATGGATCCAGACAGCTACAAGGATCGGGGTTGGAGTTGTGTTAACATCACCAAAGGGAGACAAGCTGAGATATGTGCTTCAAATACATTTCAACTGCACAAATAACGTGGCAGAATATGAGGCGCTACTCCATGGACTTCGCATTGCGAAAGAGATGAATATAACTCGCGTACACTGCTTTGGAGACTCAGACCTGGTGGCACAGCAAGTGTCTGGCACATGGGATAGCAGGGATGCTAACATGGCAGCATATAGAAGGGAAGTGGATCAAATCGCAGGACATTTTGCTGGGTTCCAAGTTGACCACATTGATCGAAGGCAAAATGAAGCACCAGACGCCTTGACTCGCATAGGATCCAACAGGAAGCCAGTGCCTCCCATTGTTTTCCTAGACGCATTGCATAACCCATCAGTTAAGCCCCCTACCGAGCTGGAAATCACTGATCCAGAGGTTGAGTCGGCATTGGTTGCAGCTTTACATGAACTACCAGAGTGGACAGCACCTTACATGGCGTACTAGGCGCGTGGAGAGCTCCCAAAAGATGAAGTGGAGGCCCGGAAAATAATACGGCGATCCAAGGCACATACAATTATCAACAACGAGCTATACAAGAGAAGTGTCTCAGGAACATTCCAAAGATGCGTATCGCCAGAAGAAGGACGAAAAATCTTGAACGAAATTCATGCAGGCGATTGTGGCCATCATGCTTCGTCCAGATCTTTGGTGGCAAAGGCGTTCAGACATGATTTTTTCTGGCTCACGACGCTAGCAGATGCTGAACACATTGTCAGAGTATGCGACGGATGTCAAAAATATGCTCGGCAAGATCACATGCCGGCTCAAGCCTTGCGTACAATCCCCATTACATGGCCGTTTGCGGTCTAGGGCTTCGACATGGTGGGGCCCTTCAAAAGATCCTCCAATGGAAAAACTCACCTCTTAGTCGCAGTGGATAAGTTCACTAAATTTATTGAGGCAGAGCCAGTTGCAGATTGTGAAGCTGAAATAGCAGTCAAGTTCCTGAAGAAAATAGTATTTCGCTTCAGATATCCTCACAGCATCATCACAGATAATGGCAGCAACACTTCTGAAGGAGCCACTCAAATCTTCCGTGCCAACAATGGAATAAGATTGGACCTTACATCAATATCACACCCACAAAGCAATGGACAAGCAGAGCGCGCCAACCAGGAAATTCTCCATGGAATTAAGCTGCGCCTTATTGAAAAGGTTGAAGCCTCTCCAGGATGTTGGGTGGATGAATTGCCAGCTGTGCCATGGAGCTTGAGAACAACCCCAAATAGATCCACGAGATACACACCTTATTTTATGGTTTATGGGGCAGAAGCAATAATGCCAAGCGACATTATACATGATTCACCAAGAGTCGCGGCTTATGTCGAGACAGATAACGAGATAGCCCGGCAAGATTCGGTGGATACTTTGGAAGAAGCCAGAGATTTAGCTGCATCAAGGTCAGCGGTTTACCAGCAAGATTTGCGGAGATATCATGCTTGACGCATCAGAACCCGCACCTTACAAGAAGGAGACCTGGTGCTGCGACTCAAGCAAGACCATAAAGGAATGCACAAGTTGTCACCCCCATGGGAAGGACCCTGCGTCATCAGCAAAAATCTGCATAATGGGTCCTATTATTTGATGGATGTGCGAGAAGAAAATAGTAACCTTCCAAAATTTGAGGATCATCTCGAGTTACCCCGACCTTGGAACATCGCGCAATTGCGACCATACTACACTTAAAGCTAATCAGAGCTGGGTGTCATCTTTACAGCTAATCAGAGCTGAGTATCATCTTTACAGCTAACTAGAGCTGGTTATCATCAAAGCTACTCAGAGCTATAGTCACGGCTATTGCAGCCGATTATATCAGAAATCGATCGCCGCCTACGTGCGATCGTACCAAAAGTGTATTACACATTGTATCAAAAATCGACTGCCGCCTACGTGTGGTCGTACTATGATTAATAAAATAAAGCCGACACCTCTGCTATGCGGGGGTCGTCATTTCGCCTCAAACTACCAATTGGGCATTTCGCCTCAAACTACCAATTGGGCAGAGTCTTTTATTTTATTTATCGTTGGTTCCTTGGGGGCTTTGATGCTTTATGAGCTCAGCTTATTACCTTGGAATCTTGCCAACCTACTGGCACCCTTTCTGATTGATCAGCCTTAAGGTTGGATCCAACTTGCATTATGTGACCAAAGTACCGGCATGTGGTGTCAATCGAGTCTGAATGCCTATCATGGACTTTCTCGACCCTGAACGCATATTTAGCCTGGGAAATATTGAGTCGTGCGAGGGCCCACCTGAAGGATTTCTGAGAAAATCGACAGACCTGCTTACATGGTTTATGTACTGCCTATAGTACAAAACTATCAAAGGACCTAATTACATGGTCCATGTACTGCTTATAGTACAAAATCATTTGCAGACCTATTTATAGGTCAATTTGCTAATCATTTTATCATCAGAATACTTGTTTTTGAGGTTTCAGGAGATGATCATTGAATAGTTCAAGAAGTATTGAGGTGATCATCAATCCAACCAACTCAATACTTGGGGGCTGCTGGTGTGTTATCAACAAATTTGAAGCAATATTCTAGAAGAAACAAGAGGACATTGCAGTTGACCCGTGGAGGTACTCCCCAGGACATCTAAAGTACTGGGAAAGATTGTAACCACAACAAAGGCTAGTCCATCATGATCATTGAGTCGACCAAAAAGAAGTGCTACATTGAAAGTCAAGCCAAGGAGCAGAAGTTTAGCCTAAATATTCAAAACAAAGGTTTGGAAGATACAATCCATGGTCCAATGAAATTCAGGCTACACTTGGGGGCTAATGTCGGGGGAATACTTGACCTGCGGCTCATCAAGTGAAATGCGGCTTATCACATATTCACAGCCGCACCATCAATGGCTTACACAAAGATGGGCTGACCCAAAACCATGAAGAGAAAGATCTAGAAGGTCGAAGAGATAACTTGACTTGGAAGACACGAAGTCATTTAGTCTCCAAGTAGGACTTCGGCTTATACTTTCCTTACACGAAAGACTTTCCCTGTAACCTAGCGAGCCTCTGTGTATATAAAGAGGACTCGCAGGACTTAGAACGCGAGGCTTACAAGTTCCAAACCCTAGAACTTACGGCGACTCGACATCTTGATCGCCAACCCTTGTAACACCATATTCCAATCAATATCAATCTACGATAGGCAGGACGTAGGTCTTTACCTCACATTGAGGGGCCGGACCTGGGTAAATATTGTCTTCATCGTGCCCTGTGATCTTAAGCTCGGAGACGCTTGACTCGCGCAATCCCCACGCCTACGAAGTCATCGCAATGACATCTGCCGAGATTAACCCACGACACTACCCTTTTACGGGTTCCGCTAGATGAGCATTTCCAGCGGCGTCATCTAAATTCGTGTCTGCCCCCCCCCCCCCAATTGAGGCCCAATTGGGGGTGCCGGACATGTGTCTGCCCGAATGGAGGGTGCATCCCACATCGGCGCATCCCAAAGGCCCGCCCTCCTAAACGGCTCGGAAAATTGAGCATTAGATCAAACACCTTGCGGGCGCTGAACCGTCGCCCTTTCAACTTCGTGTCGCATGGGAATACAGCAGTTGGTGTCAACGCGCAGCCGCAGCCGCGTCGTTTCGGGTGGCATTGGTGCCGCTTCGCATGAATATAACCCTCGTCTCCGGCCGCACACCACTCACATTCTCTTCGCCCAACGCCGCCCACAGCCAGCTTGCGATGTCGCTGCCTGAGAAGGATCCCATGGTGGCTCATCCGGAGAGGGAGAAAAAGGTCGTGGAGGCCGATCAGGAGGATGATCAGGTGACCGATCAGGAGGCCGTGGTGCCCGAGCCGCGGCAGGATGAGGAGGACGCCGCGACGGAGGACGACGAGCCCACAACTCCATCACCCGCATGCCCGGCTTCTCACCGTGGGAACCTTGGTCCCCGTGGCCGTCCCGTGTGGCTGGTGCACATGCAGCATCGGCCGTCGCCCAAGCACCTGCACCTGCACCAGAGTGGCAGTCGGGAACTCCGGACGCTGCGCCGACAGACGACGGGCCCGCCACCCAAGGCCGACTCCGATGACGATGAGTAGTGTTCTTAATTTCTAGTTGTAATAATCATATGTAAAAGTATGCATGCATTAATAAAAGTGTCTCAATTCCGGTCATAAAGGCCATGAAGTCTTGGCCGCGCCGGAGAAAAGGTCTCATAACTGGCCATATGCAGCACAAAAAAGTCCCGTCCGCACCAGAGAACAAGTCTCAAGGCCGGCCATCAAAAGGGTAGTCTCAAGGCCGCGCCGGAGAACAAATCTCAAGGCTGGCCATATGGTAGTCCTCGGCATTCACTTCCCCGTCCTCTTATTCCTCTTCTTCATCTTCTGCTGCCGTCGCCGCCGCTTCGGCCTCTGCCACCTTTGCCGCCATCTCCGCTTGAAGCGCCTCCTTTCTTCCACGAAGTAGGCCTTTTGATTGGGGCTCATGTCATTTGTGTCGAGTCGCCACCTTTTGTTGTCGTCCGACGCAGCGCCGGGGACTCAGCGAAGACGGTCGTGGTGTTCAGGTCGATGGCCGGCTCGTCGGGCGAGATGGACAGCAGCGACTGATGCGTTTGAAAGCTCGTAGGCTCATCGAGAGGGTCTCCAAAGTTGGGGTCCCTTTCTGGGTGCCGAACACAAAATGGCCTTGCCCTCTCCTTTGGGGTGCCTCTTTGGCTGTTTTTTTGGGGTCCAGGCCCCCATTGGGCCTTTATGGTCATTTGGAGGGGGTCGAGATGCTTGGTCTCCTTTGATTCATAGGATAAGAAAATCGTAGGAATAGGAATCCTATAGGAACGAGATGACATGTCTAAGTGAATCTCATAGGAAGAGGAAGTTTGTTTGATTGTGATGAAGAAATTTTCCATGAAGTTGGACCTCATGTTATTTTTCTATGGGATTTGTACTACAAGAATCATATGGACAAAAAAACTTATAGGATTGATCTTATGAATTAAACAGCTTCTATAAAAAAATTCATATAGGATTCAATCTACAAGAATTATATGCTCCTTTGAATCATTAGCCTACGAGAGTGCAGTGTAGGACACACGCTCCAGCAGCAGCAACAACAGCGCACGCGCTTCCATGAATTTTTTTTTTTTTTGACACATCCAACCATCCGTATATTCAACGATCAAACCACATACACCGTACATAGATTGAAAAGCAGAAGAAGAACCAACATACGGGGAGGATCCAGAGCCACCACAGAGAGTCGCAGCTTCCCGGCGACGGAGACGAAGGCCGGCAACCACCTTGCCACTGCCTGGGCACTTTTAAACCCTTAAGAGACGCCACCTTGACTGCCCGCCGCGCCGCGACGGAGCACTTGTCGATGAACACGTAGGGCGGCGCCCCCCTGGCACCGCTTCCCCGCCAAGCCTCGGCCGCCAACAGATCCGTCGCAGGAGAAGCTCCAGCCTCCCGTCCAGCCCTGGATGAACACCACATCTCCAGCGCCGCCGCACCGCAGCAGAAGGAGAAGAAGACCGCGCACGGCGGATCCGCGGATCCGCGAGCACGGCAAGGTCGACGACCACGCGACGGAGCCCCGCCGGAGCTCCACCACCGGAGAGGAAGGACGCCGACTCCAAAAACCCACCAGCCGCACCACCGCCTCCTCAGCGCCGCCGGCGGGAACCTCCACACTCCTACCCTATGTACACGAAGGGATCCGGGGATCCCCCACCCACCCGCCGCCGGAGCGGACGGGGGGAGAGAGATCCCGCGGATCCGCGACGGCGAGAGCGGCGTGCGCAGGCGATTCCAAGAAATCGCCTCCTCTGCACTGTAGCGAGGAGGAGGGGAAAGTGCGCCCGTGCCACGCTTCCATGAATTTCTGCTGGTTGTGGTTTGTGAATTCTCTTCCCAACTACCCGACGCGACGACTGCGGCGGCCGTCTCAGACTGTCTCCACGGCTTCCGTTCAATTCCTGTTCCGCCGCTTCCGTTACTATGTCGTGCGGCCCATGTTTCCACCAAACCCCTTCCTCCTTCCTTCTTTACGACTTTTCCATAGTCAAACCTTCCTATCAATTTTTCTTCATTCTCCTCTTCTCCGCGGAGGACGCATCCGCATCATTCTGGAGGATAGCAGGCTCTAGCTGTCCCGTCGTCGCCGCCGTGTGCTGAGCGCGCGCGCGCGTGCGTGCTTACTGGGAAAGGGGAGCAGGGGGGATGGAGGTGGGGGAGGAGATGTCGCGTGCGCTGGGCGCGGGCTTCGACCTCACGTCTGACTTCCGCCTGCGTTTCGCCAAGCTCCGCCGGCGTCTCGTCGACCTCGACGAGTCAGGGGCGAGGGACGTCCCCGTCCCGGGAGGGAGCGGTGCGGTGCTGCGCGGGGTGCCGCTCGACGTCGGCATCGACAAGGGCGACCGCCTACGCTTCCGCTCCGACCTCCTCGAGTTCAACCAGGTGCCTCCTCCTCCGAGAGTGTCGCGATCGGTCTTTGTTACCTTTGCTCTGTTCCAGCTTGCTGCGTGTTGTCGTGCTGTGCAGCCAATGATTGGGTTTGGGGATTGGGCGTCGTGGCCCCATGCCTTTTCTTTTCTCTCTCTTGGCTTCTCGTGTTATGGATCGTGTGGTTTTCCCCTGAGCCAGACGCCTGCAAAGATCGGAGGTTGCAGTCTGCACCAATATGCCAATTTCAGTTGCTAGCTCTGAAATGTCCCGCTAGAAGAGAGATTAAAATTTCGCAGGATACATGAGGAGAATGGAGACGGGAAAAGGAGAAAGGGGAAGAACATCAGGAGGTCGAGATTCAGTTTCTGTTCTTAGCTGCTTTGTCATGCCAAAGGTCGACGACCTCACAGTTACATGCACTACCCAAGCCCAACACGACGGCCACACGGCCAGCTCACATATGAGCTCCGCCAAGACACAATATGTCCCCAGGCTGGAGCATCAGGATACCTCAAGCTTCCCAGGTTGCTGCAGCATCTCTGGAGAGGTAGTAACATATGCATGTTACTAGTCTAAGTTACTCCCCACTGTGAGCAGCCTCAGTGCCATAGTTATCTCTTGGCAAAGGCCAGCTGGCACAAGTAAAGGATTCATAAGGCCAGGAGACTTAGAGCAAGTACAATAAGGTATAGTCAGCAGGCTATAAGGATTTAAATAATGTATTTGTGCTTACATGGAGGAGAGAGAAGAGGGGAGAGAATAGAAGCGGGCTCTCATGAAAGAGCCAGCTGCAGCACGTGCTCGTAGGCGCTATGTGAGAGTGTAATGTGGCCATGTACTAATAAAATATATAATTAAATCTAGCCATTGTACATATTGGCTATTAGGTTGGCTACAGTGTTCATGCTTCGCTTTCTGATAGATATCCCATTGATTAACAAAGTCACCAAGTAAAGAGTTTCTTGATTCTATGATATGTTGCATGAATTCCTCCCCATACTGCACTTGCATGAAGATGGCCGGTCGTCGCGCTGCCCCCACAACAACAGCTGTACAGCCACCTCCGAGAAGGCCTAGGCCGATGTGTGTGCCATCCCAGGCCGTCGCAAGCCGCAAAGGGCTCCAACGGCGTAAGGAGACAAGCCCGTCGGCGATACGTTTTATATGTGACCTATATATAAGTGCCCCCTATAAAGTATGACCTATATAACTCAAGTTAGGACATGCCATATTCATGACTACACAGATGCAATCTTGCAAATCATGTGGCTTGAGAATTGAATCAGCCATCACAAAATTTTCCACCTAGTTAAAATCATTGTTTATCACCCTAGAAAAACCTTTAAACCATGGACTATGCTAATATAGTAAACATCATATGGATTGTGTATATGCAATCTAAGATATAATTAAGAATATACATGTCTTGAAGAAACCCAACAACTAACTTGATAGTATCAACTTGATATACAAATGGTTCTCTTGGATCATCCATTAACCCAAATATTACAGATAACTCTCAGGCACTCTTATGCTGGTAGTAGAAGAACAATATCCAGTGCTGCAGTGCAACGCAACTTGAAATGTAAAAAACATGAATACTTCATTATCACTCAATTGAATTCCTACATACTTCCCTTTAGCTATTTTTTTACCCAACTTTTGTGTATAAAAATATCAGGAACAAACGCAAAGATTTTGTTTGTGTAATCTAGGAACATCTATCGTGCAATTCTTGACATATAAGGGCATGTACAATGCACAGTGCTTGGACAGAACACAGAAGTGCTTAAGGAGAGAGAGCATTGACATATTATTAAGCACTTATTTGAAGGATGTCTCCCTCAATGCTATCAAAGCTATAACGCAAGGGGTGAAATAGATCCAAGACGCACAACAGCCATCCGATGACAGATCATGGCTGCTAGCTCGTACCGATCGGGCGAAAGCGTCAAATCACTGTGAGTGGTTGTAGGTTGCCCAGTTATAATGTCTATTATAATTGGTAAATATTTGGTGAAGCTACCAACCGAGAACCACCTCTGGGAGAAAAAAGGATTATCCATCATTGAGCAACTCGCTTGTGCTTGGAAAGTTTGTCAGCCGTCTATTGTAAGTGCATCCAGTGGTTTTCCGTGGGGGGTTTGCTTAACGCTGAAGGATAAACCGAACTTTAGTTATTTCGCACCGAACCTTTGCTAGATAGCAAGTCGTGACATCTGCTTATTCGTGGGGGTGAGATCTTGGATGCCGGGGCGGCCGCTCTGGAAGGTGGACTGCGCCGACGACTTGACGGCGAGTGACGTGGCAGTGGTGATGGTCGTCTTCTCTGACCACGTGGGTGGAGAGGAGTTGGCAGAGGGAAGTCCTAGTGCTGGCAGCGCTTTGGCATTGGCGGCTCCCAGATCGTGTTGCGGAGTCCTGGCTCGAAGACTATGGGCGGTTCGTGGCACCGGGTGTGGTAGGAAGGTTTTCCGAGCGAAAGCTCTACACGCCTGGGGGTGTTGTAATGGGGGCGCCGTTGTGGGCACCTTCTCCACATTAGGGCTCCGGGTGAAAAACCTTGACCATTGGTCTCGACAGCGGCGACGTTATGCGCCGTCGCCCTCTTGGGGGCGTCGTCGTGGAGCCTCGGTATTTCTCGACCTCGCGTTAGGTTCTTCGGTGGCAAGTCCGGTTTCCTTTGTTCTTTTTTGTTTATTTTGATCTGCTATGTAAGTGGGTTTCTTCATCTCCTTGTATCGGTTCGGCCATTGGGCTTTATTTATAAAGCGGGCGAAAGCCTATTTCGAGATAGCAAGTGTGGCACAAGAAAAGCTAGTCCCTGTCATGGAAGTTGGTAATAGTGTGACAGAACTTTGCATGCTCACATCGTTTCATTTGACCATGTGGCCTCTTAAATGTGTAGAACCTTCTTGCTTTTGAAGATGAATGACAGCTTTAGTTGATAGCCGGATGTTAGTACTATTCACATTGTACACTAGCACTAGGGATAAGGCCAACAGGTATTGTTTTTTTTTCTTCCCCTTCTGATTTATAACTAGAGCCAGACCGTTTGTTGACATGCCTTCTCACTTGTTTGGACAAAAATTGCGGTCGCTTATGATGAATGCAGCTATTGCACTCTATCTCTAAACGGGGCCAGTTTATAGTAATCACATTTTGGTTTTCTTTTGACAGATGTCGGAATTACTTAATCAGAAATCTTCAGTCCAAGGGAAAGTGCCTTCAGGGTATTTCAATGCACTTTTTGATTTAACGGGAGCTTGGCTGACAGATGCCAAAGATACTAAGCATCTCGCTTTTGATGGCTATTTCATTTCGTTGTTCAACCTGAACCTAAAAGCTTCTCCATTGGTTCTCCGCGATGAAGTAAAAAATGCTGTTCCATCCAAGTGGGATCCTGAAGCGTTATCATGGTAAGACACTTCGTCAACTCTAAACCAGTTATCTATGTTTACATTGGATTAGCTTCATTAAGTTCCGTGTTTGTGTCTCTCAGGCTACCACAACATATCATGAAATACTACATTTTAGTTTGGTTGGATCATATACTCACGGACTTCTTGATGAACATCGTAGGATATTTTGATGGCTTTATGTCTTATTCCATCAATTTACCAGATATATTCATATGACAAGAAGTTCTATGAACCACATCCATACTTCGATTTGCTTTATACATATGACACCTTACATGTAACCCAATAAATATCATACTGAAATGGATAGACAAACTAATTTCTCATGTAATTTTTTCAGGTTTATTAAAACTTATGGGACACACATAATTGTCGAAATGGCAGTTGGAGGTCAGGATGTCATATGTGTTAAACAAAGTCATTCTTCAACTATTTCATCTGCTGACCTAAAGCTACATCTGGAAGATCTTGGAGATTTTCTGTTCTCTGATGGGAAGAACCTCTCCCCTATACATCGTAAGACCAAGGATGGCAAGAGCAAGGTAAACATATATATTCCTACCCTAAGCCGGTCAGTCCCATGTTCCCATATGTTGTATGAAATTTGGCTAACCTAATTCATATCATTATAGGTGCCTGATGTTTTTGTCAGGATAGTACAGCAGCCTAATAACTTGCATCTTTCCAGCTACTCAGAAACATCAACCAAGGATGTAAGTTTTTCTTACCTTAGTGTGTCAATCGGCTCTCAAGTTATCCTGCATGCTTAAACATAAACTTATTCTCCAAACAGGGCCTAACAATTACATGTTCAAAAAGGGGTGGAGATGTACGTATACCCAGTCACTCCAAGTGGCTGCAAACAGTTCCGAAGAATCCTGATGCTATAATGTTCAAATTTGTTCCTATCACCTCCCTTCTTACTGGTATTCCTGGTAGTGGTTACCTCAGCCATGCCATCAATTTATATCTTCGCTGTAAGTCCTGCAGACAATATTGTTTCCTGAACTTTGTTGCATTATGACTTACAAACTTCGACTGTCACCCTGTAATTGTTTTTCTCAGATTAACTGCATTGTTAACTTTCATGAAAGATCTTGATCAGAATGCTATTTGCTTCAAGTCAATCGTTATAAAGTTCATTTATCTCTCAGATAAACCTGATCTTCACGAATTACAACATTTCTTGGAGTTTCAAGTCCCTCTACAATGGGCACCTATGTTCAATGAGCTTGTCCTTGGGCCTCAAAAGAGAAAAGGCTCCTACCCTTCATTGCAGTTCAGATTCCTTGGCCCCATACTTCGAGTTAGCACTTCTCAGGTACCAGCTTGTTTATTTACGTTGTAGGTTTGTTCAGGAAGAGTCTTAATAGATCCAGTTATCTGTAGAGAAGGAACGAGTACTACTTTTAACTAAAGTCGGGCTTCCATCTATTGTTCCAGGTATCAAGCGCCCAGAAGCCTATAGTCGGCCTTCGGTTATATCTTGAAGGTAGGAAGTGCAATCGGTTGGCCATCCATGTCCAGCACCTCTCTAGTGTCCCAAGCATGCTTGGAGACTCGATGGCATCTTCGATATCGGAATGGCGTGAGTCCCAAGACACTGACCCTGGGTACATTGAGGCCATCCACTGGAATAGTTACTCATGCATTGCTACATCTGCTGTCAAGTATAACCCCGAGTGGAGTAAGAGAGTTTCTGGTGGAGTTTTCATCGTCACTGGTGCCCAGCTCTTCACAAAGGGAACCTGGGCAAGGAAGGTTCTCCATCTGCGGCTCCTCTACACACACATCCCAAACTGCACCATACACAAATCCGAGTGGACCCAAGCACCAGCAGCATCTCAAAAGGGAAGCTTCCTTACAGCGATAAGTACAACCCTGAGCTCTCCTTTCACGAACCGCATTGCGCAGCCTGCCCAGAAACATGAGCCAGCACAGCTGAATTCAGGTGTTTACCCTGACGGCCCGCCCGTCCCACTTCACTCGAGAAAGCTCCTGAAGTTCGTTGACATGTCGGAGGTGGTGAAGGGGCCGCATGATGTTCCTGGCCACTGGCTAGTGACTGCTGCCAAACTTGTGAAGGAAGGGGGAAAGATTGGATTGCATGTTAAGTTTGCCTTGCTCAATTATGATGATAGAGAGCCATTTAATGAAAAAAACATCACGGGCTGATCACTGTGAATATATACCAAGTCCGTGTTGATCTTTGTAGCTGTCATGAATTTGGAAGCCGCTAGGATAAGAAACTGTTACCGATTTTTTGGCCTATAGAAATGTATAGAGGGAACAGACAAT
The DNA here is from genome assembly GCA_947311845.1 of Poa pratensis. Lineage (NCBI taxonomy): Eukaryota > Viridiplantae > Streptophyta > Magnoliopsida > Poales > Poaceae > Poa > Poa pratensis. The sequence goes on along the minus strand of CAMZMU010000033.1, from coordinate 45,101,524 downwards.
AAACAAATGGATAATGTATTGACTGTTGAATATATAAACAATTTAGCATATGATTTAATGCATGAAAACAGGAAACAATTCATGACTGAAATAACAAGTACTCCACTTTTGTCTGCAATCTGCTAATACAGCAGATAGGAGATAGAGGTAACACTGTAGGGATTAGCCGATTCATGTTGCTTCCCAATGCCAGCACTTCCTGCACACGCATCTGTTTTTTGGGTACTTTCCTGACCTGTAGTCCACTTTTGTCTGTCTCCATCCTATCATTTTTCTTCTGTCTGGCTTCTTTGTTTCCCTCGGGGTCATTGTTTTTATCCTATTCATAAGCAGCTTATGTAGTCCCCTCGGCTGGGACTACGTCTTCTACCAAACGATAGTACACATAATTTGAGTAAAAAAGTCGCACTTCTCAGTCCATTGAGCACATTTTAAAACAAAGTAATGAAAACATTGACAAAAGTGGAAAAATGCAAGATTAGGCTTAACAAAGATTGTTCATCTATCTAGCTTATTGGTGGGGTCTCATCAAAAGCTGCAATTAGAAACAAATGATGCTAGCTGTAACAAATGTTGTATGTAGAGGCACCATAGCAGAAATTCAAAAGATATTTATGGAGAAGTACTTTGTGTCTAGAAAAATATATCTGTTTCAGCTCCTAAAATAATCTCTTCTTGTGTCACATGTTTTTATTCTCCCTCTTTCCTTTTCTTAATTGGCTGGACCATTGTAAGAGAGGGAAAATACTCAACTAACCTCAAAATATCATCTGTTGGGTACAAGATTCTACTATCGATGAAATAATATTAACAGCCATATCACATCTCCGGAGCTTTTCCCAGTTCATTGATAGTTATGTACCTATTCCAAAGAAATAAATAATGAAATAAATTGGCTAGTTAATGCATACAATGCTATGAATTTAAGTGTGCATATGCAGGATAATAGAAGAAAATATTTCCTACTAAGATTTGCTAAATTTGGTACCAAGCTTCTGTAACAGAAAATATTTGAGCCCTTAGTTTCTCGAGATTAACTGTCCGACTGTAATCACTACGGACCTGCGGTAAACCAGCCTTGGTTCTCACTAGGGAATAAAACGAACTTATAAAAATATCTGGTTGTAACAGAAGAAATGAGGAGACTTGGCATGCAACACAGATTGAACTAGCAAGCAAGAAAAAAGACTTCAATTCCAAATCCTTTGAATACCTCTACGCAGTCTTCTTAACCTTGTTTGCTGCCTTAAAATGGCTATGTACTGATCTTGAAAGAGGTATCTTGAAAGAAATTGAGAGGAGACTTTTAATGCAATGCAGACTGCCAAGCTAGGAAAGGATGAGCTTCAAGTTCAGATCCTTTGAGTACCTCCAGGCAATCTTTTTAAGATTGTTTGCCGTCAGATGGCTATGTACTTCTCTTGGAATAGAAAATATTTTCTTACACCTAGCAAGAAATTCATTTTCATTAAGTTCTGCTGATGGTGATAGCAATAAGACAATGTTGTCTTTGGCGTTTGTCCATCAATTACTCTACCAGGTTTTCGCAAGAAACCTAGCTAGACACTGTGTCAAACACAAAGCCTGCATTATTACATAGAAACATAGAATCTCTGACTGAACTACCATAGGTCGGAACACAAATGCAACCAGAGAAATGGAGACTAATGATTAGGTAACAGAAAAGGAGAATAAGGTTGCAAACAACAAATTTTGAAAAGAGAGGTTTAAAATAGCTAAGCTCAATGGGATCTTCTATACTTCAGAAGGATTCTCAATACTAAACCATCTATGTGCTCACGGAACGAACTGACCTTCCTACATGTATTCAGGTGTAGGACAAGGTGTTTAATATACAAGCACACAGAGGTGATAATTAGAATCAAGCAAACGGAGGTGATTAGAAAAATAGCGCTCATCTCGATCCTGTTAGAAACAACCGTCCTGTGTGACGGTGTGAGTTTTTTGGCCTGCCGAGACCCACCCAACCCAACCTACCAGGCTACCACCGCTTTGCCGCAGCCGTGCCGTAGCACAGCGCCGCCCGCGAGGTGTACCCTCCGCCCCATCTCTCCTCCACAGGCTCGGCCATGGCCGAAATCCGCGCCGGGATTGATCACCCGCCGCCCCATCTCTCCCCCACCGGCGCGGTGCGGCCGAAATCCACGCAGATATCTCCCCCACAGCGACTCCCTAGTTCCTTCACCTTGTCTCTTCCCCTCTGCCCCGTCTCTTCCCCTCCGACGCTCCTCTCTGCCGTATTTCTTCCCCACCGGCGCGGCGGCGGCCGGATTCGGCGCCTTGATCGAGTTTTTCTCGACAGCCCGCCTTCTCTCCGCTCGACTACCAGCAGCTAATGGACAAGGAGAGAAATACGTACCTGGATCGGCGGCGAGCAGTAAAATAGCGCGGTGAGCAGGGACACATGAGGGAAGGCTCCAGAGCGAGGCAGCCTCCCCGACCGCAGCCACAGCCGGCAACATCTCTCCGGCGGCGAGCTCTCACACCCCATCCCGCATCGCATCACAACTCGCATCGATTGGTTCGCGTTTCAGCGAAGAGGAGACGACCGGGCGGTCAAGGACAAGGAGGCAAAAGTTGGGACGGTGCGAGAGAACCGACTACGACTGAACCGACTGAAACGATGGCTGAGATGGATTCAACTTTTGATCCAACAGACCACAAATGTGTAAACCAGCGAATCAACGAGAACTCACCAATCCTAGCTAGATTGTATGTTATAGAGATTTGGGGCGTGTTTGGTTAGCTTGCACCTCGCTCGGACCCGCTTGGGTGTAGATTTTGCCCATTTGGTCGCTTAGGCCGGCCCGTGTTGTTGCATAGCACGAAGCTTAAAGCAGTGATTAGTCAGGCCCTACAGGAACGGCTGATTCGACCATTTCCGCGTGGCCATGTCCTATCGAGCTCCACGTGTCACACTCTCGCACGCGTTGGGAAGCGTGGGAGACAAGACGGTTCGGCATAACTTCCCATCCCCTCACCGCCCACTCCAGCGCTCTCACCCCTTGTCCTCTCTGATTCCATGGCCGATGCTCCTCCTCCCCCGCCCCACCGCAGTGGCCATTCCGGCACCCCCGCACCGTTGCTCACCAGAAGTGGGTTGATGTGCTCATCGCCCACGTGTCGGCCGATTGGGTGAAGATGCTTAAAGCACCGTCCTTAGTCTATGTCGACTGTCCCGAGCTCTGGCGGCTGCATTGGCTGCTGCACTGGTGCCATCGCCAACTGGAAAAGCAGCGGCGCTGCCACGGGCGGTTGTGGCTTCCTCTTCGAGGCCGTCGCACAAGGATGGGAAGATATCGCCGCCAGCATCATCTTCGAGAAAGGCTGTGCGGGCTTCTTCTTCGACACCGGCGGGAGGACCCACCCCGTCCTTGGACATGGTAAGTTCATTACCCCTTCCCCCTATTTAGGTTATCAGATAGTAGATTCGGTCCCGATTTAGATTTGGATTAGGGTTTGTGGCCATTTTGGGTTTTCCCTCACCATTCCCGACCTCTTTTCCTTGATCTTGTTTAGGCTCCTTGTAGATCTCCTCGTGCTTGTAGATCTGTTAGGGTTTGTGTCGTTGTAGGCTTCAGGTAGATCTCGATATGCATGTTCTTGTCCATGTCAATGTCCATCTATTAGCCAATTTTGCTTGTTCATGTCTTGAACTGTTTGTTGCTTGTCAATGTCCATGGACTTCCCATTGTCAATGTCCATGTATTAGCCACACCTGCCACTTTTGCTTGTTCATGTCTTTGTGGACACTAACTGACGTCTCTGTCTTGACAAGGTACCCAAGACGGACTGGGAAATTGTCGGGACTTAGCTGCCGCCAACGCCTCCTGGCCTAGAGGGCGTGCTCCCGCGCAACCGCTGGCTCGTGAGGTCGATGATGCCCGATAGGCAGGAGGAGGCGGTGAAGTTGTCGAACCGTACCTAGGGCCGACAACCGATGAGAGGCCACATCCCCAGGCTAGTGGCACCTCGCCGGTTATATGCCCAGCTCGACGCCGACGATCTGTTGATGCTAGTCATCCCCAGATCGTTCTAGCCCATGCTGAGGGAGTGGATCCAGATCACACTCCCTCATTGCATGCTGATCTCGGCGTGCGACGAGTGGGTGCAAGTGTCCATGCACGGCGGTGAGATGGTGCTAGGCCGGAACTGGCATGACGTCGTGCTGAAGTATGAGCTGGAGGAAGTCGACGCCATGGTTTTCAATCTCACCATCTTCAGGAGCGCCACTTCGACGTCCAGGGGCTACGTACACCTCCCTTACCACGGCTAGGTCCGGCGTGGTAAGTTCACAGTGATGCATTTTGATTAGGGGCATGTGTTGCCCTTGTTAGATGTTAACACAGGGGCATGGGATGCCCCTGTTTAGATTTGATCCAGGGCTTAGTATGCCCAAAACTTGTTCTGATCCATTTTATCATGGGCATGTATGCCCTGTTTAGATGTTAACCCAGGGGCATGGGGATGCCCTTGTTGTCTATAACTAGCTGGAACTGAACCTTGTATGACTAAACCAGATCGTAGCATGTCTGTTTATGTCTGTCTGAATCTATGTATCAATGTGTGTTTGAATGTTTGTTTGACTCCTAATATGGTAGGTTAGTTCAAAGGGGTGGTAAGATCACCATTTTCATATGTGGTGAGCATAACACGCCGCAAGCGTGTAACCAAATACCAGGTTTCGTCACTAATCCACACCCAGCCACTAGAACAGGGCACCAAATACCGGGAGAATAAAATTCCAAAACAGTAAAAACAGCCACCCAAACAGGCTGCGCAACATCGCTGGGGCCTCATTTTTTCTGGGCCAGGTCCTGGGAGCCACGGATGCAAATGGGCTGAAATGCATGCGGGTAAACAAACACACCCTTGGTAAAGGTTCACTAGTATCTCATAAACCCATGACGCATGACTTTTTTGATCTGTCCCTATACCATATTTTGGTCCTGACCATCTCATACGGTTCTTGGAACATGCTTTCCTAGTCGACATCTTGCAGAATACCAATTTCTGAATCAAATTGAAACAACGCTTCCAGCAACAACATTCGTGGTGCATCCCCTTGAGCTACACCCGAGCTTTCTCCATATCAGCAACATAATCTAGATCTCCCTCCCAAGCAACTCTAGACTTGCAAACCATCTTTCACCAATCTGAAGCTTAGGTATCTCACTACATCTTCAATCTTAATATGTGGCGGAAATTTCACCGGAAAGGTGTAATCATCTAACTGTCTGATTTGCCATGAACAATTTGTCTTGTAAATTGTTGAACAATCTCTTGCCATTTCTGCCTTGGAGATAGTGCCATGCTCTAGGTATACTTCCCCAAGATTTTTGATAGGTTTGTCGCTTGGGAATCCTTCTGGCAGATCAATATGAAAAAAGCCAAGTCTAGCAACAACACTTCCATAGTACATGGCCATTGGATGCTCTTCACTAGCATTGGTCAACTTCATGATCTAGGTAGCTTGCATATGAAGTAGACTTTAGGACTTGCGCATGCCTGTTTGTGGTGTCAGGAACACCACAGTTGTAGCAAGTAACTTAAGCATGCTCTAAGGTAGAGCTATGCGCAGGCTGAGAAGAACTGCTAGAGAGGGAGCTGACTCCACACTCTTCTGATCTATTTCTTTTGGCTTGGTCTGCTTCTTTCGTAGGGAATATGTTCTTCAATATCAATTTTTTTTTGACAAAGGGAATATATTAATATCGAAGGGATACCAATTACACCCAGTCTCTGCAACAAGAAAATGTTCTAATGATATTAAGGATGCACACAACTCTACAACAAAAAGAAGAAAAAAGATCCCGCTACAGTGATCAATTCCTTGTAGCTGCAACACAAATCACCACAAAGACAACAACCGTTGTCCAAATTCTTCAAAAACGACGGCTCCAAGAAGGAAACAGTGCACAAGCGTCATCGCCGCCCGATCATAGATCTTAGTTTTTCACCCTAGAGAAAGTCCACACTAACAAAACAATACCTTCAACAAGGTCATTGCAAGGCACAACCAATTAAGGTTAGACCTTGGATTTTCACCATGAAAGATAAGACTTTGTACTCCTCCTGTGCTGCCACTCCCGCTTGCCAATGTCTATGCTACAAGTCACGAATCACCATGAAAAGTCCTCATTGCCTCGAAGACACGCTCCGCCAGTATTAGACCTCAGACCTTAGCCTCCATGACATTCTCCGCCACTGTAGCCACCACAGAAATCGAATACTGACATGTCCCATGGTGACAACAGACAACGAATTTTCGGGTCACTCCATTCTGAAGTCTCACGGCCAGAAATATGGGTACCCACGACTGAATCCCATCCGATACAACAATCTCCAGGCATAAGACGCCCAATGGAGCTCGCCAGTGGAGCCTTCCGGAACTCATCACACCGGCCAGATCAATGAGGGCCGGTATCCAGTAGAACATTGTCTTGGCACGAGAAGAACCCTAGGACCGCCTCCTTTATTAGGCAGAACGACAACCCCCACGCCGCCGCCTGCCGGCTCCCAACAGTAGGCTGGAGATCTCAACGGGCACCGCCGCCACCACCCGCAACACACAGAGATGAGGGGATTACCGTGCCAAGTCCCTCGAACCAAACACCAAGCCGCCCTCGCGGCCAAAGCCGTTGCCAAGGTCGCTGAAGATGGCCAGTGCCGCCGCCCCGGCGTCTGTCTCCACCGCATGCACATCGCCGTTCAGGGCTGCTAATCTGCAGTAGCCGGAGTTCCCGCCGCGTGGCGATGAAATGTTGGGCTGCGTGCATGGAAAACGAAAATTTTGCCACTACGACAAAACAACCAAGATCTACTATGAAGATGCAAGTAACAAGACATGCATATTTGATCTAACTGTAAATCGTTACCGACACCGTTGAAGCAAAAGAGATGTCGATGACGACGTTGATGCAGCTTGTGGAAGAACTCTCTCGGCTAAGCCTAGCCGAGAGAATATCGTAGACTCCTCACGTCCCGCCTTGATCCACCAGAGTGAGCTAGGGTCAACCGTTTCTCAACGGATCACCCCTCTGAGTTTTGCACGCATGATGCGGGTAGGTCCCGATTTTCACGGATTTGTGCGGAGGGAAGGATGAACACGAAGAACACGTGAAGAACGATGAACACAAAGAGGGGAAAACAAACACACAAAGGTAAATAGCAAGTAGCAACTCGGCAAGAATCGACTGGTAACAAATCCCCGAGGGCAGCCCCCAATCCTCCTCTCCCAAGCACACCTTACTCTTAGGATTGTTTGTCCAATTGGTCAATCCAACCAACCCAATCTACACTCTAAGAGGGAAGATTAGCAAGTAATCGCAACTACAAGCGGAGCCTTGGTATCCACGCAGGGATCTTCTCCTCAAGAGGAGGCCTTGGTTCATCTCCACATGTGGAGGTCTTGATTCATCTCCATAGGAGGAAAGAGACACTTTGAGAAGAAGGAGCAAGGCTCTACTTTAGTTCCCAAATCATAGTCTAACCCTAACCCTAGGCTGAGGAGGAGTATTTATAGTCCACGAGGCGAAGGGGTAAGTTGTGGGCCGTTACATGGGCTTCAGCCCGAATCTTCCCAGGTCCAGCGGTAGTACGCTGGGATTAATTGCGCTCGCTGGCGGTAGTACGAAGCGGGTACCGGGAGGTACCGTAGGGGTATCCAGTGGCGTTTTCGGACGTGCCGGTACCTCCAGCGGTACCTCTGGCGGTAGTACCGTGATCTGGGCCTGGCGGTAGTACCGCTGGGGTGGCGGTAGTACCGCTGCCTGGAACTCCACGCAGGTCTGCCTCTTCAGCGGTAGTACGCCTGGTGCCGCTGCCTGGGTCCTGGCGGTAGTACCGGCCCTCCTGGCGGTAGTACCGCCGGCTGATGCTTCGTCTTCTTCATCTTCCTCTTGACTCGTTCCTTGTCCAACTTCTGCACTTGCTTGGTGATCTTCTTGGTGGTTGTTCCTGAGTATGCACAACGTATCCGAATGAAGTAGCAAACCATTCAAAGGAGTGTCGAGATCACACATAGATAGGAGTGAATTCACCTTATCATGGAGAGCTTTGACTCTTGCTCTTGTCATTGGGCCACTTGGTGTTGTGTGCCTAGGTTGCACTACATCATCTCCCCCCCCCCCTTGGAAAAGAGTCGTCCTCGACTCTTCGTCCTCATCATCACTTGGGTCACCAAGGTAAGGCGAGATGTCGGCGACGTTGAAGGTGTTGTGAACGCCGTACTTGGACTTTGGTATGTCGATCTTGTATGCGTTGTCGTTGATGCGCTTGAGAACCTTGAAAGGACCATCTCCTCTTGGCGCGAGCTTAGACTTTCTTTCATCGGGGAAGCGGTCCTTGCGTAGATGTAGCCAAACAAGGTCTCCTTCTTCAAAGATCATGGGGCGCTTGTTCTTGTTCATCTTCGTAGCATGGTCTTTGTTGTGCTTCTCGAGAGTAGTTCTTGTTTCCTCATGGAGCTTCTTCATGTAAGCGGCTCGCTTGTCGAAGTCCATGTTAACTTGCTCACGGAGTGGAAGTGGTAGCATGTCGAGCGCGGTGTAGGGGTTGGCACCATAGACGACCTCGAAGGGTGTTCTCTTTGTTGCGCGGTGAAGTGCTCGATTGTAGGCGAACTCGGCGTGTGGGATGCACTCTTCCCAATTCTTCAAGTTAGGCTTGATCAACACACGAAGGAGTGTGGATAGGCTTCGGTTCACCACTTCGGTTTGGCCATCGGTTTGAGGGTGGTATGCGGTGGAGAATAGTGCTTGATTCCCATCTTGGCCATCAAAGTCTTCCAAAAATAGCTCACGAACTTGACGTCACGATCCGACACAATGGTCTTGGGCACTCCATGAAGACGGACGATTTCCCTGAAAAACAAAGTAGCAATGTGTGAAGCATCGTCGCTCTTGTTGCAAGGTATAAAGTGTGCCATTTTAGAGAAGCGATCAATGACGACAAAGATGGAATCCTTGTTTGTTTTAGTGCGTGGGAGTCCTAAGACAAAATCCATAGCTATATCGGACCATGGGTGATGTGGAATAGGCAAAGGTGTGTATAACCATGAGAGTTTAGAGTAGACTTAGCTTTGAGACATGTTGAACATCGTCGCACCAAGCGGTTCACATCACGGTACATCCTTGGCCAATAGTAGTTTGTGGAGAGCATGGCAAAGGTCTTGTCACGTCCAAAGTGTCCCATTAAGACGCCTCCATGTGATTCCTTCAAAAGGACCAAACGAAGCGAAGACTCGGGTATACATAGTTTGTTAGCCTTAAACAAGAAACCTTTGTGCAAATAGAAATCACCAATTCCTTTGTGCTCCGAACATTGAGCGAAAATGTCTCCAAAGAAAGCATCGGTAGCATACAACTCTTTAATCTCATCCAAACCCAAACACTAATGTCAAGACGTGTAAGTAGGTTGGCCTTGCGGGATAGAGCATCCGCGACCACATTGTCTTTACCTTTCTTGTATTTGATTACAAAAGTGAAAGACTCAATGAACTCAACCCACTTAGCATGTCTTTTGTTCAAATTTGTTTGACTTTTCAAATATTTCAAGGATTCATGGTCGGAATGAATGACAAATTCCTTAGGACGAAGGTAATGTTGCCACACATCCAAAACACGAACCAAAGCAAATAACTCTTTGTCATAAATGGGGTAATTCAAGCGAGCTCCATCTAGTTTCTCACTATGGTATGCGATGGGTCTACCATTTTGCATAAGCACTCCTCCAATGCCCAATCCACTTGCATCGCATTCAATCTCAAATGTCTTAGAGAAATCCGGAAGGGCAAGGAGTGGTGCTTCGGTTAATAACCGTTTGAGCTCATTGAAAGCAAAATCATGTGCATTGCCCCAAATGAAAGGTACATTCTTCTTTGTAAGTTCATGGAGGGGGCAAGCAATTGTGGAAAAATCCTTGATGAAACGGCGTAAAATCCGGCAAAACCAAGAAAACGTCTCAACTCCTCAAGTGATGTCGGAAAAGGCCAAGTCCGAATTGCTTGTATCTTGGCATCATCAACTTCAACTCCATCCGAAGAAACAACAAAACCCAAGAAAACAAGTTTGTTGGTGGCAAAAGTGCACTTAGAAAGATTTGCATAAAGCTTTTCATTGCGAAGAACCAACAAAACTTGAGCAACATGAGAAGTGTGCTCTTCCAAAGACTTGCTATAGATAAGGATGTCGTCAAAGTATACCACAACAAATTTGCCAATAAAGGACGCAAAACATGATTCATGAGACGCATAAAGGTAGAAGGTGCATTGGAAAGACCAAATGGCATGACGAGCCACTCATAAAGACCAAGCTTAGTTTTAAATGCGGTCTTCCATTCATCACCTTCACACATGCGTATTTGGTGATATCCACTTTTAAGATCAATTTTGGAGAATATAGCGGAACCACAAAGCTCATCGAGCATATCATCAAGTCGAGGGATAGGATGGCGATACCGAACGGTTATGGCGTTGATGGGGCGACAATCCATGCAAAGGCGAAGAGTGTTGTCGTGCTTGGGTACCAAGATGACGGGCACGGCACACGGACTCAAGCTCTCGCGGATGTGTCCCATGGCAAGAAGTTCTTGTATTTGCCGCTCGATCTCCTTTGTTTCTTCGGGGTTGGTGCGGTAAGGAGCGCGGTTTGGTAGCGGTGCGCCGGGAACAAGGTCGATGCGGTGCTCGATTCCGCGTAGAGGAGGTAGTCCCGGTGGCACTCTTGAGGGAAGACATCTTCAAAGTCCTTCAAAAGAGACAACAAAGAAGGAGGAAGGTTTGTGAAGTGTTAGTCATAGAAACTTCACCCTTGCATATGAGCACATAGTGTAGGGTGGATGGGTTTTCTCTCAACTCCCTCATCTCTCTCTTTGTGGCAAATAGTGTAAGTTTTGTGGGAACTCTCTTTGAAGTGTCACACTCATTTGGCTTGTGGCTCTCACTCACTTTTGGTGGTCTCTCGCTCACCACTCATCTCACTAGACGAACGATCTTGTTGTGCCCTTGCAATGGTCTTGGCGTTGTCGGCGATGACTTGACTTGGTGTCATGGGACGAAGGACGAAGGTCTTGTCGTTGTTCTTGAAGCTATAGTAGTTTGTTCGTCCATCATGCATAGCACCCTTGTCAAATTGCCATGGACGCCCAAGGAGTAAGTGACAAACGTTCATAGGCACAACATCACAATCAACCGTATCTTCATAGGCTCCAATCTTGAAGGACACTTGCACCATGTGTTGAATCTTGACGGCTCCGGTATCACTCAACCATTGCACATGGTAAGGATGTGGGTGCTTCTTGAACTTCAAGTTGAGCTTATCACAAAGTTCTTTGCTCGCTAGGTTGTGGCAACTTCCACCATCTATGATGACCTTGATGGACTTCCATTGACTCCCGCTCTAGTGTGAAACAAGTTGCATCTTTGGTCTTCTTCTACTTGAACATTGGTGGTTAAGCTCTTGCCACAACCAAGGAAGGGTCTTTGTTGTCGCCATCACAATATATCTCATTTCTTCTTCTTGAGCACTTTGCATTGTGGCGACCTTGTTCAAAGCATTGTACTCATCTTCACTCATAGATTCATACTCTCCCATGTCATTGATGATCATGACCTTCTTGTTGGTGCACTCAAAAGATTTGTGCCCTTGTCCGCCACACTTGTAGCATTGCAATAGTCTTGTGCCGGACGAAGATCCTTGAGGCGCCTTGGAGAGGGAGGTACTTTCTTGAAAGGTTGAGGCGCTTGAGGTGTCGAAGTAGAGACTCTTGGAGGACCTCGAGTGTTCGCTTGAGGAAGAGCTTGTGAAGGTGTAGGAGTTGACGAAGAAGGCTTGTTGGCGTAGAATGCCTTTGTCTTGAGGTATTTGAGCTCTTCAAGCACGTGGCGCTCGGCCTTGGAAGCTTGATGTACTAGCTCTACCAAAGAGGCATATGGTTGGAACTCCACGATCTTCTTGATGGGATAGTTGAGGCCATTCATGAAACGAGCCATGGATTGCTCTTCGTACTCGTTGACATTGGCTCTCATCATGGAGATTTCCATTTCCTTGTAGTACTCATCAACCGACTTCAAACCTTGCTTCAACTCTTGCAACTTCTTGTATAAGTCTCTAGTGTAATGGCTTGGCACGAAGCGCTTGTACATGGTTTCTTTCATTTCAACCCAAGTGTCAATTGGTTGTTGGTGGTTAGCGACGCGAGCATCTTGTAGTTGTTCCCACCACAAGAGAGCATACTCTTCAAACTCCATCGAGGCTAAGGCAACCTTCTTTTGTCGGAGAAGCGTTGCACACGGAAGATCTTGTCAACCTTGAGTACCCATGAGAAGTAAGCTTCCGGATCACTTGTGCCGTAGAACTTGGGTATGTCAAAGCGGACGTTGGTCAAGTCATCATAGTCGTCACGTGGCCACCACGTGGGAATGCACGTCCACGTCTCCTTCGGTTGAGTCCATCACCATTGTGTTGGCTTGACTCGTTATCACTTGACTCGGAACGTTGGTGTTGGTGACGATCATGAGGAAGCTCTTGACGAGGCGCATGTTGAGGAGGTAGCTCTTGTTGAGGAACGGGTTGCTCGACATTGTTCGCATTGTCATGGTTTGATGACGTGGCCTTGGAGGATGACGAGGGTGACGTCCTTGTTCACCAAAGTCATTCGCACCCGGAACGCCATTGTCATTAGCCAATGGGTCATGACGATCACGTCGTGGCGGTGGTGGTGATGGTATGCGTGCGCGACGATCATCATTTTGGTGAGGTTGTTCTTGATGCGCATTGGCATTGTTCGCGTGAAGATCATGTGGTTGTTCAACGATAGGAGGAGGTCGTTCATGGGCGTCGCTCCTTGAATCATGTTGACGTTCTTGTCGAGGTTCATGACGTCCATGATGTGCTTGTGTCGACCTTGAGGTGCTTCTTGTACGGCTTGAGCGTGAAGGAGCTCGTTGTCGCGCAAGGTTGTTGATAGCTTCGGTCATCCGCTCCATGTTCGCATTGATTGTTGAAGTTGGCATCATGAGTTTGGAGACGGCGCTCGTAGCGGCCTAAGCCATCACGAACAAGGTGTCGAAGACCGACGAACTCGGATTGTGTGACATAGCCATGATCACCGCGAACTCCACCATGGATTTCCTCATCCGAGCTTGAGCTTCCGTTTGTACTTCCCCTAAACATTTTCTCAAGAACAAGTGAGATGTGGTAAGGAAAACCAAGACAAACTATATCCCAAGTATAATGTGGCTTGAGAGGAGAGTATCCGGTTCTAACACCCAACACACACACTTATGAGGATAGGAAGGTATGAAGTGGCAAACGAAACAAGCAAACCCGCCGACAAGTATATTGTCAAAGGTAGAGAAAATCCACAATGATCAAATTACCAAAGAAACTCCAACCACAAAGTATCAAGAAACACACACAAAAGCGAATATGGGGTTGGGCAACCAAGAGGGCGAGCACTCGAAGATAGACAACCTAACGAAGACTACGTGCTCAAATGTCACCCAACACAAGAAGGACGCTAGCTCAATTGCTTTTTGTGGGCAACGGATTTGCACAAGAGTTAACACTCACACTCACTTTGGCGGTCTTAGCTTTGTCGCAACCTACAAGAGATGAGACTTGGCACCACTTGATTCTTTTCTTTCTCTCTTTTTTTTTTTTTTTTTGCTTTTTGACGATGATTCCTTCTCTTTTGCTAGTGCCAAGCTCTCTAACGATACACACTCGCCAATACTTGAAGACAAACACTCAACACGTGCAATGCCTCGCAATATCACCGAGCTAGTCCAATAGGTTAAGTTGCGCGAAAGGAAGAAGGGCTCACAACGGAAATGATGGTGGGGGAATGTCGAGTCCTTGGTGGCGTCGTCGCTTGGCGTTGATGATGCGTTGCTGCGGAAGCTTATCAGTGTTGTAGACGTAAAGCACACCAAGAAAGGACTCAAACCAAAGAGGAAATGCCAAAACGAACCGAGGAAAAGAAAAATTTGCTGAAAAATCTGGCCCTGGCGGTAGTACCGCTGGTCCGCCCGGTAGTACCGCTGCGGCGGTAGTACCGCTGTACTGGAGGTAGTACCGCTGCGCACGAATCTGCGCGATTTGACTCGAATTTGGGCGGAAATTGGGCTCGAAAATCCTCGAATTCGTGGGAAATTGGCAAAATTAAGGCTAGGGAACGCAAACAAAGGTGGAGGGGGTCCTAAAGCAACAGATCCATGGACAAAAACTACCAAAAACGCAACGAATCGACAGATCGGCTCGAATCAAGGCAAGGCTATTTTTGGTGGAAATTTTCGAATTTCTCAAAAACGAAGAAAAATTTGGTGGATTTTGGTGGAAACACAAAACAAATCCGTGTCAACCTAGAGCTCTGATACCATATGATGCGGGTAGGTCCCGATTTTCACGGATTTGTGCGGAGGGAAGGATGAACACGAAGAACACGAAGAACGATGAACACAAAGAGGGGAAATCAAACACACAAGGGTAAATAGCAAGTAGCAACCCGGCAAGAATCGACTGGTAACAAATCCCCGAGGGCAGCCCCCAATCCTCCTCTCCCAAGCACACCTTACTCTTAGGATTGTTTGTCCAATTGGTCAATCCAACCAACCCAATCTACACTCTAAGAGGGAAGATTAGCAAGTAATCGCAACTACAAGCGGAGCCTTGGTATCCACGCAGGGATCTTCTCCTCAAGAGGAGGCCTTGGTTCATCTCCACATGTGGAGGTCTTGATTCATCTCCATAGGAGGAAAGAGACACTTTGAGAAGAAGGAGCAAGGCTCTACTTTAGTTCCCAAATCATAGTCTAACCCTAACCCTAGGCTGAGGAGGAGTATTTATAGTCCACGAGACGAAGGGGTAAGTTGTGGGCCGTTACATGGGCTTCAGCCCGAATCTTCCCAGGTCCAGCGGTAGTACCGCTGCGCCAGCGGTAGTACCGCTGGGATTAATTGCGCTCGCTGGCGGTAGTACGAAGCGGGTACCGGGAGGTACCGTAGGGGTATCCAGTGGCGTTTTCGGACGTGCCGGTACCTCCAGCGGTACCTCTGGCGGTAGTACCGTGATCTGGGCCTGGCGGTAGTACCGCTGGGGTGGCGGTAGTACCGCTGCCTGGAACTCCACGCAGGTCTGCCTTCAGCGGTAGTGCGCCTGGTGCCGCTGCCTGGGTCCTGGCGGTAGTACCGGCCCTCCTGGCGGTAGTACCGCCGGGCTGATGCTTCGTCTTCTTCATCTTCCTCTTGACTCGTTCCTTGTCCAACTTCTGCACTTGCTTGGTGATCTTCTTGGTGGTTGTTCCTGAGTATGCACAACGTATCCGAATGAAGTAGCAAACCATTCAAAGGAGTGTCGAGATCACACATAGATAGGAGTGAATTCACCTTATCATGGAGAGCTTGGACTCTTGCTCTTGTCATTGGGCCACTTGGTGTTGTGTGCCTAGGTTGCACTACATCAACGCATACATCAGAACTAGTTCAGCAGGGCTTCGCCGTCCATGCTTGAAGCACTCCCCGCTGGTGTATATGAAGGTCGAGATCTCAACACATGAGAAGGAGGGGGAGAGAGAGATTAGATCTGGATCTAATCGGAGAGGATCCCTCTAAACTTGAGAGGTTCCGTCTAATCCAACTAGAAGAGATCTAACTTGTGTGTCTCCAAAGGGAAGGGTGGGGGGTTTATATAGGAGGCCAAGGGGTAGGGAGGCTTGGACAAGGGGCAAACCCCTTGCCTAGGTGCGCCTCCCATAGGGGAGTTGGAGTTGGACTCCAACTCCTCTCCCCATGGGCCCACTTGGCAGTCCCTCTTGGTGGCTCCAATTTTTTAATATTTTTCCTTTTTATTTATTAGTTAAATAAATTAATATTAAATTAATTATTTTGTCTAATTAATTCCTAATTGAACATTTCCTTTTACAGAAAATTCCCAGAATTAATTACTTATCATATAAACATATGTATATGATCCAGGACACCCAGTGCCCGCCTATTTTCCTCTTATATAACCCCTCTTATTAAATCCGACTAGTGATAGAAACTATTTCTATCACTCTGAGACACCTAGTGTCTGCATAATCCAATCTCTCTGATAAACATATTATCTACCACACAGAAAATATTCCGGTGATACTCTCTCGTTATCCAGACCAACCATAATACATAACAAACTAGAACTGACTTAAGGGTGTTACCCTACAGGTTCAATAACGTGTAGCTATAATTAGATGTGTTCATCTAATCACCGGCCAGGGTCAGGTTCATGGGCAACCTGAATAACTGCTACCGTTATACGAATAACACTCTGTTGAACCTGTTGATTATCAATTTGTCATTCCCATTACTCGTGATACTGAACTTACCCGAAGATTAAGTATTCCTAATATTTTCAGGAATCAATCTCTGATTCACTATATCTTTATCTATCTCGTTAGCGGTAGGTTTTCTTTTCTCCTTCCCGTAATCCGATATCCCACATGATGTAACTTCATCGTGCATTGTCTGCGGAACATATTGGATATCATACATACCGAGTGGGCCCTGGAAGTATCTCTCTTTTGACGGAGGAGTAATTTCCCATCTTGGAACATTAGGATATATGCACACCTTCGAAATTACCCAGTGACTGCCGTTATGATCACCAAGTGACGGCAGTGACGGTTGACAGTACCAAAGTAATTCTTCCAGTATGCACAACCCTAATAACCTCATGGTCAAAGGACATGTCATATAATAACCATCTACGATACTGCACTAAGGACAAAAGACACTTTGGAATCTTCTTAGCATATCAACGATTTGGGTCTACCCAAACAATATGGTACTCATTGATGCTGACATAAATAATGTCCTAGACCAAAAAAACACGGTCATCAAGCAATCAACGAATTAATCTAAAAGGCAAGACTAGGGTATACTTTATTCTATTCGTGTCTCTACACGTGTGAGTGAGTTTTCCTCTCAATCTCATATTCAGGAGTCACCGCAGTTATAGCATAGAATCATGAAGCATAATTATGAAACAGATGTTAAACTTTATTGCCTTTTGGGCATACATCCAACATGAAATTCCCGAGCCGCCACCCACCACGCGAGGAGATGAAGGCCCACCACCGCCGCCAGCCTCGCAGGCTTTGCCCGTGGCTTCCTCCGGCGGCAGCGGGGGACGGAGATGGAGGAGGTGGGGGGCGGCTGGGATTGGATGTGCCTGAGCCGCCCCTAGAGCGACGCGAGCGAACGGTATATAAATGCCTACACAAACAATTTTTCCCTTGATAACCATAATTGTAACATAGTTATTCATCTCATACTTGGTAAGCATTTCCTGGACTTCTGCCATGCCATCAATTAGTGCCAGCCCAACTCTTCATGTACCCTCTTCTTTCACATAATACATAATGTCGTTGAAGCCATAACCCTCCATCTCTATTAGTGCTAACATATTCATATAGGTTATGTCAGATTCCCTACCTTCCTTTCCAGATTGTCTTCGACATCTAATTGAAATCTAACCTCTTATGAGAACATAAATTTAGTTACTTTTCTACTTCCCAAACTTTGAAACCTAAGCAGCAAATCGAAATGCACATTGTCTGAAAACCTACTTCCCCTGTTCTGAATCCTATTCAGCAAACCTAAGCAGCAAACAATGGGGATGTAAGGTGAATACGTACTACACGCTGCATAAAGAGGAGGTCCAGTGATGGATGTGTGTCGGTCTAGCCTTCCAGACTTTAGCCAACGCCGCCGTCGCGACCGGGAACACAACGAACTATTTGGGGGCAAGAGGGTTGGAGTTGCCGCTGATCTCGCTCTCGTCCAGGCCCACCATCCTTGCGACAACACCGCAACCGACGCCTCCTACTCTGGCACTTTTGAAAGGACACGGATGTCGCCTAGAGGGGGGGTGAATAGGCGATTTAAAATTCTTTACGGTTTAGGCTTGAATAAATGCGGAATAAAACTAGCGGTTAATTTATCAAGCGCAAAACCTAAACAAGCTAGATTTACCTATGTGCACCAACAACTTATGCTAAACAAGATATACAACTAAGTGATAGCAAGATATATTACTTCAAGCTCGATGGCTATCACAAAGTAAATTGTATAAGTAAGAAGCTCGGGTATAGAAATACCGAGGCACTTGGAGACGATGACTTATCTCGAAGTTCACTTCCCAATGGAAGCTAGTCTCCGTTGGAGCGGTGCGGAGTCACAAAGTGATCCCCGAATAGCCGTCAAATGGCACACCGTAATCTCCTTCGTGCCTCCAACAATGCGGAGTGCCACGAACCACTATGGGACACTTGAGGGTGGTCACTGAACCCGTACAAGGATGAGGCACACTCCACAACTTAATTGGAGGCTCTCACCGAATTCCCGCGGTTCCCAAAGCCACAAGAATCACAAGGTTAGGGCGCGACTCCACAACTAAATTGGAGGCTCCCAACTATCCCGCAAGCCACCAAAACTCCGAGATCAACAAGGACCGTCTAGGGCACTCCAAGTACCCCCAAGAGGACAAGATCTAGGGCACCCCAAGTACCCAAGAGTAACAAGCTTCTCAATTTCGATTTTCACGTATCACCGTGGAGAACTCAAACCGATGCAACCGATGCAATGGGCAAGAACACAAGAAGTGCTCAAAATCCTTCACTCTCAAATCCCACCAAAGCAACTAATGCTTATGGGGGGAGAAGAGAGGAAGAACAAAGAAGAACACCAAATTCTCCAAGATCTAGATCCAAAAGCTTCCCCTCACTTAGAGGAGAGATTGATTGGTGGAATGGTAGATCTAGATCTCCTCTCTCTTTTCCCACTAAATGGAGGCAAGAATCATGGAGGGATAGAGAGTTAGCAAAGCTCAAGAAGGTCAACAATGGGGAAGAACACGAGCTGCAAGAGTTGGGCTGGTTGGAGGTAGGTGGAGGGGTATTTATACCCCTCCTAGAAAAAGAGCCGTTGTAGACAGAAATATCGGATATTTCGACATAAGTCACGATCGGATAATCCGACTAGATCGGATAGTCCGAAACACAAAGTATCGGATAATCTGGCACAGCCGGATAATCCGGGTAGACCTATATCGGATATTCCGAAAAACTCCAGTACGCCACAAAACAGGCTGCAAGAAGTCCTTAGCCGATTTCGAGAGAAAACTTGAGAATCGGATATTCCGAATCAGACTTGATCGGATATTCCGAAAAACTCCAGTATGCATTGTTTTCAAAGTCCTTAGCCGAAATTGAGCAATCTTGAGAATCGGATAATCCGAATCAAGATTGATCGGATAATCCGATTCCCCTGCTTGAGCAAAACAGACAGAAACAGCAAAACCTGAAATGCAATAACTTTCTCGTTCGAACTCCAAAACAGGTGAAACCAATTCTGTTGGAAAGGTAACAACAAGATCTTTCTGTTGGAAATATTAAGGGTCACAAATATAGAGGGGATACCACACATGGGAAGGTGTGGACCCTATCTCGAAGGTGGACCGGTAATATTTCCAACGCCGAGAACGAACAAGTGGAAATATTAAGAGCCATAAAAGAGTTAAGTTGACACACATGGGAAGGTGTGGAACTTTCCTCACGGATAAACCGATAGTATTTCCAACCAGAAAACGCAACAAGTTTTTCATACGAAATCCGTTTTCGGAGAACTTGGGCTTGTTATGAAGATCACAACAAGCACCAAAAGCCCAACAAGGTGAAAAGCCAAATAAGAACCAAGAAAGATGATGAAGGCAAGTATGCAAAGGTTTGAGCTCTCTCCAACTGATACGCTAAAGCTCAATCGAGAGCCCATCTTGATAGTACGGTGTCTATCCAATAACTCGGTCTCCCGACTAACAACATGAGACCGGTAAAATAGAAACCCTATCAAGATCATACCTTTGCCTTGCGCATTCCACTTGACTAGATGATGGCGATCTTGATCTTCTCAAGTGGACCACCTTTCCTGATTGCGCTTCGCTTGGTGAAGGTCCACATATTTGTCCCCCATACTCCACTATGGGAGAGCCTCTCATCGGCACATCTTCACTTGACCATTATCTCCAAATGGATGGCAAGCTTCAAACATATAATATCTTCGAGATACTCCTCTTGAACTTGCACAACTCAAGCTTGATGATGATCACCACTTGACGTCATCTTTCATGGGCTATATGAAATCTTCATTTGATGCAAGCCCATGAAAAGATACCTAACCATACATATAAATGCCACACACATATCATGGGTTAGTTCACAAAGCTATATGAACAATTGCTTACCATACCAAGAGATACATGATCCCACTGGTACATCTTTTAGCTTTGTGAGTTGATCAATATCTTGATCAACCTTGTATCTTTTCAATAGATGATGTCTTGAAGATAACCATGAATGATCACTAATCCTTTTCTTCAAGACATACTTGCAACATGCTCAACTCACATATGATCAATCATCGGATAACTCCTCAAATAATAACTTGGTCATCACATACTCTTCTTCTTGATCATATCAAGTATATATCCATACAACTCGATGATCTTGATGCCAAATACTCCATTATATCAATATCTTTATGGCATTAACCTTGAATCCAACATATGGAGTTCAAGCATGGCCTATGGACAAACACCACAAGTAAAACTCAATGCAACCATTAGTCCATAGGGATTGTCATTAATTACCAAAACCACACATGAGGGCGCCATACCCTTTCAACTTTCCACTCCGGCGCCGCCTGGGATTAGAAGTCGCCACGGGGAGAGAGAGAGGCGCATGGAGAGTGACTAGAATTTGTGCTTCGCTTCACCTAGGGTTAGGACAACGACGAGGCCGTTCCACGTCACATCTGATAATGAAATCTGTTTAGCACGGCCAAAATCGAGCATATGTACTATCTGAATATAATCAATGCAGTTCAGTAGATTTTTGAATTTTTTTCTAAATACTGGTGGATTTACGAACTTTATGAGGCTCCGTGACCTTACATGCGGGGATTTGGGCCATTTTGTTTGGGCTTCTAGCAGCTTTCCACGGAAAAAAGCAGGCCAAGCGAAACAAAGGCATCGTGGTGATGGTGGGCTTTTACCCAAGCTAGAGACAGAATAGGCAGGCAAGGAAAAGGGGAAACACTCGCTATCGCCCGAGCGATTCGGTGCCGCCGTTTCGCCCGCAGCTGGGAGCAAACTGGGCCGGCCCGACGCGCGTTTGCACTATTTTCCTATGAAATAAGATCGATCCGTCGTTGCTGTTCCGTAAATGCGTGTTTCGTTCCCTGCTAGCCTACGTGCGTGTTTCGTTCCCTGCTAGCCTACGTGCATGTCTCTTGCCTGAATTTTTTCTTTTTGTTTTTTTCTTTCATATGTTTCTTTCACATTTTTCTTTCTTTTTCCTCCTTTCATTCACACGTTTCTTTCACATTTTTTTTCACGGACACTGCATTTTGTTCCACATGTATGTAGATAAGATTTGTTCCACGAACATTACATTTTTATTCCTGTGTTGACGAGATTTGTTCCTCGGACGTTTTTTCCTTATGTAAATGAGATTTGTTCCAGGGACGCTTTTTTGTTTCTCTGACACTTTTTTTGTTCCTTATGTAAATGAGATTTGTTCCATGGATGCTTTTTTTTCCCGCACGCTTTTTTTTGTTTCTTATGTAAATGAGATTTGTTCCTTATGTAAAATTTTGTAGATGTGTTTTGCTTGGGGCACTTAATTTGAGTTCCACATGTACTCGTATTTTTTCGCATCAGTAAAGTTGTTGTTCCATCTTATCTATTTTTTGTTCCTCGAGAAGTAAAAATGTATGCCATGGTTCTCGAGCCTAAATTTGTGTTCCACATGTACTCATAATTTCTTCCATGGTCGGTACTTTTTTTCATATTTGTCCAATATTTTGTTCCCTGGCAACAAAACTTTTGTTCCATGATCTTATATTCTTATTTTGTCCCCCCGTCGTATTTTTGTTCTGTCGTATCCATGGAACAAAAGTTCCACTGTCATTAAATTTTGATCCATATGTACTCAGAATTTTGTTCCATGGAACAAAAGGCCCCATGACTTAACTTTTTTTCCATGGTCCTAAATTTGTGTTCCATGTCTACTCAGAATTTTGTTCCACGGTCATTAAATTTTGTTCCTATTTGTCCAATATTTTGTTCTTTGGGAGCAAATTTTGTTCCATGATCTTCGGGCATCAATTTTGTGTTCCACCACATGTATTCTTAATTTGTTCCACAGTCGGTAGTTTTTTTTCCGTCGTATCCAAATTTTGTTCCTTAGGAAATAAATTTTTGTTCCATGGTCCTAATTTTTTGTTCCAAATGTACTCAATTTTGTTCCACTTTCGTTAATTTTTGTTCCTATTTGTCCAATATTTTGTTCCCTAGGAACTAAAATTTTGTTCCATGATCTTCAGGCGTTAATTTTGTGTTCCACCTATATTCTTAACTTGTTCCCTGGTCGGTAGTTTTTGTTCCGTCGTATCCAAATTTTGTTCCTCAGGAATTAAAATTTTGTTCCATGGTCTTAAATTTGTGTTCCATATGTACTCATAATTTTGTTCCACGGTCGTTAAATTTGTTCCTATTTATCCAATATTTTGTTCCCTTGGAACAAATTTTGTTCCATGATCTTCGGACGTTAATTTTGTGTTCCACCTATATTCTTAACTTGTTCCCTGGTCGGTAGTTTTTGTTCCGTCGTATCCAAGTTTGTTCCTCGGGAATTAAAATTTTGTTCCATGGTCCTAAATTTGTGTTCCATATGTACTCATAATTTTGTTCCACGGTCGTTAAATTTGTTCCTATTTATCCAATATTTTGTTCCCTTGGAACAAATTTTGTTCCATGATCTTCGGGCGTTAATTTTGTGTTCCACCTATATTTTTAACTTGTTCCCTGGTCGGTAGTTTTTGTTCCGTCGTATCCAAGTTTTGTTCTTTGGGAATTAAAATTTTGTTCCATGGTCCTAAATTTGTGTTCCATATGTACTCATAATTTTGTTCCACGGTCGTTAAATTTGTACCTATTTATCCAATATTTTGTTCCCTTGGAACAATTTTTGTTAGATGATTTTCCGGCGTTAATTTGTGGTCCACATATATTCTTAGTTTGTTCCCCGGTCATTAGTTTTTGTTCCGTCGTATTCAAATTTTGTTCCTCGGAAAGTAAAATTTTGTTCCACGGTCCTAAATCCGTGTTCCAAATTTTCTTCCATGGTCATCAAGTGCTAATTTTGTGTTCCACGTGTACTCATAATTTTTTTCGTGATCAGTAATATTTTACTTTTGTTTCATGGTTTTGTGTGGCATTAATTTTATGTTCCACATGTACTCGTAATTTGTTCCCCTTAATGCTTTGTTCCGACGTACCCAAAGTTTTGTTCCCCCTGAATTAAATTTTGTTCCTTTTTCACACTATTGATTGTTCCGCCGTTTTAAAATTAGGGTTCATTATGTGTTCCACTTTCAGGTGTTACTTTTTGTAGACACTACATGTGTGGTTTATTTTGTCCAATGTTTGTATTTAACCATGTTCGACGTGAGTAGAAGATCCGTTTCATCTGATTTGATTTTTTTTTGTTGATTTTTAATCGCGAGTAAACTAGACCTGGGCCCACCATATTGTACTTTTTTAATTTCTTGAGGTGGTACAACTACTTTTATTGTGTGTGGTGGGAACTGGGAGGACGGAGAAGAAAGGGACATGAGTAGAGACAGGGAGTGGCAGTTTTTCCGCGCGGCCATAGCGCGTGTGTCAGGCACAGCTCTAGCCAGTGTATGCAAACAACGAGTGTGGCCCTCCTTTTTTAGTCCCACATCGGTAAATTAGCAAAATAGCAACCAGCTTAAATAGGAGTTCTTCCATCGGTAGACAAGCAAGTCACGTACGAGTCCAGGCTGTGCACGGAAACTGGAGCGAAGCAACACTGCCTACAGAAAACTGGGCCAGCCCAATAGAACCGCCACTGAATGAAACCGCGCGAGCGACAGGGAGGAGGACCCAGGAAATGCACCTCGGGAGGTGCTTCCCGAGTGCGTTGCCAATCGGTACCGGGCTTTGCCCCTTCCGTTCACCAGTATTACAGAAAAACTGCCATTCCAGGAAACTCACCGGATACCCAAAACAAGCACGACGCCCGACCCATCCCTGACCCTCACCCGTTTCTTTTCCTCTGTCCACGCTCGATAGGTTGCTGGTAGTGTATCCGCTGGTTAATTTGGTGCTGCAATTGATTAATCCATCATTAGTTAATGTAATCTCGCCGCATAATCCATGCATGTATACTTTGACATGCATTTGGGCCAAGGTTATATATCCATCATTAGTTGTTGTAATCTAGCTCGCACTACTAGGAAACTAGCTATAGGTGGATCATCATTCTGTGGCGCACCTTTTTTCGGTGCGCCACAAAAATTTATCAGTGGCGCATCCTCTGTGGTGCGCCACCGATATCTGTGGCGCATGAGAAGGCCATGCGCCACTGAATATGGCATTTCTGTGGCGCATGCAGGCTCATGCGCCACAGAAATATCGTGGGCCCCACAATCCACGTTTGAATTCGAGGCCCACCACCCATTTCTGTGGCGCATGGGACTGGATGCGCCACAGAAACCATCATTTCTGTGGCGCATCCAAGTCCATGCGCCACAGAATTCAGGTGGGCCCCGCCCCCAATGATTGGGTGGATGAAATTTCTGTGGCGCATGGGTCTGGGTGCGCCACAGAAATGCTTGTTTCTGTGGCGCACCAAGACTTATGCGCCACAGAAAATACAGATTCTGTGGCACATGGGGTTGCATGCGCCACAGAATCAGTGTTCCAGATCTATAAAAGGCAGCATCCCCTACCTACCACCCCCATTGTGGCCTTCTCCCTTCCCCCACCCAACTCGTCCTCCTCCTCCCTCCCATCCCATTTTGCCCATACTTTTCTCCATTTCTTGTAGTTAAACCTACTTTGTTTGATAGATAATTGGTGAGGGCTTGGGGAGAGCCTCCATATACACTCTCCTCCTATCCCAATACATCTCTTTTTCTCATATTTCTCTCCAACACCACACACTCTCTCTCATCGACCACGGTCACGTCTCGGTAACGAATCTACTAGGTGAGTATTGTTGGATGGCCCCAATGCACTCTCCTCCTCTCCCAATGCATGTTTTGTGTGTGGCCGGCGGTGTACATGTATGGATGTTTCTTCTAGGTGAAGCGCTTGACGTCGCGGTTTGCACGATGGCGAGACGATGTTTATACATGTAGCTTGTGGATATTTGCATGTTGTTGCTTTTTTTGTTGCTTGCGCCGGCGTGGTGCATGGATGCTTGCCGAAATGTAGATTCATTTCCATTTCGGCAAATTTTTGCACCACCCATACGTCCTACTTTCAAGAAAAGTCATGCCGAATTTTTCCGTCGAACATGCATGTGTGATTCGTTTCTCGTTTCTGCTCTATGTATACCGCGTAGGCAACCATGGTCGTCAACATGAGCTCCGGTCGAATCAGTAGATACAAGGAAGAAGCGAAGGCGGAAATGATTCGGTGCAACAGGCGCCAGATAAGATGTCCGTGTCGAAAATGCAAACTCGAGAGCTGGATCGACCCTGATTCCGGACAATTGGAGGATCACCTGCTCAGGCACGGTTTCATGGTAGTCTTAAACGAGGCGCCGACAGCAAATGGTGCGCATGAAGACGAGGGCGGCCGGCGAGAAGACGAAGAGTCTCCCGGGCATGGTTATCAGGACAAAGGAGATGTCGGCGGACAAGATGATCATGACAAAGGAGATGTCGGCGGACAAGAAGGTCATGATGAAGGAGTAGATGGTGGTGGAGAAGACGCGAGCACGCAGAACCCGCTAATGTCGGCCTTGCAGGACTCTCATGTTCAAGAACTGCTCCTCGAGGAGACGAGCAACACCAGAGCTGCAGCCAGAGAGAAAGCCAAGCTGGCGCAAATGGAGATAGACGGGAAGACTCCGTTGTATCCTGGGTGCCGACCACAGGATACACGCTTGCAAGTAACGCTTGATGCTCTGGAGATGAAGGCGGAAAACAGATGGACCGACGTGAGCTTCACCAAGAACTTGAAATTCATGCACGATCGTCTTCCCGAGGGGAACACATTGCCAACTAGTATCGAGGATGCCAAGAAAGTTGTGTGCCCACTTGACCTGCCGCACGTTAAATACCATGCCTGCATCAATGATTGCGCAATTTATCGGGGCGAGTACAAGGACATGACCACATGTTCGGTGTGCGGCCAAGGACGGAACAAGAGTACTGGGAACAAGAAAGTTCCTCGAAAAGTGATATGGTACTTTCCTATCACTACCCGTCTGCAGCGGTACTTCGTGGACCCTAAGGAAGCAAAGCTCATGCAATGGCACGCGGAAAGGGAGAAGCCCGAAGAAGATCCGGAGAAGGGCAGGATCCTGACACACCCTTCAGACGCTAGCCAGTGGGAAGCATTGGACAGCGCCTTCGAAAATTTTGGGGGCGACGCAAGGAACGTCAGGCTGGGTATGAGCACCGATGGACTCAATCCGTTCGGCAACCAGAGTAGCACGCACAACACCTGGCCCGTGTTTGTATGGCCTTACAACCTTCCCCCGTGGCTGTGCACGAAGCAAAGGTACATACACATGACTATTCTCATTCAGGGGCCGAAACAACCAAGTGCCGACATACATCTGTATCTCGCGCTGTTGAAAGAGGAGTTAGCCACGTTGTGGGAGACGCCAGCCCGTACGTGGGATGCATACACTGGAGATTATTTCGACATGAGAGTCGCGTTGTCCACGACGGTGCAGGACTATCCTGGTTGCTCATATGTATCGGCCCAGGTAGGCCACGGATTCTGCGCATGTGTTAGGTGCATGGATGAGACCCCGCATCTCCAGCTACCAAGGGATCTCGGGTCTTCGAAAACCGTGTACCCAGGGGCTCGAAGGTGGCTTCGCATGGATCACCCGTGGAGGAAACGCGGTGACCTGTTCAATGGTGAACACGAGCCCGAAAGAGCCCCGCGCCCGAGGAGCGGCACCGAAATCGACAAGCTTTTGAAAAATTGGGAGGAGTGCCCTGCGCCGGGAAAGAAGCGACCGAGGGTAGATCCGCTGCTGGGTGTATGGAAAGCGAGGTCTGTTTTACACGACTTGGAGTACTGGAAGGTCCTCAAGACGCCACATAGCCTTGATATGATGCACATCACGAAGAATGTCACCGAGAGTCTGCTTGGCACTCTTTCCAACATGCCGGAAAAGGCCAAGGATGGGACGAGAGCAAGATACGATCTGAAATGGCTTGGCGTCAGGAAAGATCTTCAGGCACCCGATAGTGATGACGACGATGATGATGATGATCAGACGGAAGGGACTCAAGGTCGCCGCAAAAGGGTAAAAAAGAACACGGTGGTGCTTCCCGCTGCCTGCTTCACTATGAGTCCGGAGGAGCTCGAGCAGTTTTACAGGTGCCTCCTAGGAGTCAAATTTCCTCACGGTTACGCGGGGAAGATCAGCAGATATCTGGACGCAACGAAGAAGAGGTTCAGCGGGATGAAGTCTCACGATTGTCACGTGCTGATGACGCAGATACTTCCCGTTGCGATCCGAGGGATAATGGACGAGCACGTCCGAGATACGCTGCTTGCCCTTTGCAACTTTTTCGACGTCATCAACAGGAAGTCGATCGGCGTGAAGCAAACCACTAGGCCATTTGCGTGTTGTTGTCCATGTACAGCAGCACAACGTTTTAAAGTGTGAGGCCAAATAATTCTGTGGCGCATCCCACACTGGATGCGCCACAGAATATTGGAATTCTGTGGCGCACCGCGCCGTGGATGCGCCACAGAATGTGGTTACACCCACTTACATATGGACCCGCATTGTAGAAGGAAACAGTGCTCTCTCTTTCTTCTTCCCAAATTTGAAACCGTCTCGCGCGACGCCCACCGCGCCCCCAACTCGCCGCCGCCGGACCACCGCACCACCACGCACCACCACCGCGCCCCCAACTCGCCGCCACCGGACCACCGCACCACCACGCGCTCGGACCACCGCACCACCACCGCACCACGCCACCGCACCAACTCGCCGCACCACCACCGCACCACCACCGCCCCAACTCGCCGCCCATCCGCGCCCACGAGGAGCACCTCCACCGCCGACCGTCGATGATCTACCCTCCCTTCCCTCCGCGAGGTGTGCGACCTTCCCCTCCCTTCCCTCCCCAAGTTTCTCTTCGTTGCATGACAGGTGTTCGATAAAATTCCTCAGAGAAGTAGAGCATGTGTGTATGGCCGGGTCGTGTTCCTAGAGCGATTCTAGGAGTAGATCAGGTTAGCTGTTAGTGTGGCTAAGTTAGTTAGCTGCATATTCTTGTGGAAACATGTAGTTCTAGAAGCCAAACTAGTACCATCATGTTCGATAATCACCTCCATTTGCTGCAACATGTAGTTCTAGAAGCCAAACTAGTTGATATGAGGTTGCATTGGATAAATTGACATTGTATGCTTGTGCATCATGTGGCTATTAATTCTGCTAAATTGTTGTGCCTAACTTAGTAATTTTTTTTGGTTGTACAGGTGCAGAGGTGCTAGGCAAGAAGACGCCCTTGGAATCGAGATTTGTGAAATATTTGCAGGTACCCCGATCGAGAGGCCCTTGGAAGAGGTGCTTGTGTGTGCTTCTGTGTGCTTGTGTTCTGTGCTACCACGACCATCGTGTCGTGGTTGTTTGTGCTCCGACCATCGTGTCGTGGAGATGCCGGCCGGAGATGTGGACATTTTTGTGAAATGTTTGCAGGTACCCCGAGAGGCCCTTGAGATTGCCGGAACGTCGATTAACTTCTGTTCCGGCAAATTCGGGTACTCCATATGTCCCTTTTTTAGCAAAGGTCATGCCAAAATTCATGACCTTTGCTAAAAAAGGACATATGGGGTATTGCGACTAATGCATGGGCCGGGGTATCTTAGTACTAAATTAAGTGGTTTATTCTTATATTTGTTGTACTAACCTTTTGCCTCTTTTTATTAATGCAGTGCAAACATGTCGGAAGCCGGCCCTTCTAAGCACATGAGCATCCAAGAAGAAGCTAGAGAGGCCAACAAGTCGTTCTGGCAGCTGTCCCAGGAGATGGAGGAGGCGGAGGCCGCCAGAGCTGCTAGTGGTGGTGACCGTGCCGACGATGAGCAAGAGGATGACACCGAAGCCACCGATGGAGCTGCTAGTGGCGGCCATGAGGATGACACCACCACCGATGGCGGCGACCACACGGATGGCGGTGGTGGCAGTAACCCGACCGCTCCGAAGCAGAAGAAGCCAAGGAGGGATCGGACACCGCAAGCGCTCGCCAACGTCACGGACGTGTTCACTGAGGTCACGCCAAGTGGCCAACCAGTGGAGCCTAAGCATCTTGCCAATGGGTACGACATGCAACTAGGGTGCATCCTTCATGAAAGCGTGTCGATCAACACGAAGGACCTCAGAAGCAAGGACAATGAGGCTTTGGTCGTACACCTCCTCCAGAAGCTTCACCAACGATACACGTTCCCGGAGCCGTTCAACAAAAAGGTGGACAGTTCAGCCATCACGAAGATGAGCACCGCCTTGAGCAGCTGGAAATCCCGGGTGAAGAAGAAGATCGATAAGGGTCAGAGCTGGGAGGAGATAAGGGTCAAAGAGCCGATGCTCGACCAAGAAGAGTTCGAGGCATTCAAGTTGTCCTTGGAAACTGAGGAGGCTAAAAAATGGACCACCTGGGGGAAGCAAATGCGGGAACTGAACATAGGTAACCACCGTTTGGGAAGCGGCAGTTACCGAGGAAAACAGCCCATTTGGGACAAGGAGGATGCCGAGGTTGCAAAGATGGGCAAATAGAACATGTGGCACAAAATCACGGACGAGCAAGTTAGGAACTTTGTCCGGTCCCGCTACTATCTGAAGAAGGAGACGGGGGAATTCGTCACCGACAATGACGATGTGAGGGCATTCGAGAAAGTGCTGGTAAGGAATTTAATTACCGCGGATATCTCAAAGTCCATTGCGTTGATCTAATTAGATAACAAAGTCATATTTCTAAATGGGTTCACCTAAATTTCCTTTGTCTGCACAGGAGAAAGAGTTGAAGGCTGACGATGAGGCCGGCCCGTCGTCCTAGGGGTCGACGGAGCCGTGGGAACGACCTTCAACAGGGCGATGAAAGTTTACAAGGAAAGGGACAAGTCGGTGCCGCCGACGTCAGCTGGCCGTGTGTCCGGCTTTGGTACGAGCATGAAGTTCCTCCAGTACTACAGCACGGACACCGAGAGGAGAAAGGAGAGGAGGAAGTCGAGTAAGGATAAAGAGGTGTTGGAGCTAAAGAAGAAGGTGGAGTCACTAGAGCAGGAGAAAGTGGACTCCACCACGGTGGACAAGTTAGTGGAGGAGAAGCTCCGGGCGATGTTACCCCCTGGGTTGATGGAGGGGTTAGCTGCCTGGAACGCGGGAGGTCAACAGGGGCCGATACACGTGCCCAGCTTCGCCGGTAGCACCTCCAGCCATAACGTGTCGCCGGACCTGGTGACCCCGCCGCCCAACACCGCGGCGCAGCAGCCGCTCCATTTGGTCCCACCGACGCCCCCTACCGCGGAAGATACCGAGGCGCTGCCGGTGGCGGCGGTGATCAATGATAATGCACACGAGCGGCCGTAGAATGATAGGCCGGCCGCCGGCGCCCTTGTCTCGACAATTGCCGAACCCCGACCGTCCAGAGAGAGTTGTCGCCAGGTCCTCGAAAAAAGAAACCGTGGGAGGCTCAACGCCATCACCAAGGTAACTAATTAATTAGTTAATCCGCGACATCTTCTATAACTATATATGCCTTTGTTGACTGCCATCTCATGATCGATGCCCAACATGTGTTGACTCCCAGGACATGCCTTGCATACTCCGGCATATGGTGGGGGCCGGTGGCGAGTTGAAGGAAGTCGCAGAGGGCACTCTCATACAACCTTTGACCCGCGATATGCACAACGTTAGAATGAGCGAGGCCGTGATGAGGGTCAGGGTGAATGCGGTAGTGCTCGAGTTTCGTTACATCGACCCCCCCATGCAACCTCCGGGAGCCGATGAACACATGGTCCTTGGAGAATGCCCCAAGTGGGTCCTCGAATGGCCGAAGACCCAGATACGTCTTGGGGGGGTCAGGCGCACCACCGGCGCCACCTCGAAGCGCCGGCCCCCGATCATTCGGCCCTCGACGAGGCCGCCACGAAAACTTGTTGTGAAGGAACCGGCTCCAGAAGCAGCCATCGCCACCACGCAGAAGGAAACGCCGGTCGTCGCCACCACCCGGAAGGAGCCGCCGGCCGTCGCCGCCACCAACCGACACAAACAACTGTTGGGGACGTCTGAACCGCAACCGTCCAAAGACAAAGCCGTTGCACCTCAACTGGTGGCAACAACGACGATGATGACGATAATATCGACGTTGATGGCTTCATCAACACTGGCGCCGCCCAAGATTTGTTCATGCCGGATGTACGTATGGATGAGGAACCGTTCCGCGCTCACCACGGTCAACCTGCTCGTCCCAGTACATGCACGCTGCGCCTGACCTTCCATGGTTTATCTCAAGACACGCCTCCGGAGGCCGGAATTCAGTCTCAACCGGCTAACGTTTTCAGCCCTGGCACAATCTTCAAGTCCGTTAAGGAGGGAGTGCAATCCCCAGAGATGAAGAAGAAGCAGCACAGGAAGAGAAGTAGGCCAGGCGCCTCTGCGAGCCAGCCAGCTCCTATGACTATCCGGGGTCATGAAGACATGGTACCACCCCGTGCGGATGGCTTGACCCGACTTCATGAAGCTGGTAAACCGATACTGCCTCCGGATCTGCTCCACCTCGCAGGAGGACCCATGCACACTTTGCATGGAATTATCTTGACGCTAGAGGGCCTCCTTCTTCGAGACAAGAATCCAAATTACCCGGTGTTCACGGCCCAGGTGCCAAAGGACATGGACTTTGTCCAAGAAGCCCCCGCGGATGTGTTCTTCATTGCTTTCAAGGACGTCTTCAAGCTGTTTCACTTAAGACGCTGGACTATAACATGGTCCGCCTATACGCGCTCAATTTCGCGATGAAGATCAGGAGAGATAATACCCCTTACGTCGCGGTAGTGGATCCCTACTACATGCGTGACAGCCAGCTGGTGGAAGGATCAAGGACACGGACCATGGCGAAGGAGTACCTCCAGAGGTTCATGCTGACCAACAAGAGGAAGAACAGCCTTCTTCTGCCTTTCTTTCCCGAGTAAGTACACATCCGCTCGCCGCCATCGTATCTTATGCTTTCTTATCGATTTCTTCCATTGCTGATCCTTTCCAACATTCCGTTTCAACTGTGTGTTGACCAGGGACAAGTACTGCATACTCATTGTCCTAAGCCCGAGGTGGTCCATTGCCACTTATTTTGACTCGGGAGTTTGGATAGGAAGAAAGACTACACCAGAATAAAGGTTGTTCTAGATGAGGCTCTCGAGGGCTACGCCCAAAAGGGAGGCCCCTTCGAAAAGAAGGGGGAATCTTTCACAAATGACAACAAACACCGGTTCAGGCATGTGACCGAGTTCCATTGCATCAAGCAGCAGCCTGGCAGCGTGAAGGATGCCTTCTACGTCCTCCACCATATTAAAGGGTTGGTCCGGGATGCAGAAAAAACGAGGATGCCATCTAGTCTCTCAGAATGGACCAAATCTGCGGGGGATATCACCGATGATGAGCTTAGAGAAGACTTCCATCGCATCCAGATGCAGCTATCGCAAATCATCGTCGAAGATGTCAACACAAAAGGGGGTTCTTCCACAACACCAGAGGTAGGCGATGTATTATAAAAGAAAGACTTGCCTCACTCGCAAGAAGTGCTTCTTTATTTTCTTTATTATAGACCTTATCCACTTCGATGAATAAATCATACTCTATTTGTATTACTAACCAATATATATCCCAATCCATCTCTAGGGTTGTGCCAGAGGGACATCGAAGAACGCCTAGAGGCTAGCAGGACACCAGGACGTGGACGACGAAGGACATATATAAACCGTTCCCGGCGCCGCTCAAGAAGAAGGCTCCATGATCGTGGTCCCGCTATTGCTCACCATCATCGCCGATGTACTCTATTTGATCCTAGTTTGGGCGGTGAACTTCATTTGTAACGTGTGACATGATCGATGAACTTTTGTATCATAACTTGTGTAAATATTCGGCACTTGTCACTATATTTATGTATCTCGGGCTCTAAATAATGTGATGACATAGTAATGTGTCTGTTTTCATATACCGTGTCAAGTATTATTGTTTCTATTATATCTGTATAAATCCTGTATATATACCTGTATTTCCTGTAATATACTTGTATTTATACAGCAGGCATCAGCAATTCCAAAATACCTGTAAATTATACTGTGGCGCATTTTTTTTTTCTATAGCGCATGAATTTCTGTGGCGCACGCCAGGGGGATGCGCCACTGAAATAATTCTTGGTGCGCCACAGACCAGGGATGCACCACAGAAAAATATTTTAGTGGCGAGCTAACTGTGGCGCATCCTCCATGCGCCACAGAAAGCGTTTTTGGTGCGCCACAGATAGCATGTTTCCTAGTAGTGTCGTTCTTGTAGCCTGGTACTGTTGCCCGCAAGTAGTAGTTCGCCTGCGTGTAAAATACGTGTCGATGCTAATACAGATGGTCAACGTAATAATTGTACTTGTGCACATATGATTGCTCTGCTCCGTGTACTATTTTGGCTTTGTGTACTGTTCTTCTTTTTCTTTGTTTGCTCTGATGTTCTCAGCGAATGATTCTTACTATTTTGGCTCCGTGTACTAAAAAGGAATATATTTTGGGCAACTATATATATATTCGTGATGGTTAATGTAATGACAATTGTATGGATATGAAGTTTGAGTTGAATTTTAGATGCATATGCTATTTATTACACGTTAGCAGCAACAGTACAACTTTTCACTAATATAAAGGGTGTTTCAGACAATTCCACAATCTACAGTCAGACAGCCAGCTGGTTTGCCAAAACCTCTACTCAGAAAATCAGCTTCTACTGGACAGCAGCTTTTCTGCACAGCACCCACAGCCAGCCACAGCCAGCCCAAACAAAAGGGCCCTTGGCCGGTTGAAGACGCGTTCGAATTGCCCTTTCTCGGAGAGTCAACTTTTTCGCCTCGCCGCCGCCCCTCCCCTTCCGTAGCTCTGGCAGCGTTGCTCGCCGGCGTGAGGACGGCGTAGGTGGTCGTGCTCCCTCTGTACATAGTAGTAGTAGGTTTAGCTCCGAGTTCGATGCTTTAGTGTTGTCCTATATGGCGTATGGGGTGATGCCGAGGGGAAGACAGCTGCCGCGGCTTGCGAGCGCCGGCCGGCGCTGGGTGGTGGTGGCTCTGCAGCTCTCAGTCCTCCAGAGGTTGGAGGCGACGGGCGACGGCGCTGCTCCAGCTTCTCCGTTCCCTCCCCTAAATAAGCTCGTCGGTGACGTGAAGAACGACGTCGCTCGGCTCTGCTCTTCCACCACTCGATCTGGTCGCCATGGAGGCGAAGGATGGTGGGTGATGGGCAGATCTGGTGGCTCGCGAGGAGGCAGGCAGGATCTGAGGTCGCTCCGTGGATGGTGGAGTTGACCCGCTCCGTTTGTGCAGGGGTCCATGGTGGGCAATCTGCTGCAACGGGTCTGCTTAGATGCGGTCGATTGCTGATGCTGCCATGAACCTTCTCTTCCCTGTTAGATTGGGGTGCCCATCCATGTTCTGGCCGGCCGTGGTGGCGAGGAGACCGGGATTGGTGACGCTGCAATCTGGGAGGCTGGAGGTGGTTCAACCTGGACGAAGCACCAATATGGTAATCTCTTCATGGCAACTTATTTCTGTTGCTGTGATCTTCAATCAGCTGGTGCCAAATCATCCTATGAGCTTTCTTGCTATACGTCTGGTTGCCATGCTTTCCTTCGAATGTTAACTATTGGGCATGATGATTATGCGTTCTTGCTGTTCGGGACATGCCGGAGGCGGATGAGATCGTCTCTGCAGCGGTTTCTCAGGTTTAACGGCAACGAACCCCTGATTTGAGCTCGGTAATGGCCATTTTAGATCTACAGCTCAATCCCCTACCTCAGAGGCATCTGTCAACGCGATTGCTGGTTGAGCCGCTGGCTCTACGGTTGACGAGATTG
This sequence comes from Poa pratensis, assembly GCA_947311845.1. NCBI lineage: Eukaryota > Viridiplantae > Streptophyta > Magnoliopsida > Poales > Poaceae > Poa > Poa pratensis. Next base: position 45,066,292 of record CAMZMU010000033.1, on the reverse strand, counting down.
CGAGAGGCCCCGGAAGCAGCATAAGCATCATGTTTCTTCAGTAGTTCTTTTCGCATGTATTCAGCCGGACAAATTTGTTTGTCAGGATGTAACTTGTAATCCCTGTGCTGTAACTTGTTATAATATCTAATGGTAGTGGTTTGTAGTGTTCAAAAAAAAAAAAAAAGAATTGCCCTTTCTCTTTCGGAGCAGCAAAATAGTAACTTCGTCGCTATGTGGCTACTTCTTCTGCCAGCCACACCTGCGCCTCCCCGCTTTCTCTCGCCACGTTCTCCACGACTGCTGCCCGCCAGCCTTTGGCTCGCGCCGTCGGGGCCGCCTTGCTTCGCAGCGCCCGTACCACCTCCGGCGTGCGTCCCAACCTAACAGACTCGAGCAGGTAACCGCCCCCACTTCTCGATCTGAAATTTGCATCTCGGTGATTGATTGATGGATGCATTTAGCCTCCGAGTTATACATCTCGAAATTCTTGTCCAAAATGCCTGCCGTTTTTCCTTCACTACTTTTCGGCGCAACATACTACCCGTGATTTTTGCCCTCTCTACCTTCTCTTCTTCCATCATCAAGGTTTTGAAGGATCGGGAATTTTTTGTTTGTCCAGGGCAAACTCCCACTTTCCCCTTTTCATTCAGGAAAAATGGTAATCCCCTTTCACTTGGAGCACTGCGATTTTCGTTTTGGAGCTAGATTAGCTTCCGTTCTCCCTGTTACGTGTTATTTTTTTCGAGATTTCTGCCGTGTCTAGGGATTTGTTGAAGAAAGCACGTCCCAAAAGAGTATGCTGCTCCAGCGAGGTTTCTTTTTATATCTGACTTTTGTGCCCCTAGCTTGTACATGGACACGAATGTGGCATGTCCTCACCCCGATCGGATCTGAGATAGAGAAAGGGAAGGGGAAGAACAGACAACGCAGAAGCAGAGAGGAGAAGTTGAGAGGGTGGAGAAGAAGAAAGGAATCGAGATTACTTTTCTCTAGATAATACCCCGCGGCATTGCTGCGAAATTGGATGCACATGATATAAAGCATTTTGAGTACATCCTCTGTTCCACAATATAAGCCGGGAACATAGTCGTTGGACACAAATTGGTCAATAATATGAAAGAGAGAACCCGATGCATGCATGCTTAACATAAAGGAGGATACGTAGGCTGCTCGGCGATACTTGGTTCTGAAAAGAATCTCCAATGTCGAATTTTTACAATCTAGGTGTATTGTTGGATTATACTCTTGCAATTCGAAATCAATCCCTTGTTGTCAACAAAATATTGATGAATGTGTATGTCATAAGATCAATGTGATAGTAATTACAGTCCCGTAGATCAAATAAAGCATTAGTCACATAAAAGAAATACACTGCTTGTCATGCATATCATCCAACACCTCAATCGTCAGCACTGTCGGGGATTTTAGGACCGGCAATAGATTTGTAGGTTGGTATGAGGCCAAGATCTTGATGGGTGAACATACAATGACACAAAGATGCAGGTTCAGCCCCCTGGAAAGATCCCTGGTAAAGACCCTACTCTTGTGGTGTGGGTGGATTTGGGTAGGATATCCTACAATCCTCTCGGGGATGGAAGAACAAAGGGACTCGAGATCCTTGTGAGTGCGAGTGTGTGTTCTAGAGTGTATCTCTTGCCTTCTGGAGGAGAAGGCCTATTTATAGTCGCTGGGTGGGCTGCTCCCCCAAGCCTTATAGACGTGGTGTGACAGAGTTACAATCCCCCCGACGGGAGGTACGGAGAGTCCGCTGACGCCATGCTTGTGGCATTTCCTAGTAGTCTGGTGCTGCTTAGATCATGTCGATGGCGCCATGACTGTCGTCAGGAGTGTCCAATCACCGCCTGGTGACCGCCTGGTGTCACGGCATGCCAAGAATGACTTGCTTGGTCAATTCGTCCACGCGTGGTTTTCCTAGGAAGACGCATGCCCAGTCTTGTAGCCGTACAGCAGGATAGCTTGCCCGCTCTCACGTCTTTGATTGCGGTGATAGCAAGGCAGGCCCGAAGACCTCTTGTTACCTACTAATAGCCCTCCTCCGTCCAAAGAGAGATAGAGAGGATGGGTGAAGGGCCGAAAGGGCCCTTATCTCCTTAGCCGAGTGTCCTACGTGAGCCTCGTCACTTGACTTGGTCCAGTTATCCTTGCCCGATTGGTACCGGGTTATTAATAAACCCATCAAGCACCCCAACCATCAGCAATAAGATGAAGCCAAGACCCATGTAGAAGAAGCCAGAACTTAAAGCAAAGTCTGTAATGCGCATGATTCTACATGTGAACGAGTAACTATAGATCCAATCAGAATCTCTTAACAGCAACCAAATATTCCAAGATCGAGCCTCCTACATGTAAGGGAGTTGGTTGTCAAAGGCTCGCCGTCGCCATGACAACCTGATTTTAGCAACCTCCAGTGTACAAACAGGAGCTCGAGCAACATCAAATAAATGGAATTAGAGGGTTAGAGTGCTGTCGCAGCCTTCGGTATTAGGGGAAGGATTGAAACTGGGAAGAGGAAAGTGGATGTGGCATCTGAATGAAATGGGGAGGTGAAGGGATTAGGAAACCATCAGAAAGAAAAAGAAAGGTCCTGAACTTTCAGTTACAAAATTGATGGGGATGTTTGGAGAGTTGGGGGAGGAATAGCCAAAGGAGCGCTATATATGAGGATTTTTTTTATGCCAAGAACAGTGGGGAAGGCCCCCACTGCGCTATGTATGAGGATTGACCCCTCTGAGCAAGCGATTAGATCAACCAAAGTGATGATGATTTGTTGCAAGAAATATATAAATATAACTATTATGACGTGGCAGCCTGCATGCCTGGAAAATAAGTTAGTGTGCTAACGTGGAATGTTGGCTGAGGTGGCTAGACTGCATGTTGAGAGAAATATAGTACAGTGGGGATGATCTACTTAGTTACATCTTACATAGGATTCTGCATGTTTGAGAGAAATATAGCAGTGGGGATGATCTAAGTTATATAGGATCCATTAATTGTTTATTCACAGAGATTAGAATGGCTTATAACAGCACCACACCTCACACGCACATGGCTCACCGCCATAACAGCTCTCACACGCATCTAATGCTTCGTCCTGACCCCACCTGTCAGGTAGTCGCTAGCCCGCATCATCGACAACTGCTTCCCTTGCTTCCTTTCCTGTTGTCGGGACGCCACTGTTGCCCGTCATGACAACATGCCATGAAATATACTTGCCTTGTGCTATAGGTATTAGTGCCTCATCAATGCATTGAATGACTGTATCAACAGATAGCGCTACAGGGAATGGCTGAGTTAGTACACTGTCATTTCCGATCTGGAGTGCCATGCGATAGTTCGTCTTGCATATAAAAACACGAGCCCGGGAAACAAAAAATGTTAATCTAACCAGAGGAAAGATACACACACACATGAGTACAACATCCTTGTTCTCTAAATCATCGCGGCACTGTAAAGGTAAATTAGGAAGAGATGAGTGAGTACACTCTATGCATGGTGTTAAGCTGCTAAGATGTCTGAAGGTGTGGTTCTGCGATATAGCATATGGAAACTTTTATTTTCGGTTAAATGAAAGGTTCCTCTATTATTTTTGCTAGTAACTAGTATTGGAGCAATGTTTGAACGCTTTTTTAACCTGTAGATCAGCCGCAACAAGCTATTTTTTTTGTCAAAGATGGTTGAATTGAATCTAATCTGGAAAGTGCTCATAAGAAACACTAAAACAAAACACCCTAAAGTTTGGGGGCAGGTGTTAGAGGAGCAAAGAGAAACGAACAAAAGCAAAGGCTCACCCTCTGATAGTCTTAGCTCATTTGATTAGTTAGTCTCTGTGATCGATTACTTCTCTCTTATGGAACATGTTGTTGCATAAAGTAGCAGGGCCATTATTGTTGCTTAAAGTGGCATGGTACATGTTTTTTGTTTCCCAAAGTCTGATGGTACAGTTTGTGTCACAGTACATGTATTAAGCCATTAGCCGCAATCTACCTTAGAGAGTTTTATCATGGTGGCCCTCTTCCTCTATCATGCCTTGTAATTCTCACTTCATTTATGAATAGTGAGATACAACTGTACCTTTATTGTTGTCCACCAATTGAAGAAGATTTTTCATGATTTATTTTATCTTTTATCCTATTATCCTGAAAACGCGAATGATCTGCATCTAGTGACAATCTTGTTTGTCCTTGTGATGCATCTTTTCGTACATTTGAGGATTTTCCTTATTGGCTTCACAATAGTTATCTTGCATGACCTTCCCCAGAACACAAATCAAGTTTTGTCTCATTATTTTCCTTTAGTTAACATTATGAGTATGTACTATGTGAGTCATCAGTCAAATATTCTCGTGTTGTTTTTGTGGTTATATATTAATCATTATGCATAGGTCTCTTTATGGGAGTGTTTGATATTGTCTTTCAATCTTTCTTTTGCTTGCACGGGTTTGAGCTGGAGGAACTGAAGTGTTCTGTCTTTTCCATATCAGTTTTAGCACGGCAATAAAGAGAAGCGCCTCTCCCGAGGGAAATCGTGATTTCACACCAGGTTATTATCGGACTCCCACTTTGACTGTTGAACTAAAGAAATTCAAGGTTGGTTCTATCATTATGATATCTGCAAATCAAACATAGCATTTATAGATCAACCAATTCTCAGTTTCTTCCATTTTCTCTCTTAGTGCAAGGGTTGGTTCTTGGGAGTTCAAGCAAAAGCATCCTAAGGTTAAGTTTCTATTGAGCAAGGAACACTGAAAACTTCTATGCTGGTTCACTATATGCAATTTCTCTTCATTTCCTTTTCTTACCTTTTCTTATTATTTTTGGGATAGCAGGAATTGGTCCTTGGGTTATTTCAGTTCGTGAGAAAATATCCCACCAAATATGGTGGCCTCTCTAGACAACGTGAGAGGCTTGACTTTAGCTATGTCATCTAGTGCATTCATCGGTTCAAGCTTTGTAATCAAGAAAATCGGGCTGAAGAAGGCTGGGGATTCTGGGGTAAGAGCAGGTTGTGCCTCTTCTTACAACTACTTAACCAGACTAGCCCTTAGTTGCATAGCAAGTGAATCTTCAAATGCTTCTGAGATTTATAGAATATTAAGGATCTATTGGATATATGTATATTACCATTTATATAGTATAACTCCTTGATAATTTTGATTTCTTATGTTGATGCACTGTAGGTTCTGGAGGTCATTCATACTTGTATGAGCCATTATGGTGGCTGGGAATGATCACTAGTAAGTGTGGTTTGGGATAGCGCACTTGAGACATTTAACATTGCCAATAATTCAAGTTAGCTATACTTCCAAACTGTAGGGCAACTACAGTTCTGCTCAACTTCTTCGCATGTGCTTGTGTAGATTTAATTTCGAGCAACTTGCAGGAGTGCTGCTTTTAAGAAAAGATTAATATTTACAGACATATGTGCCTGTTTTTGGGCGAAACATGCACCCCGCACCCCACCCCACCACAAAGCTACAAAAGCTTACTAATCGTGGACGTGTGCTACACCGTGGGCAGACAAGCCAAAAGCTAGTTTTCTCTGAGTTGCTTGTTTAGATTTTGTAGCGTACATGCTTTGGAACTGGTTCTTCAAACTAAGTTAGGTCGCACAACTTCAGTAAATCAAAGTTTCAATACTGGATATTTTCAAAGTCTTGTATGAACTCCCAATACCACAGAGGTACTAGTAGAACTTGCTCAACCATTTGGACTTCTATACTGTTCTGATGGAGAACGCACTATGCAAGTTATGTTGGTTTGACCGGCACAGATAAGAACTTACAAAGCCTCTCCTCCTTATTTCTAAAAAGGTTTATCTGATTGGTTTCAACTTATCGGCTATCTTATTTATGCCATGGGCACACACATTCCGACAACCTCCCTTTTAAAGTACTTGGATCCAGTAAACACCTAAAACCTACAAGGACCAAACCGGCAGACCTGATGGCTGGCCACGAGCCACTAATTGCCGAGGGAGGACGAATTTTATTCAACGTTCTGTAGAAATTTTATCCTTTAGTCAATCGTTAACTGAAACGACTGGTAATCCATATGTCTTGCAAGTCTAGATGACTAGATCACTTCAGATATTTATTATTTTCGGTTTGCCTTCATTATTTTCATTTTCAACTTAAAGAGTGTAGAAAAAGAACCTCGCAGATATAAGTGAAGTTTCGTGTGCAGCAACATTCATAACGATGAAATGGAAGCAGAAACAGTGTTGATGTTCATCTTGCTTTACCTTGCAGTGATCCTGGGCGAGATAGCAAACTTTGCAGCATACGCATTTGCCCCTGCCATACTTGTTACTCCTCTAGGAGCCCTCAGCATTATATTTAGGTAGCAGCTATACTATTTGCTTAAATTTACCTATCTAGCATGCTATATGTTTATTTTTAATCTTTTGCTCATGCAGTGCAGTGCTCGCACACTTCATCCTGAAAGAGAGATTGCATATGTTTGGTGTTGTTGGTTGCATTTTGTGTGTTGTTGGTTCTGTTGGTATAGTTTTGCATGCCCCCAAGGAGAGGGAGATTGATTCAATGGAGGAAATATGGCATCTTGCAACTCAGCCAGGTAGCTACTTGAGGACCTGCTTCTGTATATAGAGAACGCGTAGTACTCCATGCTTTACTTTTATTTTCTTTTTTTTGGAAGGAAACTGTAAGGGAGACTGTTGCCATATAAATAGGAACCTAAATTTGCGTCCGTGAGGGCTTCAAAACCAGGTCCCCAAAGCATTCATTGTGTCTTTGATATTTCATGACCTAACAATCGGTTCGGCTCCCATGGAAAGTTGCGAAACTACAGAAGCATATAAAATTTGGTAACTGTTGTTCAAACCATATGAACATCTAAGTTTTCAAATTTCCTCCGGTATTCCAGTTTAGTTCCCATTTGTTTTGTGCAGGGAGCTTCCGAAGGAATGTTGATCACAACAATTCAGTATATGAAAAGATAACTTAAGTTCATAAAATTTTCAAAAAATACATTTACATTATTTTTTGCCTTATTCCCTTCGATTTGGTTATATCTTTAGGTAATATCTGCAGGTTTCATCGTTTATTCATGCGTGGCTGTGGTTGGCGCTCTTATTTTGATTTTCTGGGTTGTTAAACGCTCTGGTCACAGGAAGATGCTCGTCTATATTGCAATCTGTTCACTAATGGGATCACTTACGGTACAATAGTAGTGCAGTACTTTCGGATTATCTATTCATTGTGTCAAGTTAGTAATTGCTTATTGACATGATTTTTGTCCGGACAGGTTATCAGTGTAAAAGCAGTTGCCATTGCCTTGAAGCTGTCATTTAGTGAATCAAACCAATTCATCTACGTACAGACGTGGTTCTTCATATTTGTTGTCATTATTTGTTGTTTGGTGCAGTTGAACTATCTAAACAAGGTAACCACTCATTATGTATCAGGCCTTCTTTTTTTTGTATAAATTGCATTTTTGAACGTGCATGGTTCTTGTGAGAATGTGTAAGAGGCCTGATCTAGATCTAGATCTCAGCGCTAGGGAGGAGGGGGTTGGTAGGAAAACTTTGCGGAGGAAGTTCAGATGTGCCACCCACCTGGTGTGTCTGGTTCGTTCGGTTCAATGTCTGGTCAATCGATAACTTACATACCTGGGGATGTAGGCAATGGTCTTATCTTAGCGGTGACACGTAGGATAACTGCTGAGTTGGAAGAGAAAAAGAGGTTTGTCTTATCTTAGCTAAGAGATGATCTATTAGCAACAATATGTCTCACCGCCTTTTTAGGATATCTGGTTACTAAAGATAAGACCGTCTTATCAACCATTGTACATCATGTTTTGTTGTCATATCTATATTAGTTAGCACATCTAAGAAAAGGTCGTCTTATCAACCATTGTACATGCCCTTATAGCAGGGCACCCGCGTCTACAGCTCACATGCGCCACACCTCACCAGCCACTAGTGGGTTGGGGCCTCCTGTCCCGCATTGGACGGACCAGTCATTGAGGGATGCACTGTAGCTTGGGGAACGGGCGGAGAGGGAGATGAAACGTCCAGAGCAAGAGAATCTTGAGAATTACGGAGTATTTGTAGGTGGCAGCGGATGGATAGGCGATTCGGCGGTTGTTGGATTCGCGCGTGCATTGAGGAGATGCGGTTGCGGCGTGCTGGGAGCCTGGGACAAGTGCTATTGCTGGAGGTTGCAGCTGTGCGGGTGCCTGCTGTGCTGGGTTGTGCGGGATTTTTATTGTTGGGCTGGGCTAAAAGTGCAAACTTTATACTGGGCTATACTAAGTTCGGGCTATTCGGGCTCTGTTCAGCTACCGGGAGTAGAGTTGACACCCGAAAAATAATGTTTGGGTTTTTCTGGTTCGGGCTATACGGGTTTGGATTTTCTGGTTCAGGCTTTGGGTATTGGGTTTTGTGCCCAGCCTGACTTTGGAGGGTAGATTGCGATGCCCCCCGAGTTAAGTTTGCGCCGGAGTGGAGCTGGCTCCTGAGTGGCGTTGGTGACCTACGGGACATCAGGCCCGTGACAGACTCTTCTTTGTGTAAGTTATGTGGGAATTCACATGCACCCACTATCCAAAAATGACATTTAAAATGTCAAAAAAATTCAAGCAAAATTTTGGATATACACTCTCATATTCTATGTTCGCACAAAACCCAGGCCACAAAAACTGTCATTTTATGATGAAACTTTTTGTGCGAACATAGAATATGAGTGTATATCCGAAATTTTTGTTTGATTTTTTTGACATTTTAAAAGGTATTTTAAAAAAAATTACATAACGGGTGCATCTAGACCTACTACCCGAAACACCGTGTCTTGAATTCGCATACTTTCTTCACTATAGATGTTTTGTCATGATGAGCCATGGTGGACTACTTGGTCTATTCTACAGCAAATTTTTCTTCCTGAGCAATTTATCCCACTTCATAATAACTCATCTGAGAAAAACTGCAACTGGCTGATCACATAATCACTCTAAAACTTCTAACTCTAAGCCTTGATTTTGCAAACATATGTTTGACGTGTTTAGCTGATAATCTGACCAAAGCAGGGTTCAGTTTAGCATCTCACGGTGACCATGTTTTTGTTTTTAAATGGAAGGCTTGCAGATGCTTGGTTTACTTTTGTTTTTTACAAATGTAAGTATACCTGGTAATAAAGTTATCCTTTTCTAGATCCTGACTGATTACTCATCCAACGATAACTAGCACAAATTATTGTTTTGAAAGAAATAAAACAGTTAAAATTGTGAATTATTCATCCAAATGGTGAGTTTAAAAAAAAAAAATTTACTGATAGCTACATGACCTTGAAGGCTACAGAGATGAATCTGAATCTGTTCCAAAGTCTTTATTATGGTTATTTCACCTCTTGTTTAATTGCTGTAGGCTCTGGACTCTTTCAATACGGCTGTGGTCTCTCCGGTATACTATGTGATGTTCACCATTCTTACTATTCTCGCTAACATGATTATGTACAAGGTGATATGTCTATATCTGTTAACTTTCAAATATGTTTACATGATATGGATCATAGTTTATGTACCTCCCAGAGAGGAATTGCGTAGTAACGATGAACTGACACAGTATCAATTATTTAGATGAAACCATCTACAAAAAGTGATAGCTTCCAAAAGCTTGATTGCCAAGGATATAGGAAGTTGGTCCTTTTTTTTATCTCCTCTGGTCTTGTATCAGTTCTGCAAAACAAGTTCAATATGTGTTCCTTGTTGCAGAAGAAATTATATCTGCACTATGCCACTATATAAGATTTAATTTTAGAAGTCTAGGTTCATAGAGTAATCTTGTAAACTGAAGTGATTGCTTGTTTCCTTGAAGAGTTGTGTAACATAAACAATACCATGTCATTATAGAATTGACCATCTATCTAGTATTTACAATAATTTTTATCTGACGTTTGTTCATGGTTATTCCCATTCCAGGACTGGGTCTCACAGAGTGCAACACAGATAGCCACTCAACTCTGCGGGTTTGTGACCATTGTTGCCGGAACTTTTCTACTGCACAAGACTAACACCAGCAACACAGATAGCCATGTGAGGAGTGCACCTCCGCCTCCACCACCACCACCACCACCTCCTGATCAGATTTGTCTGGAGGGATGAAGCGTGCTCTCAAGCCATTTACTAACTTTAGCTCCACGTCTAACAGTACCAAAAATATTGGTTTGCAAAGACAACAAGCATATTGAATCTGATTGAACATTATATCGGTCTGGACCTTTACTCCTAATGCTACAACAGGAGTGTTTGGGGGCCTCTTTGGAACGCAGGGTCTTCATGGGATTTTGACAGAAATCAGGTAATTCCTCCTGCAGGAACAGAAAAAGGAAATCATTCCAAACGGGGCCATGTTGTTTACAGGTGGATTACATCGGGGCCTATTTGGAACGTGAGATTATCATGGGACTTGGCATGATTTAAGAACCCTTTATAGTAGCAGCATATAGTGGTGTTAAAGGTTTCCCTTTTCCATGTACAGCGGAAGTGTATGAATATAGAGCGTTCACGACACAGGAGTACTTCAAATTTGTGCAGATGGATAAGTGACCCTTTTTTCTTGTGGGGAGGTGGATAACCATGTCCCACAATTTTCTGTTCCAAATTTGTTGAGCACAAATGTCTTGTAGTTAAATTGTCGATTCTATCACATTCGTTGAATTCTTGAGATCTTTTCTCATATATTGTTTTTGCTATTGAGAGAACAAAATCTCGCTCATGGTTTTATTTGACTTGTTCACATGTGCTGAATTTGTGTATATCCTCTGCACGTTCCATTTTCTCTCTCTTTTTCAGTTTTTCGTTGGCTACAGCTGCTTGTGCCGCTCTGCTCTCTCTCGACTCCCCCTGCTGTCCACTTGAGAGTCGACCCCAGAGTGCCGTCCCCTTCTCTTTCCTTGCTTAGGCAGCTTGGCCGGCCGGCGTGTGGATGGAGTAGGAGGTTGGCACCTTGTATATGTTGAAAATATAAGCAATTTATCATATGATTTAATTCGCGAAAACAGTAAACAAAATATGACTAGAATAATAAGAATTAAACTAATCATGTGAATTACCAATACAGTAGATACCAATACAGTAGATAAACAAATGAAATCTAGGATAACTACTACAAGCAGCAACTCTAGCCCAGTATGAAACAGGATGATTAAGAACGCATACAGTGCAGTAGCAGCAGAAGCGTTGGCGTTCACGTTGTCACCCATGTCGTCGATGAAGAGGTTGCCGATGTCGGGAAACAAGTTGTCGTTGGGGAAGAACTCGAAGCCAGTAGTTGCGCGAGTGTGCTCCCCAAAAACCTGATCGCCCCTCTCCCGTACAGGATCACAAGAGGCGGGGTTCCGGAGGCCTACTGTCTTTTCAACCGTGCACGCCGAAAGACGGGATGGAGAAGACTTGCAAGATGGCGGCGCAATGTTTTGGAAGTGGAACGGCGAGACCATGTGTTTCACGTAGTGGCGGCTAGGGTTCACCCAGCCAGTATATATAGCGCAGGTCGGGTAGGACGTGGGCGCAGCCGCACGATCGAGTCGGTAACAGCCCCATGATCCAAAGAAATCGGAAACGGCTGAGTAATTAACGCGTCCGTTAATTAATTGATTAATGACTCATTAAATTTTCCCGAACAGCAAAAATATAACTCGGCTCGGCGAGATTCCCGCAAGGCGCGGCGCGACACGGCGTGTCGTGACGAGACGAGACGAGCGAGCGAGCGGCGGCGGAGGAGGAGGAGGAGCGCGGGAGAGAGCCTTCTGTTCTCACATGCTTACCAAGTAGCACAACACTCCACCTTATATATTGGTGCAACTCTCTCCCAACTAACAATGTGGGACTAAACTTTAGTCCCCAAACCAGCCATATAAATGGGCCATAAGATTTTCGGAATTTAATTGGGCCGGGCAAAAGCTGGGCAAAAAAACCCACAAAATTCCAACAATCCCCCACAAAGTTTCATTGGCACACGTCTCACCATTCAGTTCTAAAACATTGTTTTATATACTGGTACTTAGTGGAGACTGTTAAGTCGAACTTCCACTTAGAAACTTATGCTACACTAGATCACAACTTGGATAGTGGACTATGCCTTGAACTACAAGTTTGCTGCGAAATAGTTTCACACAAGCCCTTGATCGATACTGGGTTGCCGCAAGGCTTCCCCGCGGGTGAAGCTTATGCGTCATACTCCAAGGCCTTTCATGAGTTTGTTAGAGAGCACCCAACTCTCACAGACTGCGATGTTTTAACAGTCAGACTCATATAGGTGTATTCCCCAAGAGATGCTACACATCTCCGCTTATAAAAGTAAGCTGGCTTGGAACACATTAAGATAAATATCAACCTGCCATGCAGATCCTGAGAGTATTGCATCTTCACGGAGTGGGAAAATAATGTAGGGATACTCTCCTCCCAGCTGACCAACAACTTATCTCCCACTTCTACTTCACGGGATCTCCGATCACATAGAGTGGTTTACCACTATGGACAACTCATACCGTGGGCTCAAACCCATCTCCCTCGATGCACTATCTATCACATTACGTGATAAACCCTTTGTGAAGGGATCTGCTAAATTCTTAGATGTTTGGATATAATCCAACGCAATAACTCTGGAGTTTCTCAATTTTCTGACAGATTTCAATCTCCTCTTCACATGCCTTGATGACTTCAAATTATCCTTCGAACTTTTAATCTTAACTATCACAGTTTGATTATCACAGTTCATAAGGATAGCGGGTATTGGTTTTTCAACAACAGGTAAGTCCATCAAGAGCTCACGAAGCCACTCTGCTTCAATAGTGACTGTGTCTAACGCTGTGAGGTCTGCTTCCATAGTTAACCTTGTCAAAATGGTCTGCTTGCAAGACTTCCAGGAAACAGCGCCACCGCCGAGTGTAAACACATTACCACTCGTGGCTTTAATCTCATTAGCATCAGATATCCAGTTTGAATCACTATAACCCTCCAGTACCCTCGGATACCCGGAGTAGTGATCATGCCAATGATCATCTCGCAGTGCCTTTTAAATAACGCATAACTCTCTCAAGAGCATGCCAATGATCATCTCCCGGATTAGAAACAAACCGGCTCAACTTGCTCACAGCAAAAGAGATGTCAGGCCTCGTGGCACACGCCAAATACATAAGCAAGCCAATAATCTGAGAATATCTCAGCTGATCTCTAGCACTCTGTTGATTTTTTCGAAGCAACACACTAGGATCATATGGTGTCGGAGAAGGCTTGCAGTCGTCATACCCGAAGCGACTCAAGAACTTTTCCACATAGTGAGACTGAAGCAGTGTAATCCCACCATTACCATCTCTCAGCAGCTTGATGTTCAAGATAACATCACACTCCTAGATCCTTCATCTCAAAACAGCGAGATAAGAAATCCTTAACCTCCTTAATCAAGTCAAGGCTGGTTCCAAAGATCAGTATGTCATCAACATACAGATAGAGAACAACTCCCTCGCCCCTACCATAGCGATAGTACACACACTTGTCAGATTCGTTTACAATGAATCCTGCAGCAGTTAAAGTTCATTCAACTTTTCATGCCATTGCTTAGGAGCTTGCTTAAGACCATATAAAGACTTCAACAACTGACACACCTTTGCTTCCTGACCAGGTACTACAAAACCATCGGGCTGATCCATGTAAATTTTCTCGTCTAACTCTCCATTTAGGAAAGTTGTCTTTACGTCCATTTGATGAACGAGAAGACCATGCGAGGCAGCCAACGAAAGTAGCACTCGAATCGTGGTCAATCTAGCTACAGGTGAGTAAGTATCAAAGAAGTCTTCACATTCTTTCTAGGTATAACCCTCAATAGGACCATCAGGTCTAAGCTTTTTCTTGAACACCCACTTACATCCTACAGGTTTACACCCATAAGGACGATCAGCGACTTCCCAGGTTCCCTTAGCCAAGATGGAATCCATCTCACTACGGACAACTTCCTTCCAATAGTCAGCATCAAGAGATGCATAAGCTTCTGAAATGGTACTGGGTGTGTCATCCACAGGTATACAATGAAATCATCACCAAAGGACTTTGCACTACTCTGTCTCTTGCTCCTAATAGGAACTTCATTGTCATGCTCCACAAGATTATCAGTGTGTTCTATTGAAATGGTAGGATCAGGAATAACAGCCAATTCCTGACTAGATGTATTAGGTATGTCCTGATATGATGAGCTAGGCATATCCTTCATAGGAAAGATATCCTCAGAAAAGGTCACACCCTTCGGCTCCATAATCGTACCAACATGAATGTCGGATACCTTAGATTTTACTACCAAAAATCTATAACCAACGCTATGAAAAGCGTAGCCCAGAAGAACACAATCCACGGTTTTTCGTCCAAGCTTGCGCTTCTTGGGAATTGGTATACTGAATTTTGCCAAACAACCCCAAGTACGAAAGTAAGAGAGTCTCGTATTTTTCCTTTCCCATTCCTCAAATGGAGAAACAGTTTTCGTCTTTGTGGGAACTCGGTTCAGCACATGACAAGTTGTCAATAAAGCCTCCCCCACCATGCCTTGGAGAGACCCGAAGTGATGTAGTGCGCCCTACACATGACACGCCAAGTGGTCCAATGACAAGAGCAAGAGTCAAAGTCATCCATGCTAAGGTGAATTCACTCCTATCTATGTGTGATATTGACACTCCCTTGAATGTTATGCTACTTCATTCTGATACATTGTGTGTGCTCAGGTATGAAGGTTTTGAAGACCTCCGAGGAAGTGCGGATCAAGCTGGCCAAGATGCTCGTCAAGATGAAGATGAAGATGACGAAGGATCCTGGCAGCTCCCAGGGCCGGCCTAGCCCAGCCAAGGCCGGCTCACCACCCGACACCACCGGCCTCCGCCTGACCAAGGGTGGCCCTAGCCCGGCCAGGCTAGCTTACGCGCCTAGCCTGCGTGCTGCCTTGACTTTTAAGTCATGTACCTTATCCCTTCACCTACCCCTTCATCCTAGACTATAAATAGATGCCTCCTACCTAAGATCTAGGGTTAGACTAAGATTAGACTTGAGTTGAGCTTTGCTCCTATTCCACCCATGATGGTGTTGCCTCTTTGGAGATGAATCAAGGCCTCCCCTTGTGGAGATGAATCAAGGCCTCCCCATGTGGAGAAGATCTCTCTAGTGGATTCCAAGACCTCTTCTTGTAGTTGTGACTACTTGCCAATCTTTCATCCTTTGGTGACTCTATTGGATCGGTTGGATTTAACAATCCTAAGAGTAAGGTTGCTTGGAGATTGATAATTGGGGGCTACCCTTGGGGAATGGTTACCAGCTGATTTCGTCCATGTTGCTTAGCTATTTACCTTGTTTGGGACTTTTCCTCTTTTTGTGTTCTTCGTGAGTTCTTCGTGTTCTTCACCAAATCCACCCAAATCCGTTAAGATCGGGCTCCCCTTGAGGTCGTAACCTCATCATATGGTAATCATCAAAAAAAATCATCAACAGCTAGCCTCAATAGGACATGGCAATTGCAAATATATAGTGTGGCTCAAAGAGAAGTGGCAAGGGGTAAAGATTGGCGATGTTATACCTTCTGTCGACGAACTTTACCCTTTGGTGTCGAAGTCTCATGCTTGCCCACAAATTTGGGATTCTTGGATGACGGATCAACCGCGATGGTGACGTAGAGCTTGTTCGTAGCTTCGAAACGAGCCAAAACACACCAAAAACAAAGTCCGGAGTCAAAAGATATGGCCAAATCCATTTGCCAAAGTTGCAGCTTTGAGAGGTCGGCCTAGGCCGGGTTGGGGCCGGCCTTGGGTTCATGGAGGCCGGGCTGGGCCGGCCTTGGGTTCACCGAGGCCGGGCTGGTCGCAGTTCGTGCCCGAGGTCGCGAAATTGGCCAATTTTGGTGGAAAAACAAGAAGGGAAAACGCAAATCGGTGGCCAAAATGATGGAATTAGGCTATGGGAACGCAAAAGAAGGTAGATCAACAAGTTTAGCAACGGATCTATGGATCAAAACCTACCAAAACGCACAAGATTCACAGATCGATCCAAAAGCAATTTGGGGATATTTTGGTGGAAATTTTCGAATTTATAAAAATCAAAGAAAAATTTGGGGGATTTGTGGGGGGCAACAAAGTCAAATCCGTGGCAACATTTGCTCTGATACCATATGATGAGGTTAGGACCTTAAGGGGAGCCCGATCTTCACAGATTTTGGTGGATGTGGCGAAGAACACGAAGAACTCACGAAGAACACAAAAAGGGAAAAGTCCCAAACAAGGTAAATAGCAAAGCAACATGGACGAAATCGACCAGTAACCATTCCCCAAGGGTAGCCCCCGATTCTCAATCTCCAAGCAACCTTACTCTTAGGATTGTTCCTCTTAACGGTCAATCCAACCGATCCAATAGAGTCACCCAAAGATGAAAGATTGGCAAGTAGTCACAACTACAAGAAGAGGTCTTGGAATCCACTTGAGTGATCTTCTCCACATGGGGAGGCCTTGATTCATCTCCACAAGGAGAGGCCTTGATTCATCTCCAAAGAGGCAAAACCATCATGGGTGGAATAGGAGCAAAGCTCAACTAAAGTCTAATCTTAGTCTAACCCTAGATCTGAGGTAGGAGGCATCTATTTATAGTCTAGGACGAAGGGGTAGGTGAAGGGATAAGGTACATGACTTAAAAGTCAAGGCAGCATGCAGGCTGGGCACGTAGGCCGGCCTTGGTCAAGCGGAGGCCGATGGTGTCGGGTGGTGAGCCGGCCTTGGCTGGGCTAGGCCGGCCATGGGAGGTGCAGAGGCCGGCGGCGTATGGAGGATGGTCGGCCTTGGCCTGGCTGGGCCGGCCTTGGAAGGCTCGGAGGCCGACAGCAATGGGTGGAGGGCCGGCCAGGCCGGGCTGCCATGATCCTTCGTCATCTTCATCTTGACGAGCGTCTTGGCCAGCTTTATCCGCACTTCCTCAGAGGTCTTCAAAACCTTCATACCTGAGCACACACAATATATCGGAATGAAGTAGCATACCATTCAAGGGAGTGTCAAGATCACACATAGATAGGAGTGCATTCACCTTAGCATGGATGGCTTTGACTCTTGCTCTTGTCATTGGACCACTTGGCGTGTCATGTGTAGGGCGCACTACATCATGAAGTGTCTGACATGGCGTTAACCAAATCAGTTAGAGTTCAGTTCTTTCTTTCGGCCATCCCATTTGACTGAGGCGAGTAGGGAGGCGTCCTCTCATGAATTATACCATGTTCGCACAAAAAGAATCAAACTCATTGGAAAAATACTCTCCACCACGATCAGACCTTAGCCGTTTAATTTTCCGATCAACTTGGTTCTCTGCTTCAAGTTTATAGATTTTGAAGAAGTTTAAAGCCTCATCTTTTGATTTCAGAAGATACACATAACATTATCTAGTGGAGTCATCAATAAGCGTCATGAAATATTTATTTCCATCTTTTGTCAACACGCCATTCATCTCACAGATATCCGAATGTATAAGTTCCAGCGGTGCCATGTCTCTTGCCTCGGCAATCTTATGGGACTTGCGAGGTTGCTTAGCTTGCACACACACTTGACACTTGGAACCTTTGACAGTGGTGAATCTCGAATTAAATCCAAACTAGGTAGTCGCGTCATGCTACCAAAGTTAATACAGTAAAATCATCCATAAACACTTCCATGATCTTTTCAATCTGATCTGAGAAAATAGCCGTCATGCATCTCTGAAAAGTACCAGGGGTATTGCAAAGGCCAAATGGTAGCCTTTTGTATGCAAATGTGCCATATGGACAAGTAAAAGTGGTTTTACCTTGATCCACATGGTGTATAGGAATTTGTAAAAATCCTGAGTAACCATCCAGATAGCAAAAGTATTTGTGGCCAGCCAACCTCTCAAGCATCTGATCAATGAATGGCACTGGAAAATGATCTTTCCTTGTTGCCTTATTTAGCTTTCTGAAATCTGTAACTAGCCTCCAGCCAGTAACTTTTCTAGTGGGTATTTCTTCACCAGTTTCTGAAGTTTCAACTGTCATCCCACCTTTCTTTGGCACAATGTGGATGGGACTGACCCACTCACTATCTGAGATAGGATATATGATGTCAGCGCTCAGTAACTTCAGAACTTCTTTTTTAGCAACTTCTTGCATCTGTGGATTTAATCTTCTCTGATGATCTCTAGAAGGTACACTGTCCTCCTCTAAATGAATTATGTGTGTGCAAATAGATGGACTGATACAAATCATGTCTTCAATTGAATAGCCTAGAATTCTTCTGTGTTTTCTCAGCACTGTCAACAATTTCTCTGTCTGTTCTTCATCCAAATCTGAGCTCACAATCACAGGACATTTTTGTTGGGTTCAAGAAATCTGTAAGTAACATGATCAGACAATTTTTTCAATTCAGGCTCTGCTTCTTTATTGCTTTCAGGTATTTCAAGAATTCGGTCCAATTCATCTTCATGAACTGCCTCAAGATGAAAAGCTTCAGCAATGCATTTCTGTCCCACTTGCTCAAGGATTTCTGGATCAAATTCAAGATTATTGCCTGTTTTATCATAAGTGCTTTTGACAAGTTCCTGCACAATATCAATGGAATTACAATGGGCTTAGTCTGATGGCAGATGAGTTGCATGCTTCATATCAAATATTATTTCTTCAGCTCCAAACTGCAATTTCAGTTTTGATCCTCTGACATCAATCACTGCACCAGCTATAGCCAGAAAAGCTCTTCCCAGAATTACTGTTTCAGAAGTATCATCCATTTCAAGAACCACAAAATCAACTGGATATGCAAACTTGTCTACCACAATTGGTACATCAAGCAATACTCCTGCTGGTTTCCCCATGGTTCTATCTGCTAGCTGAAGTGTCATTGGTGTCTGCTTCAGATCACCAAGGGGCATCAATTTACATAATGACAGTGGAAGAACACTAACACTGGAGCCAAGATCACATAGTGTAGTGAACTGTTTACTTCCAATGTGACATGGGATACAGAAGCTTCCTGGATCATCCAATTTCTTAGGCAAGGAATTTTGCAATATTGCACTGCATTGCCTAGTCATGGTAACCACCTCTGGTTCCTCAAAACTTCTTTTCTTGGTGAAAAGCTCTTTGAATTTTTTTGCATACATAGGCACATGCAAAACAGCATCCAGAATGGGTATTGTCACTTGAACTTCCTTCATTTTCTCTAGGAACTTGGCATACTGCTTATCCTTTTACTCTTCTCTAACCTTTCAGGAAATGGCACTCTGGTTTCTGATGTAGGCTTCTCCAATGCTGGCACTGCAGTCACAGGAGTACTTGCTGGTTCAGGCTGCACTGTTGTAGGTTTTGCTACAGTGATTTCTGGCTTGTCAATAGTTTCAGTTGGTCTTCTAGTAGGTGTAACATATGTAGGAGCAGCTGGCTTTGGTAGAATGGCTTCAGTTGATTTTCCAGTTCTAGTGGTCACTGCACCTACAACTGTAATAGCACCACATTGACCTTTGGGGTTTTCTTCAGTCTGAGAAGGTAGCTTTGCTTCTTTAGCACTTGTGGAATTACTTATACCAGCAGTTATCTGTTGTATTGCTGATAGGGTTGAGGTGCCCGATCTTTCGATGAGATGGATAACTCTCGATTTGGGTGGAGGTCGACGTTGACGATCCGACTACAAATGTGCGGGACGTTGCGCCTTAGCAATCGCTACACCAACTTCCGAGGCTATTGATCTTGCCGGGGCTAGATCAACCTGATCCGAAAATCAATTCCTACAGGCAATCGAAGAACTAGCAAGAATTATAGATGCAATCAAGATATTGCGGATAAAAGATGAAAGCTTTATCGATGGGATTCTGCAAGTGCGTAGTACAAGAGGTCTGAACCGACACTGTTGCCTATGACGAAGAATAGCAATGGCTAAGTCTTAAACTAAACAAAATCCGAGTAAAACCCTAGATGCGTTGTCTATTTATTCAGGAGAGCTGCAGGTCGTGCGCCGCCTCTGGTGTCCTTCACATGACGTCAAGGCCTGGGCCTCCTTGTGTTGGGCTGCGTGCGTACGTTTCCAAACGTGACTTCTTTTCTTCATCATGTTGATGGCCCAAGGTGATCGATTCATATGCAGGGCTGGCATGCATCGTTGCTCCTTGGCCCAGGATGCATACACCTATCGGATGAGCTGCACATGCATGCGCCTATCGGATGAGCTGCACATGCATCTATCTTCACGTCCTTGAGCTTTGATGAATGGCACCACATGCACACATGTACGTATATACATATACATGCAAATGTATGTCGCATTTTCACACGTGGTTTGTACAGATCTCCGATAATTCTAAAAAGATGTGTCGTATTTTTGTCCCGGATAAAATAAAAATATAATTTGTAATTGTTAATAGAAATCACCTGGAAAATATGTCCGGGAATAATAATTTTGGTCGAATCCAGGCTTATCATGTCCTTATCATCCTCCCTTTCTTGAAAATGAAGCCGTCCTCGGCGATGTTTCTTCTCAAACATGGTTAACAAAAGAGACAAGACGTACACATGGTATATGTATATGTCATCCATTTTAACTTCTCTTAATTGTTGCACATATGACACATTTATACGAACATAATTGTCGTGTCGTGTGAAATATAGAGCATCGCAAGAAATAAACCACATTAAACTATTGCAGCTCTGTTTGCACTTATAAGCGAAGCTCTTATTCATATAATTAGATTTGCAAAACTTATCATTAAACCATCCCAAGGTAGGTAAATAAAAATTCACTGTATCCACATTACATGTCACACCATGTTTAAATAAATAAACATGCAACAAGTTATTTGGCATAAAATCAATACCAACATTGGAGGTCATATCAAAATGATCAAGCATTTGCACAAAATTCTTATTCTTTAAGACAAAAAGGTCATCACATGTTATGGAAATTCTATGAACCAAAAATATATTGTCTATGCCATAATCTCCAATCAAGATAAATTTAAAATCAGGGGTATAAACACTATTCAACATACTCAAGCATGTGATTTCACTAATCTTATTCATAGCATGTGACAACGTCAAAGGAGGATGCATCACAATAGAAAACAAAGAATTAGCTTGAAAAATTCTAGTCAACTCTTCATGCCTCGTAACCAATTGTATATAGTCCAAATCAGTTTTAGCAATAAAGTCACAAGTTTCATCCTCAACATTTAACTCCATGGGTGCACTCAAATCAGTAGACGCATTAATTTCAACAACGGAATCACTCAAAACTCAAAACTGTAGGTATCTCATGTAGTTGATCACAAGGTAATTTCAAATCAGCAACATAATCCTCTACGGTAGGTGTCACCCAAGTAGATAACTGAACACATGTCTTTAATTCAGTAGGACATGCATACGGCTCATGTGGTGAAAGAAATTTTGTACCTTTACTATTACCATGTAAGTCCGTCTCAGATGTACTAGGTACGGTTGGTGATGACACTTGAAAATCTCGTGACACCTCAATCGCAGTTGGTGGAGGAGTAGAAAAATTTGCCGCCGTCTTCTTGCACGTGCTGGTCTTATGGAAACGCCGTTGTATTTTCTGTTCAGCTTTGCAAGCAAGAAAAAACATACGAGTGATAGAATAATATTCTTCATGCATAAGTATATTCTGAATGTCATGATTTAACCCATCCCAAAATCTGTCCATAATAACATCTTCACTTTCTTCTAATCCACAATGAAACAAGGTAATTTGCAAATCATTATAATACTCTTCCACGGTGTTAGTACCCTGTTTTAAACATTGCAATTTTTGAAGCAAGTCATTAAGATAATATTTAGGGACAAATCGACCACGCATAAGTATTTTCAAGTCACTCCATGTTTTTGGCACATTTTCAGCCTGTGTACGACAATGTTCACTCCACCAAATAGAAGCAAAATCAACAAATTTTCTACTAGCAGCCTTTACTCGCTTATGCTCAGGAAAATCATGATTTGCAAATATTTCTTCAACATCAAATTCCCAATCAAGATAAGCAGCAGGATTATAACGACCCGCAAATGGAGGCAGAGAAATAGTAGTCTGATCATGTGCATTCTTATGTGTTTGTACCTCTCACGGTGGCAGTTGTGTTGTTGTAGATTGTGTTGGTGGCAAATCTCCAAGTATAGTCGAAGCCCAAGAAATTCTAACTCCAGAACCTGCCATGATTAGTAGCAAACAAGAAACAAATCACAAGTATATGTTCCTATTACTGCTAGGATGTGGTGGCAAATCGCTCACAATATTGCAAACAGTAAGTCTTACAAGTTCTTACCATGCAGCAGGTGGTGACCGGCAACAGCAAAGTCAAAACTCCGAAGATTGAGTAAAGCGATTGCCAGGTGAACGCAGAACGCACGGTGTAGAAATATGTGTAGCTGTAGGTAGGCTTAATATATGTGGAGAAAAATACCACAATCACGTTAGTCAATGTAAAGCTGAAAATTCATTCAAAGTTGTCAAGTGCTGGTTCTAGACGAGACCGTGCTAGAGACGCGAGCCTATGACACATATAAAATCACGCGCTCGGAATGACAAACAATGACTGTCGGCGTCAAAGAGGATCAGGATAACAAGAAAAGCGCCGTGGTCACGAGACACACCAACGAGGAACTCAAACGCCCAGCAAGCAGCGTAGATGGAATTGAGGTGCAAATGGATAACAGTGCAGTCCAGCGTTCCAGCAAATAAACACGGTCTCAGCGGACGTAATATTCTAGAGGGGGTGCAATAGCTAGAAGGCAGGTAACGTGCACCAATGGTGCTCTTCCTCCAGTTGGATCGGCCCGAAGGCAAACAAAACGAATCTTTATCTTGCAACAAGAGTCGAAAGATCGGTTTTTTTTTCCTGCCGATCTGAACTCTCGTAAGAAAACTTGCACACGCCTTGAACGAAATCAACTTGCCAAGCAAAACGATACCACACGTCTACGTTTCTTGGGACTTGAACCAAATTAAAGATATGTCCAGATACTATGTCCAAACGTCCAAATAGCTAGGATAAGATTTTTTTTTCTCTTTAATACCGATCACACTTTTTCAGGCCCGTAATCAAATAACGATTCTTTCCTTAGAACCGATCTGCCATTCCAAAAGAGATCGGATCTACCGATCTGGTAACAAACTTTCCTTCCTCTTTTTGTTTTTCCACGGATGTGATGAACAATGGTGGACGATGTGATGGCAACAAAGGCGTGATGGAAGATGAGTATGACGTGATGTGGAAAACAGTGATGGTGATATATGGAGATGAAAGACGTGACAAAACGTGACTAGAACTCAAAACTCTAAAAGACTAGACACTAAAACCAGCAACTCAACACACGATGCAATGAAAATTCAACAAAACAAAACTAAGTGATTTGGCGAAAAGGCTAAGACTGTTCTTGGGCGAGGATGAACTAATCTAAATATTTTTGTATGACTTTTTCTGGACTGTAGGTATGAAAAACAATCTAAACTAGGGATAAATTTTCTCACCGAACAACCTGAAATCTGATACCACTTGATAGGGTAAAGGTGCCCGATCTTTCGATGAGATGGATAACTCTCGATTTGGGTGGAGGTCGACGTTGACGATTCGACTACAAACGTGCGGGACGTTGCGCCTTAGCAATCGCTACACCAACTTCCGAGGCTATTGATCTTGCCGGGGCTAGATCAACCTGATCCGAAGATCAATTCCTACAGGCAATCGAAGAACTAGTAAGAATTATAGATGCAATCAAGATATTGCGGATAAAAGATGAAACCTTTATCGATGGGATTCTGAAGTGCGTAGTACAAGAGGTCTGAACCGACACTGTTGCCTATGCCGAAGAATAGCAATGGCTAAATCTTAAACTAAACAAAATCCGACTAAAACCCTAGATGCGTTGTCTTTTTATTCAGGAGAGTTGCAGGTCGTGCGCCGCCTCTGGTGTCCTTCACATGACGTCAAGGCCTGGGCCTCCTTGTGTTGGGCTGCGTGCATGCGTTTCCAAACGTGACTTCTTTTCTTCATCATGTTGATAGCCCAAGCTGATCGATTCATATGCAGGGCTGGCATGCATCGTTGCTCCTTGGCCAGGATGCATACACCTATCGGATGAGCTGCACATGCATCTATCTTCACGTCCTTGAGCTTTGATGAATGGCACCACATGCACACATGTACGTATATACATATACATGCAAATGTATGTCGCATTTTCACACGTGGTTTGTTCAGATCTCCGATAATTCTGCATATGATAAAAAGATGTGTCGTATTTTTGTCCCGGATAAAATAAAAATATAATTTGTAACTGTTAATAGAAATCACCTGGAAAATATGTCCGGGAATAATAATTTTGGTCGAATCCAGGCTTATCATGTCCTTATCAATTGCACTCAAGAAAACATCAGATTAATGCTTGAGTGTTTCTTGCATACCACTGAACATAAGCTGTTGCTGTTTCATCATTTCTCTTATCTCTGAGCTTGGGTTCACTTGACTGCTCTGGTTGCTTGGTGCATAGGACACTGAACTTCCCTGATAATTACTCTGACCAAAACCTTGGTTCTACCTAAACCCTGCATTTGATTGCTGAGAATTTCCAAGCTGATTTCCACTTCTGTAAGACAGATTTGGGTGGTTTCTCCAACTTGGGTTATAGCTCTGTGAAAATGGTCCTTGGTTCTGAGCATAGTTCACCTCTGACACTGAAGATTCCACATTCATGAAATTGGTACACTCATGTGTTAGGTGTCTAGAATTGCCACAAGCTTGCCATCCTCCAGTGGTTATAGCAGATACCACAGAAGCATTGTCAGACATCATGCTAGACAATTGCTTGTTAATTGCTTCCAACTGAGCTGACACTGTATCATTGTTGTTAGACCTGAGAATCACTGGCTGTGGACTGTGAGTAGCTCTTTCATTGGTCCATGAGAAGTCATGTGAGGCCATTCTCTCAATCAGCTCAGTGGCTTCATCTAGTGTTTTGCTCATTATGCCTCCTCCAGCTGCAGAATCAACATGGGCTCTTGTTTGCTGTGTCAGTCCCTTATAGAATGTCTGCAGAATGATCCAAGGCTCCTGACCATGATTTGGGCACATCTTGATCAAACCCTGAAATCTCTGCAAAGCATCATAAAAACTTTCACCATCAAACTTAGAAAACCTTGTGATCTTGTCTCTGAATTCTGCTGCCTTTGCTGGAGGAAAGTATCTTCCATAGAATGCTTGCAACAGATGTGGCCATGAGTCCTTTTGTGTTTCTGGCATGGCATGAAACCAATGTTTTGCTCCATCCCTCAGTGAGAAAGGGAACAACTGCATCTTGATGAAATCATGAGGCACTCCATTGAACTTCAGAGTATTGCAGTACTCCAAGAAATTCCTGATATGGGTGTGAGGGCTTTCCATAGCTGTGCCTCCAAACTGATTGTGCTGAACCATAGATATCAAGGCTGGCTTCAACTCAAAATTGTTTGCTTTGATAGCAGGTTGAGCAGCCTCTGCATTCTGATCCTGAGGTATCCAAAGATCTCTGAGAGTCCTGTCACCCGTCTTCTTCTGTTGAGTTTGCTGTAACTTCTCTCTGAGACAAGCTGCTGCCCTTTTCCTTCTTCTGTAAGTCCTTTCTATCTCTGGATCAAGAGGTAAAAGAGAAGATTCTTCAGCTTGTTGCATGCAACCTGCACATAACTGAGAAATTTCTTCCTACACACAATCACAGACAAGAAACTTATCAAGGGTCAGTGCAATAAACCTTAAGGAGACAGTAATAACAGGGTGATCTAGTCTGCAAATTAACACTACTATTTATATCTACTCCCCGGCAACGGCGCCAAATTGATGATGCAGTGGATAGTGGAGTGTCGTGTTCGAACTCAGGGAATAGATCACAAATAGATGGTGCTTGATTCACAGCTAGAACAAGTAAAAGGTGTTGTATTTATCTAGAACTACTACTAAACAGAAGTAAAGGTGGCTCTTTTTTGTGGTTTTTTCAGGGTTTAAGTGACAAAATTGACAACACATGAAAGTGAACAGTAGCAGTGGGGTTTTGGGTGCAGATCACAGCACAAAACATGAAGGAATCAACAAGCAAACATCACAGGGGTACTTTACCAACAGATCAACACAAGTACTGGACAACATCAACACAGATCATGCATAAACACATCACAATTCGACAGACAGGTTTCAAAACAGAGTTACACACTGACAGATGAATGCTTAACAGGGTTCAGAGTGAGAAAACAAACAACAAAGTAGAGGAGTGAGGTATTCTTCCTTGGCTGGATGATGTTCTTGGGTGTTGGTGCAGATCACAGCAGCAGGAGATGCAGAGGAAGTCTTGGAGCGGCAGATGATGCAGGAGAGGTCCTTGATCAGCAGGGGATGCAGAAGATGATCTTGAGCAGCAGAGGAAGTAGAGGAGTAGGAGTTCTTGTTCTTCAGTCGATCTGGTCACAAATCTTTAGGGTGATGCAGTTCTTGAGCCATGTTCTTGCTGTGGGTCTTTTTCTTGGAGGTTGGTGAGATGTGGAGGAAGAAGGGGGGAAGTGATGGATGGTGTGGTGGATGGATTAGCTCAAGGAAGGGTCCTCTGCTCCTTTATGCAGGCAGCACACGGCAGGGGGCCAGTGTGGTGGTGGTTGGTGATGAGGAGGGAACCTTCCCCCCCACATGGGGTGTCTTCACCTTTATCAACTTTTTTCCTTTTTTTGCTTTCCTTGCATTCCAAGCTAATTCTTCTCTTGCTCATTCAAACCTTCTCCTTCTTATCTCATCCTTGGTGACTTCTACCTTTTTGCCACCTTTTTGCTTGGGTCCTTCTCAGCTGCAGCAGAGGATGGTGGTGTACTGGACACTGCACTTTTTGCATTTGGTCCCTCTGCTACTTTATGACTTCATCTCCTTTTAGTCCTTGCTGATGGCCAAATGTAGAGTTTATAGTGCCTTTTCGCACTGTTCTGCATAAAGGCAGTACAAGAAGGTGAAATGCTCATTTTGGCAATTTTAAGCACTGTGATCATGGTTTTGCAATGTAAAATGATGTAAATGATGTAAACAGGGGGTATAAATCATATAAATATCATGCATATCACTTGTAGCAACGTGCTGTTCTGGACGCACGTCGCAAACGCTGGATTGCCACTAGGCTATTTCCTACTAGTGATTGTGTTTTCAAGCTCTTTGTAGGGTTTTCTATATAAAAGGTAGGGACCTGTTTATTAATGTTATACATTCCAGGTCCTTCGGAGCCTCTCCATGCTAAAAAAAATACTGATTGTGCCTGGGCATGGACCTGTACGAGATTGCCATGTACTTTTTTTTCTTTTCAGATAAAACTTGTATGATGTTCTCAACGTGGTGCTTGGCTTTATGTTGCAATGAAATAACTTGGACATAAACTTGTACATTTATCAGATGGGAAACTTGCTTGAGCAAGGTACTTGTTGGATCATGCACATATGACGCATGGTCGATGATAGACTAGCTAGCTTTTTGGACAGTTCGAATTCGTCCTAAGAACCAGGACATTTAGAATCTGGCATCAATATAGGTGTGTTTTGTTGGTCTCGTAGCCCCTCTGTCATGTCTCGATGCACGGACACCAGGAGTATAGGATACCCCCTTTTAGGTTCGGCACGGGGCGCGAAGGAGGCTGAGAATCATCTCCTCGGGCGGAGTCTAGATCAAGCTCTCCTCTCCACGATCAAAGCATGCAACCAAAGGGACACACGGAGCTACCCAGGTTCAGGCCGCCCGGAGGCTAAAAGCCCTACTCCTGCATGTCTGGATTGATGGGTTCTTCATAGTGTAGCTTACAATGGAACCTCCCAGATGGGGTACCCGGAAGGGTTTTGGCTGGAGGTAGAAGAAGGACAGATCCTGACCCGGAGGAGATCACCTTCCCCTCTACCTTCACAGCCCTAGTCTAGTCTTGCTCTGGTAGAACTCGTGCCTTGGTTCTACCTTGTGTTCATCTTCCTCTTTTCTCCCCTCCTCCGTGCCTTGGTCCTCCTTTTATAGGCTAAGGGGTTGCCACAGGGTCACGTGAGGGGCGCGAGGGACCTTCGGGGTGAAGGACCCTCCTCATCTAGTTTAGGAGGAGACGTGGCCTCTCCTTAGCCTATCGTCTCCTTTGGGTTAGGTGGGAGCATCCGCCTTGGGGTGGATAGGAGCTGACACCACCACGGGTTGTGCTTCCCGCCCGCGCTACCTTCGCCTTGCTTCCCAAGTCTTCCGCGGTGAGGTGGAGAGCTTATCCACAGGGACGTGGGGAAGTACCCGAGAGGGAGCCTGGCCTCCTGCCGGGAACTCGGGCTCTCGGGTCCTTCCTGGCCTTCTTGCTTGGTTCAGGGACCCGGCAGGCCCCCAGGACCGGAGCCCTTTATCGACGTAGGCCTTGCGTGTCTTGACGGTGAACCCGTCAGCTTGACTTGAGTCTTGGTCTTGTCCATCTTCAACTTGGTCCCACATGGGGTGGACCCACTTTGGCAGTACTAGGGGAACCCATGTTCCACTGCTGCGATAGTAGCCCCCGGGCATGGTCCCGGCGGCTCTTGCTCCAGCTGCCGGGGCTATGGCCTAAAGATAGGTCAAAGTGAGTCCCAGGGCACCTGGTCTTCCTTGCTCTGCTTCGTTGATGGCCTTGAAGGTCTTGGAGTTACTCCGCTCGAGGGAATAACTGGGATGGCCCCCTCGATTCCCAGTAATGGAAGAACCGAGGAGACGCTCCACTGGCTATAAAAGCGAGGCGCACCCCTGGCTCTTTTGTTCATCTTCTTCCCTTGCCTCTCCACGCTGCGCAGAACAATGTCTGGCGAAGCAGAGAGGGCCTTGTCCGACGCGATCTCCTTCCTTCGTACAGGATGAGGAAGACATCATGGATAAGTTCGTGGACCACGTGCACCTCCTCTGCAGCCAGCATGTGCCGGGGTTTGCCCAGAAGTTCCCCGGCCCGTGGGACCCCTGAAGATCCTGCGCGAATGCCCTCCTTCATCCCAGGCGTCTCCGGGAGTCCGGAGTTCACCCGACAGGCAATAAAACAGAAGACAGATCTGCGCAGCCAGGAGCTCTGAGCTGGCCTTAGTAGCATAGGCTAGATATGTATCCAGGAAAGCTTCGACTGAATGTAATCAGAATTGTAAATTCAGAATGTAAGTTCAGATGAATGCAATCCTAGGGCTCAACTCCCGGGGTCATTTCCCAAACCTCCCTTGCACTAACGCGCCGTCAAGTTTTCTGAGGAGATCTCTTAGGTGACAAGTACTCTAACCGCCTGTACCGGTAGCAGCACCCCTAAGAGCACTATGCCTTCCGGGAGTCCACTCCACAGCCACGGGTACTAGGCCAGAAGGGAAATCTGACCGTTCGCCGGGGAGGACGCATTACCCCCGCAAAGGTTCTCATCAACTGTCAAGCATGCGCAGGTTGGTGGTATATTGACTCCGAGCGAGATATTATGCCTAGAATGCAAGATGCACATGCAAAGACTTAGCTGGTTTTTGCCGTGCCCTTGATCTGCTCTGTCCTTCCCGGGTACCCAGCTCCTGAGCCGCTCTTCAGCATCCATTCCTGTCCCGGGAGAGGCGCTACACATAACACACTTTCAGTAGGAAAAGAATGGACCCTCCCTTACATGTCGTGAAAGTGTTTCATCCGGAGCAACCCGCAAGCAAAGTTGAATGTGCATTTCTGTGTTTAGGTTCTTTAAAACACAGCACTGCCCGTTCCACTTCTTACCGCGGCAGTACGGCACGATCAGGTGGCAGCGCCTACTGATAGGCTACTCGCGCTCGACCTGTCAGCCACCGGCACCATGTCAGCCCCTGCTTGGGGGTTGTTACGGATAACACACTTCACGACAACAAGAGAGGCTCACGGAATTGAAAAACTTATCTTTTATTCCTTGGCGACGATTCTTACACCCTTATACAGAACACTAGCCCCTTGGGCGTGCTTAGTTGACTCGAACTATCTGCGATTCATGTTCGTATTCAGGGGTAGAATTTCCGGAGATTCTCGATGTTCCAGGCGTTGCCCTCCGGCCTGCCTTTCTCGTCCTCCAGATAAACAGCTCCGGGTCTCAGGGTATGCGTCACCCGATAAGGTCCTTCCCACTTGGACGACAGCTTGTTCATGTTATCAAGCTTCTGCTTCTTGCGGAGAACCAGGTCTCCGGGTTCCAGTACCCGTGAACGGATATGGCGATCATGATAGCGGCGGAGCCCTTGCTGGTATCGAGCAGATCGTAAGAAGCTCGACACCGCACCTCTTCCAGGAAGTTGATGTCATCAATCCTCCTCTCAGCTTGTGCGTCTTCATCATAGGCAAGTACCCGGGGGGATCCATGCCTGAGCTCTGTTGGCAAGACGGCTTCTGCTCCATAGACAAGGAAGAATGGTGTTTCTTGAGTGGCTCTGCTTGGTGTGGTTCTGAGGGACCACAAGACACTTGGTAGATGCTCAATCCAGTTCTTGCCCTTGTCTTCTAACTTGTCAAAGGCCTTGGTCTTCAAACCCTTTAGGACCTCCGCATTGGCTCGCTCCACTTGCCCATTGCACCTTGGGTAGGACACCGAGGCAAAACACACCTTGATTCCCAGCTCTTCACAGAAGTTGAGGAAGGATCGGCTTGTGAACTGAGAGCCATTGTCCGTTATGATTCTGTTGGGTACTCCGAAGCGGTACACGATCCCTTCAATGAACTTGATGGCTGCTTGAGCTGTCTGTCTTGGTACTGGCATCACTTCCACCCACTTTGTGAACTTGTCGATGGCCACGAAAAGGTATTCATGGCCCCCGACAGACTTCGGTATCTTCCCACGATGTCCAGCCCCCAGACCGCGAACGGCCAGGAGATTGGAATTGGCTGCAGAGCTTGCGCCGGCTGATGTATGTTCTTCGCATAGTACTGGCAGGCTTCACAGGTCTTGACTAGCTGCTCGCATCACTGAGGACTGTTGGCCAGTAGAACCCGTGACGAAAAACTTTACCCGCCAGTGATCTTGATGCCACATGACTTGAACATGTGCCCTCGTGGATGTCCCGTAGCAGTACTTGGCCTTGTTCTTGAGGATGCAGCGGAGCTTGACTCCGTTGTCCCGTCGCCGGTAGAGCTCGCCGTCGATCATGACGTAGAGCTTGGCTTGACGAGCCACCCGCTCGGCGTCGTGATCGTCCTCCGGGAGGGCGTGCTCCATGATGTACTTGACGATGTCCCGGGCCCAGGGTGGGTGGGTTCCTTCCACCGGTAGCACCATCCGACGGAAAGAAAGCATAGCTTCCTCCGCTGGAGGGGCTGCCGGGTCTTGAGCTTCTGGGCTGGCTACCCGTGTTGTCGAGGTAGAAGGGTCGCCAGCCCCCGGCGCAGATCTTGTCGCGAGCCTCTCGGGTGGATCGAAGGTCGCCTGAGGACCTCGATGTAGATCCCGGGAGGCACTGGTTCTTGCTTGGACGCCACCTGCGATAGCTCATCCGCGGCCGTGTTTTCTCCCCGTGGGACGTACACAGCCCGGAAGTTGTCGAAGCGCCGCTGCAGCTTCCAGACCTCTTCAACGTATGGTGCCATCTGAGGGCACGCGTACTCCTTGTTCACTTGTTTGATGACTAACTGAGAGTCACCCTTGACGACGATCTTGTTGATGCCGAGGCCGATGGCAGCACGAAGTCCTGCGAGCAGGCCCTCGTACTCCGCCGTGTTGTTGGAGATGTTCCCTTGGTAGTGCATCTGGACGACGTACTTCAGCCGGTCCCCGGTTGGTGAGGTTAGGACAACCCCAGCACCTCCTTTCCCCTTGGTGTAGGAGCCGTCGAAGTGCATGGTCCAGGCGCTAGGATCTTCCTTCCCGGGGAGGCAGGTTTCCTCTTCCGGGTCGTCGAACGCCGTCTCGGTCCACTCGGCCGTGAATCCGCCAGCGCCTGACTCTTGATGTTGTCCGTGTGCTCGAACTTGAGACCGAAACCTTGAAGCTCCATGGCCCACCATGATATGCGACCAGTGGCAAGTGGGTTCTCCAGGGGGCTTCTTAGGTTGTACTTGGACACCACCGTGATGGGATGGCTTTGGAAGTACGGCCTCATCTTGCGGGAGGCAATGAGGATTGCCAGCAGCAGCTTCTGCATCATGGGGTACCGCTCCCGGGCGTCGCGCAGCACTGCGCTGACGAAGTAGACCGGGTGCTGCACCTTGCGGGTCGCCGAGTCCTGAGAGGGCTCGGCTTCCTCCACGTCGACGTCTTGGGGTGGGGACGAGGTAGCCCCCGGCGAAGTCTCGTCGGAGGGAGATTCTCCATTCCCGACGGGCTCCGCCCGTCTGGTAAGGTTGCAGTGACGTCAGGATCGTGAGACCCCTGGTCACCCGGCAGCCTTTTCTTGCACGGTTGTCCCGGGAGAGAGTTCCCGGGTCGCTTGCCCTTGATCTTGCTTGACTTCTTCGGAGGAGCGTCACGCTCTACCACAAGCACAGCGCTGATCACCTGGTTGGTGGCAGCAATGTACAGTAGTAGGGGCTCCTTCTCTTCTGGTGCCACGAGGATTGGTGGCGAGGCGAGGTAGCGCTTAAGGGACTGCAGGGCTTCCTCGGCCTCGGAGGTCCACTCCACGGGGCCTGACTTCTTGAGCAGCCTGAAGAACGGTAAGGCCCGCTCCCCAAGCCTTGAGATGAAGCGCCCGAGTGCAGTGATGCACCCGTTGAGGCGCTGTACGTCCTTGACCCGCCGGGGCGCCTCCATGCGCTCGATTGCCTTGATTTTGTCCGGATTCGCCTCGATCCCTCGGTGAGAGACCAGGAAACCCAGCAGCTTGCCGGAGGGGACCCCGAACACGCACTTGTCGGGGTTGAGCTTGAAGTTGACCCGGCGGAGGTTCTCGAAGGTCTCGTGCAGGTCTTGGATGAGGGAGTCCTTGTACCGGGTCTTGACCACGATGTCGTCGATGTACGCTTCAACGTTGCGGCCCAGCTGTGGCCCAAGGCATGCTTGCATTGCGCGCTGGAAGGTAGCGCCGGCGTTCCGGAGGCCAAAAGGCATCCGGGTGTAGCAGTAGCAGCCCTTGGGAGTGATGAAGGCCGTCTTCTCTTGGTCCTCGAGTGACATCATGATCTGGTGGTACCCGGAGAAGGCGTCCAAGAAACACAGCAGCTCGCACCCGGCCGTGGAATCCACGATCATGTCGATCCGCGGCAGGGGGAAAGGGTCCTTGGGACAGGCCTTATTCAGGTCTGTGAAGTCGATGCAGAGTCTCCACTTGAAGGTCATGGGCTTCGGTACCACCACGGGGTTGGCCACCCAGCTTGGGTGGGGAACCGACCGGATGACACCAGCTTCTATCAACTTGTCCACCTCGGCGATGATGAATTCCAGCTTTTCCTTGCTTTGGTTCCGGAGAACCTGCTTCACGGGGCGAGCCCCCGGATTGACCGCCAGTTTGTGCTCGATCACCTCCCTTGGAACGCCGGGTAAACCTGACGCCTCCCACGCGAAGACGTCAGAGTTTTCCCGAAGGAAGGCGACGAGCGCGCTTTCCTATTTGTCGGTGAGGCGGGCGCCGATGGTGATGGAGCGAACTCCGTCGCTGGTTAGCGCCACCTTCTTGGTCAGCTGCGGATCGCCATGGAATGGCGCCTTCTTGGGGGAGTAGATGTGGAGCCCCCAGGGTGCCCTTCGCCCCCGGGGAGAGCCCCATCATCATCCTCCTGTACACCTTGAGGGATCCGCCATGATTGCCACCGTCTGGTTCAGCTGGTGAACGCAGTAGATAGCATCGTCGATGTCGGCCTTGACCTTGATCACCCCACGGCGCCGGAATCTTCAGCATGTTGTAGGCGAAGTGGGAGACGGCCATGAACTTGGCCAGAGCAGGTCTGCCAAGTATGCCGTTGTACGGTAGCGGAGTGTCGGCGATGTCGAAGACGATTTCCTCGGTGCGGAAGTTCTTGGAGTCGCCGAAGGTGACCGGAAGGGTGATCTTCCCGAGGGGTCGAGTAACACTTCCGTTCACGCCTTGGAACACCCGGTGTCTTGCAGGCGAGACAGGGGAATTTGAAGGATAGCCAGGACCTTCGCCGTCAGCAAGTTGAGGCTGGAGCCTCCGTCGACCAGCATCTTGGTGACCTTGTAGTTGTGGATGACGGGCGACACGATCAGCGGCAGGGTCCCGACCCCGGCAGTGTTTGCAGGGTGGTCTTCTGGGTCGAAGGTGATGACTTGACTAGACCAGTCCAGGGGCTTGGACGGAGCAGAAGCAACCGCGTTCAGCTCCCGGACAAGTCTCTTGCAGGCGCCGTTGGAGGGAGGCAGAGAAGACCCTCCGTGGATGCACCCGACAACTCCAGTGACTTCTTGATACTTGCCGCCGTTGCCTCCTTGGGGAGCCGGAGCTTCCCCGTTGCCGCCGTGGGCGGCCTCCGGAGTGTTGTACCCGCGACCACCTTGCCGCCGCGTCCTCCTCCACGGCCCCCGCGGCCACCGCCTCGGTTCCATCCACGGCCGCCTCCGCCTTGGCGACCCGTGGGACAGTCACGAGCGATGTGCCCGGCAGTGCCGCAGTTGTAGCAACCGTCTTGACTCCCATCAGCTCGGCGTTGCTCCCGGATGGCGAGGTTCTTGAGCATGCGGCAGTCCTTGAGCAAGTGGTTGCCTTCTGGATGGATGTGGCACCAGGGATCACCTTCACCTTCTTCCTCGGAAGTCGGCGCGGGCTTGGTCTTCTTCGGAAGAGGCTCGGTGACGAAGATCCGCTTGTCGGGTCCAGGGTCCCGCTTCTTGTTCTTGGCTGGAGCGACCTTGTCCTCGGGTTCATCCTCCCCGGGGAACTTGGCTCCTTCTTCAGCTCGAGCGCACCGATCTGCAAGCTCCCAGAGCTTACGAGCAGACTCGACGCGATGGATGCTCAGCTTCTCGCGCATCTTGGGGTTGCGGACGTTGGCGTGGAAGGACTGGATCACCAACTCCTCCTTGATGCACGGGATGGTGTTCATCTTCTGGGTGAAGCGCTGGATGAACTTGCGGAGAGTTTCACCCGGCAGCTGCTTGAAGTCGTGGAGATCACTGGGAGCCCCCGGGCGCTCGTACCCGCCTTGGAAAGCCCCCAGAAACTGCTCCTTCAGTGCCCGCCAGGAACGGATGGAGCACTTGGGAAGGTTGAGAAGCCAAGTCTGGGCATCTCCCTTCAGGGCCAACGGGAACCAGTTGGCCATCATGACCTCGTCGGCCCCGGCAACCATCGCAGCAAGAGAGTAGATCTGCAGAAAGTCCCGGGGGTTCGTGGTGCCGTCGTAGCGGAGAACGTCGATCTTGAATTTCTTGGGCCAGTTGAAGTGGCGGAACTCGGGGCGAGGGCGAGGCAGCCTTCGGCGAGGTCGATGCCCCGATCTTCCCGGCGGTGACGTTCTCGGCGACGCTCGATGCGGGTGCGCATATCCTCGTTCTGACGGCTGTTGAGCTCGTCACGAAGATCTGGGTTGCGCGAGGTAGACGACCCGATGGAGATGGCCTCGCCGTGATCGCGGTTTAGCCGATCAGCCATCGGTGGCGCGGTGCGAGGAGGCGCCGTCTTGGCTTGACGTTCACCACGAGGCTGGCCTCGCGGATCACGTGTCTTGTCTTGTGCTGCTCCGGGATGTCGACGGTGGGAGCTTGAGTGGGTTCGACCCACGGACCACCATCGGCGAAGTCGAGGAGCCTCTCGACGCGAGTCCTCCATTCTTGGTAGACCTTGGGATCGCCGCTGCTTGGAGGGAACTGCATCAGGGCCTTGGCAGCGACTAGAGCATCATGGCGAGCTTGCACGTCCGAAGGCGAGTGCGCGGAGGTCTTGCTCTTGGATGCTCGTGGATCCCCGCTGGGGCGAACGCCGTGGTTCCCTCCTCCAGCGGTGGGCTCCTTGCCAGTGCCGTTGCAGACGCTCTTCTCCCCGAGCGAGGAGGAGGCATGGTGGTGCCCTTTGGAGCCGCCGCTCCGCCAGGGCCGTTGTCCTTGTCGCGACCGTCCACTTCGTCCGGCGCCACCCTCTCCATGGGAGGCGGGGACGGAGAGACGCTCCGCCGCGCGCCAGCAGCACGACGTTCAGCTGAAGCTTGAGTGCGTGAGGGAGAGACCGGCTTGGACGCCGCAGGCTCCCTTCTTCCTGGAGGCATGCTTGACGAAGAACTTGCCGATGAACTTGATGAAGATGAAACCAGCGCTTGCGCCCCTACCTGGCGCGCCAGATGTCGTGTCTCGTTGCACGGACACCGGGAGTATAGGATACCCCCTTTTAGGTTCGGCACGGGGCGCGAAGGAGGCTGAGAATCGTCTTCTTGGGCGGAGTCTAGATCAAGCTCTCCTCTCCACGATCAAAGCATGCAACCAAAGGGACACAAGGAGCTACCCAGGTTCAGGCCGCCCGGAGGCTAAAAGCCCTACTCCTGCATGTCTGGATTGATGGGTTCTTCATAGTGTGGCTTACAATGGAACCTCCCGGATGGGTACCCGGAAGGGTTTTGGCTGGAGGTAGAAGAAGGACAGATCCTGACCCGGAGGAGATCACCTTCCCTCTACCTTCGCAGCCCTAGTCTAGTCTTGCTCTGGTGTCTGCTTGGTTCTACTTGTGTCGTCTTCCTCCTCCCCCTCCTCCGTGCCTTGGTCCTCCTTTTATAGGCTAAGGGGTTGCCACAGGGTCACGTGAGGGGCGCGAGGGACCTTCGGGGTGAAGGACCCTCCTCATCTAGTTTAGGGGAGACGTGGCCTCTCCTCAGCCTAGCGTCTCCTTTGGGTTAGGTGGGAGCGTCCGCCTTGGGGTGGACAGGAGCTGACACCACCACGGGACGTGCTTCCCGCCCGCGCTGCCTTCGCCTTGCTTCCCAAGTCTTCCGCGGTGAGGTGGAGTGCTTATCCACAGGGACGTGGGGAAGTACCCGAGAGGGAGCCTGGCCTCCTGCCGGGAACTCGGGCTCTCGGGTCCTTCCTGGCCTTCTTGCTTGGTTCGGGGACCCGGCAGGCCCCCAGGACCGGAGCCCTTTGTCGACGTAGGCCTTGCGTGTCCGACGGTGAACCGCCAGCTTGACTTGAGTCTTGGTCTTGTCCATCTTCATCTTGGGCCCACATGGGGTGGACCCACTTTGGCAGTACTAGGGGAACCCCATGTTCCACTGCTGCGACACCCTCCAAACAGACCAAGTGGATGTAAAAATTCGGCCGTTCCTTGAAGACATGTCGAGACGAGCGAGGGGGTGGGGGAGGCGTACACAGGGATGCATGCATGGAGATGGTGAGATATGAAAAATTGGTGCCGCGATATGGCGTGATAGATAGTTTAACCGTTATTTTTTAGAGCATCTCCAACCGGAGTTGCCAAAACACCCCAAACGTCCGGGCAGACAGCCTGGAAAAGATTTGGGCTACAAAAATGCACCCAACCGCCTCCCCCAAAATCAGGCCAAACGTCTGGACTGTACCGCTAAAGCCAGCCCATATGTGTGGAGAGTTTGGGGCGTCCGGACGCGTCCGGGTTGTGCACTTTTCCTTTGTTTTCGTTTCTTTTATCCTTCATTGAATCTTCTCTTTCCTTCTCCACAGATCGCATGGAATTGACCCCACAATTTGAAGAGACTTTGGGGGACACGGTTGGAGGAGGCAATATTTGGGGTTTGTCCAGTCACTGTCTGTGGACACGTCCGGACGTGTCCGCGGACAGTTTGGGGGCCGAATTTGCGGGTTGTGGTTGGAGATGCTCTTAGTCGGTCATCTTCAGTGGGAGGACAAATCTTATACTATTATCGGCACCGGCGGTGGATGGGACGACTTAGATCTGTGGCAAATTTACACAGGTAGGTCAACTTGCCAATCACATCATCATGTGACTCATGTTCATCTTTTGATGCTTATGTTCCGAGCTTATGACGATCATGCTTGAACGCCAAGACAAACATTGAACTTGGTAAGTGAACGGTTCACACCCGCCTCATATGTGGAAAGTCTACCGTACTCGTGTGATTATGGTGTACCTCGAGATGACACTTTTTAGATAGTGCTACACTTGGAAGAATACTAACTAAATTGACATTTTAGCGAGAAATCACCTAATAATCATGACTACTGCACAATCAAATGGACGTATATAAGGATTAGCATCACAGACAATTCAAAATTTAGGTGATATAGCATAGTCCTTACTGGGGATGAAAACAGAGTGGATACGGACGGGAACTGAGTGGTGCCAAATTTGTTTTTATATTTTTTTTTGCGGGAAACGGAAACAAATATAGAAACCCCGAAAACAAATACAGAAACAAATATTTTCGGAAACAGATACTGACCGAATACGGTACATACACGGAACAGAAAGCAGATATTTACCACAACCAAGAGACGCCTTAAATAATACAAGAAAAGTCAAGAAAATCAACAAACTTGTCAAGTTTCTAATATGAAATAAAATTATGAGGAGATATCCTGATTATATAATAACTTTGGCAGCATTAAAAATACCTATTATCGTCACTATCCCTAGTACAATACTGAAATTGTGATCTTGGAGCGACCTGAGTGAGAGATCATATGCTAATACATTGATCCTAAACATCGTAGCTTCAGATCCTTTGCATTTTTATTCATATCTTTGGTTGTGACTAATCTCATAAGAATTTTGGGCATTTTGGATTTGGAAAGCACCGCGTGACAAAAAAAAGAGAGTTTCAAATTACTGAAAATGGAATTTCCATTTCCGCAGTCTTTCCACTGTTTCATTTTGTTTCCGCATAAAAGTCTTTGTTTCTGTATTTCCATACTGTTTCCCGTTTTCTGCAGAAAAGTTGGAAAGACTTTCCGTTCCGTTTTCATCCCTAGTCCATACGCTGAAAGGAGCCGGTCCTAGGAGCAGGGAGAGCAGCGACATAACGGATCAGCGTGACCCAAAAAATAGGTCTAAACCACAACGCGACAAAGAAAAACCGCCGCTAGGCAATGGGTGGCGTCCCAGCCACTAGAACTCACGCACACCTAGATTAAACGCAGTTAGAGCATCTCCAAACTTGTCCCCCAAATTCGACCCTCAAACTGTCCGCGACAGTGACCGAACAAACCCCTAATTTAGCCTCCTCCAACCGTGTCCCCCATTTCCCAACCCCTAAAACCATAAAATCCATGTACGTAGCCAATTTTACGTAGATCAAGTTCATAGTTCATAGAGTTCATACGTTCAGACATACAAAATACTAGCAAAATAAATATTATAAACTAGCAAAATAAAATTCTCCCACAGGGGCAGCGTATCGGCTCGAAGGCGGTAGCGGAGCATCACTCAGGCGCCTTGCCCTTCCCCTTCTCGTCTGCGCCGGGGCGGAGGAGCTCGAAGACGATGTAGGGGTCGCGGCTGGAGCTGGAGGTGCCGTCACCGCTCCTGGACCGAGCGGCGAAGAGGCGAACATGGTGTGCTTGCTCACTGGCGAGGCGGGCGGCCGCCGTGTTCGCCTTTGCTGCCCGCATGGATTTGGCGATGGCAGCGACGAAGAGCTCCTTATTTTGGTGGTGGCGGCGTGGCCATCCATCTCCGCTGAGGTCAATGACGCGGCGACGACCTCCAACGGGGCATCGTCCGCTCGGGCGCTCCTGGCCACTATCGCTGCCACTTCTTGAGGGTCGGCGTTGCGGAGGAGGCGGAATGCGCGCCCCTCCATTTTTGGCGCCCTCCGTGGAGGGGAAACCGACAGGAGCCGTTAGCCGCCGAATCCATCCGGCAGCATCCTCCATCCAGGAGGGACCTGGACCGGGCGGGACGCGGGCGGAGCGGCTGGCTGACGCCGCCTTCCGCATGTGTGGTGGCGCGGTAGGAATCGGCACAGAGCGGGAGGACGGCGGTGCCGCGGATCTACGCGGCGGCGAGCGGCTGCATTGGCCGCTAGCCGTCAGCGCCGCCTCATTGAGTGATTGCTCAATGCTGAGGCAGAGGGCGAGCTCGTCCTCGTCAATTGGGGAGCCGGACCTCACCGACACCATCGCGCGGGACCGCACCTCCTCCTCGATGTCGTCCCAGTCGAAAGATTCCAACGACGCCATGGGAGCGGAGGGGACGGTGGGGAGGAAGCGGAGGGGATAGTGGGAATAGGGGACGATGGCAAGCGGAGGCAGAGAGACGGAGGCGAAGAGATGGAGACTGAGAGGGAAGATATAGGCCGGTGGGGAGCGGAGGCTGCAGCCTCAGGCGTCGTGCCGGCGAGTCCACGATGCGTGGACAACGCCAATCAGCCTCCCTCCGCGTGGGTCTGCGGTGTCAGCGAGTAGGTGCCGGCGTGTCTAGGCATGCTCAGGCCACCCCAAACCCGCCCCACATATGGGCTGGCTTTAGGATTTGACGGACAACCCGATCATTTGGGCTGAATTTAGGGGGTGCGATTGGATGATGGTTTTCGACCCAAAACCTGTCCAGGTGTCCGTCCGGACGTATAGGGCGGGTTTGGGTGGGCGGTTGGAGATGCTTTTAGGGCAACTCCAACACAGCGACCCATTGGTTCGTTTCTGTCCGAAACTGTCCGCGCGGACAAACACCACGGCCCAACGCGCCGACGCATTTGGCCCGATGTCGTGGTCTCTTGCACGGCATATGCCAAAGATGGCTAAATTTAGTGGTTCCACTAGTACAGAACGACACATCGGAAACGGGCCAAAAACCCCTTCGGCAACGGAGAAAGGGTCCGTGTCCCCGCTTCCGATACTGATGTGGGGGCCCTCATCGGTAACGGTGGCAGAACACCGTTTCCGATGTGAGAAAATTTCGGCATCGGAGCCTCCGGCTCTCCGTTACCAATGTGTGACCATTTCGGCAACGGAGGGTTTTGTCCTCCGTTACCAGTGTTGTATCATGTCGGCAACGGCTATTTCTGTTTGCCCGTTTCCTATGTCTAATTGCAAGCTAATAGTAATTAGCTGCGCTTGCACGCCCGTGCTACAGCAATTATTTAGCAGACATTCAGCAATACAAGTTTACAACAATCATATGAACACAAAGTTTACAGCAAATGTTGGAATACAAGTTCACAGCTATTGCTATTGCTACAAATACAAAGTTTTCAGCCATTGTTCGGAAAAAAGTGGACACAATTTAAAGAAGTTACACCACAATGGTGACAACAATTGTTTTGGAAAAATCTATAGTCTCACCAGCGAGAATGCCGGTATGGACAGGTGAACAAATGCCGAATAGGATCTCATGATCATGGATTAGGGTCGTGTAGTTTTCCCTCCTTGCTTACGATGTGTTTAAGGACGAACGCAGCAAACTTGCCTCTCACCATCGTAAGAACATCCTTCTTCAAAGGTGCACGTCCCATTCCACCTATAAGCTGCAGGCAGATTCTTAGTTAGGTATCTTTCGTCATGTATGTCTGCAAATATTGTTAGGAAACATGAATTGTTGATGATGTCGTGGATTACTAACCGAATCGAGGCTTGGCAGACTTCTCGAGGTGGGAACGACTTTCAATATTGCATTGCACACATAATACCCACAAAGATTTGTACCAGGTGGTTGCTGAGGGCACTGTAATGTTGGTGACAAAATCGCTCACTTAGTTTGGTTTGCTAGCAGGTATTTGTGAAAACTAGGAATAAAGTAGCAACTGTTACCGGGTTAACTTGTACGTGACTCAATATGGCCTCCTGTTCTCCTCTCTTGGCCAACGGTCTCTTGATTATCGTCAAGTACTTTTCGAACACACTACAAAAGTAATGAGTTGGCGGATTGAGAAAACAACACGTGAAAGTTAAATCATAAAGTAAACTAGGGAACGATGTAATACCTGTTCAAGAATTCTCCAAGGGTGTATAATTTGTACTTCCAAGTAGGGAATCTATATACAATACCTTGTTCTGTTTAGGAATGATGACAGCTAAGAACCAGTGAGAACTGCAAAGGAAAATAACAAACTT
Source organism: Poa pratensis (assembly GCA_947311845.1). Classification (NCBI taxonomy): domain Eukaryota; kingdom Viridiplantae; phylum Streptophyta; class Magnoliopsida; order Poales; family Poaceae; genus Poa; species Poa pratensis. Next base: position 45,024,391 of record CAMZMU010000033.1, on the reverse strand, counting down.
ACGCCTGATGGTAAGGAAGCAGGATGTACAGATAATTTTTGATAACAAACTTACGCCTGATTGTAAGGAAGCAGGATCAACTCTTTGTCTTGATAATGAGTCAACGCTTTCACAGCATAGTTGAAATAATCGTCGTATCCATTGCTGCAGATGTTCGTGTAATTGATAAGAGCCGGATCAAGGAAACCTACCGGTTCTTTCCTGCGGTTGCACTCGAATACCTGGCTCCTAAGTACAAGAAAGAGAATAGTTAGCATGTACTGAACAGAAGAAAGCTATTAAAATGTGAAAAGTATTTGTAAGGCACATACAATGTGAACAAACGCATGAACGTGCCATCAACAATATTCAGGTTGAAAACTTGGAACATCTCTGAAAACTCCCAGTTATAACGAACGTCACCTTGGACGCCGTAAAAATCCTCTTTCCTGACACTGAAGGTTATCTCCTTATTCTGTTCACAACATAGGAGGTACTTTTCATGAAGCTGCTGGCAAGCCAAGCCTGATCTTTGTAATCCATCTCTAGTCAACAATGGCTGTCCACGCACGTATTTGGGGCCACTTTGCACCTCTGCATTGTATTTCTTATTAAATTCTTCGTCATCTAGGTATTGGTCGCTGTCAATCGGTGCAGTATTTTTTTTATTTTTAATGGTCTTGGGCTTGGGCTTGGGCTTGGGCTTCATCGGGGTTCTATTTATCGGGGCCATCTTGGCATGGTCCTTCGCCCGGACGGGTGTGGTGCCTCTACGTGTCCGAACAAGTTGGGGCGGAGGCGGAGGCGGCAGATGAGCCTGCTGTGGCTGAGGAGGCAGGGACGGCAGTTGAGCCTCCTGTGACTGAGGCGGAGGCGGCAGATAAGCCTGCTGTGGCTGAGGCGGAGGCGGAGGCGTAGGCGGTGTTGGTGTAGCTTCAACCAAGTTGGTGGTGTTGTTCACCACAAGGGCAGTAGGTGAGTTACCATCGACAGGCGGTGTTGGTGTGGCTTCACAACTCTGTGCAACCGTTGTATCTTCAACTGCTTGTTCTCTGGAAGGCTGTTTGGCCGCAATATCAAGGAGGAGCTGTGCTGAACGGAGGCCTTCAGACGACGCCATCTGTCGAGAAGCTGTTGAGGTGGATGGCAGGGCACTGAGAAGAGAAATCTCCTTCTTGGGCCACTGTACGTATCTCAGCTTAGCCTGGCCCAAGCTTTGTACGTCTGCATCGACGCAGGTGTTAAATAGCAAGATGCCTTCGAAGCCAGGCATGACCTTGTCCACAAAGCACATTGCAAAACCTGGCTTTAAGGGCACACCATCCACTTGAGGTACCACATCGGTAGGTGGCTGAACCATACCTAGTGCTGCCACCAGGGGATGATGCGTCATCACGGTTACAGGCACATGTAGTTTGCATCTCACCGGGCTCGTGATGTCGTCCACAGCATATTTGCCGGTGTCTACAAGACCATCAACCGACAATGATCCACAACTACTCCTGGCTGCAGGGCACTCCCCCCTACCGGGATCAAGGTGACCGTCTCGAAGATGCTTAACGATATTGGCCGTAATATTTGTCTCTAGTGCTTTCATTTGAGCGTCATGTCTGGCCTTTTTCATTGCCTGCCTTTCAGCCTGGTCTATCGCGAAAGCCTTCTTGTGGCCAACATGGGTGCCGTACGTCCGAGACCGACCAGAGGGCTCAGGCGTAGCCAAAGCTTTTGAGAGAATGTCATCTTTCCCTCGTGCCAGAATCTCTCCGCTGTCCTTTTTATTTTTCAGCTCCAGCTGGAGATAAGACAAGTAGTACACTGAATTCAGTACACAAGGAAATATTGTGTCAGTTAAGGAGGAAACAACTTAGGTTATATATGGTTATTACCATTGTTTTATGTAACTTTTGGGTCTCGGGGTGAGTTATAACAAGTTCACCAACTTCGTTTGTTTTAGACCTCGCCCTCAAGAAGTCTCGTGCCCGTTCACCTTCAAGATCAGAGTAAGGAACCGTGCCCCCCGAAGCAACTGCTTCTTCATCCTGTTTTCTCCATATGGGCTTCGAACCAGCATATCCAAGAACCCCCATATTGTGGGGATGCTTGTTTTTACTGATGAGGGCGCTGCCGGCTTTACTCTTTGTTAGGAACTCCTCCGTCCTCCTATACTTCTTGAACTCCTTCCAGTCGTCAGGTTTAATGAAGGGGTATACAAGTGTAGCATCCCGATTTTTCTTCTGGAATTTGGAGTACAGACGGTGCCTGAAGTTACGGAACGAATCCTTTGCTTTAGAAAGAGCAGCAGCTTGAACTGCAGGCTTCCATTCCTCATTTGCGAGCTGGAACTGGCTCATTATGGCGTTGACGATGAAAGTCTTTTCTTCTGGAGTGACTTGACTCCAGTCGTCAACCGTAATGGGGACCTTTTCCCTGACTACACACCCACACAATGTCTTAAATTTCCTATGTGCCTTGACTGGTTTCAACGGGGCACCAGTTTTCTTGTCAATCATCTCCACTGTAAATGTTCCTCTTGGCTTTAGGGTTGGTTTTCTAATTCCTCGACCCCTTTGTTTCATGATAAACTGATCCTGCTGCGAGGATGAGCTCGAGGACCCTTCATCACCAGACGACAGCTCTGAATAACAGGTGAATAATAGAAGGTGGATCTAATTAAAACTAAAAGGTCCGACTTTACAGTGTGTAATACAGTTAATCAGCACAACTAACCTGTCCCAAGTGTGTCTCCGGCATGTATGAGGTCGCCGCTGTCTGCCCCTTCCTCTATTGCGGGCAAATCTGTGGCGGCAGCAGCTCCGGGAGCCAAATCAGTGGAGACGGCGGCCAGATCTGTGGCGGCAGCATCTCCGGGAGCCAAATCAGTGGAGACGGCGGCCGCGGTTGTCGCCTGAGGGGGGCATAGAGCCCACCCTCTGGGCGTCTTCGCTGACCACGGCGTCGGCGCGACGCCGTCGTAGCCTGGAGCTGCCCCGCGGCGTGGGTTGGGGGACGGCCAGGGAAGCCGTCTGCGCCGCAAGGGCGGCCCGAGTAGTCCGCATAACTAACTCAGCTGAGACCGTGGGTGGGGGGACGGCCAGGGAAGCCGCCTGCGCCGCAAGGGCGGCCCGAGTAGTCCGCATAATGAACTCAGCTGAGCGTGAGTACGCCGCCGGGGGTGGTGTTGAAGACGGTGAGCGGGGGGAAATGCGAGGGGTGGTAGGTTGGTCCCCAAAGTTTAAGTCTGGAAGTAGGGTTTATGTCACATCGGCAACGGTGCATTCAAAAAAACCGTTGCCGATGTGGTATAAATAAATTATATTTCGGAATTTGAATAAACGTAGCGTTTACGGTTGAAAATTAAGAAATAACAACAGCACATTACTTTGCCAATTAAGAAATACAATTATCACTTTAGGGTACAAATTAATTTGCTCATTCTTCGTCCTCCTCTAGTAAAACTGGATCAACCTGAATATTTCCTTTGTAAATTGCCCCATCGGAGTGATCATCTCTTGCGTAAAAGCCATCTCCAGGAGCCTGTCGGTCATTGATCTGTATGCGTTCTCCAGTTGCTGGCAAGTCTTCATACTGGTTGTACTCTTCTTCATCAGTAACGTCATCCACCCCAACGATCTTCCTTTTCCCATTCATCACAACATGGCAATTTTTATGTAGTAGGTCTTTGACATAGAAGATGGCTTGGGTAGCTAAAACGAAAGGTTCATCTTTGTATCCCAATTCGTTGAGATTGACATATGTAGTGCCGTACTGGTCAACTTTCGCATGACCCAGTTTGACCCATTTGCATTTAAACAATGGAACCGTGAGTAATGTATCGTACTCCAGCTCCCAAATCTCCTCAATTACTCCATAGTACCAATCCTTCCTCCCATTCGGATCTACCGCTTCCACTTTAATAGAGCTATTCTGATACATGGTCTTGTTGTCTCTATTCTTTGTATAAAAGGTGTAGCCATTCAGGTCATATGCTTCCCATTTATGAACCGTAAAGTTTGGCTTTCTTGCCAAACTTTTTAAAGTCTCGTCATCATCTCCGACACAATTCGTCATCAGCCAATCAGCGAATCTCTGGCTGTGCAGTTTCAAGACTTGTGCTTCCTTCTGATTCTCTGTCAAGCCTCGGCCTCCTAGCTCAATTCTAAGTAGATCCTTGTGAGCATCCACATATGGTGTAACGACTGCAAGGTGCTGCAATACGTACAAATGTGCTTTCTCAAATAATTCACACTCTGGCCAACATGATTTATCTTTCATTAACCCTTTTCCATCTAGCCTCCCCTCATGCCTGGACAGAGGCACCCCGATAGGTCGGTGGCCATCCATGTAGCTGATGAAATACTCAACCACCTCCTCCGAAAGATATCCTTCAACGATACTTGCCTCTGGCCGATACCTGTTACGGACGTAGTGCTTGAGTATACCCATGAAGCGCTCGAACGGATACATAGTGCGCAGATACACTGGACCACATTGCTTTATCTCATAAACAATGTGTACAATTAGATGGACCATTACGTCGAAAAACGAAGGGGGGAAGAACATCTCCAGCTGGCAGATAGTCTTCACAACATCTTCTTGCAATCTGTCTAATTTGAATGGATCTATTACCTTCTGGTATATAGCGTTGAAAAAATCACATAACCTCATGAGAGCCTCTCGAACGGGTTTAGGCAACATATTTCTAATTGCCACAGGGAGCATCTGTGTCATCATCACATGGCAGTCATGTGACTTCATCCCCATCAGTTTCTTTTCTTCAAACGACACCAGAGTCCTGATGTTTGCGCAGTATGCTGACGGAACTTTCATATCATACAAGAATTGCAAGAACTCCTTCAACTCTTCCTTCGATAACTGGTAGCAAGCAGGTGGGAGGTACCACTGCCCATTAGGCTTCTCTTGTGGCTTCAACTTTTTCCTTTTATATTTCAATGCAAGAATATCCAGCCGTGAATTCATACCATCCTTCGTTTTATCCTTGTTATTCATTACACATCCAAGAACGCTTTCAGTTACGTTTTTCTCGACATGCATGACATCGATGCAATGTTGAACGTCCAGATATGCCCAATACTTCAATGCCCAGAAAACCGATCTTTTCTTCCACACTGCCTTCTCACGAGACTGGGGTTTCTTCCCCTTACCAAAAATAGTGTGTACATCCTTCGTCTGGTCATCGACATCCGCTCCTGAAAATGGTTCTGGCGTGTCATCGGTCTCAATCGTATTATCGAACGGGGCCTTCAATCTACGATACGGGTGATTCTTTGCCAAAAACCTTCGGTGCCGCATGTACACTGTCTTCCTTGAATTCGGCAGCCAAAGACTTTTTGTTCTCTCTTTGCAAGTGACACATGCAAAGGATCCCTTCAAACTCTGCCCTGACAAGTTCGCAAGTGCAGGATAATCTTGAATGGTCAGAAACAACATTGCTCTGAGATCAAACTGTTCTCTCTTGAACGCATCATACATTCTTACCCCATCCCACAGTACTTGTAGTTCTTCGACAAGTAAACTCAAGTAAACATCAATGTCATTCCCAGGTTGTTTTGGTCCTTGAATAAGCATCGACATCATGATATACCTCTTCTTCATGCACAACCAAGGAGGAAGGTTATACATTGCTAAAAGAACTGGCCAAGTGCTATGTCTGCTGCTCATGCTGCCAAAAGGATTCATTCCATCTGTACTTAGTGCAAACCTTACATTTCTGGGGTCCCTGCCAAAGTCTGGGAACTCATAATCGATAAGCCTCCACTGTGGTCCATCAGCCGGGTGTCTGAGCAGTCCATCTTTTTTCCTTTTATCGGCATGCCAACGCATCAGCTCTGACTGCTTTGGGTCTGCATACATACGCTTCAATCTGGGTATTATTGGCAAATACCACACAACCTTGTAAGGGACTCCCGTTGTGACCTCATCCTCGCCCTTGTCTCTGTCTTTTGCTAGGTTGCGTTTGTAACGAGGAAAGTTACATATGGGACAACGCCGCATATTTTCATTTTCCCCTCGGTAGAGAATACAATCATTCTTACAAGCGTGTATCTTCACGTACTCGGCTGGAATGGGGCAGATCACCCTCTTGGCATGGTAAGTGTTCGCTGGCAAGTCATTTCCAGGTGGAAGTAATAATGCGACAAGTTTTAACAGCTTTGTGAAGCTCACATCGGATGTACTACTCTCTGCCTTGTATTTCAACAATTCTAGTGTCGCATCCAACTTGCTGAGCTTGCATTCCGGATACAGAGGTTTCTTCGAGTCCGCCGACTGACAGAGGAAATTCTTTATCTCATCATTACCTTCCATATTATTCTCCAAATCATTGATCATCTGTTCTAGGTTTTTTTGTGGACCATCGGCTCTGGTTTCATCTGGATGCACATCATCATCAGCGTTGCCCAAACCATCTCTGGCATTGACTTCATGATTATCGTTGCTCAAATCATCACGGTTGTCGGCAAAGATTGCTGGTTGTTGTTCACCGTGTTTTGACCAACATGTGTACGATTCCATAAATCCCCTCAAAATAATGTGTTCTTCTATCGTTTGTCTTCTAGGCCACAAGACTTCATTCTTACAGAAGACAAGGACAAAACATCTTCGGTTCATTACTTTCTAGCATGTGTTGCGAAGCCCTGTCCAAGAATTCAACCACACCTTGTGAGAATTCAGGACTCGTGCGACCACCGTACATCCAAGCTCGATCAAGAACCATCTAGTAAAATGGCAAACTACATATGTAAGATTTATACTCCGCGCTCCTAAATCAAAATAATTAAAAAAATAAGTAGTAGGTTTTCGGGTTATACCACCGCCCCAGTAGCTGTGGAATCGGGCCCAAGCTTCCCTGCGCTGCCTCTCGACGCCGGCAACCAACGCGCTGCCTCTCGACGCCGGCAACCAACGCGCTGCCTCTCGACGCCGGCAACCACCGCGCGCCTATCGACGCCCGCAGCACAGATGTAAGATCTGGACTCCGCCTCCCCTCCGCCCTCGCCGTCGCCGCTCCTATCTTTCAGTCTTATGGGAATCTCCGCAGCTGGCTAACTCGACACCACTCATAGCGTTAGGTCTGGATGGAATCATCGGATACGGTCATCCATATTAACCGTTTACAATAATGAAAATAATGCATACGGACACGAAAATATGTCCGTTGCTCATATAAAGCAAACGGTTGCGGAAAGCACAACCGTTGCCGATGTGTCGCGGGTCGCGGGAGGATAGCCCTCGCGGGCGGCTTTTTCTGCGCGGAAGGCTCGATTCTCCGTCGCCTAACTCCTGCCGTTTTCATAGAGGGGTATCCGATGTGTCGTTCTGTACTAGTGTTCCTGACTGCGCAGCGACGGCGTTCCGGCGGGATTGGGCACAACACGGCAAACACCGAGACGTACCCAGGTTCAGGGCCCTCGTGAGGAGGTAAAACTCCTATATCCTGCATCTGATCTGTATATGGTGGAGTATATATGGTGTTACATGTTTGCTCCTTGAGCTGTATGTGCCCTTCTCTCTAATGGAATGCTAGGAGGAAGAGGATTCATCCCTCCAAGAGGCTGCCCTCTACTTGGGCTCCAGCCTGCCTTATATAGGGGCTGGCAGGCTGGCTTACAGGTGGGGCCGGCTGCGGGCACAACATGCATCCAGCTCATCCAAACTGTTTTTCCTTCAGCCTGCGCAGCTACAGTGTTCTTCCTTCAGTGACGTCGTGTACAGTGTTCTTTCTTCAGTGAGCTCAGCAACAGTACCCGGGTCTAGGTACGGGTGGCTTGTCCGCATGTGTCCGATGGGACGAGTGTTGACTTCGGGGCAGCCGGCCTGGAGCAGCCGGACAGAACCACCTAGACATGGAGCAGCCGGACAGATCCACCTGCACAGGGAGCAGCCGGACAGAGCCACCTGCACAGGGAGCAGCCGGACAGATCCACCTGGACAAGGAGCAGCCGGACAGATCCACCTGCATAGTGAGCAGCCGGATAGAACCACCTGGACAGGGAGCAGCCGGACAGATCCACCTGCACAGGGAACAGCCAGATAGAGCCACCTAGACAGGGAGCAGCCGGACAGAACCACCTGCACAGGGAGCAGCCGGACAGAGCCACCTAGACAGGGAGCAGCCGGACAGAACCACCTGGACAGGGAGCAGCCGGACAGATACACCTGCACAGGGAGCAGCCGGATTCGGGCAACCAGCTCGATTTGCTTCTCTTGTTCCCTTGTCGAGTCGTGGACTTTGGTAACCCGGGGTTTATCCCACGTCACCAGCCTCCGAGCCTCCGGGTGACTCGAAGAGTCGAGCGGCGGTTCATCTTCTTAGCTTGCGGTCATGCTTGCCATGCGGTCGCGGACGTCGAGTCCTGCCAAATGCGGAGTCGAGGCTTGCCGGCCGATAGGCGTGAAGCTCTGCGTGTATTACCTGTAACATCAAGTAAACAAACTGAATTTGCAACCGCGTTGAGTAAAATACTGAGGATGCCAGGTGATATTTATATGCATGGTTGACGTCGGCTCGCTTTTGCCCAGTTTCTTTGATCTTTTTCGCGTGCACCCGTCCGGCGCAGGCTCTTGGCCAGCTGAACTCTGCAGCCAGATCCGAAGAGATGCCGGAACGACGAGCGTGGCACAATATTTAGATCTAGAAGCTGGATAGAAGCGACTCGACGAAATGAAAGTGAACATTTTTGTGCGATGCTGATGCTGGCTCACTTTGCCCGGTTCCTTTGATCTTTTTCATGTGCACCCCGTCCGGCGAAGGTCTTGGCCGGCTGAACTCTGCAGCCGGATCCGAAGAGATGCCGGAACGACGAGCGTGGCAGAATACTTAGATCTAGAAACTGGACTTAGGCGAGCGATCACACGGTTTTTCTGTCACGAGCAAGAAAGCTTTCCTTTCTTATTTGCCTTTTTCGTGTGGCTCTAGCTTTGTGCTCTGGCCAGCTGACTCTGCAACCGGATCCGAGAGTTTAGCTGTCGTGGGGTTGTCACGGCAGATGTTACCCGGGGGTAACTTACGTTGGGGGACATGGCGGCTCTGGCGTACAGGAGGCTGTCTAGCTCAGCGGGGACACAGGATTTACCAGGTTCAGCCTCTCCATAGGAGATAAAGACCTACTTCCTGCTTTGTTGTTATTGATGGGAGATCTCGAGACCCGGGCAGCAATGTTGCCGAGTCACGAGTCTAGGGTTACAATGGGTGTGTCTCTCTCGTATCTCTGCTAACTCGAATCGTCCTATCTACAACCTAGGAGCCGGCTTATATAGATGGTCGGGTCTCCTGATCCTGTACAAGGTAAGGCCGGGATCTACCCGTACTCGGAGTCCTATTCTACCTCTTGTAGTTCTTCGTGTCCTCCAAGTCTTGGACTCCGTGACGCGCACCGCCTCCGGGTCTTCTGGAACCTTCCTTGTGTAGGCTGGGTTACCGACAAACTCTCCGGCCTATCAGTATAACCCGACCCATGATGATGATGGTTGGCCTCGCCCGGCCTCCTGCCTGGCGGGTCATGCTTTCCTCTTCATGGGCCTACCGGGTTATGATACCCCCAACATAAGCCTTGGAGCCGGGCATGGTATTGAGCTATCGTAAGCGAGGATCGGTAGCCGGCTAGCCACAGTCGTACAGAAAGTAAAGGGTGCTGAGACTGATGCGTAAACGAGTGAAAATGTGAGGTGTAATCGTCACTTAGCTGCTTTCATGTCGTAGGCGGGGGTGAGGTTCGAGTTATTGAAGCGGGGACGTCCGAGTCCGGTGGATCCGGAGGAGGCCGGCCAGCCGGAGCTTGAAGAAGAAGGGTTGCTTTCGCCGGGCGGAGCTCTCTAGCCGGCCCGGACCCAGCCGGCCAGGCAGCCAAACGGGCGGCAGCCGGATCGACTCCAGCGGGCCAGGCATCCAAACGGGACGGGAGCAGCCGGATTGGGACACAGCCGGCTTGGATCCGGCTGTCCTGGAAACCAAACGGCGAGGAGAAGCCGGCCCCACTTGCTTTTCTTTTTCTTCTCTTTTTCTCTCTCTCTTCCTTTTCTTCTTTCTTTTCTTTTCTCTTTTCTCTTTTCTTTTCTTTCTCTTCTCTTTTTCTTTCTCTCTTCCTTTTCTTCTTTCTTTTCTCTTTTCTCTTTTCTTTTCTTTCTCTTCTCTTCCTCTCGACTGGACTTGATAGGGACGCGGGCAGCCGGCGCCGGGCTACCGGATGGCGCTGACGCGGCCGGAGCGCAGCCAGCCGGCGCCGGCCTTGAGCGGGGGAGACGCGCGGGCGGGTGTGGCCAGCCGGCGCTGGCCTTCGGTGGAGGCGAGGTGGGGGAGCCGGCCGACCGGGAGGCCGGAGTCGGGCAGGCGGAGGCGCGGGGCCGGCGACGGGGAGCCAGGGCGGAGCTGGAGGAGGCCGGGACGGAGCCGGCCGAGGCGGGTCCAGCGCGGCCAGGGCGGCCGGGCGGAGCAACAGGCGCAGGAGCTCGCAGGCGGCACAGGACAGGGGGAGCGGCCGCGCGGGCAGAGCCGGAGCCAGCGAATCGAGGGCGGCCGGGCGCGGACGCAGCTGGACGGGGCATGGTTGACCTCGGGCGGAGCCGGAGGCGGCTAGGGCGAGGGCGGCCAGGCAGAGGAGCGCGAGCGCGAGGGGGCACGGACGCCGGCGCAGGGAGGAGGACGGCGCGACGCACGGGGCGCGAGGAGGCCGGGCACAGAGGCCGGTGGAGTCAAACGCGGGTACAGCGTGGGCACCAACGAGCGCACAAGGGTGAGGTCGCATGGAGATTGGCGGCGCATAGCAGTATGTGCGGCCGCGACCGGACGATGACAACGCGGGCATGAGCACGGGCCACGGTGACGCCGAGCCTCCGAGCTTCTTCGGTGGCAAAGGGGATGAGCACGCGCAGCAGCAGCGTGACGAAGATGATGCCGAGGCGAGCACGGGAACCCGGTGATGCCGAGCCTCTGGGCTTCTCCCGAGAGGCGACGCCGAGCCTCCGAGCTTCTCCGGCGATGGCGAGACGGCGACGACGACGATGATGACTATGAGTGGTCCCGCCGGAACGGGACTCCGTTCGCTACTTTGCCCCACGGTGGGCGCCAAATGTCGTGGTCTTTTGCACGGCATATGCCAAAGATGGCTAAATTTAGTGGTTCCTGACTGCGCAGCGACGGCGTTCCGGCGGGGTTGGGCACAAGCACGGCTAACACCGAGACGTACCCACGTTCAGGGCCCTCGTGAGGAGGTAAAACCCCTACATCCTGCATCTGATCTGTATATGGTGGAGTATATATAGTGTTACATGTTTGCTCCTTGAGCTGTATGTGCCCTTCTCTCTAATGGAATGCTAGGAGGAAAAAGAGGATTCATCCCTCCAAGAGGCTGCCCTCTACTTGGGCTCCAGCCTGCCTTATATAGGGGCTGGTAGGCTGGCTTACAGGTGGGGCCGGCTACAGGTAGAGCAGACAGCTCATCTACAGTGTTTTTCCTTCAGCCTGCGCAGCTACAGTGTTCTTCCTTCAGTGACGTCGTGTACAGTGTTCTTCCTTCAGTGAGCTCGCAACAGTACCTGGGTACAGGTATGGGTGTCTTGTCCGCATGTGTCCGATGGGACGAGTGTTGACTTCGGGGCAGCCGGCCTGGAGTGACCGGACAGAACCACCTGGACAGGGAGCAGCCGGACAGATCCACCTGCACAGGGAGCAGCCGGACAGAGCCACCTGGACAGGGAGCAGCCAGACAGATCCACCTACACAGGGAGCAGCCAGACAGAGCCACCTGGACAGGGAGCAGCCAGACAGATCCACCTACACAGGGAGCAGCCAGACAGAGCCACCTGGACAGGGAGCAGCCGGACAGATCCACCTAGACAGGAGCAGCCGGACAGAACCACCTGCACAGGGAACAGCCAGACAGATCAACCTGCACAGGGAGCAGCCGGATTCGGGCAACCAGCTCGATTTGCTAGCGCCACCTGGACAGGGAGCAGCCGGATAGAACCACCTGGACAGGGAGCAGCCGGACAGATCCACCTGCACAGGGAGCAGCCGGATTCGGGCAACCAGCTCGATTTGCTTCTCTTGTTCCCTTGTCAAGTCGTGGACTTTGGTAACCCGGGGTTTATCCCCACGTCACCCGAGGTCCATTTTTCTGTCCGCTCGGGCCTAATTCCGGCGCAAATTTGAGCCGGCTTCCGTCGGCGCGGACACACGCGGACGCCCACGGAGTCCTCCCCTTGTCCTTCCCCTGGCCCGCCAGCCAGCCACACGAAAGCCATTTCCCCGCCCCCGCCCTAGTTCCTCTCTCACGCCCTAGTTCCTCTCTCTCGCCTCCTCTCCCCGCACCCACCGCCGCCTCCCCGTGCATGTTCCCTTTTTTTTTACTAGGGATTGTGAGGCAAAAGCCCCACAGCTTATTTAATTAACATAAATAACGGACTGTACAGAGTTTAATAAATACAAATGAACAACCTACCTAGAAACATATGCACAAACAAAAAGAGAAATTAGTGGAGACTGTCAATCCAAGCTCTCAGGCTACTAAGATGTTTCCTCTTAATCCTATATGTCAACAGACTCATGTCATGGATGAAATTACTCTTCCATCTACCAAAAGTTGGCCTCTCACGCTGAAATATCTTGCCATTCCTCATCTTCCAAATGTGCCAACAAGCAGTAATCACAACTTCCATAAAAAATGGTTTGTTAAACTCACGCTTAGCCGCTGCCATGGTTGTGTGCATCTCGTTACTGTGGGACCAATCTATCTGGAGATAACTCCAGATTCGTTGGCTGAAATTGCAGGCGAAGAACAAGTGAAACCTTTCCTCATAAGCACTGGCTACACATAACACGCAGTTTGTTTCCTCTGTCACATTCCAATGTCTCCGCTTGAGCATATCTCTAGTGTTTAGGCGATCAGACAACAAAAGCCAAGCAAACATTTTTGTCTTCATAACACAAGCGGACTTCCAGATCCATTTATAAACCGCAGGAACTACCAAATGGGCATGCATTAGATTATAATACTCCACTGATTTGTAAGAGTCACCCCACTTATATGTCCAAACGTCTTTGTCGCCAGGCAAAGGATTGTTGTTCAGAGCATCACGAATGAAGCAGAACTCCTCGTAAGCTTCAGGTGACAGCGGCAAGTAGAACAAAGATGCCAGGTCTTGTGTTTCATATATTTCTGCTGCTGACAACCTGGTATCCAGAGCATACAAAAACAATCGAGGGAAACGATGACACAGAGGCTGAGAGGATCCCACAAACTCCCATCTATCACTCCAGAATAGAAATGTGTCTCCCGAACCAGGCCTAATCACTGCCACTTCTCTGAATTTATCTTCCAATTTGAATATATCTCTCCACCAAAAGGACCCAACTATAGTCTGAAAATGCGGTACTCCATCTGCATAATACGCATCCCAAACTAGACTGACCCAAGGAACATCAGCCTTGTTATAAAATTTGTATAAATCCTTCATCAAGAGAGCATCATTTTTTTGCTGAAGTTAACAATACCCAGCCCTCCATTGGTTTTTGGTTTGCATATCATCTCCCAAGCTGCTAAGGACTATTTGGGACCGTCTTTATCTCTCCATAGACATTGCCTCAGAATTCGATCAAGCTACTTGATTATTCCAGGGGGCAATTTCAGGGACAGGAGAAAGTAAATAGGCATGGAACAAAGAGCTGATGTTACCAACTGTAATTTAGCTCCCTGGGGATCTCCTTCCTCCCGATCGCCTCCACCTCGCACGTCAGGGGCTCCGTCGATCTCCTGCTCTACAGCTCTCCAGCCGACCTCCCCTGTACCGTGCTCGCGGGCCTTCAGATCGCTGACAAGATCATTCGCCGAGGTAGCGTCCGCGTCGCCGCGGATGGCCGCACCTCCCCGGGCCATGGGGGGCCTCCGACCTGGGCGCCAGCTGCGATTCCCGGGGCACATGCTCGAGGTGGTGGAGCCGCGTTCGGCAACCAAGCAGGTCCGCCTACGTTTGCTCCGCGTCAGCCTGGTGCAGGGCAGCAGGGTCCGGCTGACGCGGTCGCTCCACAACCGCCGGCGGGCTTCGCTTTCGGGGCTGTGGCTCAAGCTCCGCGAAGGAAGAAGAAGAAGAAGGCTAATGGGGCAGCGGGGCAAGCGCAGCAGCAGGGAGTGTTGCCTGTGGTTGGGGCACAAATTCAGAACCAACAAGTTCAATTGCCTGTAGTCGGCATGCAACAGCAAGCAGTGGTTCAGTCGGTTGCCGTCCCTGTGCCGCCTGTCCCGATTGCAGCAGGGCAAGAGATGGTTGTAGTTGGTGCTGCTGCGGCTAAAAAGCCCAAGGTTTGGTGTTGGAAGTGTGCTGTGAATTCGCATGCAACTAAAGATTGCCCCGTGAAGCACTTTTGTGTCATCTGCGAAAATGCGAAACATCCGACACCAATGTGTCCAACTCTGAAGCTACCAAGGCCCTCGGTGCTAGTTGCTGGCCAGGGGCACAAAGATACGATGTTCATTCAGTTCCCAGATAATTTGTTCAAAGCTGATCTGATGCCCAAGGACGATCCAGTGGCTTTAGTAAAGGTGCAAGGTATGGCCGCCACCGCAAAACAGGTGGAAGCCCAGGTTGCGCGGCTGTGCCCCGTTAAGTCTTGGCGATGGGAAGCGATCCCTAATGGTGTCGATGCCTACACGGTTAACTTTCCATCCATGGAGGATCTGATGCGCTTTGATGGCATTGAGCTTGGGGTTCCTTCTCAGTCTACTAAGCTTATGTTTAGCCAATGGAAGGCAGCGGATGTGGAGCCCAAGTTGGAGCTCCATCAGACGTGGGTTCACGTCACCGGTGTGCCAAACCCGCTGCGGCACTTTTGGGGTTTGTGGGCAGTTGGATCTCTCATTGGTACCACTCTTGATGTGGATATGATTGCTCTCCGTCGCCGAGGGATAGTCCGGATCCTAGTTGGCATGATGTGGGGAGAGTGCTTCAAAGATTCCGATGAGGAGGGGTTGTTCATTAGGACCGATGGGGTGTTGCGGCTGAAGGGTTATGACTTCACCTTTAGGCCAGAGGGCCAGGACTTTATTCCGGATGCTGACTTTGTTCCGTTTGTGTGGCAACGCAAAGGTAAGGGTAGCTCTGATGATAATGGGATGGAAGATGATGATCCTACTGACCTAGCGGGACAAGGTAGTGCGACCGATAATGCATCCACTAGCATGGCTATTGATCCAAGTCCGGGGTTGGGGAGTGGGCAGTCGCACGGTGCTCATCATTCTCTTGCCCTAAAGGAGATTGCTGTAACTCCTTTCAACCCAAATCCACAGACGCCTAGAGCAATTGAGCTGGTTCGGAAATGGAAATCGGCTACTGTACAGTGCAAGCAGCTGGGTGCCAGCGGCAGCCCTGTAGGTGGCCAATCGTTCAGTAGTGCAGCTTGTGTGATGCTATGTCCTGTGAAGGAAAATGGGTCTCGGGAAGGAAGTTTAAGTGGTGCGCCTAGTCCCAGCTTTGGGATGCAGCATGCGGCTGCTTATGATAGGCCTAGTTCCACTGTCCAGGAGGGACCTCGCGGAGGGCGCTCGCTGATGGTTTCGCCGGCTGCTGTACCGCAGTCCACCGTTCTCGCGGTGGTTAACGCGGGTGTGGGAGCTGCCGCAGAACCGTCGCCCGACGAGCTACTGGTGGGATCCCTCGGCTGCCCTCTGATGGGTGGCGTCGGGGAAGTGCGACGCCTGGCCATATAGCTGCGGAGGAGGACTCTACTTCACCCTTGTCCTCCACTGTGGCGGCGTCGGCGGTTGCGGCGTCTACATCTCCGTGCGCAGGGGTTGAGAGGGCTGCTACATCGCCTCCGCCTTCTCCCCCTGCGAGCACAGTGGTTGAGAGGGCTGCTACATCGCCTCTGCCTTCTCCCTCTACGCGCACAGTGGTTGAGAGGGCTGCTACATCGCCTCCGCCCTCTCCCGTTGTGCCTGCTCCTGCGGGAGGTCGTCCGCTGTCCATGGTGACCCCGAGACGCAGTGCGCGTCACCTGACGGCGAAGGATGGCGCTTCAGTGACGGATGAGGACTCGATGGCTAAGGCGATGCGTCGCAAGGCGGCCGCTTTCTCTACTCCTGTCGCTGGTACGTCACAACCCAAGCATTCTTTTTTTGTCCTTTTCAACGTCTACTTTATCTTCTAAGTTGTCGGCGGTAGGCGTCAGTCTGGGCAGAAATGAAAATGAGAGGGTGCTTTCGGCTAATGTCTTGAAACATGTAGAGTATGATCGCCGTAGGGTATCACCTAGTGTTTCGAGTTGGCCGGTAGGCTCACCTGTAGATGATGATGATGATGATGATGATGCGAATGACACATTAGATGGACAGCTTCTATCACATCTTGTAGGTGAGGTTACGGAGGTGGATTTGGACGAGGCTCAGCTGGGGTCTTTTGATGACCTGTATGCTACCGGCCGGAGATCTAAATCCGCAAAAAATAAAAAGAACCAATCCTCGCGTAAAATGGCGAGAAAGTCTAAATCCCCAATAGTTTCCAAATGAATGGCATATTTGAAAATAGCAGAGGTCTAGGCGACTTGGCTAAACATTTGAATATTGCGCATCATGTGAGGGATCACAAGTTGGATTTTCTGGCTATTTCCGAGACGGGTAGACGAGATTTTCCAAGCACCCTACTAGACCGCCTTTCAGGTGGTGTGGACTTTACTTGGCATTCTTGTCCCCCTCGAGGTAGATCGGGTGGCATGTTACTTGGCATTAAAACAGATACCATGGAGTTGTTGGACCGATCGGATGGTGAATTTCATATTAAATTTCATATTCGAAACAAGTCCGACAATTTTATATGGAGTTTGGTTGCCGTGTATGGTGCTGCTCAAGAAGAATATAAGGCTGCTTTTCTTCGAGAATTGGTTAATCTAGCTAAGGATAACCCACATCCTATTTTAATAGGCGGGGATTTCAATATGCTGAGGTACCGTCACGAGAAAAGCAAGGGTAGATTCGACGGTCATTGGCCTCTTCTGTTCAATGCTGTAATTGATAGCTTGTCTTTACGGGAGGTGCACATGACGGGGAGACAATTCACTTGGGCTAATAGTCTTCCCGAGCCGACATACGAGAAGCTGGATCGGGTACTGATGGACTCCCGTTGGGAGGATAGATATCCATTGGTGACGGTACGTGCTTTGGAGCGTATTGAGGCTTTCTCGGATCATGCCCCCATACTCCTATCTACTGGAACTTTGAAACCGCCCGTTAAGTCCCAATTCAAATTTGAATTAGGTTGGCTGTTGCGGGATGGCTTTGATGATCTAGTTAAAAGGATATGGGCTCAACCGGCTGTGGGCGTTACTGCTGTCCAACGGTGGAATTATAAGATGCGCAAATTGCGTAAATTCCTTCGTGGATGGGCAAGGCACACAACCGGCATACTTAAAAAAGAAAAGGAGCGCCTGTGTTCCATTATTGATGAGCTCGATAAATTAGCAGAATCACGACCCTTATCAGCAAATGAGAGTGACCTCAAACGGCACTCAAATGAGCAGGTGGGTCGTATGCTGCGGGAAGAAGAGCTCAAATGGTACCAAAGGTCTAAGGCCCAATTCATTCTGCAAGGGGATTCGAATACGAGGTACTTCCACAATGTCACTAATGGCAGACATAGGAGGAAACTCATTCATTCTCTTCATCAGGATGAGGGTCTGATCGAGGGACAGGACAAGCTCAAAGAATATATTACGGGCTACTATAAAGGTCTGTTCGGAGCTCCGGAGGAAGGAAACTTTACTCTTGATGAGACACGAACGGATGATATTACCCAAGTAACTCCGGAGGAAAACAACCTGCTTATCGCACCCTTCTCTGAAGAAGAGATAAGCAAGGCGGTTTTCCAAATGGAGCATAATAAGGCACCCGGACCTGATGGATTCCCAGCTGAGTTTTACCAGCATTTTTGGGAAACTATTAAGCCCGACTTGATCGAGCTATTCGGCTGCTTACATGCTGGAGAACTCGAGCTTTTTCGCCTTAATTTTGGGGAAATCGTTTTGTTGCCTAAGATTCAGGCGGCGGATAGGATACAACAGTATCGTCCGATATGCCTACTGAATGTTAGCTTCAAGATCTTTACAAAAGTAGCGACTATTAGGCTGAATTCGGTTGCAGATCATGTGGTTAAACCTACCCAAACTGCCTTTATGCAAGGGAGGAATATACTAGACGGGGTCGTGGTCCTCCATGAGACCGTACATGAGATGCACACGAAGAAACTTAATGGGGTAATATTCAAAATAGACTTTGAAAAAGCTTATGACAAAGTAAAGTGGCCGTTCTTACTACAAACCCTGAGAATGAAAGGGTTCTCTGAGGAGTGGTGCGAATGGATCCGAAACTTTGTTGTGGGTGGAAGTGTGGCGATAAAAGTCAATGACGACGTGGGCCACTACTTTCAAACAAAAAAGGGCTTAAGGCAAGGTGATCCTCTATCGCCTATACTATTCAATATAGTGGATGATATGTTGACCATCATGATTGAGCGGGCAAAAACGGATGGCCAAATTGAAGGGGTAGTTCCACATCTTGTCGATGGGGGACTGTCTATACTTCAATATGAGGACGATACAATAATCTTTATGGAACATGATCTTGATAAGGTGTCGAATCTGAAATTGATTTTATCAGCATTCGAGCAATTATCAGGACTAAAAATCAATTTCCATAAAAGTGAATTGTTTTGCTTCGGCGATGCACAGGATGCATCTGCTCAGTATGCTGATATATTCGGTTGTGAGCAGGGTCAATTTCCTATTATGTACTTGGGTATACCAATACATTATCGGAAACTGACTAATGCGGAATGGAGACACGTTGAGGAACGTCTGCAAGCACGGCTGGCTAGTTGGAAAGGCAAATTACTGTCCCTTGGAGGAAGATTGGTGCTCATCAATTCGGTACTTACAAACATGGTACTGTATATGATATCCTTCTTCCAGTTACCAAAAGGCGTCTTGAGTAAATTGGATTACTTCCGATCAAGATTCTTTTGGCAAGGGGACGGTGAGAAAAAGAAGTATCGACTGGCTAAATGGGATGTTGTTTGTCGACAAAAAGATCAAGGAGGTCTCGGTATTCATGATCTTTGTATCAAGAATTCAGCCCTTCTAGGGAAGTGGCTTTTTAAGCTGCTAACCGAAGACGGAATTTGGCAAACACTTCTTAAACGTAAATACATCGGCACAAAGGCGGTATCACAGGTGTATTGGAAACCTGGTGACTCCCACTTTTGGGCTGGTCTAATGGCGACTAAGAAGCACTTCTTTCGCTTTGGTGTATTTAACATTAAGGATGGCAAGGAAATTAGATTCTGGGAGGACAAATGGTTAGGAAACACCACCCTCCGGGAACAATATCCTGCTCTATACAATATTGTCCGACACAAAGGGGATACTATAGCCACTGTTATGCAGTGCTCACCACCCAATGTGACGTTCAGACGAGATTTATTTGGTCCAAGATTATTATCTTGGAACGCCTTGCTGGCACGGTTGGCCTCAGTCCAACTTACACAAGGTCCTGATGAATTTCGGTGGAATCTATGCGGGAATGGAAAATTCTCAGTAGACTCTATGTATAGGGCGCTTGCGCATTCGGATATTCCAGTCGATGATAATAAAAAATATGGCAAATGAAGATTCCACTTAAGATTAAAGTATTTACGTGGTATCTTCGTAGGGGTGTCATTTTAACCAAGGATAACCTTGTCAAACGGAATTGGCATGGAAGTACTAAGTGTGTATTCTGTCCACAGCAAGAGACAATAAAACACTTATTCTTCGAGTGTAATTTCGCACGTTCTATATGGTCATCCATCCAAATAGCGTCTAATCTTTATCCGCCCAAGTCGGTGGCCAATGTTTTTGGCAACTGGCTTCATGGGATTGATAAAAAACTTAGAACGGTTATTAGGGTGGGAGCGATTGCCGTTATATGGTCGCTTTGGCTCAGTAGAAATGACAAGGTTTTCAATGATAAAGATGTTTCTCATTTGCAGGTACTCTACCGATGCACAGGTATTCTCCGTACGTGGTCCACCTTACAGCGTGTGGGACATCGAGACCTCTTTATGGAGGCGTGTGCACGGCTGGAAACGGTGGCAAGGAACATTTTTACACAACATGGGTGGCCGCTTGATCGCCGGATTGGACCGCCATAGGCCGTCGAGCTTGCCTACGACATAGGCGTCTTATGTTATCTTTGCTGATTGTAATTCGCCTTTTGTTCTGATGCTTTTATTTTCTCGTTTGGATTGTGGCTGTGTGCATTTTTATGCAGAGGCCGGGTGTAATACTTAAACTCTTGAGTAATAAAGCCCTTTATCTAAAAAAAATTTAGCTCCCTGGGACAAGAAATCTGTGGTTGCCGTCAGTCTCCACTCTAGTTTATGCACTAAGGGCAAAAGATCCTGAATCGATGGCCTTGTTGTGCCAAGGGGTAAACCAAGATATGGAAATGGCATCACACCAACTTGACGGCCCAAAACCTCAGCCAGTTCAGCCGCCAAAGGAGCACCAACATTAATCGGAAAAATAGCAGACTTTTGATAGTTAACCTTTAGCCCTGTGGCCAAAGAAAACTTGTGCAATAATTCTTTCAGTGCAATTAACTGACCCCTTTCTGCTGCCATTACCAATAATGTGTCATCCGCATATTGGACAACTGGAAACTCCGTCTCATTCGTCTGTATTGGCATTTTCAGTATACCTTGGCTTAAATAGTCGTTGATAGCGGACTGCAAGAGGTCACCACCAAAAACATATAACAAAGGTGATAACGGATCTCCTTGCCTGACCCCACGCTTGCAATAGAACTGTTTGCCAGGAACCCCATTCAGAAGTATGGAAGAGAAGCCAGACGATAAAATCTCCTTGATCCAGCCCAACCACTTGTCATCAAAACCTTTATGTTTCAGAATCTCAATAATGGCTTCATGAGATATGGTGTCAAACGCCTTTGCAAAATCAAGCTTGACTATGATGATAGGTTTCTTAGACCAATGACACTGATGAATGTATTCGTATGCCCATCCCACACAATCCTGGATGGCCCTTGACTTGAGGAAACCATATTGGTTCTTATGCACACATCGAAGAATATGCTCCTGTAATCTGTTCGCCAAAAGCTTTGTGATGAACTTTAAACAAATGTTGGTTAAGGATATCGGCCTGAAATCATTTACATCCTCTGGGGCTGGTTTTTTTGGGGACAAGGGTTATTAGTGAACCATTAATATTCTCCAACCTTGTTTTCCCATCAAAAAAATCCTGCGCCAACTTGTAAAAGTCATGCTTAATAAGGTGCCAACAAGTCTTGAGAAATTTGCCATTGAAGCCATCTGGACCAGGGGCTTTATCAGGTGGCATGAATTTAATTATATCATCCACTTCCTTTGTTGAAAAAGGCTGAGACAAAACCTCCAAACCTTCCACTCTCTGAATAATTCTATCTAGGTCAAGCTGCATTTGAATATTATCCTTGCCACCCATTCTATCCTTGTAACAGGCCCATAACATGCCAGCCATTTGATGATGATCTGAAACCTCTCGGCCATCTTCATCCTTCAATAGAGAAATACAATTTTTTCTGTATCTATCTGTTGCCATAGCATGGAAAAATTTGGTATTATCTTCCCCTAATTTTATCCATCTGATGGTGCAACGCTTCCTCCAATAGTTGCATTCAGCCAATAATAATTCCTCCAGATGCAGATTAACCACATTTCTGAAATTGAATTCGGTTGCGAATAAAGGTCTCTTCTCTTCTAATTCATCCAGCAAAAAAATCTCCTTGTTACACATTTGAATCAGGTATTTCAGCTTTGACAGCCCTACCTTCCACATGTTCAGATCATGCCTTAACGTTTTCAGCTTATCTGCTATAATAGCTGCAGAAGTTTTCTTGTTAGAAGGTTTGTCCCAAGATTTCATCACACAGTCCAAAAACCCTGGAGTTCGGTCCAATAATTTTCAAAGCGGAAAATTCTGGCTTTAGGTATGTAAGTGTCAGAATCATGCTGCCGCAACCCCGCCAGATTTCTTCGCAACACTGCCTCCACCGAGTAGGCCGTGTTTCGACGACCGGGAAGTTGTCGGAGGCTATCAGGCTCGTCCTCGCCCGCAAGGTTTTCAGCCGTCGGTCGAAGGTACGAATTCCTCACCAGCTCCCATGGTAGATAGCTCCGACGAGTACTCCTATTACTACAACATAGCTTACACCTCCTCCTCCGATGATTCCTCCGACGATGATAGCGATGTTTTCATTGCTACACTCATCGTCAATGAGCACATTGCAATGATGCAACCCATATTAGGGGCTCGGTTCCCGGCCGTGCATCGGTGTTGGACCGTAACAAGAAGGTGGCCATGTCCAACTTTTCAAGGATTACTTCTGTCGTGATCTAACATACAAGGCCCCAATTTTCCAGCGTCGTTTTTGTATGGCCCGACATGTGTTCAACCGCATTCGGCTAGGAGTGCTTAGCCATGATGATTTCTTCAAATGCAAGCGAGATGCCCCTGGTAAGCTTGGCTTCTCCTCCTACCAAAAATGCACTGCGACCATATGGATGCTTGCGTACGGAGTTGTCGGTGATCTTGTCGACGAGTACATGTGAATGAGTGAGTCCACATGGTTAATGTCAATGTACAAATTTTGCAAAGCATTTGTTGCGGTGTTTGGCCCAGAGTATTTGAGAGCCAAATATGGAGGATACGACCCGACTCTTGTCCATCAACGGGGCAAGAGGATTTATCGACATGCTTGGAAGCATAGATTGTGTGCATTGGGAGTGGAAAAACTGTTCATTTACTTGGCAGGGGCAGTACAAGGGGCATGTAGGCGAGTGCACGGTCGTACTTGAGGCAGTGGCTTCAAAAGATCTCTGGATTTGGCACTCCTCTTTGGCATGGCCGGATCCCACAATGATATCAATGTCCTGCAACACACTCTTGTTTTCTCTAGGCATTCTTAGGGCAACTCCCCGTGGTGAGCTATGATATCAATTGCAACGCATACACCAAGGGATACCTAGTTGATGGTATATATCCTCCATGGGCTATTTTTGTGAAGACCGTCTCCAAGCTAGATGAAGAGAAGCAAGCACGGTTTTCCAAAGAACAAGAGAGTGCAAGAAATGATGTGGAGCGTGCTTTTGGTGACCTCCAATCTTGGTGGGC
Organism: Poa pratensis; assembly: GCA_947311845.1. Lineage (NCBI taxonomy): Eukaryota > Viridiplantae > Streptophyta > Magnoliopsida > Poales > Poaceae > Poa > Poa pratensis. Next base: position 45,001,206 of record CAMZMU010000033.1, on the reverse strand, counting down.
TACTGTTCGCCACCCTACTAGAACATGCAGCGTGAACACTATGTGATAGGTGATGTCTGCTTGTGTGCTCATGCACAACATGATCGTGGAGGATGAGCCTGATGATAGTATCTATGACCAAGATTGGTAGTCTCAGGGTGAGTTGGTTTAGCCTATCGGTGGAGCGGCAACCTTTGAAAACTTCATCCACTTTCATGCAGAGATGCGTGATCGAGATGCTCACAAGCAGCTTCAGTATGACTTGGTTGAGCATGTGTGACAACACTATGGAAACCAACCGGCGACAAACCAACCAGGGCCTGATTTGTTGCTATAATTTTATTCAATTTGGATGTAAAACTATGATACTTTTATTTACATTCATCAGCTATAATTTTATTTCGATTTGATTGTAATAAATAATTTGTGATTTTGTTTGACTATTATTGCTACACTATTTATGTGCCGGTATGGCAGGTTTATTTGCATCAATTCCTACCTTATTTGTTTATATGGGTGAAATGTGGTTGTACCGTAAAAAAGGACATGGCAGACCAAATGGGTCGTCCCGGTAGAGCATCTCCACCGGGGGCCTCCAAATACGTGTCCGCACTCCCAATTGAGGCCCAATTGGGGGGTGCCGGACATGTGTCCGGCCGATTGGGGGGGGGGTGCAGCACAAAGCGGCGCACCCCAAAGACAAAGTTCAATTTTTAAAATCAAACTTAACAATTTTGACAACGATTCTGACGGAATTTAAACGAGATTTAACAAACTTACAGTTTAAAATCTAAACAAGATTTAACAAACTAAGCCTAAACTAGGCGGCGAGAAGGAGGCCTATGCTGATGCCGGCGACACGGCGCAACCTCTAGCCAACCACAACATGTGCCGGCGTCGACGAAGATGTCGCTTCCACGGCCTAGCGCCGGCGAGGAAGATGCCAATCCCAGCGCCGGATCATCAAGGGACTTGCATGCCTCAATGATCTAGCGCCGGAAGTTTCATCTGCTATTGTCATCGGCTACGGCCTTTAGAAACTTAGCCTCGGCTGAGGCTGAGGCTTTCACGCCCGACGTGTGGTGGGATATTATCTACCGCCGTTGCATGCCGCGGCACGGCTGATGGGAAGCCTCACCGGCTTCATCCTGCGGCCCCTTTTCCGGTGATGGTGACTCTATTGTGGCAGATGCGCCCGCACTTGCCGATGTCGGTGGTAACGGGAGATCGGTTAGCTCGGGGTCATCGTCCTCCTCCTCCTCCTCGCCGTCAAATGCACGCTCGTCATCCGAAGCGGATCACTCCGGCGTTGGCTCCCGCGCTCCGGTAGGGAGGAAGACGCCGCTGCGACATGCCTCGTACTCCACGTCCACCACGGCGTGCCAGTAGAGCGCTGAAATGGAGTACTTGGGGTCGAGCTTCTGCTTGTACGACATCTCCATCCACTTCCGCTTGATGAAGTCGACACGCTCCTTCTCGCTGAGCCGCATGAAAGGATCGTATGGCCACCTAGAGGGGGTGAATATGTGCTACTCCAAATTTTAATTCTTTTTCGATTAAGGCTTGACACAAAGGTAAATTCTCTAGATATGCAACGACGGTGAATTTACCTATATGACAAGTTAACAATAAGCACGGTAAGAAACAAGTAATAGCTAGAGAGTAAGGAGTAACCGAACGGGAAGTACGCGGAGAGAAGGATGTATTCCCGAGTTCCTCCTTTTTAGGGGAGTACGTCTCATTGGAGGGGTGTGAGTTTCAAACTCAAACGTCACAAATGGCCTCACCCTATTCTCCGATGAACCTCACCCAAAAGCTCGGTTCACCTTCCACTATCAGAATCCTTCAAGGCGGAATCCGGAACCCTTACAACAAGCTTGAGGCTCAACCCACAAAAGGATTGGGGGCTCCCAAGCACCAGGAATCTGCTACACAAAGTAGCAAGCAAGTAAGTACAATAAGATGCCTAGGTTTTCCTAGTGGAAACCCTAGGCTCAAATCCCTCAAGTGAATGAGGGGGAAATGAAGAACGCTTTGGTGAAGTTGTAGATCTTGGCCTTCTCCTTCAATCCTCCAAAGATTAACAAGTTTGGGTCGAGTGATTGGGAGATCTATGGGTTTTGAGCTTGCAATAATGGTGGGTCAAACAATTCTGGTCGAGCTCCCTGGCTGGAGGTAGGTGGAGGGGTATTTATACATCTCCCAGAAATGTAGCCGTTGCGAGCATGGAGGCCTAAGTGAGCACCGGAAATTCCGGCTTGGCCGGATATTCCAACCCTATGAGAATATCCGGCCCGAATATCCGGGCCACTCCAGTGGCTCGCGCATTGGCAACGCAAATTTTCCTTAGCCAAAATCTTGGTCAGTAGATGGGCGACCGGATATTCCAGTCAGGATACAACCCAGAATATCCGGCTCCTGGGAAATGCTGAGCTAACTCTTTTCTCCACCTTTTTGGCTATGATGCATGTGAACTTAACACAACTAAAACCTGCATCACTTGACAACATATTAAATGAATCACTAGTGTTGTTGCCTAACACACAAAACACAAAGGGATTAGTGAATGTTCTTTCACCGCGGCGCCACCGACACGTTGACACCGTTCCTCACCCACCTTTTCGGTCGAGTGGTGTCATCCTCCATCGGCACGCTATGGCGGCTGCACAGTCGCGTGGTCTCCAACGACAGCATGTACGGAGGCGTGTTCGCTGCCTCCTCGCGCCACATCTCGAAACGCCTTGGCCATCTCCGCCTTCTCATTGCGGCGGCGGCGTTGCTCCAGCTGCTCGTGGCATTGCTGGCCACGACGCTCGTTGCAGCGAAGTGCATGTTCCATCGAGAGAAAGTCGCGATGACTCTGAAGCTCGCGCTCTTCCGGCGTCTCGCGGTTGCCCACCATGCTTGGCGGCGGATCTGCTGGTGGCGAGAAAGATTTGTGAGAGGGAGAGGGAGAGTGGTGTGGGAGAGGAGAGGCACGACACGTCGCGTTCTAAAGGCGGCCGGAGGAGCGGGACTCGGTGGCCTGTATTAACGGCGAGTACCGGTTCGCCTGGCCATGCATTGATGCCGACGACACGTGTTCAGGACGCCGCCGCGGGGATCTGGGGACGACGCGTCGCATCCGGCGAAACCTATACATCGCGTACCGCGGAGGTTACCAACCTCCGCGTACCCCCCGACTCCACTTCGGCCTGGCCCAGTCCCTGGAGACCGACCGCGCCGCACTGCTTCTTCTCTTTTCATCCTTCCCGACCATGCCGCCGCACTGCCCCTGCTTCTTCTTCTTCTCCCTTCCCCGTCCGGGGGTTGCGCACTGCTTCTACTCCCCCACGACGAGCGCACTGCTTTTGCCTCCCGCGACGAGCGCGTGTTTCCGGTACCTTCACGGTGCCGTCCTTCTTCGTCGCCGACACGGATGGAGGCTCAAGGTTCGTGGTTCTCCCGCGAGCAGATGAAGGTGGAGCAATCCAAGGCGAGCGAGCCATGGCGGCGTTGGATCTGTCGAAGCCGGTGAAGGAGAAGAAGTTCCGGGTCGCCTCCTTCCTCGTCGCATGGGCTGCAGCGCTCCAGGTTCTGATCCAATTTTTCTTTTATCCCCTTCCCTTTGCTAGCTCCAGAAATCTAGATTTGATCCCAGCTGCTACGGAAATGGTGTGCTCGCAGGGGCACATGATGTGGGTGCAGCCGCATGACGCCTTCAAGTACAGGTTCGGTGACCCCGACGCCCCCAACAAGGTCACCGTGCAGCCGCTTCCTAACAGCGACCTCACCGGCGAGCAGCAGAAGGTCACCGCCGACGTCGAGTTCAGATAGGTAGATAGATGAGAACAAGATCCCTCTTTTATTTCCCCTGTTTTTCTAGACCGATGGTCGACCCATGGCATCTATCCGTGTGTAATTAGTACTGTACTAGCTAGCTAGTAGGCTCGTATCAACAATGTTTCTTATACCTGGTGGTGGTGCTAAGAGATTGCCAATGCTGATTGAGGAATGAGGACTATATGATCTTGCCAACATTGAATTATCATCATCCCAGAGCTTGGGCTTAACTAGATTTCAGTTAGTATATGTTAATAATATTTATTATTCTAGACCGATGGTCGATCACCAGGGCCTCTAATCTATCTACTCTGCAGGATTTTCCTCACATAATTAATTTGGATATTACTATACCTGGTGGTCATAAGAGATTGACAATTAAGGCTTCTCCTAATCTTGTCAGCGCTCCAAAGCTGTGCCTGTTCTTACTTAGTTCATGTCAGTCACTAGTTTCTCCGTCATCTCTGGATGAAATTGCCTTTTCTGATTGGTTATTTCAACGAATTCCAAATTGGTTCCAAATTTGAAAATGCTTCCAAATTTAAAAATGGTTCCATTAAGAAATTGGATTCAACTTTTAAAAATGGTTCCAACTTTAAAATTGGTTCAATTTTTGAAAATAGTACCAAATTTAAAACTGTTTCGAATTTAAAATGGTTCCAAATTTTAAAAACGTTCCAATTCTAAAATGGTTCAAAATTTAAAAATGGTTCCATTTTGAAAATGGTTCCAAATTAAAAAATTGTTCCATTTTGAAAATGGTTCCAACTTCAAAATGGTTGCATTTAAAAATGGTTCCATTTTGAAAATGGTTCCAAATTATAAAGTCTTCAAAACTAAAAAAGTGTTCCGAATTTAAAATGGTTCCAAATTTTACAATGGTTCCATTTGAAAATGGTATCAAAATAAAAAATGATTCCATTTTGAAAATGGTTCCAACTTAAAAAATGGTTCCTAATTTTAAATTGGTTCGACTTTTGAAAATGGTACCAAATCTAAAACTGTTCCGAATTTCAACATAAATTATTAAGTCTTCAAATCTAAAATAATGTTCCGAATTTAAAATAGTTCCAAATTTAAAATTGGTTCAATTTTTTAAAAATGTTTCCAAATTTAAAATTATTTCGAGTTATAAATGCTTCCAAACTAAAAAATGGTTCCAAATTTAAAAATGGTTCCGAATTTCTGTTCATTTTTTGAAAAAGGTTCCAAATTTAAAAAGGGTTCCATTTTGAAATTGGTTCCGACTTTAAAATTGGTTCCAACTCAAAAATTGGTTCAATTTTTGAAAATGGTACCAAATTTAAAATTGTTCCAAATTAAAAATGGTTCCAAATTTTAAAGGTTCCAATTTTAAAAATGGTTAAAACTTTAAAAATGGTTCCAAATTTAAAAATGGTTCCAAATTAAAAAAATTGTTCTATTTTGAAAATGGTTCCATTTAAAAATGGTTCCATTTTGAAAATGGTTCCAACTTCAAAATTGTTCCATTTTGAAAATGGTTCCATTTTGAAATTCAAAATTTAAAATTGTTCCATTTTGAAAATGGTTCCAAATTTAAAAATGGTTCCATTTTGAAAATGGTTCCAAATTAAAAAATTGTTCCATTTTGAAAATGGTTCCAACTTCAAAATGGTTCCATTTAAAATGGTTCCATTTTGGAAATCAAAATTTAAAAATGGTTTCAAATTTAAAAATGGTTCCATTTTGAAAATGGTTCCAAATTTAAAAATGGTTCCAAATTAAAAAATTGTTCCATTTTGAAAATGGTTCCAACTTCAATTTGGTTCCATTTTAAAAAATGGTTCCAACTTCAAAAATTGTTTCATTTTGAAAATGGTTCCAACTTCATAATTGATCCATTTAAAAATGGTTCCAAATTTAAATTCATTGCATTTTTAAAATGGTTCCAAATTTAAAAACTGTTCATTTCTTGAAAATGGTTCCAAATTTTAAAATGGATCCAAATTTTTAAATGTTTCCAATTTTAAAAATTGATCATTTCTGAAATAGTTCATTTTTGTAATTTAATTTCAGAACAATTTTTTTAAATTAGTTCCTTTCTTCATTAATGGTTTTGATTTTTCCTAAAAATGGTAGAGAACCATCGAAACAGTCAGCGAAAAGTTCCCACGTTCTTTTTTTTTTTTGAAATCACGTTCTTTTTGTTTTTTAAAAACTACCGTTACATGTTCGATCGATACCTCAAAAACCAACGATAGAAACAGTCTTTTCTATACTACTATTAAAAGAGCAAACTTGTTGGGATACATTAAATCTATACCGTTCAATATCCGATCAAACAGCCCAGATCGTCCCAATGTTTGACAACTCAACAATGTCTATTTTGTACCGTTTTGCCCTCCCACCAAATCACATAATACAACAAATTTGCCATTGTACCGGTTCAATATTGTTTGTCTCCTCTCCCAGAACAAACCCCTCCTCCCACGCAAACACATGCCTCCCCGCCGCCCACGCCCTGCCTTCGCCGTGCCGCCCGGCCTTGTGGCCCCAAGTCACGAACTCTTATCAGTTGACTACCAATATCTCTCTGCACATCCTCCACCTCTCCCTCCCAGACCTGCTCGCCCTCCAAGAAGCAGCAACGGGCAAAGCGCCATGGCCTCCATCACGTGCCCCGCCGTCTCGCGGCCGGACGCGGAGGTCGCTCGCGGCGGTGCTCGTAGGGAGGCCGTTCCTGACGGCGCGACGTGTGGGTGGACGGACCCCGTTGAAATTTTCCCGGCCGGGGGTGAGAGGCAGGGGGCGGCCACCTCACGGGTGGATCCGGCGGCGGCGACTTATCCGGAGGAGAGCGAGGCAAGACAAGGCCGTGGCGATGACGGCCGAGGGCGGCGCTGCTTGCCAGCTAGCCCGCAGGCCTTCCCAGCTTGCCCGCAGGCCCCTTGCGGTGCCCGTCTACCTCCTCATCTCGCTCGCGCGGTTCTACTGAATGTGGTGTTCTCGCTCGCGCGGCTCGGAATCGTGCGTGCGGTCGCCGTGGAGTCCGATGCGGACGATCTCATCTGCCATGGCCCCGCATCGGTGACGGCACTGGTGTTGGCAGCCCTTTCTACGGATTCCATGTTTGGATTGAGGTGGTGACCATCATCGGCTGCATCGGCGGTTTGTCTCCATGAACTCCTGTTCCAGCCATGGGCCTCAGCCTTCAAGCTCTGGATCGATTCTCTGATGGTCAAGCTAAATCTCGGTCTGAAGTGCTTCAGAATTCAGATGCATCAAAATTATCTACATTCAATCCAATATAGGAGGTTGCTATGCCGCTCCGCTCTGTCTCCCCAACAACTCATAGGATGATATGAACATCTTCAGGGAGTAGCGTGTGCTGCTGCAGAACATCCTGCGCATGAGGGACTTGCACACTTTTATCCTAAGATAAGCATATCTCACAATAAAATGCAGCAATATTTTACCAATACAAATTTTGATTCAAGAAAATGTTGCAGAAAACACATTGAAGTTGAGAAGTAGGTATACAAGAACCATTGTGGTACTTCCAAACTTGAGCGTTACACTGTGGTTTCAAACAAGTTGAACAATAGAGCAAGGTCGGTTGTTATTTGTGCCTCTGTAGGAAGAATATGCAAAAACCGTTGATGCTAAATAAGCAAACATCTTTACTAACCAACATAACGAACTATCCATGTTGTCAATCACTGATTTCAAGAACCAGAACGATGTCGGAGAGCATCACTGAACGGAGAGCTTGTTGGAGCCTACAACAGCCACACAATTTTACAGCGATCAAGCTATTAATTTGAAGTTCCATGTAAATGTTGGTGATGACTGATTTCCAAGTTTATCTATGTGTAGAGATTATATTTCTATATATGAAATTTATCTCATTATATCTTTTGTTCAGAAATGAGGTGTGATGATCACTAGCAGCTTGTTGTAACTCCACTAATGAACTTCTATGTTAGTATTTCTGTGCAACTTAATTAGCAACAAGTGGTGCAAATGTATAGACTCCATACTGTTCTTCCTTCTTGCTGTTTTGATACCTCAGAGGTATGTCGATGACACTCATTTGTATGAACCCTTTTTTGCCAGAATAATTTCTTCTGAATATAGGCATTCTTCTGATACTTAAGTCATCAGTTTTCTTCATGGTGGATTGTTATATGTTGTGTCTCAAGCTCTTCTTGTTGCTATTTGTTTTAGATGTGCATCCATGTACTCAGTTAATGGAGAACACCAACCAGCCGACAACTCTACGATTTCAAATGATCTCAAGGCAAATAACCTATTCTTACTTCTGCAAACGACACTTCATTTTCTCATTGTATAAGTTCTTACTAATTCTATTGGTAAAAACTATTCGTCAACTTTTATCAAGTTATTTACATGAGTTAGGAATTAGGTGCGTGAAATTCAAACACTCAAAAAGATTTTCTTGTATTTGGATAAGAAAAGTTATCATTTTTTGTTTGTTTGACTAGACGTGCACGGCACGTGCACGGTTACTACTCCCTCCGTCCCAAAATAAGTGTCTCAAAGTTGTACAAAAGTGAATGTACCTATACTTGTTTCATGTCTAGATACATCTATTTTTTGACAAATCTAAGACAGTTATTTTGGGACGGAGGGAGTAGTTTATAGAAACGGTCAACAATCAATACCTCAAAGTCAGCTAACTGGGCCAAGCCCATGAGCGTGCACGCGGGGATGGAGGGTACGCGGAGCGTGAGTTTCCTCCGCGTACGGACGCGGCGTTATTGGCGGGCCTTATTTTGTGACGGCCTTTTTGGCCTCGTAAACGACCAACCATGCGCGGGTGAAGGGATCTAGCGGCGTATACTAATCTTGCACACTTCCCCCTTCCTCTGGCTCGACGGATCGCCCTACCCCTCCCATCTCCTCTTCCGCCGTTCACCAATGGCGACGGCCTTGGTGAGCCGCGTGGAGTCGTGGATGCGGGACCAGGCCGCGCGGCTGCCCCCCTGGGCGCCGCCGCTTCCCGTGCCGCGGTGGCCCTGGCCCCTGCCGCGGGCGCCCGCTTGGCCGGGCGACCGCCGGCGCCAGCGGGAGCGCATGTTCCGCGAGGAGTTCGAGCGCCGCCGAATCCAGCTCCGCGAGCTCTGCCACGCCGTCCGCGTCGACACAGTCGCCGAGCTTCAGGAGTTGCTTTGCGCCATTTTCCTGGCCGAGTGCGTCTACAAGGTCCCTTAACCTCCCGCACCCTCTACTCACCTTGTTTTTCTGTGATCTGAATTCCGGCGGGTAGATAGGCCTTGTGTAACTCAGTAGAACTGGTGCTCTGGATATTCTCAGTGTCTCTGCGTCAATAGTTATTTGATGTGTAGAAGGACCTGCATTGGATGACTGAGCATTTATCCTCGGCCACTTGGCACATTTGGCCATCATGAGTATGTTAATCCCCTGACCTGTATATTGATCTATTCTTGAATATGTATCACCTTGTCCCCTTTGACGTTTTCAATGCTTGCACATATTCCCTGTATATGATTGGCGTAAGTAATTGGGTTCATGTCGCTCAGCACAGTAATAAAATCAACAACAGTTCATTTTTTTCTTCTTTTGATAAAGTTCAAATCATTTTCTCACTACATGTCACTCAATCACCCTTTTTGTGCATGGCAGAGGCCTGTTTCTGAGATGATGAGATATATCAACAAATTCAAATCTGATTTTGGCGGAAACATTATTTCTCTTGAGCGTGTTCAACCATCCCTGGACCATGTACCACATCGGTATGCCTTAAGCTGAACTATGCACTTTTTGCTCAATATTATGGGATTTCCTTCTTGATAGACCTTCGTAATCAAGCACCAAAATAAAGTGCAATACAGCTTATGCTTGAATAAGTCTCTAGTAGATCAAGTAATCATGTTCTGTCCTTGCTTTACGTAAGCTCTTTTCATGCAATTCATATTTCAGATTTCACAGAGAGTGAGCCAAGTGAGCCGTCCCTGGTGATGATGTGGATTGTGGTGTAGTCTTTGCTTTGGATTTGGAGTGTACTAGCCATGTGAGTGGAGTGGCATAGTTAATTCCAACATTACCAGGCCAGAGTACGTTCTTGATTAGCACACAGCTTTGGTGCTGATCTTAACGACTTCCCTGCCTGGATAGGAAGTATTTGCAGGGCAACCCTACACACTGCTATGTTCACATGGTGTAACACCCCGGCGGCGCACCCCCGGGCGGGGCCTGTCACCCCTAGCAGCACTCTAGGATCTCTAGACTGGCCCTATAGACCAACACTAGTCTTTTCTGCGCACTTTGTCCTCACTTGTGCGCACTCGGGAACAAGTTCATGGTCGGTCACCCATCCTCAAATCGCTCCGGGCCAAGCACGCTTAACCTCGGAGTTCTTTTTAGATGGCCTTCCAGAAAAGAAGTTCCAACTTGTTGATATGAGTATCCTATCAATCGTATTAAGACTGAGCCAGGATGTCTCATCTTTCCTCCCCTTGAAGGCCGACGCCCTCGTCGGTCAACCCCATTCCAGGAAATTCCCCTCTTGGCACCTGTCTATGCGTCCAGTGTCGGCACATGTCCCACATGTCCGCGCGCCTGACCCGCACACGCTCGAGTTACCACGAAGGTCGGCTCTGATAACAAATGTAACACCCCGGTTCACCCCCGGGTCGGGCCTGTCACCCCTAGCAGCTCTCTAGGATCTCTAGACTGGCCCCACAGACTAACACTAGTCTTTTATGCACACTTTGTCCTCACTCATGCGCACCCGGGAACAAGTTCCCGGTCGGTCACCCATCCTCAAATCGCTCCTGGCCAAGCATGCTTAACCTCGGACTTTTCAAATGAGCTTCCTGAAAAAAAGTTGCAACTTGTTGATATGATTATCACTAGTTGAATGCCCGTGCGTTGCCACGGGGTCTGAATTGAACGAAAAAATAGTCTCACAATTCTTGTAAAAATAAAATTAAGGTGAAAGCTTAAATGGTTCAGCTAAACATAAACGTTGTTATATTATTTCTTGCATTTAGTTAAAACGAAAGTTGCACAGGGTTGCCACAGAGTCATAACTTAAACACGCGGAGAAAACAAAGGTGTCGTGGCAATGCAGATTTGTGAGACTATTTTTTAGACTAATTTTTTTTTTCTATTTAGACTCCGTGGCAACACGTGGGTATTCAGCTAAGAATAAATATTTATGTATTAGATCTTCTTACATTTAGTTAAGATGCAGATATAGTTGTGTTGTGCTTTTGCTAAATTGAAAGGATAATAAAAGGACAAGGAGCACAATTGCTTAAGTTCTTATATCTTAGTCGCATAAAATTGTTATATTAAATGGAAGTGTCTTGTTAAATTTATGTCGGCAATCTACAGTGTATTAGATCTTCTTACATTTAGTTAAGATGCAGATATAGTTGTGTTATGCTTTTGCTAAATTGAAAGGATGATTATTGTTGAGCTGATGGCATCATTAGTAGTTTCTCCCTTCTTTTTATTTTAGTTGCTCTAGAATAACTTCGATTCTCAAGCCCATCGAAGTGGGAGTCTCCCTATTGCTGACTTTTATGACAACCGAAGTGGGAGTATCCCTCTTGGTGACTCACATGGGAGCTAGTCTCCCTTTCGCTGACTCTCATCACCACCAAATTGGGAGGCTCCCGGTTGCTCACTTCGTGAGCACCAAAGTGGGAGTTTCCCTGTTGCGGACTCCCGTGGGAGTCTTCCTTTTACTGACTCTCGTGACCGCCGATTTAGATTCTCCCTGTTGTCGACTCTTGTGGGACTCTCCTTTCTGCTGATTTCGTGTGACCGTCGAAGTGGGAGTCTCTTGTTGCCGAATCCCATGGAAGTCTTCCTTTTCCTGACTCTCGTTACCACCGAAGTGGGAGTCTTTCTCTTCCAGACTCTCGTTACCACTGAAGTGGGAGTCTTTCTTTTACTGACTCTCGTGACCACCAAAGTGGGGGTTTTCCATTTACTGACTCTCGTGACCACCAAAGTATGAATCTCCTCTCCTTTTGCTCACTCTTGTGAGTCATGTTTGTTTTAAGTACTGATGTACATCTGTAGTGTGCTAGTTTCCTGTTGGTGACTCACATGGGAGCTAGTTTTCCTTTTGCTGACTGTCATGACCACCAAATTGGGAGGCTCCCTGTTGCTGACTTTGTGAGCACCAAAGTAGGAGTCTCCCTTCTGCGGACTCCCGCGGGAGTCTCCCTTCTACCAACTCTCATGACCTCTGAATTTAGATTCTTCATGTTGCCGACTCTCGTGGGACTCCTTTCTGTTGATTCTCTGTAACCGCCGAAGTGGGAGTCTCCTTGTTGCCGACTCCCATGGGAGTCTCCCTTTTCCTGACTTTGCTGATCACCGAAGTGGGAGTCTTCCATTTGCTGACTCTCGTGACCACAAAAGTGGGGGGTTTTCCTGTTACTGACTCTCGTGACCACCAAAGTGTGAGTCTCCTCTCATCTTGCTAACTCCTCTCCTTTTGCTCAATCCCGTGGGAGTCATATTCCGGAACATTCTAGAGTTACAGGACGAAAACCGAGTAGGCATGGCCTATATACCGGAACCTTACACATGGTTCTAGACTATTCCGGAACATTCTAGAGTAACATGAGGAAAAAACAAATACGTACGACTTATGGGTGGCAATTCGTCCGTAAATAACAAAAAGCGAATGGGTACGACTTATGGGTGGCAAGGGTGGGTAATTTCTGCGAGCGCGAGGGGCAAAAACAAATACGTACGACTTATGGGTGGCAATTCGTCCGTAATAACAAAAAGCGAACGGGTACGACTTATGGGTGGCAAGGGTGGGTAATTTCTGCGAGCGCGAGGGGCAAATCCAAAAGGACGTATTTTGGAACATTCTTCATTTTTTCGAACATTCTAGAGCCACCTTCCACGAGCTTCTAGAATATTTTGGAACATTCTAGAGTCATATTTTGGAACATTCTAGAGGCACCTTCCACGAGGTTCTAGAATATTTTTTAGAACATTCTAGAGCCACCCTCCACAAGGTTCTAGAATATTTTGGAACATTCTAGATTCATATTTTGGAACATTCTAGAGGCACCCTCCACAAGGTTCTAGAATATTTTTGAACATTCTAGAGTCATTTTTTCGAACATTCTAGAGCCAACTTCCACGAGGTTCTATAATATTTTGGAACATTCTAGAGTCATATTTTGGAACATTCTAGAGCCACCTTCCACAAGGTTCTAGAATAATTTGGAACATTCTAAAGTCATTTTTTGGAACATTCTAGAGTCACCTTCCACGAGGTTCTAGAACGATTTAGTCATTCTTTGGAACATTCTAGAGACACCTTCCACGAGGTTCTAGAATATATTTTGGAACATTCTAGAGCCCCTTCCACGAGGTTCTAGAATATTTTGAAACATTCGAGAGGCATATTTTGGAACATTCTAGAGTGCGCGTGGAAAAGTCAAAAGGGCGCGTGGAAAAGTCAAAAGGACGGAACACAAGGGGTTATCGGCAAATGTGTAATGTGGGTGTTACTGTCCGTTAGATATAAATCGAACGATCCTGGATGAAAGATGGCAGGCACACCATCATCACCAACTGTGGTTTTTATAGGAGTAGAGATATCAATCCTATTAAGCCCTGAGCGATGTCACACATGGCCTAAGATAATTTCACTCGTTGGGAGAACCCATACAATGTTGAATTATTGTAAACCAGCAGATAACTGAAACTCAGGTACATTACATGACTCCTGATATAACCAAAACCAGAAAAAAATTCTCTCAGAAAAAAAACCTAGAAACAAAAGCATTAAATATTTTTGGTTGACACTGAGCAAAACCTTTAATAGTAAGATCGGTAAAAGCCTAACTTTCAGGTTAAATGGCGGGATGCACAGGGCATGTGCTGTGGGCCTATCGAGTTGGGCCTAGAGTGTAAATGAATCTATAGCAAGCAATTGGGTTGTTTGGACTGCGTTTGTGAATCTAGAAAGTGATGTATTGCATAGATAGAAGCATTTGAAGACCCAGAATCTATACAAGGGATGTGGGGAATCAGGGCGCTGTTAAGATGCCATGCATACCACGGACTCCTAATTTATTTGCATCCCCATTTGACTGTCCTCATTATTAGTTTGACACAGTGATTTAATTGGTTGTTAACTTTGATCTCATTTGAAATTCTACAATCATTTACTTTGTTAAATCTTGACACAATCTAACTTTCTTTAGATATGATGTTTCCTGTAGCTCAAATGATGAAAAATTTCTTATGTTATCGCTGTTTTTCAATTTGTTTATTGGTGAAATCATGTAGATATCTGTTAGCGGAGGCTGGTGACACTCTATTCGCTACATTTATCGGCACAAATCAATACAAGTAAGAGTTTTGTGGGGAACTTCAAAGTGCGAAATGCTTATCATGTTTACAATTTCATCAAGTTCTCCCATGTTTTCCTTTCTAGAGATATTATTGCTGATGTGAATATACTCCAAGGAACCATATTTCATGAGGATACTGCTCAGGATTTGGCTGATGGTATCGACTCTGAGCAGAACAGCGACCAAAATGGCGAAGAAAACGTTGGGGTATCTTGTCGAGAAAGACCAAAACAGTTACTAAAATCAAAACCTGCTGCACACCGAGTATGCATTAGCTGTAATTATGGTTAAAAATGTACTCGTTGTTTCTTAAACTGATTCAACATGGTCATAACTTCCTACCCTAACATAATAAATCATGTAGGGTTTTTTAGCTCGTGCTAAGGGAATTCCCGCACTGGAACTATACAAGCTTGCACAGAAAAAGAACAGGAAACTTGTTCTTTGTGGACATTCGCTTGGTGGAGCGGTAGGTCATGCCTAACTTGTACATCTTTCCCATGTTTTTTGACTGCTTGCATGCATCTTACCCTAGTTATTACTCAGTTGTCTCAAATTGTATTAGGTAGCTGCTTTGGCTACTCTTGCAATATTAAGAGTGCTATCGTCGGCGTCTACAACTAAAGAGGCTAAGAGGCTTCAGGTGAAGTGCATCACATTTTCTCAGCCACCTGTTGGGAATGCTGCATTAAGAGAGTAAGTTTGGTTAGAATAGCTAGAATGTGGCACTTGACAGGGTACAGTAATAATGCAATATATTAGAGTTACATATTATTTTATTTTAATGAATGGGAACCACTTCTTAGTTGTTCCTCTTTTCATGCATTAGCTATGTTCATCGAAAAGGATGGCAAGATTACTTCAAATCCTACTGTATTCCAGAGGATGTGGTGCCCCGTATTCTGTCCCCTGCGTACTTTCATCACTACAATGCCCAAACATCTGAAGCATCTTTTGAAAATACAACCGATGTAAAATCTGAAAAAGATAAGGGGTCAAGTACTGAAGGGGCTGAGGAGAACAATGGGGAGCAACTTGTTCTTGGTGTTGGCCCTGTTCAAAAGTCACTCTGGAGACTTTCAAAGCTCGTTCCCTTGGAAGGAGTGCGGAAGAGTTTAAACATATTTAAAAAAGAAGAAAATATTTTTGGAAAGGCATCAACACAGTTGAATCGTTATCTGCAATCAAAGGTTGATGAATCAGAAGAAGAGCCACGGTCTCTTGAAATTCAAGAAGGTTCAGAAGGAATTGCTCTTACCCCTTTATCTGATCGTGAATGGTCTGCTGAAGAAAACAGTAGGTCTGAAAAAAGTAATGCATCTCAAGTTGGAGGTTCCAAGCGATGGGGTAGAGTACCTTCTTTGCCTTCATATGTACCATTTGGTGAGGTCAGTATTATAGATTGTTTTGATTTATTTACTACAGTGGATGGCTCTTATTTGTAGCTCCCATTGGCATCATATCCAGTGTCCCTTTATGTCACAGTTATTGATACTGGTACACTATTTAATTGTCACATGTAACTGTAAACACAACTTCCGTTACACCGAAAATCTTTACTCACATCATTGTCTCAACGTTTTTCTAAAAAAAACTACCACTTTGTCAGGCCACCACTGAACAGCTACAGTTTGTTTCAAAAAATATTTCCTGCTTGTTTAGTTGTGTATATTTGCGCTGTCTCTGATTTTAAACTTTGCTGCATTACATATTCTCAAATTATTATTTTCTTTTCCTTTTACGATGAAATGGCTGCATTTGCTATTCGTTATTATTTACTTCTGCAAGATGCTTTTAGTCCCAGACTTGCTCATGCTTGAAATAGAATGATGGTGCATGTTTGGATTGGAACTCTCTTGTTTGTTCACTAGCGGCACCTCAGATTATTGTAGGCTTGCATGCACATGGTTCTACAAGCAGATAATTACTTGATCACTGGAACTTTAGTATATAATGGCAATCTTTTTGTGGCTTGTCAGTTTTTATATTTTTTGTGACTATGAGCCTTCGTCCCATATTAATTGTCGCTAAAACCTAGATATATCCGTTTTAGCGACAGTTAATATGGGACAGAGGGAGTATTAGAAATGTCATCTCAGAGTGTCTTTTGTGACTATGTGCCTTGCTCACTGAAAAAATACTCCTTTTCCTAAATATTTCTGAATTTTGTAAGGCAACAGCTGCTTCCCTATCACATTCATACTGTGCATAGGAAGTTCAAAAGAGGAACACTGACCATGCTTGCTTCTTTTGCATCAGAGCTTTATCATATGACTTCAGCAATAGTCTTTACTGTTCCATACTGATGTTATTCTTGCCTTCCGTTTGCTTATTGGTCCATTTTTTATATTTCATTACCTCTTGATATAATCATGCAATATAAATGTTGAGTTCTATTCATATTTTGTCCATACTACCGAGATTCAGGGTCTGCAATATTTGACAAAAGAAATCTTATCATATTATCATGAAAAGAATAGAGCTTTCATTTCTGTTAATGGCATTGATTATTTTTATGTTTCCAGCTTTACTTGTTGGGTGATTCATTAGTCAATACACTTTCAGATTCAGAATACTCCAAGATGACGTCGGTATGAACGTTCTATTTTGGCCTTATTCCATTCTTAACTAAAAAATAGTTAGGAATCGTGTATTATTTCTCTTGTGTTATGACATTTTGTCATATTGGATCTGCTCATTTCTTTTGCTATGTTCTGGCAAAGGTGTTTGCAGGTGCAGTCTGTCATAACAGAGTTAAGAGAGCGCCTTCAATCACACTCGATGAAGTCCTACAGAGCCCGCTTCCAAAGGTAAGATCTTCTGATTTCAAAAACTTCCATCAATCATTAGCCAACTCGAAGCCGTTTTCTCAATACGTAAGGTAACACGGTACATGTCTTGTTCGTAACCTGGTTAATATTTGGAAGAAAACAAAGGAAATATGTGTCCTTTCATATATCTCTTTTTGTTGCAAACATTTGTCAAAAAATTACTCAGTACTAAAATTTATCATCTTTATGCAGAATTTATGATGCCTGCATGTGTGCAAATGCCCCCCTTTTTACGGGCATCGAGCAGTTGCAACAATTTTCACATCTGCAACAGCTACTTGGTCTGACAGCCACTGATTCTGTTGAACTTGGTCACATCGTGGAGCCTCCTGCTATTAGAACTGCCACATCTATTCTTCCTCTTGGATGGATTGGCTTTCCTGGTGGCAAAAGTGCTCAACCGCTGAAAGTTGATATAATTGGACACGGTCTGCATATGTGCACTCTTTTCCAGGCTCAGATAAATGGAAGCTGGTATGTTTTGGTCTGGGTCAGATTTGTACAAGTTTATGAGCTCAGCAAAATCGACTCTACTTGATAAAGCATTATAGACTTGCAGTTTAATTTTTCCTATGAACTTTTTTCACATGTTCCTGTAGAACTGTTTTGCCTTGCATCCTAGGATACACCATACTGTAGCTCACCAAGAATGTCAATGTCATAATACTATAATTCATGTTGCTATAAACTAACAATTAAATAACTAAATCAGCTACCCAAATGGGACAAATTCAGTATGACTTGTATAAGAAAAGAACGAAAGAAGAATTCTGTCAACCATTGAAGTGGTAATTACCAAATGTGTTTTACTTCCGGGAAGCTGTAGGGGCGGCCCGCCAGTAAAATATTATTGGTTGCAAAGAAGGATGTACAAAAGGGGTGGGAATATACACAAGGGGGAGAGGAGAGAGGCTGCACAGGCCTGGATAACAATTTTATAAAAAAATATGGCCAGAGTCAGGGCGAACAAATTTAGCTAAAGGAAAGAAGAATGAGCTCCTTTTTTAAAATTTATAGCCAAGAGCTAAGGCTGAATCTTATCTTGTTAAAGATCTTCACACTCTTTTGTTCCATTAAGAACGGCTTGCCAAAGTCAGTTTTCGTGGAGGAAAGAATAATTAGCATCAGCGCCGTTATTAAAATGTCCGCCTATCTTGTGCTAACAGTCCAGACTGAAGGGCAATCCAGAATAGACGGTCTCTGGACTCGAGAACGTCGCCGGGACAGAGGACACGGTTTTGATTACCGTAACTTGAATGTTCCTTCTTTGAAGCATATCATTTGTGTTGAGTCTGTCGCGGGAATGGAGCCAAGAGCTAACCCCTTGAGCTTAGACATCCATTTGGAGTACCAAATCCATTTGAAGGAGGCGGGGGCTTGAATGTGCTGAGAGCTGCGAGCGTAAACCTGTCAGGAAGACTAGTGATCATTGCCCAAGACATCCTTCGTGTTTAGTAATTAGACCGGTTTCGTCCCTGAATGTTTTAAAACTGCCATGTTGATGTTGGTAGTTGATGCTTACAAACTTATCAAGGCCTTACATGTAATGAAATGTCGCTTGTTGTGTTCAGGCCATGCCGAGCACCCCTTTTTTCGAGAAAACGCAAAAAGCCTTTGCGTTTCATTTCATTGAAAAGTGAGAGAGAGTTTGGTACATCAGCCTCCTAAGAGGAAAGAACAAAAATTACAATTGGAATTCAGTGCACATCCCATGTTGTCGGCAAGATTGCCCTGAGGCCAAGTGCCCCTGCTCTGGACCATAGTGCTGCTTCCTCCTTGATGTGAGCGACGGTGCGAGTGACAGAAGGCGTGACATTGTCGAAGACACACTCGTTCCTCTGTTTCCAGGTCATCCAGGGGATCAGTAGGGTGATGGAAGCCAAGCCCTTGCGTTGAGGTTTGGGCGTTGCAGCTTTAGCATGGCGCCACCAGTCGTCAAACTTCTCAAGCGGCTCCGGTGGGCGGCAGGTCATGCGTAGCCAGTAGAGCGTCGCGTGCCATACCTGGGATGGTGTTGCAAGGCCGAGCACCCCTTTCTTAAGAGTTGTTGATCTATTGTTTCATTTGCATTTTCTTTGATGTTTTATTGAGCTGTTTCTTGCTCCATCCTTGTCACATACATAGAAAGTTCAAATTTCCTGATAGTATGATGAGTTTCAAGAATCTTGCAATCTGGGCTCTGGAGACAGGGGCAAATAGGCCTGTTCCCGTGTCACTATCTTGACGGAGAAGAGATCTGAGAGAGAAGGGTAGTGACAAATCATGGACATGCCATCCGGGTGGTGTCTCTGGCCCACTCTGTAAACATCAGGGACCAAAATGGCCTTCTTCAAACTTCAAGAGCAAAAGTGACTTATCCAAACCTGAGGGACCAATTCAGTCATGAGCGCAACATTAAATGCATATATGGGTTTTTATATATTTTTAATAAATTGTAACATTTCGTGTAACATTAGCATCCAAAATTAGTCTCCCAACTAAAAGATGCAAATTTTATAGTAATATCACACCGGATATTTTCATCTCTTAGCTTAATGAGAACTATCAAATATCACCAACGTTCTAATTGGGTATGACTTGCAGCATAAGAGGACTTGCTTCATCCGTATACATTTTCTATGTGGAGATATTTGAGAATAACTGTTTTCTTGTGTGAATTATGAACCCTATAATAATTAGCTGCAAGTCATATAATTATTGTTGCATAAATAATGCTTTTGTTGGAGAAGAATTTCCTATGTTTGCATGCTGTGCTTTATCAATGATTTACCCTATGAAATAAGTTTTCTGTTATGTTTCTACTTGCAAATTCCTCAGTATTATATCTGTCATCTATTTCCTTTTTTAATAGAAAGTATTCATATACAGGTATTCAACGGTCATTGAAACCCTACCATCTGCCACTTCGTATTCATCAGATCAACCTACACTGCAAAAAATGCGAATTTTAGTTGGGCATCCGCTAAAGCAACCACCAAATTACACTAATGAGGACTTCATGGTTCCTGTGGTCACAGGTGTTAATTTGAATCTGGATTATGGATTTGAGTCCTTCTTTGATGATAAAGGTTGTTGCAAGGGTTTGAATGAATTTCTTATATATGGCAGAAGTGATTTTGTAACAGTATGTAAAGAGGTCTATGTTAGGACCCGGAGAGTGCGATTGCTTGGACTAGAGGTACCTCCATATCTTTGGGTGTGTTATAATTTTTTTATGTTCCACGGAAATACTGAACTGGAGCTTATGTATGCATCTTAGGGGGCAGGCAAAACTTCCTTAATAAAAGCAATGTTAGGGCAAGTCAAAGAAAGAAACAATGCAGTTCTTGAGTGCATACATGTCGACTTGCATGGCAAGGGAGTATCAAATGGATTGTGCTACTTAGATTGCGCAGCGGTAAACTTGCAGGTAAGAAGCTGTTTTTTGTTCTTTGCTTGACATTTTCAGACGCTACAGTAGTGTGAAAGGCATATATCTGATTATAACTAACTACATCTGTTACAGCTTTGTGTACTTGGCACTGTTGATCTTTCACGGTCTCCAAAAGTAAAATTTGACCATCAAACTTTACTTTGACAACTGTAATACCGTTATCTTTTGAAACTTTGTCGTTTAATAGATGTTGCAACTGTTCCATCCGCTAGTAATTTCTGTCACTTAGTGGCCGGCTACCTTGTTTTTTTTGTAAGAGCAACCACTAAGTTAATTTTCAAGTAATTAGCTCCTAGCACTTAGCCACTGAACTCTTTATCATATGGGAGATTGGTAGTAGGTACCACAGTAGTTTCATTATGTCATTTGTGTCTTGATTATTGAATCTAGAGAGTACAAAATTAATCATTATGAACTTTTTGTTCTAACAGGAACTACCTCTAGAAGTTAGGCGCTTCAAAGAAGAATTGCAATTAGGAGTAGATGATCTCAGAAGAAAGATTGACCTAATTATTGTTGTGCATAACCTAGCACATCGTATTCCGCAGTGTTACCAGTCCAGCACTTGTAAACAGGAGCCAGTTCTTTCACTTCTCTTGGATGAAGCCAAGGCTCTTGGTGTTCCTTGGATTCTTGCAATAACCAACAGATTTGCTGTCAGCGCGCATGAACATAACACATTAATCAGCTCAGCTATGGAAGCATATAAAGCTTCTCCTGATAACTCCAAGGTTGTCAACTCATCCCCATATCTAATGCCAAGTTCTACAAGTAGTTTGCAACCCATCAGTTCAAGCAGTGGTGATTTAGCGCATAAGGATCCTTCGGGCACAAGTGATTTTCATCCAGTGAACTTTGTGCTGTCACCATTTCAGAAGAAGGACATTGTTATGCATCTGGAGGGTGTTACTGCTCTTCGACAACATGTACATCAAGTAATTTTGAGTAATGAAGAACCAGCTTTTGAGGTACGTCTCTTTTCTTGCATGTTCATTATGTTTAGGCGAAATTAGGAGATGACTGCATCATTCTGTGTACTACTAATCAGTCTTGATTGTGTGGTTATTGCTACACAAAATGCATCTAATTTTTCTCAAGCCCCTTTTTATTTGGCAGTATGTTCTCCTCTAAAATCCAGTTGCACGTTGGCTGATTTTACTTCATGAAACATTCTACCACGTCCTAGGATGAAAATTCAGTACGAGGGCAGCCAAGAAAAAAGGATCACCGTCATACTTTAGAGTGCATTAATTATGGTATTTCGTGCTGCTGTAACTCTGAATACTACATGCTTGACAGGAGCTTGCTCGTGAGAGATTGTCGTTGGAGCTTGCAAGCGAGAAGGCGGTGTCTTGTCAACCGAAGCAGAGGCCACGAAAAAGAGATGGGTCCGTGACAGCTGCTGCTGTAGGTGCATCACTTGGTGCAGGCTTGGGGATTGTAATGGCTGTAATAATGGGAGCTGCATCGGCCCTCCGGAAGCCGTGATACATCCATGTTTCCAATTAATTATGTTAACTAACTGACAGTTCTAATCCACGCACATGTGCATCTATCTATCTCTACTATATAAAAGTGCTTAGAACATCTCCATCGGCGCTCTCCAAATGACCCCTAAAGACCCAATAGGGCTAGGACCCAAAAAACAGCCACAGCGGCACCTCCAAAGTCCCGGCCTAGCCAAATTGTGTCCGGCACCCCCGAAAGGGCTCCCAAATTAGGAGACCGGCTCGGGGGCGCCGGGCACTGGGCGGACACGCCCTGTGATAGGGATGGCCGAGCCGTCATACGCATAACGCCGGCGCGACCTAATTCATTTGCCCCCAGCTCGTCCTTTTCTTTCCTCTCGTCGGCGAATCGCACCAGCGCCGCCACCCTCGTCGTTGTCCACTTGATTCGCACCTTGTCGTCAAGCCGTAGTGACTACACATGCCGCCGGTCGCCGCCCTAGTTTTGCGCCGGCGCAGCTAAAATCAGCCAGCTTGGCCTCTTCCTCCCTGCTGCCCGCACGAAAGGTGTTCGACGATTGGCCAATATGCTCGTTTGACTGATTGTTCATTTGTGGTCTAGTTTCATTGCTTCATTTTGTGCAATAGGCTATAGATAGCGACGACGAGTTCCTTTTTTCCAAATGATGGGGGAGGCTGCCGCCCTTGTGACCGACGACGTCGAGAATGAGATGGGCATGGCCGCTCTTCTAGATGCGCAAGTCGAGGCAGAGGCCGTGCCGAAGCGTGGAGGATCAACGGAAGGGCGGATGGCCAACAAGGATCGTCATAGGGCTGGTCACATGCTTTTGTACACTGACTACTTTGCCCAGAACCCGGCAAACCGTCCTCACGAATTTCGCCGACACTTTAGGATGAACATGGAACTGTTCAGGAGACTTGTGCATGGCGTTCGGGAATACGATGAGTATTTTGAGCTGAAGAGAGATTGCACCGGCCTTCTTGGATTTTCATCTCTTCAGAAATGCACGGCTGCCATACGGCCTTGTTTATGGAGTTCCTGCCGATTCATTGGATGACTACCTCCGTATATCCGAGTCCACCATCGTCGAAACCACCTACCGGTTTTGCAGGGCAATGGTGAAAGTGTCCGGAGGGGAATATCTGAGATCACCAAATGAGGCAGACACGGCTGGTTTCTTGGCACAAGGTGAAGCCAGAGGATTTCCGGGGATGCTTGAAAGTATCGATTGCATGCACTGGAATTGGAAGAGCTGCCCGTTCGCTTGGAAGGGGATGTATAAGTCAGGACATCATGGAAAGTGCAGTGTCATACTTGAGGCCGTGGCAGATTATGATCTTTGGATTTGGCATGCATTTTTTGGCACGACCGGTGCTCACAATGACATCAATGTGCTCCAACGCTCCCTGGTGTTTATCAAACTTTGTCAAGGCCTAACTCCACCATGCAATTATGTGATCAATGGCCATGACTATGACAAGGGGTACTACCTCGCCGACACCATCTATCCTAATTGGTCAACATTTGTGAAGACTATCCGTAACCCTGTCGGCGAGGCAAATTGCCATTTGGCAAAGAGGCAAGAGGCCATCCGCAAAGATGTGGAGCGGGCATTTGGTGTGCTCCAGGCCAGGTTTGCCGTTGTCCGCTACCCTTATCTTTCTTGGTCGCTAGATCAAATGTGTGAGATCATGAAATGCCTACGTTATCATGCACAACATGATCATCGAGAGTGAGCGGGATACGAGGAGGCAATTGGTCAACGAGTTGTTTGATTTACAGGGGCTATGGCCCACACACAGCCGGGCGTGCCGAAGCAGTTTTCAGAATTTCTTGCCAGCCATCGGGATATTCGTGATGGAACAAGGCACCTGCAGCTACACGATGACCTCGTGGCTCACTTGTGGGCGATCAAAGCAAACAACGTAGAGCTGGCGCCGGCTTGAGAAGTCCATGTCTCCTTTTCGAACTCTTGAATGATTTAAATTTGAATTGTTGTAATAACTTATTATACATTTTCTATATTTGGATTCTAATTGAAAACTTCGCAAGAAGTTGAAGTTATTCAAAAAAATGACCAAAATTAATTTGGAGTGTTTGTTTGGGGTGCGCCGCTGTGGGCGGCACCCCCCAATGCGTCGGACACAAATTTGGAGGGTGCCGCTAGAGATGCTCTTAGAGCATCTCCAACAGCGGCCCAGTAAATTGGGTGGTGCCCAAAAAACAGGCTCCACCAGCTGCCCAATCCCTATCCCGTGCACACAAAAATTGGGCTGCGCAAAAATTTGGCCCTTGGTGATGTATATTTGGGGCTCGTCCGACCGTGTCCAAAAACGTTTCGATACGTGCACGCATCCAACCGCCAGCCGGAAGTTTCAGCTCCTCTCAATCCCCTTTCTGCTGTCACCATCGCCGGTCGATTTCGGCAAGCTCCATGCCTCCCTACAAAATCAATCACCGTCACGGCTCCCCCTCAACGTCACCTACCGATTCCCCCCGACGCCTACAACACGACGAGGAGGGAGAGGATGCGGAGAGGGCCTGCATCCAACATTCGTTGGGGTCCGAGTCCGGCGGCCCATCTTGATCCCACCATGGGACTTTACCGTGGTTTTCACCGATCGCATCATCGCTCGGGCTTCCTCGTACTGCCACCAGGGTTCCTCCATGGCGGTTCTGCTAGTGTGGTAGAGAATGTGGGAGAGAACGAAGGGGAGAATGCGAGAACTGCCTGGCTTCACGCGGTTCCAGTCACATTTTATTAGCGGCGAGCAGGCGGTTCCAATCCCTTGTGAATTAAGCCGCATTGAACAGGCGCGCTTCTAGTTTGTAACTGCAATTTCCCAAGCACATCGCAAACGGATATCCTTCCACAATCGTTGCCATACAGATACGTGATCAGTTGAGTTTAGGGGGGTTTATGTCGTTCTCTCCACAGGGATAAATTATTAGTGCTCTTTGTTTCCAGAAGCTAAGCCAAATTCGAAAGTTGGGTTTTTACTGAAGAAAAGCAGGGTTTTAGCATGATTTAAACAGATCAAAGCATTCAGAACATAAAAAGACAGGTTCTTGCTTGTCAGGCAAGAGAACTAGCAAAGTTGGGGCTAAGGAAGATGTTGCAACACATAAACATGCAGAGATCAACTCAACATGTCACAGATCAAACACATCATGCATAGATCAAGCAGAATTCAGAAAGAACATTGAACTGTGTCACCCAATTCACTGTCACAACCAAATCCAACAAACTCCACACACAGATGGATGATCTACTAGTTTCTAAATAGTTTACACAGAGAATTGAAAAGAAAGGCTTTGGCTGTTCTTCACAGAAGCTTGTCGAAGCAGAGGAAGCAGAGATGTAGACAGGGTCAGATGCAGAAGCAGGGGAAGCAGAGGAATAGACAGGGGTGGATGCAGATCATGTGCTTCAGTTCATCACGACCATCTTCCTTCTTCTCCTGGTCTCCATGTTCATCTTCTTCTTTTGCCTTTCTTGCTGTTCTTGGAGTTCTTGCTGTTCTTGGTGGTTGGTGGAAAGGTGAGGTGTGTTGGCCGAAAGTGGAGTGGAGGATGGTTGTGTTGTGGATGGAATGGGATGGATGTGTCCAGGAGATGGTGGTGGTGGCTTTATACACTTTTTGCCTTTTGTGGTGGAGTGGTGATGTGTGGTGGTTGAGAGGGAAGCTTCCCCCTTCCTCCACAGCTCTCTGTGCACATGGGGTGTCTCCACTTTTTCCACTTTTTTCCTTTTTAGCCTTTCTTGCTACCTAAGTTGATCTCCTCCACCTTTTCTTGTTCAAACTTATTCAAACATCTTCTTATCTCCTCTAGGGTCACCTTCTGATAGCACTTGGGTAGTTCTTCTGCTAATACTTGGATAACTTTTCTGTCAGAGACTCAGGTAACTCTTTTCTGGCGCATGGGTAACTCTCTGCATTTTTCCTGGGTCACTTCTTGCTAGAGCTTGGGTAACATCTGTGCTGGTACATGGATAACTTCTGAAGAATGTGCCTTTGCGCACTGTCCTGCAAAATACAATTAATGCTGTGAAATGCAGCTAGAATCCATTCTGAACCTACTGACTTTAGACAAGATTTAGGGTTTTAGGGTTTAAATAAGTGCATATTAATTAGAGTGATCAATACGTATTCGAAACAGAGTCCAATTTATGACCGTTGCCAATACTATTGGTAACGGAGAACGTAAATTCTCCGTAACCCATGTTAAGGACCAGCCGCGGCCCAGTTCTGCGAGGCCTCATCTAGAACGCTAAAATCGCGATTTTCCGTCGCCTATCTCGTGTTGTTACCATAGAGGGGTATCCGATGTGTATTATGTACTAGTGGCATCTACAACACGACCAGGAGGCGAAGAGGGCATGCATCCCACATTTGGCACCGGCGCATGCGCAGAGAGCGACCAGGTCAACCGGCAGCCATGCGGCTCTCGCTGCTGTTGTGGGTCGCGTGCTCGAGGAGAGGCCGAAGAGGAGCGACGCCAGGGCGTCGTGTGCTCGAGGAGCGGTGGAAGAGGAGCCACGCCATGCTGTTGTGGGTCGTGCGCTCGACGCTAGGCGGAAGAGCCTAATTTGAGCCGATACAGTCCAATTCCACGAGAGGATTCCTCGCCTGGCAGTGTCGTTAACTTCGAGCCTTGTTTACTTGACGATTATTTTCATCCCAAGGGGTAGGGATGAAAATGGAGCAGATACAGATGGAACTGAGTGGTGCCACATTTGTTTTCATATTTTTTTGCGGAAGCAGAAACGAATACAGAAATATTGTCAGAAACAGATACAGACCAAATACAGTGTGAACATGGAACAGAAAGCGAATGATTGTCGGAGCCAAGCGACCCCTTGAATAATGCAGAAAACTCAAGCAAACCAACAAAATTATAAGGTTCATAAGATGAAATAAATAATATAGTGTCTATAAGTTATCAACTTTGGCCAAAAATACCTACTACCGTCTGTAACCCTAGTGCAACATTGAAATGCTGAACCGGGAAATGCCTCGAGAGGTAGATGATATGCAAGTATGTGTTGGGTTGCGTGCATGGAAAACAAAAAATTTGCCACTACTATGCAACAGCCAAGATCTACTACGAAGATACAAGTGACAAGACATGCATATTTGATCTAACTGTAAATCGTTACCGACACCGTTGAAGCGGAAGAGATGTCGATGACGACGTTGATGAAGCTTGTGGAAGAACTCCCTCGGCTAAGCCTAGCCGAGAGAACATCGTAGACTCCTCGCGTCCCGCCTTGATCCAACAGAGTCAGATAGAGTCAACCGTTTCTCAACGATCAACCCTCTGAGTTTCGTACGCATACATCGGAACTAGTCCAGCAGGGCTTCGCCGTCCACACTTGAAGCACTCACCGCTGGTGTATATGAAGGTGGAGATCTCAACACATGAGAAGGAGGGAGAGAGAGATTAGACATCTAGATCTAGATCTAATTGGGAGGATCCCTCTAAATATTTAGAGGTTCCCTCTAATCCAACTAAAAGAGATCTAAACTTGTGTGTCTCCAAATCGGAGGGGATGGGGGTTTACGGGGTGGAGGCACTTGGGGAAGGGGAAAGTTTTCCCCTAGTCCAAGTCGACTTGGGCAAGGGGAAAGTCCCCAAGCCCAATTCGGTTTGGGAAGGAGTTGGAGTGGGACTCCAACTCCCCTCCCCCACTGTCTCAACCGCCGCCGCCTTAGGTGGGGCCCGCCCTAGGCCGTACCGACCTAGGGGGTGGGGCCCACCTAGGCCGGCCGCCTTTGGCTGCCGCGCCTCCCCCCATGGGACGCATGGCCCATTAGTGTTTCGGCTGGGGGGGCCTCCCCCCCATGGCGCCTTGGCCGAACCGCCCCATGTGGGGTGCGGTTGCCTAGTGAGGCCATGGGCCCACTTGGCAGCCCCCTTCGGTGGCCTCCAATATTTTTCCAATAATTATTTATTAATTAAATAAATCAATATTTAATTAAATAATATTTTGTCTAATTAATTCTTATTTGAATATTTCCTTTTACAGAATATTCCCCGAATTAATTACTTATCATATAAAACACTTTTACATGATCCGGGACACCCAGTGTCCGCAGACAAAATACTCCGGATAAATATTTCCCTCTTATATAAACCCTCGGAATAAATCCGACTAGTAATAGAAACTATTTCTATTACTCCGAGACACCCAGTGTCTGCATAATCCAATCTCTCTGATAAAGATATTATCTACCACGCAGAAACCATTCCGGTGATACTCTCTCGGTATCCAGACTAACCATATACACAACTAGAACTGACTTAAGCGTGTTACCCTACAGGTTCGATAACGTGTAGCTATAGTTATATGTTTCCATATAACCACCGGCCATGGTCAGGTACATGGGCTACCTGAATAACTGCTACCGTTATGCGAAGGACACTCTGTTGAACCTGTTGATTATTAATCTGTCATTCCCATTAATTGCGATACTGAAATTACCCGAGATAAAGTATTCCTGATATTTCCATGAATCAATCCCTGATTCACTATATCTCGTCTATCTCGTTACCGGTAAATTTCCTTTTCTTGTTCCCGTAATCCGATATCCCACATGATGTAACTTCATCATGCATTGCCTGCAGAACATATTGGATATCATACATACCGAGTGGGCCCGGAAGTATCTCTCTTTTGACAGAGGAGTAATTTCCCATCTAGGAACATTAGGTACTATGCACACCTTGGGAATCACCCAGTGACTACCGTTTTACCACCCAGTTACGGCCATGGTGTTGACAGTACCAAAGTAATTCTTCCAGTATACACAACCCTAATAACCTCATGGTCAATGGACATGTCATATAATAACCATCTGCGATGTTGCATTAAGGACAAAAAGACACTTTGGAACTTCTTAGCATATCAACGATTTGGGTCTACCCAGCCATATTGTTTCCACCAACAATATGCCACTCATTGATGCTGACATAAACAATGTCCCAGACCAGGAAAACGTGGTCTCTAGCAATCAACGAATTAGTCTAACAGGCAAGACTAGGGTATACTTTATTCTGTTCATATCTCTACATGTGCGAGTGAGTTTTCCTCTGAATCACATATTCAGGAGTCACCGCAGTTATAGCATATAATCTTGAAGCATAATTATGAATCAGATGTTAAACTTTATTGCCTTTTGGGTATACATCCAACAGTCTCCCACTTGCAAAATAGGCAATTTACTATTTTGCACAAGACTCAACATCTAGGTGAAACGGATGGTTTCTCACGTTTCCTTTCTTGTGGTAGACATTTGTCATCAACCCTTCCGGGGCTGTGTGAACTTTATGCATTATGCAGTAAACTCTTTTCTATCATAATCTCCTTGACCATACGATCACATGCAGTCTGGGCTATTCAAGGTGAAATCTTGGTACTCTAACTAAGAAAACAGTTCTGTTGTTCTCACAACATTGATGTTTCTTTTGTAAAGAACCACACCTAGTTCATTCAATGAACCGATAATCCTTTTGGAATCATTTAAGCTCCCACTGTCACTGCGACTTGTTGTAGTGTACGTAACTCTATGCTCAAAATAAATTAAGCATCCTAACCCTTGCTATTTCACAAAATCATAAGATCATGGTTTATCCTTGGTTTATCTTTTATGCTTATCTCATAAGTCTTTGTCCAATGTAACTCTTACATTTCGATATTCTCTTTTGAATTTCTTCAAAACACCATTTAGAGAATACTTTATAAAATTGGAGTCAATTGAACTTTTGTTACACAGTCAACTTGCCAACAATTTCCATTATCACTTGATATTCGAATCCAGGAATGCAATATTCAGGAAATTGCCATGATGATAAAATGATAGAATCATTTGATCATGCTCACTACCGATATACTATCGTGGTTCTTGCATATGAATTTCCTTATTCTTTATGAGAACCTAGTTCTCTCATGTTTCAAATTTTACTTCAAAACACTTTGTATGCATTCTTGCACCAAGATATTAAATCATTATCAGGATACATCCTGTCATGATACTAATTCCTTGCTCCTTACGTTTCTTTGAATAACTTTTCAATGATACACATATTCTATCAAATGAAGTATTGTTAATGGTTTCCAAAATTAATTGAATACCATAAACTGGCTCCCAATAACTTTTAAGAACTTTGCGATTTCCTAGGAAGTCAAACATTGCTTGTTTTACTTCACATAATTACAAAACGAATCCAACCTTCATATCATCATCTGTCTGCCACCATAGACATACTTTTAATGACAAGTTGTGTATTCATTTAACAAAACCCTCGAGCTGTACCTAGTACACATCCTCGATAAATTTTCCTTCAAAAGTAATTTGTTTTGTTAACATCTTATACAAACATACTCATTAAATAACTAGTATTGTATTCATTTAACAAATTCCTCGAGTTGTACTTCGTACACATACTCAATTACTTTTCCTTAGAGGAATTTACTTTGTTAACATCTCATGCAAATCTACTACTCCTTTTAAATCAACAAACCCGTGCTACAGATCATATGATCCTGAGTAGTCAACTCTTGAATTTATCATAAAACCATTTATGACAAAATAAGCTTTATGATCAAATATTCCAAAAGTAATTCCTTCAAGTCTCTGAACTTGAACTTGATGATATTACCAATTAATATGACTCTAAGTCATGAAGGTCTAGATACTATGACTCAAGTTTCCTAGAAACTCATATGCTCTTTATCTTGTTAAGTGATTATTTCTTGACAAGAAGTCATGCTCATATTGCAATGACTCTCAGTATTAGTCTAAAAGAATTTTCAACTGGAATTGCTTCCGCCTGCACAACTTCTGATAACTATTTTCGAAGATTCAATAATCTCTTCATGAATCACCATCCTCCCACAGAATTCAACAAGGAAGAAATTCCTTAAGAATCACATCTATCTTAGTAACAAAACATTGTTACTTACGCGGTGTTATAAGAGGACTTCCAATTAACTTATTGGAACAACCAACAAAGTAACTCATTGTCTTTTACTATTAGGATCGAGTTTCATCTTTCAGAAAATCTTAGAACCTAAACCCATCATGTCCCAAAGTTTATCTTTCAAAACAATGACATGAGGCAAGAGACAATGAAATTCCTTTTATTCTTTATCTTAGGACCAAGTTCCAATATTTCAGAAACCTTTAGTACCTAAGACCAACGTGTCCTTCCATAGTTTATCTTTCAAAACAATGACACGAAGCAATACAATTAACTATGCTAAAATTACCTAGCGAGCAAACATATTCTAAATTGAGTATTGCCAAATATTATGCAAAAACAAGAAGATTCTCAGTGCTGACTTCATCACACTTAGTCAGATCATGACTTGAAAACTTTCAAGACATAATTACATAATCACCAAGACTTTATATCTAAAACATTTTTGCGAAACTTTAGACATTAATGATAAAATCATTAACAATCCAAAACCTTTATCTTTTGTTGATTTCCCACTATGTGCAATATCTTGGATTTCCTTCCATCATGCATATGATGCATCCAAGATGATAGTGTCACCTGAAGGTGATATCAACACAATCACAAATTATTTTTTTAGAACAAATGATATTCCCTTAAATTCAAAAGATTTGTAACTTGATCATCCCTGAAGGGAGTGATCTCCAATATTCTTAATCATAATAAATAGGATCAACTTGTCCTATAAATTCACAAGAATATTTATCGCAAAACATGCGACCTAAACTTTGAGCCGAAGCTCACAAATCTTTCAACTTCAAAAATAAAAGTGGAGACGTCTTCATCTGTCGGAGACTAGTCCAGGAACTAGGGGTGTGTCTCACTGAAGCCAGGAACGAGCAGGGGGCTGAACACGCTGTCAAACAACCCTCAACTACCTCGGCGACGGTGCTCATCGAGCTCGGTGAGGGACATCACTGCAGAGAGTAAACACGAGCCGCTACCCAGGTTCGGGCCACCGCGAGGTGTAAGACCCTACTCCTGCTTGGTTGTATTGCACTGCTTGTGGAGGTTACATCATAGTGAGCTAGCTGAGGCTCAAGCTTTGCTATGGTGGAACTATGGTGGAAGGAGCTTGGTCTTCTCCCTTGCGGTGGTGTGGATAAACTTCAACTGGTCGATCCCCTTGCCTGTTCATACACTGCCTCCTTTTATAGGTGCCCCGGGCCTCTTCCCCCAATTCTTTAGGCGGGAAGGGCTACCACATGGCGACGAAGGAGAAGGACAGTGCATGGCCATGGGGCTTTCCATGGACTTGGTCCATGGCAGAAAGCTGCTGCCCCTTGGCAGGAAAGCCACCGTCCATCCAGGACGATGGGCTGGCGCTGGCGAGGCCCGTGGGGTGTCCCACGGTGACGTTTGCTTGGAGCGTAGCGGCCAACGGTCCACTTATCACCGAAATGGCAATTCTTGTAGTCCGCTTTGCTTGGTGCTGCTTTGTTGACCCCCTTTAATCACCAAAGAGGCAACTGTGTCTTCGTCGTCACTGCGTGCAGACGCGCGCGTCACTCTGCATCGGGCGCAGAGGCCATGTGCGCTCTGCCGCGGAGACAGATCTTGCTTCCACCCAAAGGAACCTCGCGAGGGCTGGACTGCCTCGCCGAGGTTTTTGAGTACTTGATGCCTCGCGAGGGAGGCCTCGCGAGGGAGGCGCAGATGTGCGCCAGGACTTAGCGACGTTCTCCCGATGGGAGAGGCCCTCACGAGGGTTTTCCCTCGCGAGGCACACCAGGCTGAGACGCTTGCTCCTTAGTAGAATCTTCAGTAGAGTGTTGAGGGCTGTGGCAGGCCGACCCGTGGTACCCTGGTTTCCAGTGGGCCGATAGTAGCCCCCGGGCCCGCGATGGGCATGCTGGAGTCCTGTGGACACAGGCGAAGTGGCGTGGGCCCAAAGAAGCCTGCCTGGCCTGAGACACGTGGCGAGCTACGGCCACCCACGAAGCCACGATCTCTTCAGCAGTAACGACATAGTGGCGGGGCCCACCCGTCTTGGTAACGGCTCCCTGAGGCTGCCGCGATGAGGCAGGACAGGAACCTCAAGCCAGCGCTTGTGGGGTAACGCGTCAGCACGGAGGCGCAGCTGGACAAGGTGCGTCACATGGTGGCCTCGAAGACTTACGAGTGGGGTGTCACTGCGCTCAGGCCGGCGAGCGCCCTCGGCCACAAACTCGACGCTCCCTACTACCCCATCTTCCTTCACACCCTCTTCGCTATGCTCGTGCCTCCTTTCTCCGACTTCGTCCTGGCGATTCTGGAGTTCTACCAGATCCAGATTCTCCACCTTCATCCCAACTCCATTCTCATCCTCTCCATCTTTGCCTACCTCTGCGAGGCATACATTAGAGTTCCGCCCTCGGTCGCCCTCTTCCGCAGCTTCTACGCACTCCGCTTCACGGTGAACAACGAGCGGACGGGGTGCGTCTCCTTCCGCATCACTGATGGCATGGGCAGTGTCTACATTCCCATCGCGTGGGCTGGCGAGGTTGTTGTCTCCAATGTGTCGAAGAAGGTGGAGGACTTTCGCAAGCGGTGGTTCTTTGTGGACACCGGGAGGGTGAGCCCCTTCTTCGAGATGCCTGACGCGCCCCCGACAAAGAGGAGATGCTGGGCGAGCGAGGCTCTCGAGGGCCCAACACTTGGCGGCCTGGTGCAGCGTCTGGCGGAGCTTCGCGAGGCTGGCCTCACTGGCCAGATGGTGGCCAAGGACTTCGTGAGGCGCCACATCACTCCGCTCCAGGCGCACTCAGAGCCGATGTGGATGTACTCAGGCCTGACTGACGAAATGCGCCTGAAGTCTGCCAACTTCCAGAAGGCGGAGCTGGATGACATCATGGAGGTCCTCTTCACCTCTCCGTCCATCCCCAAGCCGGCGTCTCACTTCGTAGAGCCGCTCCATAGGTTCGAGATCGAATCTCAAATTGAATTTGTGGAGACGATGCCTAAGTTCGACCAGTGGGGTATTGTGCCTGAGGGGCAGGTAGGGCCCCGCGGCAACCTGGAGTCGGCGTCGCAGGTGGCACCGGCTGATGGCGAAGAGGAGGCGACGGAGACGCCCGCGATGTCGGACGCGGAAGTTGATGGCGCCTCGGGGGGCCCCAATCCCTCGGCGGGGATGCGAGCTCCTCGAGGGACGCACAGCCTGAAGCGGAGATCCATGAGGTCTCCTCAGGCAGTGATGACCCGTACCTCGTCGTCCCTTGGCGACGCATCGATGAGGAGGAGGAGAGCAACGACGAGGAGGCCTTGATAGGCCACCGCGAGCCCCGCACAAAGGCGAGCCACGACAGGCCTGCCGGGGGTCCGAAGAGTGCTCCTCACGAGGAGGAAGCAGATGCGCCCCAGAAGGGGGCGGAGGCAAGCGCCTCGCAGCCGCAGCAGATGGCGAAGAGGTGGATAGACACCGCCGAGTAAGCCTCGCATTTCCTTTCTTTCTCATGATGTGCTCTTGAGTGCCCCTCTTGAGGAATTTCTGCTTGCTTTCCTCGTCAGGCTCCCCGCAAGGACGAAGCGGCGTAGACTCCGGAAGGTCAGAGAGAGCTCTGGCGTCTGCAGCGCCTGTAGCTGAGGGGCCACATCGCGAGGCTGCGGCCTCCCTCCTCCTGCGGATGAACGCCGTGAGAAGGAGGAAACTGAGGCGACGGTACCATCGTCTACACGGCCTGATACATCCCCTACACAGCAGGAGGAGGCGATGGAAGAAACGGCGACGAAGACCGCGGCGTCGGTGGAGGAGCGCGTCGACGCTGAGACGGAGGAGGCCACCGCGCAGCCGCCTCCACCAAGCCTGGGCCCTGAGGCGGTAGCGGCGGACTCCAAGGCCGCGGCGGGAGTGGCCACAACGAGACAGGCCGCTCCTGCCTCTGGCGACCAGCAGGACGTGCTCCACGGGCAGAAGGGCGCCGAGGCCCACGGCGAGGACACTATCGGCCCCCGAGAGGCCCCCGGCACGGAGGGGGGAGAAGGCTCTCATCAGAGCCCCCAGGCGCAACTTGAGTCCGCCCCAAGCCCGAGGCACCATGCTTCGGGGCCTTCAGCAGGCATTGAGGCCTCCGGGTCCCTTGGTGACGCGTGGGCCCTGATTCTACAAGGCCAACGCCAGAGCGCAGCTCACCGCGACTCCATTTTTTGCTTGCGAGGGAGGCAATCGACGGGCTTGAAGCCCAATACGCCGAGGAGGAGCTCGCCAAGGCGGAGGAACGCGCCGACCTCACACGGGCTTGGACTCGCCTTCGCGAAACTGTAGAGCGCTGCCGTCAGGAGGACGCGGCGGCCCAGACGCGGCGCGA
This sequence comes from Poa pratensis, assembly GCA_947311845.1. NCBI lineage: Eukaryota > Viridiplantae > Streptophyta > Magnoliopsida > Poales > Poaceae > Poa > Poa pratensis. The sequence goes on along the minus strand of CAMZMU010000033.1, from coordinate 44,966,015 downwards.
GGAGGCGAGGCGCTTTGCTGAGGAGGTCCGCGCCAGCGTGGCCCGCGAGGCCGAGGAGACCCTCGGGCAGATCGAGGCTGAGCGCAAGGCTGTCGCGGCTGGATGCGAGGCTCTCGAGGCGGAGATCGCCACCAAGCACTAGGAGCTCGCGGCCCGCGAGAAGAAGATCATCACGGACTCCGAGGCCGTGAGGAACAGCCTGGAGAAGTTCCGCGAGGACCTGGGCACCCGCGACAGGCTGCTAGCGCAGCGCGGGGAAGACCTCTCCCTCCGCGAGGCTGAGCTGCGCAAGCGTAAGGAGCAGGTTGATCAGTCGAAAAGGACCAATCTGCGCAGCGGGAGAGCCTGGAGGCCCGTGAGAGCAAGGTGGCCCAGGACGAGGCCAGCTACAAGGATCACCTCGAGAAGGCCAACGCCAAACTCCGCTTGAAGGAGGAGAAGCTGGCAGAGGAGTCCGAGACCAAGGCGAAGCTCTTCCGCGACCACTGCGCCTAGGAGTTCGCGAAGAAAGCCCAGCGCCAAGAGGAGCGCTTCAAGGTGAAATGCGACGAGCTCAACGCCTGCATCGTGGAGCTCGAGAAGGAGAAGAAGCGGTTGGCTTCCCGTCTTCAGAGTGCCAAGGATGCCAAGGCTCGTGCGGAGCAGGACCTTGCTTCCCTGATGGAGGACCTGAACGAGGTTCACCAGCAGGTGGCGCCCGCTGTACAGCTTGTCGAGGAGGCTTGGGATAGCGCGCAAGCTGCGCGGCTCTTGGCGCGCCAGCACGAGTGCATGCTCCACTCCCTGGTGGTCCGCGCGCGGGCTGTTGCGGACCGCTTGGGAGCCGAGGCCCCCGCGTTCTCTGTCGAGGGGAACGCTGATGCCGCCACGTACCTCGGCTTCTTCGAGCGGCTCATCACCAACTTTGAAGGGGCCGTGACGAGCCTCGATGACGTTGTCGATACGGAGAGCCGCGAGCTCCTTGGCGTCACGGTTGGTCGTGTCTTCGCCAATCTCGCACGCCTCCAGCCTGACTTCGACTTCAAGACAGTGACGGAGCCCGTCGAGCAGAGGCGTGCCGCGGAGCTGAATGTCGTGGTGTGGCAGGACGTGGAGGGGTTCGTCCAGCACTTCAAGAGGGTTGAGGTCAAGAAGGACCTGACCCAGGAAGACGATGACGAGGAAGGCGCTGAGGAGCAGGACAACGAGGCTGTCGACGGCGAGGACAACGGCAGCCCTGTCGCTTGAGCTGCTCCTGTGGCAAGACATGCTTGGAGCACGATTTATCTTAGGATTTGCTATTCTGTTTGTAATGACTTGTTAAAACCATATTGTATGCAAGTGTGAGTGCCCCTCGGGAGGCCTTTTATCTCCTTTTCATGTCTTTGCGCTCTACGTCGTTAGGACCCTGCTTCCAGCGCAATGGCACCGCCGCTCGGTATGTCAGAGTCAGGGCTCGACAAGGCCGGAGGGTGCGTGAGGCTTGGAGAGGTAAGGGCTCTCGAGGCACGATGCTCGGGAGCCCCACTTTGACGTGCAAGAAGCCCATGGGGCATAAGAGAAAAAAGGGGCTCGAGAGGCGAAAAAACCAGCGAGGGGAATTTAACAAGTTTTAGACTTAGCTTCGCGAGATGTCCGCCTTGCAGAGGTCATCATGTTCCCTGGCAAGACGTTTTTGCTCTCGGGGCTGCCTGAGGCTGATCTCGAGCCTTGTTTTCCTGCACTGGAGAGGTAGGCATACCCACAAGCAATGCACGGTTGTACAACTCATGCGCGCTCATAGGTTCCCTCATGTGTGTCTTGCGAGGAGAGTAAGCACCAAGGTCCTTGGTGAGCTGACGTGCATGGGAGCCGGCCCACGAGTCAGAGCTCGGATCCTTTGGGTTTGGCGAAGCTGCTGGGATGCCCCCAAGGCACAGGCACCATGCTCAGCCCCCGCTCGCGGGATACGCGTGGGGTAAGTATGAGCGTGAATGATTGCAGAAATCAGCTGCTTACCGCGGCAATATTACATAACGGCGCTAAGGCCCATAGGTTCATCGTTGAAATGAAATTGTTCATTACACTTGGCGTGGCCAAAATAAATTCCGCCATGTCTGAGCATGGGGTTCCACACGGAGTGGCTGAGGTTTCTCGCGGCCCGTGGTGACGCGTTGTAGAGAGAGCTCAGGTGATGTAGCCCCACGTGCAGGGAAAGACTTTGTCAAGATGGGGATGTGATGGCGTATGCCTCCCTCTTGAGACAAAAAATGCCTGCCGCGACTGGTCACGGGTAGAACTTGCGCATGTGCTGAATGTTCCACGGGTTTTTGACTGGAATGCCGTCCTCCGTCTCGAGCCGTGCTGCGCCGGGCCTGGAGATGTGCGCGACCCTGAAGGGCCCATCCCACATGGGTGAGAGCTTGTGGAGGCCTTCCCTGGAGAGTATCCTCCTCAGGACGAGGTCACCTGCCTCGAGGGTGCGCGGGCGTATGTGGTGGCTGTGGTAGCGGCGGAGGTCTTGCTGGTACCTTGCCGCCCGCAGGGCAGCATGGCAGCGGATTCCCTCGAGCAGCAGCAGGTCATCGTTGCGGAGGTCATCCTGGTTGGCTTCGTTGAAGGCGAGGACTCGCGGGGACCCGTGCTTGAGCTCGTTGGGGAGGACTGCTTCAGCTCCGTAGACGAGGGAGAACGACGTTTCACCAGTGGGCTTTGTAGCTGTCGTGCGGATGGACCAGAGCACGGATGGGAGCTCATCAATCCAGTTCTTGCCGCTGGACTTGAAACGATTGAAGCTTCTTGTCCTGAGGCCCTTGAGCACTTCAGCATTTGCTCGCTCAGCTTGCCCGTTGCTTCGTGGGTGAGCCACCGAGGCGTAGCAGATTTGGGTGCCGAGGCTGCCGCAGTAGGACTTGAAGATGCCGCTGGTGAACTGTGTGCCGTTGTCGGTGATGATGCGATTTGGTACGCCGAAGCAGCAGACTAGGCTCTTGATGAATTTTATCGCCGACCTCGCCGGGATGGTGCGCACTGCTTCAACCTCCGCCCATTTGGTGAACTTGTCGATGGCGACGTAGAGGTAGCGGTAGCCCCCGAGCGCTCGTGGGAAAGGTCCCAGGATGTCCAGCCCCCAGACCGCGAAGGGCCAGGAAAGCGGGATGGTTTGGAGTCCCTGCGCAGGCTGGTGAATTTGCTTGGCATGGAATTGGCATGCCTCGCAAGACTGGATGATGGCGGTGGCGTCTTGAAGCACTGTAGGCCAGTAGAAACCACTTCTGAAAACCTTCCCCGCGAGGGTGCGCGACGATGAGTGATGGCCACATTCTCCACTGTGTATGTCCCTGATCAGCTGACGACCTTCTTCTGAGGGGACGCATCGCAACGCGATCCCATTTGGACGCTTGCGGTACAGATCTCCCTCGTGGAGGCAGTATGACTTGGCCTAGCGAACGATTCTCTCTGCTTCTGCATCTTCTTCAGGGAGGACCCCATCCTGCAGGTACCCCTACTTGGCGCGCCAAATGTCGGAGACTAGTCCCAGGAACTAGAGGTGTGTCTCACTGAAGCCAGGAACGAAGGGGGCTGAACACGCTGTCAAACAACCCTCAACTACGTCGGCGACGGTGCTCGTCGAGCTCGGTGAGGGACATCACTGTAGAGAGTAAACATGAGCCGCTACCCAGGTTCGGGCCACCGCGAGGTGTAAGACCCTACTCCTGCTTGGTTGTATTGCACTGCTTGTGGAGGTTACAGCACAGTGAGCTAGCTTAGGCTCAAGCTTTGCTATGGTGAAACTATGGTGGAAGGAGCTTGGTCTTCTCCCTTGCGGTGGTGTGGATAAACTTCAACTGGTCGATCCCCTTGCCTGGTCGTACACTGCCTCCTTTTATAGGTGCCCTGGCCTCTTCCCCCAATTCTTTAGGCGGGAAGGGCTACCACATGGCGACGAAGGAGAAGGACAGTGCATGGCCATGGGGCTTTCCATGGACTTGGTCCATGGCAGAAAGCTGCTGCCCCTTGGCAGGAAAGCCACCGTCCATCCAGGACGATGGGCTGGCGCTGGCGAGGCCCGTGGGGTGTCCCACGGTGACGTTTGCTTGGAGCGTAGCGGCCAACGGTCCCCTTATCACCGAAATGGCAATTCTTGTAGTCCGCTTTGCTTGGTGCTGCTTTGTTGACCCCCTTTAATCACCAAAGAGGCAACTGTGTCTTCGTCGTCACTGCGTGCAGACGCGCGCGTCACTCTGCGTCGGGCGCAGAGGCCATGTGCGCTCTGCCGCGGAGACAGAGCTTGCTTCCACCCGAAGGAACCTCGCGAGGGCTGGACTGCCTCGCCGAGGTTTTTGAGTACTTGACGCCTCGCGAGGGAGGCCTCGCGAGGGAGGGCAGACGTGCGCCAGGACTTAGCGACGTTCTCTCGATGGGAGAGGCCCTCACGAGGCACACCAGGCTGAGACGCTTTCCTTAGTAGAATCTTCAGTAGAGTGTTGAGGGCTGTGGCAGGCCGGCCCGTGGTACCCTGGTTTCCACTGGGCCGACATCATCTCAAGGACGAAGGTCCATGCGCCAAACTTAGCACACACCACCACCTTTTATTCTCCATACTTCTTACTTTCCGCAGCCCTTATATTGAACGCAAGAAAAAATTCTTCGCAATCAATACTCTAGAGATACTAGTAAGAATAACGAATATCATTTAAGTACAACTCTTCTTATTAGTGCCCGAAACTTTTTACAGTTCCACTTCCAATATCTTTCTTTCCTCGGAAGAGATATTTAGGATTTTCCTGAACTAACCTTTTAAAGCTTTTCCAGTGTGTTAACACATTCAGCCTTCTTCTTCCTCTTCCTTTTGAAGCATGCGAATTGGGCAACAATCGAACTTGATTGTTGTCCCTCGTCACATTAGCTTCTGCAGATTTCAGCATAGCAAGGAGCCATCTAATATTTTCTTCCTTCCACTCATGTTTTGAATCATGATAAATCCGTTGTTAAACGGGAAAGAGAAGTCAACATCAAATCTGTAGTTGGCTCAGCTGGGATTAGAAAACCCAGAGTCTGCAGCCTAATACCGCAATCAATTATCTTGATTACATGCTCGCTTGCTGAGCTTCCTTCTGCCATGTGACATGACTAGAAAACCTTCGTTATCTCATAACTCTCAGTCTTTGCCTGAGTCTGGAACATGGTTGTGAGTACGACGATCATGTCGCTCAGCAGATATGCGATCCACCGCTTCTGCAACTCATGGCCCATGCATGTCAACATAAGACATTGGATATAGACAGCCTCATCACTCTTCAAGGTGTGAGCTTCCCTTTCATAAGTATTTTTGACAACAACCCCCAAAGGAGGAGCGTCGAGGACATACTTATTCTTAGCACTCCTAAGCACAAAACTTAGGAAACATACCCAAACAACATATTTACTCCTAATGGTAGAAAAGTGGTTTCCTTAAAAGTAGTGGACGAAGGTAAATAGCGGGTGTTACGTGTGTCGATCTACAACAATCTAAAGTTCACTAAGACATGTTCATAATTATTTTTCTAGCACTAGTTAAAGATAAACTAATAATGTGCTCCCACTAAAATTGATATTCCTCAAGATCAAATTAGTGTATACAAAATCCACGTCCAACATACGATCAAGTATGGATACATAGCATGTCGTAGCTTATAACGGGAAGGTCAACAGACCAATAACTTCCTGCCGACTTCCGTTTCATCTTTCGATGGATGTGGTCCGAGTTCATAACTGGTTGTGCTCAAACGTCAAGACAACCAACCGCTTTTGCTGCAGGTATGGTACACTGCACGCCTCCCGAACCCTTGGCACACATTACTCATGGATACATGCGCACGGTGACAAGCATCCGGTTTGATGCTGCTACGTGTTGGAAGAGCACAAACTCCTTGATATTTTTAATTTTAGCTCAAGTAATTAAACTTTGCAGCTACCGAGGAATCTCCCTAATAATCACACTACTGCGCAATCAAGGGAAAAGCAAGAAAATAGGTATAAAACATGCACAAGTAAATAACACTTCGCGATGTAGTATAGTCTTCTTCCTTCATCTACCGTGGCGCCTCCACCGGTGCGGCCATGTCGAGGCTCACGACAAGTGCAAGCCTTCTCCTATCCTCCACTATCACCATAGCTCGACGAACAAGAAAGAATAGCACGCCGGCCAAAACAAAACAAGGTTAGTCAACAAAATAAATATTTCGAGACTATACCACATCACATGTCCTGCAAAACAGAGTTAGACGCCTCTAACGTTTGTCTTGCAATTTTAGCGTGGCTATAGGATTCCCAAAAGCCCAAAGAAAAACCTACGGCCCACACCAAGCATAAATACTCATGTTGCTAGATTGACCTTGTGGGGTGATTGTCGGTCCCAACATTACGAAAACATTGCGGACCCCAATCCAGACGATTGCCAAAGCACATGACCCCCGTGTGGACCTAGTCCACATGCCCCATCCGCTATCAAGTCGACGAGACCAACTATAATAAGATTCAAAGCTATTGAAGCACTTCGTTGGCGCCGACGGGCATACTAGGAGCAGCCGGAAGGTCCGCGGATTGCTAGAAGTCCGAGATCTTACTATGTCGCTGGAAACAAGACGAGACCCATATTAGGAAGCAACATAAATAACTTGAATGTTAGAAGATATATAGACTTAAATAACATACCCGCACAAACTTATGCAGTGCCCGCACTCCATGTGCTCTAGATCAAATCATGTATCTACACATAGACTACTCTGATACCACTGTCGGGTTGCGTGCATGGAAAACAAAAATTTCGCCACTACTACGCAAAAGCCAAGATCTACTATGAAGATACAAGTGACAAGACATGCATATTTGATCTAACTGTAATTGTTACCGACACCGTTGAAGCGGAAGAGATGTCAATGACGATGTGATGAAGCTTGTGGAAGAACTCCCTCGGCTAAGCCTAGCCGAGAGAACATCGTAGACTCCTCGCGTCCCGCCTTGATCCAACAGAGTGAGATAGAGTCAACCATTTCTCAACGGATCAACCCTCTGAGTTTCGCATGCATACATCAGAACTAGTCTAGCAGGGCTTCGCCGTCCACACTTGAAGCACTCACTGCTGGTGTATATGAAGGTGGAGATCTCAACACATGACAAAGAGGGAGAGAGAGATTAGACATCTAGATCTAGATCTAATTGGGAGGATCCCTCTAAATATTTAGAGGTTCCCTCTAATCCAACTAGAAGAGATCTAAACTTGTGTGTCTCCAAATAGGAGGGGGTGGGGGGTTTATATAGGAGGCCAAGGGGTGGAGGGACTTGAGGAAGGGGAAAGCTTTCCCCTAGTCCAAGTCGACTTGGGCAAGGGGAAAGTCCCCAAGCCCAATTCAGTTTGGGAAGGAGGAGTTGGAGTGGGACTCCAACTCCCCTCCCCACCGCCTCAACCGCCGCCGCCTTGGGTGGGGCCTGCCCTAGGCCGCACCGACCTAGGGGGTGGGGCCCACCTAGGCCGGCCGCCTTTGGCTGCCGCCGCCGTCACCTCCCCCCCCCCCCCTGGGTCGCATGGCCCATTAGGGTTTCGGCTGGGGAGCCTCCCTCCATGGCGCCTTGGCCGAACTGCCCCATGTGGGGTGCGGCTGCCTAGTGAGGCCATGGGCCCACTTGGCAGCCCCCTTTGGTGGGCTCCAATATTTTTCAAATAATTATTTAATAATTAAATAAATAATATTTAATTAATATTATTTTGTCTAATTAATTCTTATTTGAATATTTCCTTTTACAGAATATTCCCCGAATTAATTACTTATCATATAAAGCACTTTTACATGATCCGGGACACCCAGTGTCCGTAGACAAAATACTCGGATAAATATTTCCCTCTTATATAAACCCTCGGAATAAATCCGACTAGTAATAGAAACTATTTCTTTACTCCGAGACACCCAGTGTCTGCATAATCCAATCTCTCTGATAAAGATATTATCTACCACACAGAAACCATTCCGGCGATACTCTCTCGGTATCCAGACCAACCATATACACAACTAGAACTGACTTAAGCGTGTTACCCTACAGGTTCGATAACGTGTAGCTATAATTATATGTTTCCATCTAATCACCGGCCATGGTCAGGTACATGGACCACCTGAATAACTGCTACCATTATGCGAAGGACACTCTGTTGAACCTGTTGATTATTAATCCGTCATTCCCATTACTCGCGATACTGAAATTACCCGAGATAAAGTATTCCTGATATTTCCATGAATCAATCCCTGATTCACTATCTCCGTCTATCTCGTTACGGGTAAATTTCCTTTTCTTGTTCCCGTAATCTGATATCCCACGTGAGGTAACTTCATCATGCATTGTCTGCAGAACATATTGGATATCATACATACCGAGTGGGCCCTGGAAGTATCTCTCTTTTGACAGAGGAGTAATTTCCCATCTTGGAACATTAGGTATTGTGCACACCTTGGGAATCACCCAGTGACTACCATTTTACCACCCAGTTACGGCCGTGGTGTTGACAGTACCAAAGTAATTCTTCCAGTATATACAACCCTAATAACCTCATGGTCAATGGACATGTCATATAATAACCATCTATGATATTGCACTGAGGACAAAAAGACACTTTGGAATCTTCTTAGCATATCAACGATTTGGATCTACCCAGCCATATTGTTTCCACCAACAATATGCCACTCATTGATGTTGACATAAACAATGTCCCAAACAAGGAAAACGTGTTCTCTAGCAATCAACGAATTAGTCTAAAAGGCAAGACTAGGGTATACTTTATTCTGTTCATATCTCTACACGTGCGAGTGAGTTTTCCTCTGAATCACATATTCAGGAGTCACCGCAGTTATAGCATAGAATCATGAAGCATAATTATGAATCAGATGTTAAACTTTATTGCCTTTTGGGCATACATCCAACAGTATGTAGGATCTAAACATGGTCACTTCATATACTTTTTTTTCAGATCTTGGGTTGTGCCTCAGTGTTCCCACTAAAATTGTTAAGCCTGATGCATTCAGATTGCACCGTGTAGCAAAACACAGAAAGTTCCATATTACCGGAAAAAGAATTTCCGTTTTCGTGGACGTTCCGCCGGAATACGCTGTTATGTTTCCGTTTTCGAATAAAAGTTTATGTTTCTGTTTCCGTTGTGCAAAATTCCGTTTCTGCTTCCATATTTCCGTTCCATTTCCATTTTTCCGCCGAAAAGACGGAAAGTTTCCGCTCCGTTTTCATCCCTACCAAGGGGATTGGGGATGAAAGGGAATTTGGTGAAATTCTTGGTTTCACCTAATCCACACAAATCTCCACAAATAGTCTCCCCCCCCCCACAATATACGAGCATGAGTTAGGGTTATAGATTTAGGCAAAAATGAGGTGGTTGGTAGAGGATATTTGGGGATTATCCCTTCCAAAACCGGAATAGTAAATGGAATATTGGGCATTTTCGGGATCCGGGAAAATCCCCTCAATTCGCCTAAAATACACTCCAAAAAGGCCTCGGCGGGGGGTTTCAGATAGGCAATCGATGGACTATGTGGAGGCAAGATTGTACCTCCCGTATTCTACTCTTTCGCTATTTTGATTTAAATCCAAATTGGTTTGTACAATTTGTTTTTATCAAGTTCAGGCGCTGGATTTGTCCACATAGGTTGGATCCTCTCTATCTCTACCCTCGCCGTCTTTTCTCGGCCTCCGGCGACCTCCACCGGTGGAAATCAAGGTCGGAGTTCGATGACCGTCGGATGCACCTCTCTCCCTCACCACCGTCAGATTTTGTGTTTGGTGCCCTATTTTAGGGCAGCTGCTACGGCAACAGTTTTTGTGGTGCCCTAAAGTAGGGCAGCTGTGATGGCAGAATTTTTTTGTGCCCTAAAAGTTGCGACACGCCACTTTTACGTGGCATAAAACCACTTTTTCGTGCCCTAAAATAGGGCAGCTGTTGGAGATGCTCTTAACGACTTATGTATGTCGCACACTTTTGTATTTAGCCCCTTTAGGAACCGAGAAACTAACCTGCAGTACTTTTGACTTATTCTTTCTCTCCCCTTCCTCCTATCCTAGGAGTCCTCGCCCTCGCGGCGTCCCGTACGTTGCACTCATGATGCTCACCAGCCCCGACCAACTGCATGCCTCCTAGTGCTCCGTCGCGTGCTTCCCAGGTCCTCTCCCCATGCTTCCTACACCAAAAAGATTGTGCCCACCTCCCTACCATCGAGACAGCTTCCTTGGACACCACCGAGACACCCGGCAAGACGAGCTAAGTAGATGCCTTTATAATAGGGCACCATGTTTTGGTTATAGGGCACCCGATTTTTTTTGCTTTTTCAGATGCCTTATTTTAAAGCATGACCGCTCTAACAGATGCCCCAAAATACGGCAACGCGGCCGCGCTACTCCCCTCTTTTTGTGATATTTGGGAGATGAAAACGAACATATCATTTCTATTTCAAATTTCATACCAAAAATAAATAAAGAACCAATATTATTATATGGGTTCTGTGATTAATAGTTTGCTATCTCAGTATCTATATGTGTTTTGCAAAGATGCTCAGAGAACAACCTGGTGCTCAATTGGGAAAAGTGTCATTTTCTTGTTAGAGAAGGCATAGTGCTTGGACACCTGGTTTCTGAAAGAGGAATAGAAGTGGACAGAGCAAAAGTAGAAGTGATCTCCAAATTGCCATACCCAGTTAATGTGAAAGGAATTCAGAGCTTTCTTGGACATGCTGGATTCTATAGAAGATTTATCAAGAACTTCTCAAAAATTGCAGAGCCATTGACTCACTAAATCATGATGTTCCATTCATATTTGATGAAGATTGTAGAAAGTCATTTGCAAGGTTGAAAGAAGCTCTGATAACTGCTCCCGTGGTTCAGCCACAAGACTGGAAAATGCCATTTGAACTGATGTGTGATGCTAGTGATTTTGCAGTAGGAGCAGTCCTTGGACAGAAAAAAGGCACAACTCTTCATGTGATTTACTATGCAAGCAAGACACTTGATGAAGCTCGGATCAACTACACAACAACTGAAAAGGAACTACTAGCTGTGGTTTATGCCTTTGACAAATTCAGGCCATACCTAGTGGGAAATAAGTGCATAGTATACACTGATTATGCAGCAATTAGACACCTGATGAATAAGAAGGATGCTAAGCCAAGGTTGATTAGATGGATTCTTTTGCTTCAAGAATTTGATGTTCAGATCAAAGACAAGTCAGGAGCAGAGAATGCAGTAGTTGATCATCTGTCAAGAATCACAGAGAATAATTCAGACAGCAGCAAGATAAATGATGGTTTGCTTGGAGAACAGTTGATGCAGATAACTCAGTTAGAGAAGCAATGCCCCTGGTATGCAGATATGGTGAATTACCTTGTATGTGGCATTGATCCTCCTGACATGAATTACTAGCAAAAGAAGAAATTCAGAAGTGATTCCAAACACTACTACTGGGATGAACCACACCTATACAAGCATTGCATGGATGGTATCATGAGAAAGTGTGTTGCTGAATCTGAAGTTCCTAAAGTAATTCATCACTGTCATTCATCTCCCTATGGAGGCCATGCTGGCAGTACCAAAACTCAAGCAAAAGTCTTACAGGCTGGGTTCTACTGGCCAACCATGTTCAAAGACATATACAATTATGTGAAAAGCTGTGATCCTTGTAAGAGAAGTGGAAAAATTAGCAAGAGACATGAGATGCCTCAAAAAGGAATTTTAGAAGTTGAGATGTTTGATGTCTGGGGAGTGGACTATGTTGGACCTCTTCCATCCTCTGATGGATTCAAACACATCCTAGTGGCAGTTGACTATGTCTCAAAATGGGTTGAAGCAGTACCAACAGTTAATGCGGATGCAAAATCAGTCTGTAAACTATTTAAGCAAGTGATTTTCCCAAGGTTTGGTATTCGAAGGGTAGTGATCAGTGATGGGGGAAAGCATTTCAATAATTCCACAGTCACAGAGTCACAACACCATACCCTCCACAAGCAAATGGATAAGTGGAGCTGTCAGACAGAGAAATTAAGCAGATCCTAAAAAAGGTTGTATCAAGCACAAGAGCAGATTGGTCAGCTAAATTGCCAGAAGCCTTGTGGGCATATAGAACAGCTTTCAAAACTCCAATTGGAATGTCTCCCTTCAGGCTTGTGTATGGCAAAGCATGTCATCTGCCAGTTGAGTTGGAGCTCCAATTGCAGCTATGTGAGCTTGATGAGCTGAGGCAAGATGCATATGAAAGCTCCAGAATTTACAAGGAAAAGACCAAGAAGATCCATGATAGACATATTCTCAGGAGAGAATTTCAGCCTGGTGAGAGGGTGCTTGTTTATGACTCTAGGTTCCACCTCTTTCCTGGAAAATTCAAGTCAAGATGGTATGGCTCTTGCATTGTGAAGAAAGTGTTGAATAGTGGAGCTGTTGAAGTTTTAAGCCAGTCTCAAGGCAGATTTACAGTTAATGGACAGAGGCTCAAGAAGTATTTGCCAGGAGATTCTATGATCATTGATGAAGCAGAATTGGACAGAGAAGAAGGAGAGGCTGTGCTAGCTCCTCCTTCAGCCTGATGGAGACTGAGGTCAAGCTAAAGACCATAAACAAGCGCTGCTCAGGAGGCAACCTGAGATTAATAATGCTATTTTCCTGTTTTCCTTTTTTCTTTTTCCATTTTCTTTTATTTTTATTTCAGGTTCAATAAAGAAGGGAAGAGTTGAGCAGAGAAGCATGAAAGCAGAGTAGAAGAGTATATTCAGAGAACACTGCAAAACCCCTCAGCTCAAAACGTTTCAACTAGAATAAAATTCCTGTCTATTTGTTTCACAGTCATGTTATTATACATGTTACATCATCACTTGATTTGCATGATGCTTTGAAATATTTGCTATACATTTTCTGGAATCTGAACAGTGCATGATCCACTCTATATAAGTTTACATATGACTATAAATCTTGTTCGGTTTTGTTTATGAGTAATAGTAGTTAAGCTTTCAGAATTAAACTTCAGTATGGAATTTCCTTTGTTTCTCCATTTAAAATATTTGAATTGCTAAGATGCTCTAGTTCAGTTCAGTAGATGAAGCTTTATTATCCATTAAGTAGCCCTTTACTGACATTATGCATTAGCCTGTCATGATCTTGGGATCTGTGACAGGTGAAGCACTAACCAATCAGCATTGCATCCATTTGTAATTACCTTTGCACTAACCCTGTTTGCATTAGCATACCATGATCCTGGGATCTATGGTATGTGAAGCACTAACTGAAACAAGTTTTGCAGAAATCCCTTCTAAGGATGAAGCACCAAAAAATTTGAGCATTAGCATACTATGATCTTGGGATCTATAGTATTTGAATCACTAATTCAATTAACCAAAGCATTTGCATACTAACTATTGCATAAGCATTAGCATGTCATGATCCAGGGATCTGTGCATGTGAAGCAGTAACTTGCATACATTCCTGCATTTGGGCTATTTCTGGATCTTCTAGCTTTAACTCTGAACCTGAACTGAGTATCCTTTTGATTCAATGTTTTTAAATTCAAAAACACTTGAAAGGCTTACTGAAATCTTTTTCTGAAGCTACTTAGTATCATCCATGAACTAGATATCTAGCAATGACTTATATACACATGAATCTTTATATCCTCTAGAAATCTAGCAATGACTTACAGTCAACTGTTGTCAGTACACCTTTACTTGAGGACAAGCAAAGATTCAAGTCTGGGGGTTTGATATGCATGATATTTATATGATTTATACCCCCTGTTTACATCATTTACATCATTTTACATTGCAAAACCATGATCGCAGTGCTTAAAATTGCCAAAATGAACATTTCACCTTCTTGTACTGCCTTTATGCAGAACAGTGCGAAAAAACACTATAAACTCTACATTTGGCCATCAGCAAGGACTAAAAGGAGATGAAGTCATAAAGTAGAGAGGACCATCCTATGGGAGAAGAAAGGAAGCAGAGGGACCAAATGCAGAAAGTGCAGTGTGCAGTACACCACCGTCCTCTGCTGCAGCTGAGAAGGACCCAAGCAAAAAGGTGGCAAAAAGGTAGAAGTCACCAATGATGAGATAAGAAGGAGAAGGTTTGAATGAGCAAGAGAAGGATCAGCTTGGAATGCAAGGAAAGCAAAAAAGGCAAAAAGTTGATAAAGGTGAAGACACCCCCATGTGGGGGGGGGGGGGGGGGAAGGTTCCCTCCTCATCACCAACCACCACCACACTGGCCCCCTGCCGTGTGCTGCCTGCATAAAGGAGCAGAGGACCCTGCCTTGAGCTAATCCATCCACCACACCATCCATCACTTCCCCCCTTCTTCCTCCACATATCACCAACCTCCAAGAACAAGACCCACAGCAAGAACATGGCTCAAGAACTGCATCACCCTGAAGATTTGTGACCAGATCGACTGAAGAACAATAACTCCTACTCCTCTACTTCCTCTGCTGCTCAAGATCATATTCTGCATCCCTGCTGATCAAGGACCTCTCCTGCATCATCTGCTGCTCCAAGACTTTCTGCATCTCTTGCTGCTGTGATCTGCACCAACACCCAAGAACATCATCTAGCCAAGGAAGAATACGTCACTCCTCTGCTTTGTTGCTTGTTTTCTCACTCTGAACCTTGTTAAGCATTCATCTGTCAGTGTGTAACTCTGTTTTGAAACCTGTCTGTCGAATTGTGATGTGTTTATGCATGATCTGTGTTGATGTTGTCCAGTACTTGTGTTGATATGTTGGTAAAGTACCCCTGTGATGTTTGATTGTTTATTCCTTCATGTTTTGTGCTGTGATCTGCACCCAAAACCCCACTGCTACTGTTCACTTTCATGTGTTGTCGATTTTCTCACTTAAACCCTGAAAAAACCACAAAAAAGCGCCACCTTTACTTCTGTTTAGTAGTAGTTCTAGATAAATACAACACCTTTTACTTGTTCTAGCTGTGAATCAAGCACCATCTATTTGTGATCTATTCCCTGAGTTCGAACACGACACTCCACTATCCACTGCATCATCAACAAGCACATAGCAACGCGTCACGGAGAAGAACGTTGCCACTAGTTGCACACTGGCAACATGTTAAGCCGAGCAAGCGTTGCTACTACAATTTGGCTGGTCGCAGAGCTCCATTGAAACTAGTGGCAACGCGCGGCATAACAGCACGCTGCCAGTACCACAGGGTTGGCAACGTGTTTATTTAGTACATGTTGCTAATTTTGGAATACTGGCAGCGTGCACTCGAGAAACATGTTGCCAGATCTGACCTTATCAGGTTGGTACATCGGCCAATATTTGCAACGTCTGCTTTATGCGCACCTTGCTTCCATGGCAACCTTTCGAGAAGATAGGGGTCGCCACACACCACACAACGTCCCTTCGTGTTATCAAAGGGTCTCCGGCCGGAGCTATAAATAGGCAAACTCTCAGTACAGACCGTACAACTCTCAAGATCAGATCGAGTAAATAAGCAGGTTGGTGGCTCGCTGCTACAACGGAGCTTCTCGAAGATGTCTTAGGACAACTTCCTTGTCCTAAGACATTTTCGAGTACCTCCCCGTAGAGGTGCTCCCAAAAAAAGAAAAGGAAGCTGTGATGGAATTTGTTTAATACTCTCTTTGTGCCAGTGCGATTTCAGGTGCAGGTCATGACACACGAGCCATGCAGCAAAATGCGGGAGAAAAACAAAGGAAAAATCAAAATAGTAACGCGTCTTTATTGCGCACACGTTCCCAGTACAGGTAGTGGCAACGGGTCCTTCATGGACGAACGTTGCCAGTAAGTCTAGTAGCAACGCGCGCCATGATGTCGCGCTTTGCTAGTAGTTTTCTGCCCCAAAAGAGAATGCGCGACATTCTAATTTTGGTCAAACAACCAAACCACGCTATGACCTCTCTCTCTCTGCTCCTCTCTCTTCCTCGCCGCCGTCCACGGACGCCACCGTGGCCTCCCTCTCCCTGCGTCGCCGCCATAGACCGCACACTCCAGTAGGTCGCTCGGCGCGCCCCTTCTACTGCTGCTTTCCCGAGCTCCACGCCCCTAGCTAGCGAGAGCTTCCTCGATCCGCCGCCGCCGCCACCCTCTTTATCTCCAACGGTGCGGACACCGTCCATCTCTCCTGCATCGACGGAGGAAGCTGCTTTCTCCCGCGCGCCGTCCTCCCTCGGTAAGCACCGGCCTCCTACAGCCCCTCCCCGGCCTCCCCTTAGCCCCCTGCAAATAAAGTGTTTGATGAAATTGTTTGAATTTCGACGATGAAATGTCGATAATATCATTGTGTATGTGTATGTTCGTAGGAATTGAATCCTTGAGATTGTCGGAATGTTGATTAACTTCCGTTCCGGCAATTTCGGGCACTCCATATGTCCTTATTTAGAAAGTTGCCGCCAATTTTTTTATGAATTTCGTATGACTTTTGCTTACACATATGATATATTTGAGTGCTCGAATTTGGAGTGTACTTACTAACCATGAGGTTTTTAAACTTAGTTATGTCGGGATATTATAGTGATGTATCCACGGACGAATGAAGGAAGAGGACAAGGAGACCAAGAAAGATTGATATTGATCATACATTGGGGCAAATTGATAAAGAAGTTAGAGCTATGAGCAGAGAAGAATGTCTAATCCAGATCAAATCCTTCTTCCCTGCATTAGAGAAGTACCTACCAGCAGCACCTACAACAGAGACACCGGCGCCAGAGACATCTCAACCACAGACCGCGGCACTGGAACCGACACCACCACCACCCGCACCTGCACCGACACCACCACCACCACCACCCGCACCGGCACCGACACCACCACCCGCACCGGCACTGACACCACCACTACCACCACCACCACCCGCACCGGCACCGACACGGCCACCACCACCTGCACCGACACCGACACCACCACCACCTGCACCGGCACCGACACCACCACCACCACCGCCCGCACCGGCACCGACAGTACCACCAGCAGCAACGACACCGACTCCTATGAAAACCCGACAAGTTGTGATGAAGGTGAAGGTCAGAAACTGCAAGCGGAATTCGAACCTGCTGTGAATTCACGACGTGCTGCTGTGAAAACTAAACCTCCTACAATTGCTGCTTTGAAGAGCAAGCCCAGACCGAGACCACCACGACCCGCACCGGCACCGACACCACCACCACCACCCGCACCGGGACCGACACCACCACCACCACGACCCGCACCGGGCCCGACACCACCACCACCACCCGCACCGGCACCAACATCACCACCACCCTCACCGGCACCGACACGGATGGAATCACCACCACCGGAGCTTGATCCCAAAATCGCGAGACAGCAAGCACTCTTTGACTTGGGCCAGATGGAAATGGCCCCCTTGGCCCCGAAGTACGAGCCTGGGCAAAAATTATACACAATGTTACAAATGTGAAGTTAGAGCTTGGCGCTGTTGTGCAATGTTGGAGAAGTTTTACATGCAGAATTTCAAGAAGCCGTGGGACAAACAAACATCGGGAATCATGGTTAGTTTCAAACCTGAAATCTTCTACCATGATCAATCCAGCGTCTTCGTAGTCACCTGGGATGACTTGTTTGACATGCTGAACTTCAGAGCATTGGACGCCAGCATAGTGAGATGATTTACACTATGAGTATTTAATAATCAAAGCGTCAATACAATACGTATGGTACTATATCTATACAAGTTTTTTGAACCATTTATGTTTATATATATGTAGGTACAATTATGTTCGCGCCCGGAATACTCTTATGCAGTAGCCTTTGTTGACCCCCACCTTGCTTCGCAACAGTCTATCCTTAATTCTTCCACGAAGATTCTGAAGGATTACATCATCAATGTGCTGGAGAAGAGCAAAGATAAGGAGATAATCATATGGCCTTTTAATAAGGAGTAAGTTACTTTCGCATCTTTGTTTACATATTTGATTAAGTTCACCCAACTGATTACTACTACTTGTAGTATTCACTGGATTCTTATTACTATCTCACTACTGGATGGCCATGTCCACTATTTGGATTCTTATCTTAGTAAGAATGAAATTTTGAGGACATACTGGAGCTTATTGATAGGTCAGTTGATACACTCAAATATGTTTTGTAAATGATTTTGATCAAGATACACTCTTTGTTTTGTAATGCGAAATATGATATAGTTTGTTTTATTGCATCCATTTGTAGTGCATTCGAAGAATTTAGCAAAGGAGAAGGAAATCAAAGGGGAACTATACAAAGCTTACCCATCACCTTCGACATCCGGTTACTTTCCACTAGCACTTGTAGATATATGCATGCATGTTAAATATATTTTATGTCTAATATGGTTATTTCTAAACAATATATATGTGTCTCAGTGCCACCAGCAGCCCGCTGAGACCAATCTGTGTGGCTACTATCGTTTTGAACATACGGAAATCATGATTACCAGTTGTTGACCCTAAGCCAAAATCTGTGGTATGCAAAACATTTTTCCATTAACTGAGAATATTCTTCTTATTTTGTCCCGGTTTTGATCATGACTTCTTCTATGCAGCGTCCGCGAATTGGCTTAAACGAATTGCCGAAGAGCACACAGGTAAAGATGATCGAGGATATGGCCGATTTTTGATTGGTGAATGTATCAGGAAGAAAGGAGGGTTCCATTATGTTGATTAGAAACCTTTTGACTTATTCAGTTGCAATCAATATGTGACTAGCTATTATTTTACAAATATGTTAATTAAAATAGTGTGCATAACTCTATATAAATATATTCTGTATTCGAGACTTTGTATGCATACCATACATTATGTTCCCTTCTACTGTACTTCGAATGAAATATGGAAACGAAAAATAAAATAAATCGAAATAATAATAATTCAAAATAAACAACTAGCAGCGTGCAAGAAAGGGGAACGTTGCTAGTGTAAAATGGCTATGGCAACATGTTTATTTGATACACGTTGCCAATCCGTATCAGTCAGGCAACGTGCCCCCAGAACATGTTGCCAGTATAAGTAGCAGCAACGTGACACTGGCAACGTGTTCCCACACGTTACCAATGGGCATATGTCACACGTTGCCAATTAGCTATTCTGTACTAGTGAATCAGGTCATCCACCACATCCAAGGAAGAAGGAGCTCCAGCTATGACCGTCTTCGCCGGCGCCAGGACAACCACCACTTGGCTCCGAGTCGACATGGAGCGCCACAACGATCACTGCATAGGGCCTTCGCATGGAGGTTGAAGAAGCTAGTGCCAGGATCCATGTCTGTGTGGCCACCTGATTACCTCCATAGTCGGTCGGCAAACGAGGCCAACCGAGTGTGTACTCCAGCCTACGATATCCCATTTCCAGGGCAGATCAACTCCAGAGCAGAACCTCGTAGTGCACCACGTCCCCCCAACGTTGTCGTTTCGAGCTGAGATCTACAGAGCTTCATCCCGCATTGAAGCCAAACTATTAGAGACAGGCCTTATTGATGAAGTAAGTAGCTCCCCTAGCGATCTTCGCATCTGGATCCCTCCATGGGAGCACCACCACGAGAGCAAGGAGCACAGACTAGTGCCGATCCGGCTCAAGGGATCTAGCAGCTTCCTCCTGGTACGTGGCCGATGACTGGCAAAACACCAAACAAACCTACCAAATCTACTAAACAATCTACACCTAACCCTAGATCTACTATATAAAAGGTGGTGCCAACCTCCTACTCCATCCGCACAAACAACCTACACCTAACCCTATCTCTACTATATACTGTTGGAATTTTGTGGGTTTTTTGCCAAGCTTTTGCCCATGGCCCAATTAAATTCCGAAAATCTCATGGACCATTTATATGGCTGGTTTGGGGACTAAAGTTTAGTCCCACATTGCTAGTTGGGAGAGAGTTGCACCAATATATAAGGTGGAGTGTTGTGCTATTTGGTAAGCATGTGAGAACAGAAGGCCCTCTCCCGCGCACTCCTCCTCCTCCTCCGCCGCCGCTCGCTCATCTCGTGACGTAACGACACGCCACGTTGCGCCGCGGGTTGCGGGAATCTCGCCGAGCCGAGTTATATTTTCGCTGTTTGGGAAATTTAATGATTCATTAATCAATAATTAACGGACGCGTTAGTTACTCAGCCGTTTTCGATTCCTTTGTATCGTGGGGCTGTTACCGACTCGATCATGCGGCTGCGCCCACGTCCTACCCGACCTGCGCTATATATACTGGCTGGGCGAACCCTAGCCGCCACTACGTGAAGCACATGGTCTCTCGCCGTTCCACTTCCAGAACATTGTGCCGTCGCCTTCCAAGTCTTCTCCATCCCGTCTTCCGGCGTGCACCGGTTGAAGGGACAGTAGGCCTCCGGAACCCCACCGCTTGTGATCCTATATGGGAGAGGGCGATCAGGTTTTTGGGGAGCGCACTCACGCGACTACTGGCTTCGAGTTCTTCCCCAACGACGAATTCCCCCGACATCGACAGCCTCTTCATCGATGACATGGGTGACAACGTGAACGCCAACGCTTCTGCTGCTGTCGCACTCTATGCGTTCTTAATCTTCCTGTTTCATACTTTGCTAGAGTTGCTGTTTTAGTAGTTGCCCTAGATTTCATCTGTTTATCTACTGTATTGGTAGACCGCATGATTAGTTTAATTCTTATTATTCTAGTGATGTTTTGTTTACTGTTTTCGCGAATTAAATCATATGTTAAATTGCTTATATTTTCAACAATCCAAAAACCTGATTATAGGCAATTTGCATCGCCTAGCTTTCTCGCGTCAACGAAGCCGTTTCCCTTCAAAGGGGTGCTTTACAAACGGTGGCGCATGAGAGCAGTTTACTGGTTCCAAAACAGTAACTGATATGCCGCCACCAAAGGCAAGCCTGAGGGCAAGCTTAATCCTGAACAACAGGAGGCATATGACAGGCTTGATACTCTTTTCGAGAGTGCCCTCCTCAGTATCCTTGACGACTCCATTATGGACTCGTACATGTCGTTTGATAACGGCAAGGACATGTGGGATGCGCTCGAGGCAAATTTGGGGCCTCGGACGCTGGCATTGAGTTGTACGTCATGGAGAAATTCTATGACTACAAGATGACTGATGAGCATTCTGTTCTACAACAGGCTCATGAGATACAGTCACTCGCAAAAGAACTTGAGCACTTTAAGTGTAACCTATCGAACAAGTTTGTTGCCGGTGGCATTATCACTAAGCTTCCATCTTCGAGGAGCAACTTTCCTACTGCTCTTAAACACAAGAGGCAAGAGTTTTCCGTTTCGGATCTCATTGGGTCTCTTGACGTGGAAGAGAAGGCGAGAGCAAATGACACTCGTGCTCGAGTTGCTGAGGCTGGTTCTAGTGCCCACGTGGTACAGAACAATTACCAGCAGCCCCACAAGCCCAAATATAACAAGGGCAAATCTTAGGGCAAAGGCGAGTCTGATGATAGGCACAAGCCAAAACAGCCTACCAACTTCAAGAAGAACAACAATAAGCCGAGGAAGGGATCATGCCATGTTTGCGGTGATCCAACTCACTGGGCACCTCGTTGTCCCAACCGCCATGAGCTGCGCGGACTGGACAACAACGGCAAGACTGCCAATGTTGTCATTGGCGACACTGAAATGAAGGATTTTGGGTATGGTATATTTCCTACCATCTTTTCAGTTTGTCATTCTCCTGAATGGTTGATTGACACTGGTGCCAATATACATGTTGGTGCTGATGCCTCGATGTTTTCTTCTTACCAGGTCACAGGGACTTCTCCCGTGCTGATAGGGAACGGATCACATGCTTTTGTTCGTGGTGTTGGCACGGTCGATCTGAAGTTTACTTCGGGAAAGATCGTGCGGCTGAAGAACGTTCATCATGTGCCCTCCATCAATAAAAATCTCATCAGCGGATCGCTTCTATGTCAAGATGGTTTTAAGTTGGTTTTCAAGTCCAATAAAGTTGTAATATCTATGTATGGACAATTTGTTGGAAAAGGCTATGAGTGTGGAGGCTTGTTCCACCTATCTTTGTCAGACTTTTGCACCAAAGTTATTAATCATATTTGGCATGAAATTTCATCTAATATTTGGCATGTATAAACCCTTCTTTTTAGAATTTCGAAGGAATTCCACTAACAACACAACGTAATTAACTCGATTCATTAGAACAGCTTCCATTAAGTCTCTGCACCTATCCTTTTCCTTTGTATTCTAGTTTGAGAACCCCCTTGTTTTCTCAAAACACAGGTTTATGATTTTTCCTTGGTACTAGTATACTAAAAAGGAAGTTTCCTGTAGATTTTTATTTTTTATTTTTTGACGTATTTTTCTCAAAACGGGGCAAAATTTATCACTCTGACCATTCATTGCCAAGAGTTCTATTTTTCGACCTTTTTGGACATGTTGCGTATAATCATGCTAGAGTACCATAATATGATTTTTATATAATTTTGAGGCCAAAATATAACGGACTTGTAGTTTGAATTAATTTCAACAGTCCAATTAAACTTATTTAATGATTGGAATATAGCTATAAAGATGAAAAATTCTAGATATTTTGGGACTATGCCTCCAATATGATATATGTGTGAAAATTGTGGAAGTCTAATCCTATTTGTGGTACTTGCTTAACACAAACTCGTAATTTCGGCATTAAAAAAATAAAAAACTTACTTTTTTTAAATCTCGGTTTGGCGGTCTTGTCTATAATGTTAAAACCCATGTCTATTGTGTCATGGTCATGATATCAATAGCTTGGCCATTGATATGGCCATGACCTTGGTCATTTGGATTGAAAGACATGGATCTTCATATAAGGTAAGTCCATTTTTAAAGACGTTTTTTACAAACATTATGGTAATACAAGTTTATGATTTTTTCCTAAAACTAGCATACTAAAAAGGAAGCTTCCCACAAGTTTTCCATTTTTCTTTTCTCGACTTATGTGCTTTTCTCAAAATATGGAAAATTTTGACCGTGATCTAGTGGTAGGGGTTGCAATTTTCGATATTTTTTTTGTGCTATTTCGTAGAATCATGCTAGGGTAGCATTATACAATTTTTCTATAATTTTGGGCCAAAATAACAGACCTGTAGTTCAAATTTGTATTTCTTTTTATAAATCCAAGTAGACTCGTTTGATATTTGGAATACATATAAAAAGCTAAATAATTAGAGATATTTAGGGATTGCGCCTCCAAATATGATATAATTTGTGTGAAATTTGTGAAAGCCCAGTTAAATGTCAAACATAATTTAATCATTGAAATAATCATAAAAACCCAGTTCGTATACACCAACATGATTCGGGTCCCACCTGTCAGCATAGTAAGAGTAAAAGGATTTTAAGCCGCCTTACTCATCAAAACTCAGCCAATTAGGGATCAACGAGTTTGACCCGACGGAAACGCCATGTCTGGTCACTTGCGAGGCTCGAGTGCAGCAAAGTGGGCCAATAGTGAGGTAGGGAAAAACCGAGTAGTAAAACGAAGTGGGACGCGAGAACACAAAAATCAATAGGAAACCTATAGTTTTGTGGTGACATGTCTAGTTAAGAGGAATTTCCTTTGATTGTGGTTAAGAACTTTTTGATGAGGTAAGACCTCATGTTATTTTCCAATGAAGTTTACACTTCATGATTCCTAGAGGATTTTTTCCTATGGAATATTGTCAGCTTCCGAGGAATCATATGAACCAAAGGAGACATAAAATAGGAACTATTTTTTATGGCATAAAGTTTTAGTTCCTTTTAGAACTTATATTTTCTATACGAAGATGCACATGTGTGCCAATTTGGGTGATTTATTATCAGCAAGATGCCATGGGTAAGGCCAGCGCCCTCGCCATTTTCTTTGTGATTGTTGTCCAAATGGGTAAAAATTGTAACACTGCGGGCAATTCGATGGATGTGGGCTGTGACTCCATCGCATGGCGTGTAGGAATGGACATTGAAGGCGTCACAAACTATCTTCACTGGGTAGAGACGCCTAGGGTATTGTCACATCAAAATCAAATCAATTGTAAAAAGATATACA
Organism: Poa pratensis; assembly: GCA_947311845.1. Taxonomy (NCBI): domain Eukaryota; kingdom Viridiplantae; phylum Streptophyta; class Magnoliopsida; order Poales; family Poaceae; genus Poa; species Poa pratensis. Next base: position 44,942,015 of record CAMZMU010000033.1, on the reverse strand, counting down.
ACACGTCTCTCCACTATGGCAGAAGAGGAGGAACATAAATTACTCCGATGGGCCACCTGATGCATGTCGAGCCAGAGCCATAGTGTGTTTTGCACCTATCCGAATTGGTGCCTGGAGGGAGAGATTTTTATGAACGAAATGGTCTTTCTACCTGTAAGTCTATTTGAACCCAGTGTGAGGCCAAAGAAATTTTATTAATTGGAACCCTCTGGCGCCATTACAAGCGCTCATTGCCCGACCCGCATCCCGCCGAGTTTTAGAGCTATGTTCTTTACAGTTCGACTAACCCTAGATCGGACTCCGTCCATATCCAAAACCACCTGCCAGCTAATTCACGCCCGCGTTCGTCTAAATATGAACGGGTTTGTCCTTTTTCCAGATTTTATATATATAAACATGTATCTAGACATGTTTTATTGTTCTACTCATTTCAGTCTGCATCTACTCAGCATGTGAAACTCCTAACACATTTTATATTTAGAACCGGATGGAGTAATTTCAATGAAAGTTTATAAACTTGCAATACAATAATTTCTGAAAAGAAATCGTCACAAATTGTACTTGGTGGCAAATGAACTATTTTCGACGGGTGGTTCTTGGCTCCGCCATGTGCGCGTCTCCTCTGTAAGCCAAGCAAACTTGGCGTGCAAGCTGATGTAATAGAATCTGTATAGAAGACGGTGCTTAGCTGATTAGGATACGGTCTGTAACCTTCCTTGTACAATGTATGATTCGTATATAAATACATGCACCCGGCACCACGATTTGGTGTGCGGCAATTGTCCAATTAACTAGTAATGTTGCACGTGCAATGCACGTATCTACTAATCCTTAAATGCTTGAAGTATAATTTTAATTCAAAGAAAAAATATATGTTTCGATTATGTAAAATCTCTTATTCAATTTTATAAATTATTTCTTATTCAAGTAAGCGAACTACTCATGTATTTGTACTGTTTTATCTAGAAGGTAAAAACTATAACCTGTTAGAATCACGTACTCCCAGTTGTCTCAGCTTGTGCATGCATCGACTTGTAGTGTCTTGGGGCCTTGAGGATGGATTGGCAGAATTAAAAAGATGATGGAACTTGCTCTGGAATTTCCAGCATGACGTGCTTGATTGGCGAGCATGGACCAGCCACGCGCATCGCGGGAGCACGCGCTCACCACCTACATCGCGCACCGGCTGCCGAGCACAACCCTGGACTGCATCCTCGAGGAGATGAAGGCGTTCGGTGTTCCAGGCGGTGATGAAGTCGCCGGCGTTGGTGGAGCACGCAACACATATACCACTTACGAAAACACCCATTCTTCGGGGAACGAATCAACGAAGCACACGATTTCGTTATATTCTATCAGCACCTAGCGCGACGTGACGGACAAGCCCCGCCGGAGCCGGGGGCTACCGTGCGCACTGGGCACCGCCTCGGCCGGGAGCAGCGGAACATGGCTGAGGGTCGCCGCTAATGCAAGGGCCCGCTCACGGCCTTGAGGTACGTCTGGAGATGCCGCTGGCGTCCGGAGCGCCGCCGTAGTCGAGACCGAGTGCCTTCCGCATGCTATCACCGCCACCACCGCGGAAGGTCGTCGTAGGTGGCGCCGTCCCTGTGGCTCACGGTTGAAGCCGAGGCTCGCGCCGGGAGCACTTTCGAGGGTGCCGACAACACCGCCCTCCTCCTCCTGATGTGCGACCACACCGTCTTCCACCACCCTAGCTCCTGCAATTTTAGGCACAGTAGAGCCCACATCCGCGGACGACACTCTTCCCAGCTGCCATAGCCCTCAGTCTGGCTTCTCCAATTGGACGTCCGAAGAAGAAGACGGCCCTCCTCTGATCTTTCATAGCTTGGAAGCGCTTGATGATTTTAGCATCCTCGATACTTTTGTGTTTCCACCGGAAGAATAAATCCCAGCTCAAAAAGGCGATGCGAAGGTGGTAGGTTTTTTATGGCCAGTGAGCTACCTAATTAGGCACTGGCCGGTTTCCATGAATTATATCTGATGTGGCTGCAATAGAGTAATCCACCAAGGGATCGACAGTCTCCCTTTCTTGAGGCCCTGGCCCGGCCGATTCTTCCGTGCTTCCTTTCTTTTTTTTTTCTATCGAAAGAACGCACGAACTGACGAAGCTCCCATCCATGGATAAACAACTGCAGCATATATATTCGATAACCATGCCGGCCTCCAGCTTCGCAGCCGTGAACGGGCACCCAAGGAAGAAGGAACACCGCTAGCTTCTGGACGTTCTCCTCTGGATCATGCAGGATATCTCGTATCTGAGGAAGAGCAACTTGTCCGGCCGCCCCTCGCTCGCCTCCAGCACTCGGCGGCGTGCCATCACGTCGGACTGTTCAGTCGCGGCCCTCAGCCTCTCACAGAGAACCTCGAAGAGTTGGTCGAAGTCGAGGCGACGACGGCGACACCTAGCGCGCAACATGGAGAATCGAGGTGGCGGACAGATTCGATCTGATTCAGAGAGGATGTAGCCTCGTTATATGGGTGGCAGGTGCGATCAGTTGGGATTTGACCTTGCGTTTCTATTTTACCTTTTCCCTGTACGTATAGGATCCGAATTGTTTTTCTCAATCGGTGTTTTACCTTAGCGTGCGTCCCGAGATAGATTCCTAGTACTATACGTCTTGCCAAATTTTCCTTCATGAACGGACCGATCCAGAGTTCGCAAGGAATCAGCTAATATTTTTTCAACCATAGGATCAACAATTAGATCGTTGATTAAAAATTGAACGGACAAGATTTAAAGTGTTTGGTGCTCGACATCGGGACAATGCAGATCGTTGATTAAAAATTGAACGGACAAGATTTAAAGTATCCCAACATGTTTGCTCTTTTAATAGTAGTATAGATTACGTCTTACATGGTATCAGATTCCCATGCTCAAAGCAGCTGGATCCAATCTTCTCGACGAGTTCTGTTCTTTCCGATCTCGCCGCCACACTTCCGTTCATCCTCTGTCATGGCCGAGACTGAAGCCGAGCGCCAGGCACGAGAGGAGCGCGAGCGCCAGGCCGCTCTTGACAAGGGGAAAGACATCGCCCCTGCTTCCTCTCTTCGAACTCAAGTTGTCAACGTCGCCTCCATCCGCACTCATGTTCCCGTCGTGCTCAGTCTCGCCGACTCAAACTACGGGTTCTGGCGGGAGCTCTTCCTCACCACGCTCGGCAAGTACGAGCTCACAGCTCATGTCGCCGGCGGCTCCTCCGGCGCCGTCGACGCCCATTGGACCCGCGATGACTTCACGGTCAAGTCTTGGCTGTACGGCTCTATCTCAACCGAGCTTCTCACCATGGTGGCCTCCTCCTCTTCGGCAGCAGCGGTATGGACGGTGCTCGAGAACCTCTTCCGCGACAACAAGAAAGCACGCGCCATCCACCTCGAGGCCGAGTTCCGTGGTCTCGCGCAGGAGAACATGTCTGTTTCCGAGTACTGCGCCAAGCTGAAGTCCCTCGCCGACGCGCTCGGCGACGTCGACCAGCCCGTCACCGATGACACGCTGGTGCTCACCCTTCTCAACGGCCTCCATGACGACTACTCGGCACTTCGCTCCTTCATCCCGCTCCAGACGTCCTTCCCGACATTCCTGCAGGTGCGGTCTTCTCTCATCCTCGAGGAGAAAAGCAAGCAGAAGAAGACCTCCGTCTCCGCCATAGTTTCCTCCGTCCCAAACGACTCCTCTGCTCGCGGTGATCGTCCTAGTCGCGGCTCTGACCGCGCTCCCGACCGCCCTCCCAACAACAACGGTGCCCGGCGGCGGCGGTGGCCGTGGTTACAACTCTCAAGGCGGCGGCGGCCGTGGACGTGGTCGTGGACGGAACCGTGGCTGAGGTGGCTACAACAACAATCAAGGCGGTGGCCGAGGCGATTATCAGCAGCAGGCATCCTGGAGCGCGCCCAATCCCCTCGCCGGCTACTTTCAGGCATGGTCTCCATGGTCGGGCCCATGGCGCGCCCCCGGCGGCCCTGGTGTGCTTGGTGCACGTCCGCCGGCGCAACCTCAAGCCTTCCACGCCTACAACCAGTACACCACCAGCAGCAGCCAGCTCCGCCGCAATGGGATCAAGCCTCTTTCGTCTCGGCGCTCAACAATTACCAGCCCTCTTCCAATGGCACGGACTGGTACATGGATACAGGAGCTTCTGCCCACATGACGCCTGAGAATAATGGTATGCTCACCCTGTCGCCCTCTCAATCCACTCTTCCATCCGTCACTTTTGGCAATGGTGCTTCTCTTCCCGTGTCCTCCGTTGGTTCCTTTTCTTTTCCAACATCTTCGAAACCACTTCGTTTGTCTAATGTCTTTGTTGTTCCTTCTCTTATCAAAAGTCTACTATCTGTCCGTCGACTTACTTCTGATAACAATGTTTCTATTGAATTTGACAAATTCGGTTTCTCTATCAAGGACGTTCCAACCAGGAGGGAGATTATTCGGTGCAATAGTTCCGGCGACCTCTACACCGTCCACCTCAAGTCACCTCCATCACCACAAGCCTTCATCGCCACTTCATCCACCGCCGACCTTTGGCATCATCGTCTTGGTCATCCAGGACATCATACTTTATCAAGTCTTCAGTCTAGGCGTCTTATTTCGTGTGTTAAATCTTTGTCATCTTCAGTATGTCGTGCTTGTCAGCTAGGTCGTCATATACGACAACCATTTGTATCCTCTGTTTCTCGTACCAAGAGTGCTTTTGAACTTATTTATTGTGATGTTTGGAGGTCACCTATACTCAGCAAATCTGGTTTTCGGTACTATCTCATTATTGTGGATGACTTTAGGCACTATTTCTGGACTTTTCCTCTACGTAAAAAATCCGAGGTCGCCAACCTAATCCTCTCTTTTCATGCTTATGCGGATCCTCAATTTTCTTGCAAAATTAAAGCTGTCCAATGTGACAACGGACGTGAGTTTGAAAACTCCCAAATACGAACCTTTCTTCTTACTCATGGCATTCACCTCCGTCTATCATGTCCATATACATCGCAGCAAAACGGGAAAGCTGAACGTGCGATTCGTACGGTTAATGATGTTGTCCGTACCATACTCTTTCATGCCCAATTTCTTTTGGGCGGAAGCACATCATGTCGCCACACATCTTATCAATATTCGACCTTCTAAAGCCATTCAAAATCGTATACCTTTTGAACTCTTATTCAAAACCACACCCCCTTTTCACGATATTCATGTTTTTGGTTGTCTTTGTTACCCCAACATTGCGTCTGGGACACCTCATAAGCTGGCCCCCCGTTCTGTTCCATGTGTTTATCTTGGCGTCTCTCAAAACCATAGAGGGTACCGGTGTCCTGACCCTGTTGCGGACCGTGTCTATATTTCTCGTCATGTTATTTTTGACGAGCATGTATTTCCCTTCTCTCAAACCAAGCCAGCTCCCCCTTCCTATTTGGATTTTCTTCTGGATTTGGAGATCAACTCGTCGCTTCCCCATGTGCCTGCTCGACGTCCTGTCCCAGCGGTTCAACCGGAGTTGCATGGCGCCCGACAACCCGAACTGCATGACTCTGCATGCATCCAAGCCACGCAACCCACTCCACATGCACCAGCCGTGCGTCATGTTCAGTCTACTCGTACTACTGTTGCTGCTCCTCTACGCACACACCACATGCATACGCGTACTCGCACCGGGATTCCGATCGTTCCTCCTGACCGTCTCAACCTCTCTGCTGAGTTGTCCCCTATTTCACCTCTTCCCAAGTCCTACAAAGCTGCTCTTCAAGATACTAATTGGAAAGCAGCCATGCTTGATGAATATCAGGCTCTTGTTCGTAACCGTACATGGCGTCTTGTTCCTCGTCCTTCAGGCGCTAATGTTATTATTGGGAAGTGGGTTTTTCGACACAAGTTCAATCCCGACGGCATGTTGTCTCGTTATAAAGCCCGGTGGGTGGTCCGTGGTTTTTCTCAACAAGCAGGCATCGATTACTCGGAGACCTTTAGTCCGGTTGTTAAACCGGCTACCATTCGGGTTGTGCTTTCTCTCGCTGCTCGCTCCTCTTGGCCGATTCATCAACTCGACGTAAAAAATGTTTTTCTTCATGGTTCCTTGCCGAGACTGTCTTTTGTCAACAGCCCCAAGGTTTCATTGACGCCTCCGGTCCTAATCATGTTTGTAGCCTCACAAAATCTTTATATGGTCTCAAACAGGCTCCTCGAGCTTGATACAGCCGTTTTTCGACATTCATCTCTTCCTTGGGGTTTGTTCCATCCCGCTCTGATGTATCTTTATTCATTTACAAGTCAGGTTCTTTGGTTGCCTACCTATTGCTTTACGTGGATGATATAATTCTTACGGCTTCAAATCCTTCTTTTCTTTGATCCATTATTAAGAATCTGTATAGAAGACGGTGCTTAGCTGATTAGGATACGGTCTGTAACCTTGTACTCGCTCCGTTCCGAATTACTTGACTTGGATTTGTCCAAATACGGATGTATCTAGACACTATACATCCGTATTTGGACAAATCCAAGTCAAATAATTTGGAACGGAGTGAGTACAATGTATGATTCGTATATAAATACATGCACCCGGCACCACGATTTGGTGTGCGGCAATTGTCCAATTAATTAACGTCTTACATCCTCAACTGGGCTACCAATTAGCGAGTAGCTCTTGTTTGTTAAGCGTCTCATTGGCTGAATCTTGTTAATTTTAGAGGAGGGAGGGAGAGGAAGAGAGTGACCATTTCTTTCTTTTCCTTGCTTGACTTGTCGCGTTTTCCCCTGGCCCGTGTGCGCCTGCCTCCCCGTCCTAGTCCCATCTCTTCTCCTGCGCCAAGAACGGCAGGCAGCCTACCCACTTGTCGGCGACGGCGGTCGTAGGGCGGCGAAGGCGGGTGCCGGGGACAGCGTTCGGCGCGAGGCGCAGTGCATGGTGGAAGCCGCCGCGGGACGCCGGTCGGGCACCAGCCGTCGGCGGCCTAGCGGTGGAGGGGAGCAGCAGCGCCTGGTCGCGGTCGCGCTCGCTGCGCGCGTCGTCATGGTCACGTCCTCCTTGCCCGCGGGGAGCGGCGAGGAGGGAGAAGGAGGCGCCAGCCGTGGGCGGTTCATCGAGGGCCTTCTCGACTGCCTGCTCGGCGTGCTCTGCGCGCTTGGCTTCCCGCGGGCCGCGCGCCCGCAGAGGCAGCCGCCGCGCGAGGCCGTCCCGGCGACGGCGCACGGCCGGAGCTTCGCGGCGGAACTGAGGCAGATCCCCGGGCGGATCGCCGGTAATGGAGCCTGCGCTGCCGCATCGCTTTATACGATGCAGGGCAAAAAGGGCGTCAATCAGGACGCGATGATCGTCTGGGAGGTAAAAGCACACACAATCTCTTACCTGATGTCTCTGGCAATTCTTATTCCATGTGATTCGTGCCGTCCTAGTGTTGCTGCTACTTGATTATTAGATCTCGGCAGGCGAAATGAACGTGTTTCTACCATGGCTTATGATTTGCTCTCGCTTGCTATGATCTAGATTTGCTTCGTCAGATTGAGTTGATCTTGATGTTAACTGTTTAATTCGGCCACTTTTAGTGTATGTTCTTACGAGCTATCTAACATGCGGAAATAAACACCATGCACATACCAATCCTATAGCTTCCGAGAAGTGAAGTTTGACTCGGCTTATATTTCCCTAGCTTAATTCAAGTACAATGATTGGGTTTGAGTTGGATACTACTTGAACGTTGCAGGGGCTCCACATGATTGCCATCCTTATCCATTTGGTAGTTCCCTTTATGTAAGGTACCGCTAGTACCAGCTCTCAATTACCAACTAGATTCGATTACAAGCCTCGATTTCAGAAGAACATCAGGAAGGAAGATGGATCTAGGAGGAAGGAAGAAGAACAACGCAACACGTCACACGCTACACGCGCCTCGGCCGAAGCCGCCTTTTCCGTTTCGTTCTTAGCCGAGTCCATGCGTGGCTGCTCTGTGGGTATATATGCCTCCATGTCTCCTCTGCATATGCCTCCAAGCAGGCCATGGCCCAAGGTGGCGGCCCATCGGCCCGCTCGTGTAGGTAGGTCGCTGACAATCCCCCCTCCTTAAAATTCGGCTTGACCTCAAGCCGATGCCATGTCGAACCACCTGGATCCCACGGTACTTGATGCTTCATGACTTCGCCGAGGTCGCGGTGGTCGTCGTAGTCGAGGCAGACCTTGACGAGGTTGATGTAGCAGACGACGTCAACTTGCTCAAGGAAGACGCCAAGGTAGTCGTCGCTGATGTGCACTTGGTCATGGAAGACGTCAAGGCTGTAGCCTTGGTCAGCAGAGACAATGTCGAAGTAGTAATCATGGTCGAGGCAGTGGCCCTGGTAGTAGGCTCGAGCTTCAACCTTGATCCCTTTTGTAGCTTTAGCTTGCGATGAAAACCTGAAGAAATAGAGACATGCCGAGATGCCAGGATCCCAAGAAGAAAACAACACAGGGTATGTCAGTGCTGCGGCAGGTATTAGTTGCTTGCACTGGTTCTGGTTGACGACATCCAAGTACTCCAAGTCAAGTGACCATGCAATCTTCCATTGGACAAGCTCAAGACCACACTGAACAGAATTTCCTTGAAGTAGGAGCTAATACCGGCTTGCAAGAAACTATCACTGAGTAACATCCAAGCATAAAAATGAGTGTATCTATTCATCATCATCGTGTAGTCCACCCTTGGTGTTGCAAATTTTGCCAAGCTCACATCATTTGGACAGAGGTTAACAACCTGGACCATTGTGGGGAATGGCTGTACTATCAAAAATCCATAAGGTAGAACATCCGGCCAACCGAGAGTCATAAGAAGAGCACCAGTGTCACAAGTAGCAGGTGGTCTGGCTGGTTGTAGGGAATGACAAGCATTCTTAGCTTGTTGCATGTGCAAAGCATCCCTTGACAGTTGCAATGTTATGCATTCGAGAGAGGACGGAAAGAAAAGCATGGAATCCAATTCTTCCACAGAACCAAACATCATCCACTTGTTGCTGAGATTTTCACTAACACCAAATTCTGATTCAGCACAAGAAGATTCCACTACCAACCATGCAATGTACCATGGGAATGTTGTAGGGAGGGGTTGCCTGCAGCTAGAGTATTGCACATGCAGTTCACTAAGCATCCGTATTGAAAGATTTGGTGGACACAAACAGATCAGAATACCGCTGCAAGTAAGCTGATGATGTATTGAAGCCCCTTGCAATGACAGTCCAGGATCCCAGGGCAGCAAAAGAATCGTGTTACCTGTAGCAAACTGAAAAAATGGCCAGTGCACTGCTTCAATCAACCTGACAGCACGAAACAGTAATCCTGATACCACTGCAGCCACACTGTATATTCCCACAAACTCCTGTTGGACACTTCTTGCAATCAGGAAGGGGCCACTAAGTGACATAGGAGGCCATTTGAACTGTGAAGACCGGGCAAATAAGTGGACGAGGAGGCGCAAAACTAGCTCCAGAGAGTCGCTGTTGCCATTCGTAGAGGTGACGACAGTGGCAGGGCCAGTGCCAAGTCGACCAACAGCAGCTGAAACAGCCGTCAGCGTCATGTCTGGTGGCACCGTGAAAATGGTAAGGTCAACACAATCAGAACTGGTAAGGACGGGCTGGGCAATGTCGCAATTGGTGTCATTTCTCTTCCCGGAGGCTACTATGCCATTGTAACACTCCATTGGCCAGGTGGCGAGTGACACCATGGTGTGTATCATACAGACATCAATTGGCAGATTCATGCACACACCAAGAGGAGGCCATGGAGGCTTTAGCTCCACATCAAGCCAGATTGCAATCCAATTCCCCTTACTGTCCATAACTGAGAATTCCTTGCCATGCTTTTGTTGCACATGCTGAAATAAGTTTTGTCCACGGATCAGTGGTGGTCTTGCACGAGTGCAGCTGGGTGGTGGCCATGGCGCCATTGTACTCACATTAGGCCCAATACTGAACTTCATGTATGTTTCAGGCAGCAAACTTGGTGGTGTGTCGAGAGTGCGTTCTGAGCGAATAGTCGAACAACTGGTGGATGACCACATGAATGGCTCTAGAACGTCCATCGGCTCACGCGTCGAGCTTGGCGGATTCCCTGGAAGCAAACTGAAAGATGTGGGAGCACTCCACACAGTCAGGGGCTTGGGCACGAGGTCTTTTCCACAAATATTGTGACCAGGTCCAGCAGGTAAGCAGACGGCAGTACTCGGTGTAGTGTCACCCATGGCGTCGACGTCAATTGCCTTGTCGCTGACCGCAAGTGCAGCTTGCTCGGAAACGACATCACAGATGGTCGTGGACGAATTTGATGTTGTAGACGGGATGATCACGGACACAGGAGCAGGGGCGACCTTTCTTGGGCATTCGGACGAACAGTTGGTGGGCGTCGGAGCAGCTTGGTCGTCAACTGCATCTTGGACGACGTCCAACTCGATGGCGACCGGGAGCACGAGGGAGGTATCGGTAGTCGAAGCTGGTGCCCTGGAGGAGTTGAGTGTGGGCGCTGGCTCACCAAATCGGAGTATCTCCTCCAATATCTCCTTCCGGCGCTGGTCCTGTTGCGCTGCCGGAAGCCACATCACGACACCCTCGATACTCTTCATCCGCTCCTCCTCTGGTAGATGCTTCATCTCCCATAGATCCTTCTCCCACTCGGACATCCCAGCCCACTCCGCATCGGTCATCAGCGCTCGCCGCAGCTCAGCAAGCGGCGGGCAGACATCCTCCGGATTCCAACGAGAAGCGGACTCCTCCGAGACGAAGGTGGAGGACATGGCGTCGTTGACGGAGGTAGAGCCGCTCGCGCCAACGAGGAGATCATAGAGGCAACGGTCCCCCGGACTGAGGTCGTCCTTGCTAGCCGGTGTTGAGGTAGGGGATGGGGTCGCAGCTGCTCGCTCGGAGATCCCGCCGAAGGGAACGGCGCTGCTCGGAACACGCAGAGGCGCGGTCGACGTTGGTGTAGAGGAGCCGCCGAACGAGGAAATCGACGCGGTCTCCTGGTCGGTCACCAGCGCGAGGCAGGCAGCCCACTTCACAGCACAATCGTCCGGATCAGCCATGGCGAATTCGTGCATCGCCTTCATGAACGGGGTCTGTTCCATGGCTTGTAGTGGTGGGGAAAAAATTGGGTGGGGATTTTTGTGGGAATTTGGGGAGGGATCGACTGGCTCTGATACCAATTGTAAGGTACCCGCTAGTACCAGCTCTCAATTACCAACTAGATTCGATTACAAGCCTCGATTTCAGAAGAACATCAGGAAGGAAGATGGATCTAGGAGGAAGGAAGAAGAACAACGCAACACGTCACACGCTACACGCGCCTCGGCCGAAGCCGCCTTTTCCGTTTCGTTCTTAGCCGAGTCCATGCGTGGCTGCTCTGTGGGTATATATGCCTCCATGTCTCCTCTGCATATGCCTCCAAGCAGGCCATGGCCCAAGGTGGCGGCCCATCGGCCCGCTCGTGTAGGTAGGTCGCTGACACTTTATTTTTCCTCTCCTTGCTGGATGATCTTATTTTTGGAGCAACCTGGATGATCTATCTGCTTGATGCTCCTTCCGTCCTTTTCAATAGTTCTGATTACAGTTTTGACTGCATGTCCAGTGTTAAGAATTTGTAGAACTCGCTTGCCTTCTATGAATTTGCTAACCAGCTTGCTTAACTAGAGACTTGTCTGATTTGGCCACTTTAGTGGTACTATCTTACAAAATGCGCTAGATGGAAAAATTAACAATATAAGTTGCTAATTTTACACAAGTACTGCTATTTACGTGCCAAATTATTGTGTGAACTAAGTACCGACTAAGAACAAGCCACCAATGAAAAGAGGAGTTCTTCACATGTAGTATTGTGTACCCCACATCCATTTTCTCACATACACATGAGGACATACTTAATCAGTACCCTAATTTGGACATGTGGCATGATGGTCTTTGCACTAACTGTTCATATTTTCTGTATTCCTTTTCAGTCTGCTATTTAACATAGAATCAGCAGCATTTGATGAGATATTTACCTTTTGTCAGAACTTCTGTTCAAGAGATGATACCATTTTTTGCGGTGTGTTTGATGGTCATGGACCTTATGGCCATTTGGTTGCTAAGAGAGTGAGGGATCTTCTGCCCGTAAAACTTAGTGCAGATTTGGAGACTGATGAGGGCAGAGAGACACCCACTAGCAACAGAAAAAGCAAAACAAGTGAAGTAAGTTTGCCTTTAAGCCCTGAGAGAACAGAAACTACCACTTCCACTATATCTGAGCAGAATGCGGATCCCCCAGAGATATTCACAACATTCAGAACTTCATTCCTGCGGGCCTTTCACATAATGGACAGGGATCTGAAATTACACAAGACTATTGATTGCTTTTTTAGTGGAACTACAGCAGTGGCAGTGCTCAAACAGGTGTAAATTGCTTGCCATAAAAGAATATTTTAATGCAAACTCTGTTTTGAGGTTACATTTGAACTGAAGCAGATGTTGGTAATATCGATCGTACTCATATGTCTTGCTGTGTAGGGGAAGAATCTTATAATAGGCAACTTGGGGGACTCAAGAGCTGTCTTAGGCACTCGAAATGAAGATGATCAGCTCATTGCTGTCCAGTTGACAGTTGATCTCAAACCTAACATTCCAAGTATGCTTTGTATTCTCTTAAGGATTTCTGTGCGTTCATTATTTTCATATCCTACTTTGTGTAATAGATGTATAATGTATGCAGTGTAGGATTTTCGACTGTTGGCACATAAGAACTTTAGCATAATTCACATGCCCTTGTGTATATCTTGCCTATGCTATATTTCTAGATCTTATGCCATGTAGCACTTAGCATTTTTGTCTTTATTTTAACCTTTATTATCTTTATCATGTACCAGACAAAGTTTAAAATATTTGGCCTGTATGATCTTAGCTTATTAATGATGTTACCCACATAGATCAGTTTGTTCGTTTTGGTGTGAGGTATGGCAACCAGATTTGTTGTAAGGTCTTATTACATTGATTGTATTAACTTAATATGGGATCCGTAAGATGTTATACATTTATCAAGGTAACCACATAGCTCAGTTTGTTGATTTTATGTGACCTTGAAGTGAAAAATGGTGAACTGCATCATCTTACTGACGAAATTTGTTGATTTGTGTGTGGTAAATTAACGTGTTTTCTGTTCTCATTGTAATTGTATATCAACTTGAGAGGTCCTTCATCCATGTTGCTCCCAATAGATCCGTGGAAGTAAAAAAACAAACTGTTCATAGTATTATATCGGTAATTTTTTTTCTATATGAAAATTCAGTAACGCTTCAAAAAGGTGGAAATTAAAAAAATAGCACCCAGTGTGCCGCTGACAAGTGAGACCTGTCTGTCAGTGAGACACTGATGTTAATTTCCATATACCATACTCTTTATTATTTTACTGATTACTGAGCTATATGCCCCTATAAACAAAATATAACCTATACTCTAGAGGATTGTAGACATGCTTGTCGACATCGTCTTGAAAGCTATTTCATTATTAAGTGTCTTTTTTGCAAGATATACATGTCGGTTCAGTAAATTGTAGAGAGGATAGTATATGATGATGGCAGACACTTAAATATTACTCTAGCGTCAAGTAAAGCTGCACTGTGGGTGAAATACAATGAATGAATAGTTGAGAAAGTCAATCGTGTTTCAATGCTTTCCTTTTCTTCCTATTCTGCACTTTAGGTATTTTTTATTAAGATGGACCACCTCTAAATAAACGATTTCTAGACTCTTCTGACATGCCAGTTAATATGAATGTAATGGCATGGCTGTTTTTCAGGTGAAGCACAACGGATCAGGCAACGCAGGGGCAGGATATTTGCACTTCCGGAGGAGCCAGAGGTTGCTCGTGTTTGGCTTCCAAAGTATAACTCACCTGGATTGGCCATGGCTAGGGCATTTGGGGACTTCTGTCTAAAGGAGTATGGTCTAATTTCTATGCCGGAAGTCTCCTGTCACCTTATCACAGAAAAGGACGAATTTATTGTGCTGGCGACCGATGGGGTGAGCAGATGTTGAGTTATTATTTCCTTGAAATTTCTAAGTTGGATTTTTTGCTACACGATACAGTTACCTAACTTGTTTTCCTTGTTGTAGGTGTGGGATGTGCTTTCAAACACCGAAGTTGTTAGCATCATCAGCAGAGCCACTTCTCGGGCTTCTGCAGCACGTTACCTAGTTGAATCTGCTAATCGTGCCTGGCGTACTAGATACCCTACTTCTAAAATTGATGACTGTGCTGTTGTCTGTCTCTTCCTAAATACACATCAAGCAAATAAAACATCCAGTTCTGCAGCCAACAATTTGGCAGATCTTGTAGAAGTTAGTGGTGATAAGCACCCAACAATCGTCCAGCTTGGCACTGGAGTATCTGCTGAGGTGGTTACTGCAATGGTGAAAGATAGAGATGAGCTGTCTGTTGTTGATACAGTTGCAAAGCCAGTTACTATCTCAGGTTTGAGGAGCGATGATTCAGGCGCAAAGCAATGCATCATGTGAGCTTGCATCTTGTCTGAGATTGGACATTTGTTGGAAGATTTGTGTTGTGTCCACCGTGCGCTACCGTTTATCATTCTGAGACTGATGCCTGTTTTTATGAGCATGTCGGAATTTGCTGCTTGCTATTTTCTACATGCAAGTGTGAGTAGGATATTAAGTTTTTGCCTCTTGTAAAGTACCGCGTCAGTTTTAGTGTGACCTGGTGTATTTCTTTGTAATAATTTTGTTTTGTCATTGTTGGTCTATGATAATAATCATCGTAGCCTTATAGGAAGAAACCTTTGACTTTTTACTATTTTGTTAGTCATCCGAGTATTTTTCATTCTGGTGGGTGTTGTCCATTTCATCTTTTGGTCGTCTTTGTGCTTTCCAATATTTCTAATTCTTTGGCATTAATCACATAATTGTAAACTCCCGCCCTCGTGGGTGACCTTGTGTCGAGATCATTGGTACTGTTTTAGGAAACCGTACATACACATAGCGGATTTACAGGAGCCATGAAACAAAACAAAGTAAAACAAGGTTCAAAGATGGACAATGCAATGCCATTTCACGGTTAAATATCGCCTGGCTAACAATCAAAAGTAAGCCGCATATTTGCTCCTTTTTCTGCAAATATTCTGATAGCAAGTACAATAAGCTTATGTAAACATGCTATAAGGATTAAAATAATATTTATTGGAAGACATGGAGGACAGAGAAGAGTAGAGAGAAGGGGAGTGGGCTCTCATGCAAGTGCCAGCTCTGGCACGTGCTCCTAGACAGTTTGTGAGAGTGGGAGGTGGGCCACATCTTAATAAAGTAACACATTTTTATATCTAACTATTGTACATGTGTTATAATTTGGGCCCATTTGCGGCAGCCCAATAAGCAAGTCCTGAAATCTCAAATTGGCTCATGTACATGGCAGAATTTTGAGAGTGCAAAGCGGTGCTAAAGTTTAGTCACACATTGCTAGTTGGAGGAGAGTTGCACCGCCTTACATAGTGGAGTGTTGTACCACTTGGTGTGCTAGTTGAGAACAGAAGACTCTCTCGTGCGCACTCCTCCGCCGCCGTCCGTCTCATCACGACACGCCGCGGGTTGCGGGAATGAGCCGAGCCGATGCCTATATTTTTGTTGTTCAGGAAAACGAGTCGTGTTAGCGTACGTGTACAGCTTAGCCAATTCGGATCGCTACCGGATCGCGGGCTGCTGTAACCGACTCGAACGTGTGCGACGTGGCCGGCCCACGTTGTACCCGTTAGGTTTTTCCGAACCGCACTATATATTGCTATGCACTACCGTGTGCCGTAC
This sequence comes from Poa pratensis, assembly GCA_947311845.1. Lineage (NCBI taxonomy): Eukaryota > Viridiplantae > Streptophyta > Magnoliopsida > Poales > Poaceae > Poa > Poa pratensis. The sequence continues at coordinate 44,926,216 of CAMZMU010000033.1, read as the reverse complement.
CACACCGAGCCAATCTAGGTTTTGCCAATCTCGTGCCTTGCGCCGCCACCATAGTCTACTCCATCTCGAGCGCTGGTGTGCACCGGCGTTTGGGAGAGCAGGTCTCCGGAACCAATCGCTCTTGTGATCCTGTAAGGGAGAGGGCGAATTAGGTTTTTGGGAAGTGCCTCACGCGACTGCTCACCGCTTCCACCACGGGTCGTCTTCCAGCCGGCTTTGCGGATCGCCGCCGCAAGCATCTTCTGTGGCGACGAGCCTTCGCCAAGAAAGTCGCCAACTACATCGCTATATCGACCACGGCTACTACGTCTTCAATCGTTAAGTACGTGTGTCGTATCTCTCCTAGTTGGATCAACATGTTTCCTGTTTACATTTTTTGTGATATGCTGCTACTGTTCATGTTGATTAGTACATCTAGTATCTTCGTGTTTCACATGTTAGTAGTTGCGGTTGTCATGTTTAATATTCTGAAATTAATCATGGAATTAGTGCCTAATTATCCAACAATCCAAAAACCTAATTGTAGGGAATTTTCTGAGTTAACTATGGCTAGTTATATCGATGCAATGAAACCGGAGAAGTTCACCGGTGGTATGGGCTTTAAGAGATGGCAGCTGAAGTGCCAACTCTGGCTCTCGGCCATGAATGTGTGGGAAGTTACTAGTGGTTTTCCTGAAGGAACTATATCTGAGGAAACTCAGAACAAGTTTAAGAAAGACACTACTATCTTTCGAGGATGCATTCTAAGTGTTCTTGATGGTCGTCTGTGTGATGTGTATATGCACATAGAAGACGGCAAAGAGCTTTGGGATGCACTGAATGCTAAATTCGGTGCGACCGATGCAGGCAGTGAACTGTATATCATGGAGAGTTTTCACGACTACAAAATGGTGAATATCTGTGGCGTGGTCGAACAAGCTCATGAGATATAGTGCACTGCGAGAGAGCTTGAGCTCCTCAAGTGTCCCTTACCTGACAAGTCTGTGGCTGGATGCATTATTGCAAAGCTACCTTCTTCATGGATGAACTTCGCCACAACTCTCAAACACAAGAGACAGGAGATATCGGTTGAAAACCTGATAGCGTCTCTTGATGTTGAGGAGAAGGCTCGGGCTAAGGGCACTTCTGAGAGAGGTGGTGAAGGTCAGTCTAGCGCCAACATGGTGCAGAAAAACCATCACCACGACAAGAGCAAGGCCAAGAGCAAGCCTGCGTTCACTATGCCTAACAAGACTACTTCTTTCAAGAGGAAGAAGAAGATGCTGAGCAAAGCTGAGCTAAAGTGCTACACTTGTGGAGAGTCCGACCACTTCTCTGTGGACTGCCTAGATCGTGCAGACAAGAAAGGGAAGACACCAAGGAGTGTCAACGTCGTGACAGCTAGCAATGCTGATGGGTACGGTAATTTACCGATTGTACTTGCAGTATTTCAATCTCCATGTTGGTGGATTGATACGGGTGCTAATGCTCATGTGTGTGCTGACATCTCTATGTTCACTTCTTATCAGGTCGCAGATTCAATCGTCTTAATGGGGAATGGATCACATGCTTCTGTTCGTGGTGTTGGCATGGTAGATCTAAAGCTTATTTCGGGGAAGATCGTGCAACTGAGGAACGTGCAGCATGTCCCTACTATGAACAAGAATCTCGTTAGCGGCTCCCTTCTATGCAGAGATGGGTTTAAATTAGTCTTGGAGTCCAATAAAGTAGTTGTGTCAAAGTTTGGACAATTTATTGGTAAAGGGTATGAGTGCGGAGGCTTGTTCCGCTTTTCATTATCAGATTTCTGTAATAAGTCAGTAAACCATATTTGTGGCAGTGTGGATTCGGATGCCAATGTGTGGCACTCTCATTTATGTCATGTTAATTTTGGTTTAATGAGTAGACTTTCTTGTTTGAGTTTAATTCCTACTTTCACCGTTGCCAAAGGTTCTAAGTGTCATAGCTGTGTGCAATCTAAGCAACCTCGAAAGCCTCACGAGGCAGCCGAGGAGAGAAATCTGGGACCTCTAGAACTCATACATTCGGATCTATGTGAGATGAATGGCGTGTTGACAAAAGGTGAAAAGAGATATTTCATGACTTTAATCGATGATGCTACTAGGTTCTGTTATGTATATTTGTTGCAAACTAAAGATGAAGCTTTAGACTACTTTGAAATCTATAAAGCTGAAGTAGAAAATCAGTTAGAGAGAAAGATCAAACGTCTTAGGTCGGATCGTGGTGGCGAGTATTTCTCCAACGTATTTGATGAATTCTGTGAGGAACATGGTATTATTCATGAGAGGACGCCTCCCTATTCCCCAATCAAACGGGATTGCCGAGAGGAAAAACCGCACGCTGACCGACTTCGTGAACGCCATGTTGGACACTGCTGGTTTATCTAAGGCATGGTGGGGGGAGGCTTTGTTGACTTCGTGCCATGTCCTGAATAGAGTTCCTAACAAGGATAAAGAGAAGACACCTTACGAGGAGTGGTCTGGGAGAAAACCATCACTTTCTTATTTTCGCACTTGGGGATGTTTGGCGAAAGTCAATGTTCCAATTCCTAAGAAACGTAAACTTGGACCGAAGACAGTGGATTGTGTCTTTCTAGGTTATGCTCAGCGGAGCATTTGCTATACATTTTTTGTGGTTAAATCCGAGATACCTGACATGCATGTTGATACTATTTTGGAATCTCGTGATGCAACATTTTTTGAGAACATGTTTCCTATGAAGGATATGCATAGCACTGCTAGAATTTCTTCTAGGATATATGTTGAACCTAGTACATCTGTTGATCATTCTGAACAACCACATGTTGAGGAAGTCCTTGTGAAGGATGACAATGAATCAGCTCCCAAGAGGAGCAAGAGACAGAGGACTGAAAAATCCTTTGGTGATGATTTCATTGTGTACCTTGTGGATAATACTCCCACATCCATTGCAGAGGCATTTGCATCTCCTGATGCTGATGACTGGAAAGAAGCTGTCCAAAATGAGATGGACTCGATTCTTTCTAATGGAACTTGGGAATTATCTGAGCGACCTTATGGCTGCAAACCTGTGGGTTGTAAGTGGGTGTTCAAGAAGAAGCTAAGGCCTGATGGTACTATTAAAAAGTGCAAAGCACGGCTTGTGGCCAAGAGCTACACCCAGCGTGAAGGCGAAGATTATTTTGACACCTATTCACCTGTTGCTCGGCTTACCACCATTCGTGTACTACTTTCCCTGGCTGCCTCCTATAATCTTTTCGTTCATCAAATGGACGTAAAGACGGCTTTCCTTAATGGAGAGTTGGAAGAGGAAATTTATATGGATCAGCCTGATGGGTTTATAGTAAAAGGTGAAGAGAGAAAGGTGTGCAAATTGTTAAAATCTTTGTATGGACTGAAGCAAGCACCTAAGTAATGGCATGTGAAGTTTGACAGAACTTTAACTTCTGCAGGCTTTGCCACTAATGAGGCTGATATGTGTGTATATTATCGGCGTGGTGGGAGCGATAGTGTTATATTATGCTTGTATGTTGATGACATACTGATTTTCGGTACAAGCATGATATTGATAAATGAGGTCAAGTCTTTTCTGTCAAAGAGCTTTGATATGAAAGATCTGGGACAAGCTGATGTGATTCTGAACATTAAGTTGATTAGGGATGAGAGTGGGATTACGTTAACGCAATCACACTATGTTGAGAAGGTCTTGAGCCGCTTTGGTTATATAGACAGCAACCCTTCTCCAACACCCTATGATCCCAGTGTGACACTCAGAAAGAACAAGAAGGAAACGAGAGATCAATTAAGATACTCTCAAGCAATTAAAACTGAAGAAATCACCGCTCTCTCTAGTCTGCATGTTCAGCACAACATTAGGAGTGAATCTGAATCAGAAAACCAAAATGATGCAAAACAGAAGAAATCACATAACGATTTTGCTCGTCTAGATGACGCGGATAAATCATTTCATAAACATTCTTTTTAATACAAAACCTTAATGTAAGTCAGCAGGAGCATGAGACTCATTTCAAAACTGGAATAATGTAAAACAAGTGTAAGACAAAAGGGCCTGCCAACAACTGGAGTCACCATCGGATTGAAACTGATAGCTCCCCATCCTTTTATTCTAGTCCAAGTCTTGCTTAAACCATCTTAATATCTGCATATAAAGCATGGCGCACTGGTATTAGTTTTCAACAATTGAGAAAAGGAGAATGATGCTCATTGGAAATCATTTATCTTTGTGTGAAGCATTCTAATTAGACTTTGGGAGGAACTTGAGGGAAAAATCATCACTCAAGAATCTGAAAAGTGCAAAAATAATGCAAAGGGGAAGCTCGCAACAGTACTTGAGGTGGGAGACGCGGTCCTGGATGGGAAGATGGCGACAACAACCACGGGGGACATCACAACTCTGGAACCTGGACGGGTTGATCGAGTGTGTTTTAATTGCGGCGGTGGACATAGCGACACCCGCACGTCTGGGCGGAGGTGCCATGGAGCATGCGGCGGAGATAGCGAGCCCCCGCGGCGTCTGAGTGGAGGCGGCATGGGTGGCTGCTGGGCGCGGCGGCGTGGACCATTCCACATACCGCAAAGGCCGGATAAGAACTCCCGGACGTGGCGCGGCGGCGTGGACCATCCACCTCCCGCAGCCTGTCCACGAGGTCCTCCCCCATCACTGCGGTCCAGGCTATCGCCGCCGATCCAACCTCGCGATCCACACCCGCAGCGCGTCCCCGAGGTCCTCCGCCATCACTGTGCTCCAGGCCATCATCGCCCGATCCAATCTCGGGAAACTGAACCGGCGGCATCGGCTGGGGAGGCGAGGGAGATGCCGAGGTCGAGGGCTCCGACGGCATCGTCATCCCGGGCGCCGGCGGCATCGGCTGGGGTTGGGATGCTGACGACCATCTCCTCCTTGAAGTCTTCAACGGCGAAGGCGACAAATCGAACGCACGCGGCGGCTGATGGCTACGTGTTGGTGAACCCCAGAGGAAGGTTATGATGTAGACAGCAGAAGTTTTCCCTTGAGAAATCTACCCAAGGTTATCAATCCAGTAGGACTTGACGATCTATCGGAAGGTTGTTGATGTTGACTCCCCCTGGCGCTAGGGAGCTTGCACCAACGTGGAATCTGCACAGACACAAACCAGAACTTTGCCCAACACGAAACAGAGAGGTTGTCAATCTCTCCGGTCTTGCAGAAACAAAGAGTTAAACGTATGGTGTGGAAAACAGCAGGAAAAACAGCAAGTAACAGGAAACAGATGATTGCAGCAGGTTGTGTAAACAGTATGAGGAAATTGGACCAGGGTCCACAGTTCACTAGTGGTGTCTCTCTCAGAACAGATAACTAGCATGTTGGGTAAACAAATTACAGCTGGGCAATTGACAAATAGAGAGGGCATAACAATGCAATACATGCCAAGATGTCTACTATGAAATCTAGTTGGGCATTACAACAAAGTACATAGACCGTTATTCCAACGCATCTATGCCTAAATAATCCACCTTCAAGGCAGCATCCGCATCCTATTCAGTATTAAGTTGCTAACAACAGATTATTGCATGAAGTAAAGTGTGTAATGTAATCAATACAAGTGCCCTTGGACACTGCACCAATGTTTTATCCCTAGTAGCAACAGCACATCTACCATCTTAGACCTTTCTGTCACTGATCCAGATATCTAGAGACTGAACCCACTATCGAGCATAAATACCCCCTCTTGGAGTCACAAGCATCTACTTGGCCAAAGCATCTACTAGCAACGGAGAGCATGCAAGATCAAGAGCACATAGATAAACAACTTGAATAAACATGGTATCAATATTCATCGGATCCCAGCAAACACAACATCTAGCATTACAATAAGATGATCTTGATCATGTTAGGCAGCTCACAAGATCTAAACATGGAGGCACAAGGTAGAGAGACAACCATCTAGCTACTGCTATGGACCCGTAGTCCAGGGGTGGACTACTCACGCATCACTCCGGAGGCAGGCATGGTGATGTAGAGCCCTCCGGTGATGATCTCCCCTCCGGCAGGGTGCCGGGAAGAGCTTCAGAACTCCTCCGATCTGAGATTGACGATGACGGCCGCGACGGAACTTTTCGTGGAATATGATCGACCGTAATAGGGTTTTCGCGTCGCGGAGAATATATAGGCGAAGAGGCGGCGTCGGTGGCCGAGGGGGGCCACCACGCCATAGGGGGGCGCGGGCCCACCCTGGGCCGCGCCCTAGTGTGGCGTGGCCCCCTGGTGGGTCTGCTCCGACTCCCCTTTGGACTCCGTGATCTCCTCGTGATATTATTGACGATGTCTTTTGTTTCGTCCAATTCCGAGAATATTTCCTTAATAGATTTTCTGAAACCAAAAACAGCAGAAAACAGGGAACTGGCACTGTGGCATCTTGTTAATAGGTTAGTCCCAGAAAATGCATAAAAATGATATAAAGTAAGCCAAAACATGTAGCAATTGATATAATAACAGCATGGAACATCAAAAATTATAGATACGTTTGAGACGTATCAAGCATCCCCAAGCTTAGTTCCTGCTCGTCCTCGAGTAGGTAAACGATAAAAACAGATAATTTTTGAAGTGACATGCTACCAACACAATCTTTGATCAAATAACAATGTAATGCACATGATCTGAATGAAGTGATCCAAGCCAATGGTCTATAGTTTGCAAGCAAGTAAATAAAGAGTAAACATAAGTGATCACACAAGTGCAAACTTTCATGAATAATACTATAAAACATTTAGAGATATAATAGTCTAACATAATAGTTAGCTCACAGCAGCAATAATTCTCAACATGAAAGTGTTTGTATCAACACAAAGGAAGATAATAGCTTCAGCTTTTGCTTCAACTTTCAACATGTATATCATATAGATAATGTCAATGCAAAGAATATGATCAACCAAACACAAAGTTATGTAAAAACTGTTATACTGGAGTTGACAATGATGTTTGCTTAAGTAGACAGAAAGAAGTGGGAAAACTGACTCAACATAAAAGAAATGGCCCTTCGCAGAGGGAAGCAGGGATTAACATCATGTGCTAGAGCTGTAGTTCCCGAAGGCATATAGAGAGCATAAAATATTGTTTTGTAAGGTAATGGTGTATACAGGTGTCAACAAATCAGCAAATAGGCAATACTCTACTTCACTAGTTGATCAAACTTTACAAGAGCGGCTCCCATGAAGGACGTTATTTCTACCAGCGGGCAGATCATCCCTCTTCTCTTTTGTTTACACACTTGTGAACATTGCTTGACTGACGAATCAGGGGCAAAAAGATGTGAAGAGAATTGTTTGGTTAAAGTTGTAATTAATTGGGACTGGGCACCCCGTTGCCAGCTCTTTTTGCAAAATTATTGGATAAGCGGATGTATATGCCACTAGTCCAGGTGTGTAAAATTTGATCAACCAGGAAATAAAGACCACCTATCTACGTCCTTATGAGCTTTTCAAGTAGTGACACAAAAAGGAAATGTAACAGTTTTGAGTAGTTAGTAGATAGCACATGAAGAAATTTACTTGGAATGGTGAAAACACCACATAATAGGTAGGTATGGTGGACACAGGTGGCATGGATTTGGCTCAAGGTTTTGGATGTACAAGAAGCATTCCCTCTTAGTACAGAGTTTAGGCTAGCAAGGTTATTATAAGCAAACATCATTATCAACTGGAATAGCAAGAGTGTACATAAAACACAAGGTTTGACGAACCATAGACTCCCACTGTCTTCCTTGTTAACACATAGCCTTCATCCAAAAATTATCTAGACTACTATGGACTTCCAATTATGCAACAGATTATTATAGCAGAAAATCCTTATAGTAGTTCTTCATTAATAGCCATTACTTACATGATGCACAAGCTTAAACATTAATTACTTGACAGCTCAAAACAATTGGCAAGCATCAAATTACTCAAGACAACGATCTAAAAAGATTCATGTAAGCATTTTATACCACTACCACATGCATAGCATTTTTCTGGTCCAACCAAACACCAATCAACTTATTTGACAACTCTCCAAACAGATATAAGTGAAGCAAGAGAGTACTTTCTTCAAAAGAAACTGAAAGCTCTAACAAGAGATACATGAAAAACTGAGAGCTAACAGCAATAACAGCAACTAGACAGGAATACTCAACAAGTATAAGTGAAGCACAAGAGTATTCTAATGAAAAAGTGGAGCGTGTCTCTCTCCCAAACATGAATACTAGGATCCAACAAGTATAGCACAGCAAACAAAACAAAACAAACTGAAAACAAAAACACACTGACGCTCCAAGGAAGAGTACACTAGCATGAAGCAATAAAAATATAGCACCATTAGAGATGACCTGATAATTTGTAGATGAAGAAGGGGATGCCTTGGGCATCCCCAAGCTTAGATGCTTGAGTCTTCTTGAAATATGCTGGGGAGGTAAGCCTCCCCAAGCTTAAGCTCTTCACTCTTCTTGATCATGTAATATCATTCTCCTCTATCAACACTTGAAAACTTCCTTCACACCAAAACTTAACAGCTTTTCTCATTAGCAGGTTAGTGCACTAAAAGATAATACTTCAAAGTTCTAGCAAAGACAAAACTCACAAGCCAACTATTTTAAACATTAGCCACTGTTACTAGGCTCAAGTGGGCACTTTTACACGAAAAGAAACCACTTAAAAACTTGTAAAAGAGAGAATGCAAAATAAAAGACAGAATCTGTCAAACCAGAACAGTCTGTAATGACGAATTTTTTCGAGGCACTTACGATGCTCAGATGAAAACTTTTGAAATAATGAAAGTTGCGTAACATCATCAGGAACATGCACAAAAAGTTTCAGCATTTTTCGATTTTTTCTGATTTTCTACTGAATTAAACGGTGACGAACAGCAATCTGTCCCAATGCAGTCCCGAAAATAAAACCAACTTTGCATTAGTAACTCTCCTTGGCACAACAAAACAGCAAATAAAAGATACAAAGGAGTTGCTACAGAGGTAAACAAGCATCCTTGACTCAAGAAAACAAAAATAAAACAGCAAATAAAAACATGGGTTATCTCCCAGAAGTGCTTTTCTTTAATGCCTTTGAGCTAGGCATGAAGAGATGCATCAAGTATTGCCAAAAATGTTGAAATCCTCCACTCTTTCGGTGGGATCCTCTTTCTTAATTGGGAAGAAAAACTTTCGGTTGATAGGTGCAACAAACTTCATGAACCCATATTTTGCATTGATAAATCCCCCATTACTCTTCAAAAAAGATCTTCCCAAAACTATATTACTAGGAGATTTTGTAAGGATCATAAAAGTTGTAGGTATATTTTTATTTTGCATAGTAATCTCAACATTAATGATCCCTACACTTTTTATAATAGTGCCATCAGCATGAAAATGAAAAACAGGATAATCAACCATACCATCAATTTTTAACAAGTCAAACACTATCTTAGGCATGATGGACATTGTGGAACCAAGATCACAATAGGCACGAAATTTCTCACTACCAATGCTTATTTCAATAAAGGGTTCCCAATCATTTTTTAACTCAACATGAGGTGGTTCCTTAATGTGGTGGTCTAAGGTTAAGTCCTTGAGTGACTCTTCTATTTTATCAAGCCTAGTAAGCACACCTGTCTTATCCTCTTGAGGAAATTGAGCAAGTCCATTCAAAATTTTATAGGCTTTTTCTGTATCATGTTCATAGAAAGTCTCCCCCACCATAGTATCTAGAGCATTTTGGTATAAAGGTAGCAAGCCAAAGTAGAAACGTTTAATAAGAATGTCTAAGTCCATTTTAAGTTGCATCTTCCTATGCAGTTCTAACATCCTTTCCCAAGCTCCTTTAAAAGTTTCTCCACTCTCCTGTCCAAACCCAATAATTTCTCCTAAAGGGGAAACAGTAATGAAAGGACTGGAGCTAGACATGGTAACAAGCAAGTAACAACCGAAATAGTAAACTAGATGCAGGAATTTAATTTTTTTGGGTTTTTGATTTTTAACAGCAAGCAAAACAAAACTAAAACAAGACAAAAAACAAAGTAAAGAGATTGGAACTGAGAGACTCCCCTTTCCAATAGCCTCCAAGTCCCCGGCAACGGCGCCAGAAAACAGCTTGATGGCTACGTGTTGGTGAACCCCAAGAGGAAGGTTATGATGTAGACAGCAGAAGTTTTCCCTTGAGAAATCTACCCAAGGTTATCAATCCAGTAGGACTTGACGATCTATCGGAAGGTTGTTGATGTTGACTCCCCCTGGCGCTAGGGAGCTTGCACCAACGTGGAATCTGCACAGACACAAACCAGAACTTTGCCCAACACGAAACAGAGAGGTTGTCAATCTCTCCGGTCTTGCAGAAACAAAGAGTTAAACGTATGGTGTGGAAAACAGCAGGAAAAACAGCAAGTAACAGGAAACAGATGATTGCAGCAGGTTGTGTAAACAGTATGAGGAAATTGGACCAGGGTCCACAGTTCACTAGTGGTGTCTCTCTCAGAACAGATAACTAGCATGTTGGGTAAACAAATTACAGCTGGGCAATTGACAAATATAGAGGGCATAACAATGCAATACATGCCAAGATGTCTACTATGAAATCTAGTTGGGCATTACAACAAAGTACATAGACCGTTATTCCAACAGCATCTATGCCTAAATAATCCACCTTCAAGGCAGCATCCGCATCCTATTCAGTATTAAGTTGCTAACAACAGATTATTGCATGAAGTAAAGTGTGTAATGTAATCAATACAAGTGCCCTTGGACACTGCACCAATGTTTTATCCCTAGTAGCAACAGCACATCTACCATCTTAGACCTTTCTGTCACTGATCCAGATATCTAGAGACTGAACCCACTATCGAGCATAAATACCCCCTCTTGGAGTCACAAGCATCTACTTGGCCAAAGCATCTACTAGCAACGGAGAGCATGCAAGATCAAGAGCACATAGATAAACAACTTGAATAAACATGGTATCAATATTCATCGGATCCCAGCAAACACAACATCTAGCATTACAATAAGATGATCTTGATCATGTTAGGCAGCTCACAAGATCTAAACATGGAGGCACAAGGTAGAGAGACAACCATCTAGCTACTGCTATGGACCCGTAGTCCAGGGGTGGACTACTCACGCATCACTCCGGAGGCAGGCATGGTGATGTAGAGCCCTCCGGTGATGATCTCCCCTCCGGCAGGGTGCCGGGAAGAGCTTCAGAACTCCTCCGATCTGAGATTGACGATGACGGCCGCGACGGAACTTTTCGTGGAATATGATCGACCGTAATAGGGTTTTCGCGTCGCGGAGAATATATAGGCGAAGAGGCGGCGTCGGTGGCCGAGGGGGGCCACCACGCCATAGGGGGGCGTGGGCCCACCCTGGGCCGCGCCCTAGTGTGGCGTGGCCCCCTGGTGGGTCTGCTCCGACTCCCCTTTGGACTCCGTGATCTCCTCGTGATATTATTGACGATGTCTTTTGTTTCGTCCAATTCCGAGAATATTTCCTTAATAGATTTTCTGAAACCAAAAACAGCAGAAAACAGGGAACTGGCACTGTGGCATCTTGTTAATAGGTTAGTCCCAGAAAATGCATAAAAATGATATAAAGTATAGCCAAAACATGTAGCAATTGATATAATAACAGCATGGAACATCAAAAATTATAGATACGTTTGAGACGTATCAGCGGCGCAAGGGCAGCGCTTGATTGGGATAGCTCGAACGTCGGTGGGAGGGGCTGGGGCGGCCGATGATGGGAGAGCTGTGCGTGGTAGGGGCGGCGGCAGAGCGATTAGATACGAGAGGGCCGAGGGAAGGTTTCTGTGGGTCTTGGCCATGTGCGCGATCGGGGGTCGACGGGGGCGGACGAAGAGGTGCAATTAATTCGATTTGGTCCGTCCTTTCGTCCGTCTGGGGCCGAGACAGGACACTGCATATTTTTGTAGTAGAGACTAGTATTGTATGGAGAACCGGCATGATATTAGTCTATATTGCTCCCCAATCTAGCATTTCCCGATAACACTAGCCACATGCACCGCGCTGCGTCCTTTTGGCTCGAAGGAGTTCAAAGACGCAAAAAAAGGAAAAACAAGAAGTACTGATCTCATACCATACTTAAATCCTACTAGGAATAGTTAGCGCGACAATGCCGCGCGTCCGTCTGATGATTTTCGAATATGTTTTTTTAGAAAGTATGTATATGGATATTATTTGAATTCGGAGAAGTTTACGATAAGGAGATTTTTCGAGGTTGTTAAAATTTGTCGCATTGGAATGTATTCAAATTTGTATTCTTTGAAAGTTTGCAAAAATGATTAGATTTCGGAGGTATTTGAAATTATTAAGTATATGAATTTGAAATTTGAGTTGGAATGGTCAAATAAGGGTGGTTTTCCCATAAAATTGTTTGAATGTAGTTTAATTTGAATTTTTTAAACTTATTTTTTTTGTGAAAAATAGTTGACAATTTTTTTCCATAGCATATTGATATATTTTTTATATTTTGTCGATGGGTATGTATAGAATTTTTTCGGTTTTTGTTTTGTTACGCAATTTACATTTGGTAACATGTTCATTTAGAAATTGTGGAGTTTTAAAATTAGTTAAATCGAAAGAAGTTTGCGTTTAAAACCTGTTTACATTTTGAATATTGTTTAACTTGGGGTGTTTTGCAGATTCAAATCATTTTATGTTCGTAAAATGATTAAATTTCGCAGATATTTAAGATTTTGGAATATCGAAATCTGAGATTTGATCGTATCGAATTAAAAAACAACATTTTTTCTCTGAGGGCATATATAGCATTTTGTAAGCAGTTATTAAATTCAATTTAAGTTCAATTCATAATTAGAAGAAATTAATTTGTATTTTCTACAAATATTCATGTAACAAAGTATTTTGAAATTTAGCTACATAGTTGGAGAAAATTAAGTTTTGTTATTTTTAGCTATATTAAATAAATTGAATTGATGAAATATAGTTCCATATTGTCATAATCTTTTTTTATTTGACATCATAATGAGAGGGAATATATTATTGCGAGCATTTTTAAAATTTATTCTGTAAACAGGGGGAATTGAATTTGTATTTTCTATGAATATATCTGTTGTTAAAAATTACAACAAATCTTGTCTGGAATTTATTGTGAAACTAATTGGAACCTGTGAGTAATTTTTTTTGTGGAGGAAGAATTATTCAGGTTTTTGTTTTCATTTTTATTTATATGTTTTATTTGACATCATAATGAGAGGGAATATATTATTGCGAGCATTTTTAAAATTTATTTTGTAATCAGGGGGAATTGAATTTGTATTTTCTATGAATATATCTGTTGTTAAAAATTACAACAAATCTTTTCTGGAATTTATTGTGAAACTAATTGGAACCTGTGAGTAAATTTTTTTTGAAGGAAGAATTATTCAGTTTTTTCTTTTCATTTTATTTATATGTAAGGTTTGCATAGTTTAAATTATTAAATTTAAGTTTGTAGTTCTTGTGAATTTAAATCGACGTTGGAATGTAGTAAGAAATATGAATATTTTGGAAGAGAATGTTTTTTAGGGGAATAAATTTTGTGTGCATTTTTTTATGCATGATGTGCATTGTTGTATTTCATAAATTTGAAGATTTTAATTGTGTGAATTGTTGAATTCTATTTCCGAACTTCTATGAAAGAAAAGTCAGTTTTTTTTTCTTTTGTGCATTTTGTGTGTATGTTTTGCATTATTGTAATTAATAAATTTTAATTTTGCAATGATTTTTTTTTCGAAATGTATCAATGAGGGATTATGTATTATTTGATTTTTTTAGATTCGAAATAATTCGAAAAAGGTTCTTTCGTAATTGAAATGTAGATTTGTTTTTACAGGAAATTTGGTGAATTTGGTTTGAATTGGTTTGAAGATATATTCGAAAAGTTTTGAATAATAAATTTGAATAATAAAAAAAAGAGTAAAAAAAAAAGGCCGAGGCATCCGCTGGGCCGAGCCAGCCGCAGAGAAAGCGGCCCAGCCCAGCTAGGAGCCCAGCTACCTCAACCCGGGCCCACTGCGACGTCATAGCGACGTCACGGAGGCCGGACTCCGCGGCGACGGCGTGCAGCTCGCCCGCGACGCGCCACCGCGGTTGGGGACGCACGAGCGGGCGTTTCGGATGCACCTGGATGTGATCTACCTGGAGGTGGCGGCGCCGCCCCTGTATGACCACCGGAGCGTCGTCGGCGAGGAGGAAACGCCGCGACGGCCACCGAAGGCGGCGGTGGCGATTCCGGCACGAGGCGGGCGTCCGGGCACACGTTTGTCGGTGGAGAAGGCGAGGGCGAGGCGGCGGAGCCTGTGGCGTGCGTCGATTTGGTCGGAAAGCAGCGGAGCGGCGGGGGCCCGCGTCGGCGGCCGCGGCGATCCCGCGCCGTCGCAGGAGAAGAAAGGGGGAGGGGGAGGTGTGCCGACGATTTTCTATGGAGGTCCCTGGGGTCAGCGGAATTTTCAAGTTGGTCCTTGGTGGGGGGGTTTTTTGGAAAATGGTAGGGGGTTTACTGGAAAGTTGCGCGCCAAAATTCGTGCGAGGGACGTGGTCAGCTGCGATTGGTAGAAATCGAGCTGCACGGTTTTTAAAGCGCGTCTGGACCGTTCATCAGCGCAATCGGACGGTTGGCGTTTTGCAGGCAACGTGGAGGGTGGAATCGGCCACTCACAAATATAGTGGGAAAAAATGTTTTGTATGTTTGATGGCGCAATTGGAAAAACACTGAATTTTACTGAAGGATTTGGCGCAACCAAGTAAAATTCAAGGTCAAACTTAAATTTTCTTTTGGTCTGGTAAAAACCAAATAAGTTTCATTTCATACCGAAAATTCTATAAACTACAATTGTTCAGAATTAATACAAAATTCCTTCGTACCAACGAGGCCCTAAGTAGTATGCAGATAATCCAGGTCCTTACAATTGTAAGTGTAAAATACATGTGACATTCATGCAATGGATAAAACATCATTTGCACATCGACCGAAGAAAAGACCTACTATGAGTAAAAACATGATGTAACATGTAAAACAGTTTCAAAACATGCCACCATTTTCTGTTTCACCTGGAATGTCGACAGAGAAAAGATGAAAATTGCACGATGGAGAACTGATATTATGGTCTATACAAAGTTCTGCCAAGTAAAATTAACTAGCTATCTCAAGCTCATACATGCTCACTAAGTCAGTAGACAATAGCTATTCAGGGCCTGCCGTGTCCAGTAGTCCACTGCAAGTCCGCAACCCAGTTTCAGAAAATACTGCATCGACGCATGGCCCTGCAAAACAATATATGGTCTCGTTAGCTAACCATAACTATAATCATCAGATCATCAAGATGAAAATAATTAGAGTAGATCATCAAGATGAAAATAATTAGAGTATATTTATTGAGTTAAAAAACTTCCTGAAATTGAACTAATCTGTAATCCAGAAGCAAATGTACTATCATGACTATCTGAAACAAAAAATTATCCCTATGCTAAGCTAAATGTCTTACATTAGTGAAACGAGGGAGTAGTTAAGATTTATTACTGTATATTTTGATGCGATAGTATAATATGGTTTCACATATAAAGTCAGAAATCTGTTTTGACTCAACTCGAGACATTTTTCTTGTCTTTTTTACACAGCCCACAAAAAATGTCATTTTTTAAGTTTCTGCGGAGATAGAAAGTTCGGATGTACATCCAAAAAATTTGTTTGGAATATTTTTACATTTTTTAAATGCATTAAAAATGAATTTTCATAACAGGTGCATCTACACTTACGAGTCAAAACACCATGTCCATGTAAAATGTGTATAATATGTCAATCAAATGCTAGTGGGTCTAAACAATTGTTTGCATGTTCATTTTATTTGGGTAAGATAAATTTCTTGAAATAAATGTAATAACGGTAAACAGATCTTCCAAGGTTGCTAGTGTTGATTGTATATCTTTTGTACTAAATCTGATTGATGTTGTGAATTGATTTGCGTAGGTGCTTTTTGTTGATTCGTATGTGTCTAGACATGTTTTTTTACATATATTCACTCTTTGAGTATGTATGTAGTCAATACTAAAATAGCTAAAATTAATGGAGAGATGGGGCCTGTAGGTCGTCCTCTCTCGCTGCGCTATCTCCGTCCCGTGAGCACGCAAACATATGGGCCAAGCCCAGCAAAATGCCACCAGCACGCTCACCTTTCGCTCGACAAAGAAGAAACCTCTCGAAACCCTCCCTCATATCGTTCTCTCCACTGTGCGAGCTCTCTTCTCTGTGCGAGCGTGGTGGCAGCGCTAGACCAGTGTTCACCAGTGGCCAGACGCTAGACCAGTGTTCACTAGTGGCCAGACCTAGTGCGACGTCTCCCAAGACACGAGGTCGTCGGACTCCTTCTCTGTGGGGCCATCCGAGCTAGGACTCCTCGTCCGTGCGAACACAAAGAGCTCGGCGTCCTCCTCCCCACTGTAGCCTCCGCTTTCGACTCCCTCATTCTCTGAACGCCTGAACAATTTGCTAGATTTGCAGGGTAAATAATTTGCTAGCTGAACGCCTGAACATATAGAAGTGACAAAATTTACTTATTTGACCAACAACAAAAAAAGGGGGCACGATGGTGTGGTTTTAAACTGTACTTAGTTTACGAGAATTGTTTCTTGTCCTTAATGCTAAGTTAGCAAACTTGCAGAGATCTAAATTGGTATAGCTAACTTTCTGGAAGCTGATAAGATGTATTCTATATTTTGTGAATCTCATTTGGATTTCCATCTGGAACTTGTCATATTGTCTTAGCTTTGCTTGTGTAGGCTTTTGTATAATGGAGCCTTCTTTTTACATATTCGAACCCTTATTCTCACGTCCTGTAGTCGCAGGAAGATAGATGCTGACAGATTCTAAGGTGGAAATGTGGAATTCAACAATTATTTGCCCCAAAGCAAGAAACACAACAAATTAGGAACGCTACTGGGAGCGATAATTATTTTACTGAATTTCCAAATGAAGCGAGTTAAGCACATTGCGACACTAAGAAGCAAAATCTTACGCAATATGTTTCATATCTTTTTCAACATTACAAGAAAGAGCTTTCTCGTATTTTATTCTCTATAGCAAACGTGCCCGTGCGTTGCAACGGGAGAGATTTTTTTTGGATGAAACATGTCACGACCTAATGTTTACCCCAAAATCGATAGACCCGTGTAATGTTAACTCTATCCTCAGTTCATCCTTTTTCCATTATCTCCTCCAACGGAGCACATGTACTGGTTCACATATTAGAAAAATGCTTATATAGATTGAGTGAAAAACACATTTTTTGAAGGAAAAAAGATGGAGAGAAAGGGACCCTATAAGCATACAATTGTTTCATATAATTTTCTTTCTCCTGTTGTCATATTTGATTCTTTCTCGTGTTGTCATATTTGTTCATTCAGCTGAAAACAAATGAAAGACGCACTAAGAGACATGTTTAGTTGTGCGCTTCCCTGTGAGGTGCTATTTTTGTGTTATTCTGTGAGTTGAGATGCCCGTATGCCATATCTAATTCATGCACAATTTTGCCCCCCAATTGCCTTATTCTTCTAACTGGTTGCATCCGTGCTCTTTATGAACATGTTAAGCAGACTCGACGAAACCAAAACTCAGTTGTGACAAAGTGAATGTGGATTCTAGCTACACTGAAGAACCGGGCACTGGTTCCTGGGGTGTTCCGTATCAAAAGAATTCATTGCTATGAAATCTCCCTTCAAATTATTCTGTTCAAGCACACTAATCTTACTAACCAACCAATGCCAGCCTATCATGATGACACAATCTGTAATTGATTTTTGTTGCTTGATATAACACATAGACAAAAACACCACCGAGCTTTTCCATGAACTATACAGAAAATCAAATACGCTCCCTTTTCCATGAACCGATCTGGATTTATCTAAAAAAAATGAACCGATCTGGATATAGCAAAAAAAAGCAAATATGATAGAAAGCAAATCCTATAGACACCGATTCAAGGAATCAAATATTGTGAGAACGTCAGGTTTAATACCCCAATGTCTCATCCCGGTATACACCGATTCAAGGAATTTAATCCTACTCCCCTCTTTAAGAACATCGAGAAGGTGATTGAACACCACTGTTTTTGAAACAAAATGAAGCCTAGCCAGCACAAAATAGCAAGAAAAATGCTTTAAAAAAATCATCACTACGTACCTGAAGCTCATGTAACTTTTATTCACAGGATTTGAGACAGAACTCCCGCACAGGGACAAGACGGACAAAAAAGAAGAGGGCAACACTTCTTACCTTCATCGAGGTCGTGGTTGCTTGGGACAGCTGCAGCGGACGGCCCGAGGGAAGAGAGCAGATGTCATGTCGACGATATGCTGGACGGGGCGAAGGCAGGTGCGCTCGATCCCCTGAGCCGAGCGCATACAGTCGTGGCACCACTGTCGCCGGAGAGCACCACTCCCGGTGCTGCTGCTGGAGGACGAGATCCGGCGGCCTGAAGAACAACCCCGCCGGCCCAAATCCCGCAGGAGGACCTCGTGGCGCAGCACGTTCTCGATGTGTCCATCCCCTCCATGGCCCTCGCGAGGACGAGGCGGGCCGGCTCGGCGCTGCTCCGCTAGAAGCGGTCAGGGAGGTGTCGAAGTCGAGCGGCGACATGCTGGTGCCAATCACGGCCCCTGGCGGCCGACGGAGGCAGCATTGGGGCTGAGCTCGAGTCGATTCGGGCCGGCGAGCTCGGAGAAATCGATGGCCATGGAATTGAGTCTGGAGATCCTGGGGAGGCGCCCGGCAGCGTGTGTGGAGTGGGTTGCGACCGGAATAGCGGGGGCGGGGGCGGCGGTGGCGGCAAGGTTCCTGTGCGCGAGGAAACCCTAGTACGAGCAGAGGAGGAGGATGACGTCCAGGCAGTTCGTGAGGAAAACGATTCAGGATATGGGGAGGGTCTGTGGGTTGATTTCAAGATTTCGTAGGGACTAAAGTGCAAAAAGACCACGACGACGGCGACGACGTACGAAACCGAAAACCAAGCGACGGAAACCTTCCTTCCATTATTATTAGGTAGAGATCAATATATGTACAGGGGTCGAACTATTGTTGTCATGTTTTTTTTAGGAAACTATTGTTGTCATGTTTATTCAACAAGCTTATATAGAGAACACAACACTTCAAATTAACCAAAGTTGTATCTGAATTAATATAGGTTTAATCCCAATTGTGATGGTTGAGAATCAATAAATTTTTTGGTGCTTATTTAGGTAGATATATACTTATACCCATTTTCACCAAACTGAATACTTTTTTGTTATGTTGATCTATGACTACACATTTTGTTTGGTTCCTTAATATATTCGTGTTTTTTAAGCTGCTGTTTCATACCGAACTTCAATTCTTTGGGCCTACTAATAAACAACTAGACAATAGTCAAAAAAATAAACAACTAGACTATGTGTGAAATGCACAGCTTTGCAGAGCCATATTTTAACCTTTGCTTTCAAAATTGCCAAATTAAATGATAATTAGTAACAACTAAATGCTTCTTCTACTAATTTTATGCAACTATAGAGGTGGTATGCAAAAGTTGCGCATATTGATTTTACAGCCGATATAGAGTTGAAATTGATCACATGTTCGCTACTTGGCAGCTCAATGAGGCTTAGACATGCAAAAGAGGAGGTCAAGATATAACTCAATATCGTGCTAAGTCGGAGGCCTGCTCACATGGGAAAGTTGTATAGATATGCATTGCTTATCGTGTTCTTTTTTTCATGGTATTAAAGGAGATATTGGTCCTAACTCTAACATGTATGTTTCATTTTCCAGGGTTTTGCCTCAAAAGCCTCGAGCAACAGAAATTAAGATAAAACTGAGCTATTAAAAGAGGCGATCCATATTATTTTAGGCACGTCATGAGTGTGAAGAATTGAGGAATTCTAAAAGACTCGATTTAACAGAAGAGCTGGCCTTGAATAGTACTATTATGTGTTCAAAATTCTGAAGTTGTGATGACAAATGGTTAAGTCGGTTTTGACCCAAAACCTTATTCTTGATAATGCAAGAGCTGGATCATTTGAAATGTTCAAAAAAAAAGTCAATAGAAACCTGCAAATAATGCATTTTTTTATGAATGGTTTTTTCTCCTGGAGTAAGGCTTGACGAGGGTTTGAATTTCTGATTAAATGTTGAACTTTATACAAGTTTACCAATCGGAATTATGAATCTCTTGTTGTCAAAGAGAACTCAGGTGTGTCCATAAAAACATAAAGGTTTCATGATTTTTTTCTAAAGATGAAGAGTTTGATTTTCTTCAAAACTTAATAGACCGTAGAATGGGTGCACATAAGATGCAACATTGAATGCTAGAAATTTTTGATAGGTTAACTAACTACAAACTAATACTCGGGGAAAAGGGATAATTAGTTGGGTAGATATTTATCTAAATACTCCCACCATCCCAAAATATAAGTCGCCATTGATTTTCGTTGTTCAACGAGTTTCAACTTTTATTATGGTTTGTACATATAATATGTTGAAAAAATTAATATGAAGACATATGAATTGATAGACCTTTATAAGACGGATCCAGTGATACCCTTTATACATTCGCAATGCATATAATTTAGTATATACTCCCTCCGTTCCTAAAAGTAAGGCGTATTTTATTTTTTTGAAAAGTCAAGCAATGTAAATTTGACCAAGGTTTAGAAAAAACGACCAAAAACCATAATACTATATGAACACCATATGAAAATATATTTGATGATGTATCTAACAGTATTGATTTTGGTATTGTAAATATTAATGATTTTTCTAAAAACTTTGTCAAACTTTACACTGTTTGACAAAAACACCAGTAGAGGGAGTTTTAGTGGTTAAAACCGTGCAGCAGATACCAGTAAAAAAATAGCATGCCTTGTATTTTAGGACAAAATGAATCTATACCTAATAATAAAGGGAGGATGGCTTCTTGTGGTACGTCAATAAAATTGCCCCTAAAGTTGATGTAAATTACCCACCATTGCCCCCGGTAAGTCAAATACCGTTTATTCCGTGTCTCCCTTTTTTTGTCGTCCACTCCGCGTGCCTCCCTTCGCCAGCGCCGCCCTCGCATACGCAAACCCCAGCGACCGGCGCGGTAGCCATCCTCCGGCAGTAGGAACGGGATACCCCGCCCCAACCTCAACGTCTCCCTTTAACCGGTCCGAATTTCCCTAATCCCTTTGCCCGACCCGCGATCTAAGACCATCGGTCAGAGAAGATGTCTCTATGGTTGCAGCGCCCGATCTGTGATGGGACAGCCTCGCTGCTTTGGCGCGCGTGCACACGTAGATGACATTAGCTCGTGCGGAGAGCAAGAGGTGGCCGGGCACCGAGGTCTGGGCGGCTCCGTTTCCGTTGCGCCCACGAGGTCAACTCCGTCTTCTCTGGCGGCATGAGCCTCGATGTGCTGGAGCACTTGGTCGATGGGGGAGCTCTGCTCACATGGCCGTATGGCCGTCTCCGCTCAGCGCCCTGCAGTTCTATTTCGAGTTCTGAATGCTCCTGATTTCCAAACTGTGAAGAAGGTTGTGCTACAGCCTGTAAGTTCATTAGTTCAAGGACCTGCGATGTAACTTATTTTCAGTTAAAGCATGCCAAGGGTGGGCAAGAACGTCAATACAATGGGGAATGGGTGAGCTGAAAATTAAATGAAGCATTTCATTTTGCTGTCAGATTAAGAGCTGAATGGCAAATCTGCACAGGGGACTGCATTTTGCTGTCAGATAACAGTAGATTCATCATTCATTCCTACTAATGAAAGCAGATTCGACCAAATATGGTTTAGGATGTAGACTGAGCAAATTGCTAGAGCTGGATTGTGTACTCGGGCACTCGATCTATTCAATCTCATGTACAATTTATAATATAGAAGTATAAATGATGGATGAATTATCCGGTGTTCATGCCTTGCTTCAAGTGATGTTTATTCTGATATGGGCTAAATGCATTGCTTTACTTTAATAGTTCTGCAAATTTCCTGAGACTTGAAGGGAAGATAGATACCGGTTTCTTGATATCATTATTTTGTTTGCCACATGTATGTATTTTTCGTCTTCGCTACACAAATTTTCTCTCCCGTTCAAGAAAAGTAGCACCACATGTTTTTGGAAACTATGCAGATATATTTCTATACATGTGAATTTTCATGTGTATTATGTTTACATGTGCGCCGGAAAAAGTTTTGAAAGCCCAGGCATTCAACTAGTTTAAGATATAATTAGTCAACTAATGTTTATGCTGTAACCTGCCTGCACTTACATAATTTTCGTAGACCATTCCACTTCATTCTAACTCACTAAGATGTTATGATTATATACAGGGCATTTGCTGGAGATCAAGTGAAGGTTATGATAAAGTCAGTGCTGCTTGCGCAAGATGATACTTTTTATTTTTGTATCTTAGACCAGCTTATAAAGTAAATATGATATAACTTTTCTGTAGAAATAAATGTTAATGAAAGTATAGAGCATTGCCCATATCAATGGCACATGGTAGACATGCTCCTTGATATATGTTTCATTCCGCCAAGGATCACGAGTTTATGGTGTTACTTTTGCACCATATTTATCAAAACTGTTTCATTTTTCCAGTACATTTGTTATGAAGTAATTGATCCATGGATATGAAAAATAACATACCACTCCGAGGATTTTTTTAATTTTTTTCCAGCGCCATGATCAATGCTATGCTCTGCTCCACTGCCCCACTCGCTGCAGGGAAGCTCCCTGGTCCGGATCGGACACTGCTCCGCAGCAGCTCGAGCAACTCGTCAATGAGCTGGGTGATGTTGAGCTAAGAGTACAGCCGAGGGGCTTCTATGTAACACGGTGTTTTATATTTTTTGAATTAAGTATCTCTGCGGGATACAATTCGAATCCATTGTATGTGTTTATAGTATAGGTATAGTTCATGCATTTCTTACAGAGGTGCTGTTCATGATTTTCTAGAATTTCAAGTCCCACTGGTAAGCAAACAAGTGCGAAATCAAAACCAACTAAAGATGAAACAGAGAAGAGCAAGGAATTCCGAACCTTTCCCCTCCTCAGCGATTGACCTCTGGCGGCAGGGGACGGTTGAAACCACCACGGCGGTTCATGTACTGGCGTGGCTGCCGCTTGGTGACGGCCCGCACGCCGCTGACATCGGCGCCCGGAACATACTTCCCCTTGGTGGAGTCGAACCCGACGGGGATCCCCATCATCTTCATCATCTCAAGCTCCTCCGCGTCCATGTTCCCGTCGCCCGCCATGGCCACCTCCTCGATGGTACTGGGAGCAGACGGAGCATCGGACTTCTTGTCATCCTTTTGGTCAGCGACGGGTGACACGTCCCGGCGGCGCTTGTGGCGGCTGGTGTCCGGAGAGCGGGATCGGTCGGAGTGGGAGCGGGAGCGGAGGCGGCGGGAGCGGTCAGCTGAGGGCGAGCGGGAGCGCTTTCGGTCGCTGCGGTGGCTCCGGTCGCGGTCGTGGGCACGGTCGCGATTCCTTTCCTTATCCCGGCCACGGTCCCGGTCGCGATGGCGGTCGGCCACGCGATCCCTTTCACGCTCACGCTCCCGCTCACGCTCCCGCTGCCGGTCGTGGCCGCGCTCGCGAGGCTTCTCCTTGTCGCGGCGGCGGTCTGACATTCCTTGGCGAGGAGTGGAGGAGATGAGGTAGGGTTTACTCCCCTTCGTTTCTGAATCTGATGGGTGTTAACTCTTGGCCAACCCCAAAAACATGACGAGAGGCCAAGACTAGCTGGCCAGCCGGGCCGTGTTTCGCGAGCATCTCTGAGGCAAGGCAGGGGTTTGTTTGGGCTTTATGTGGCTTTACACAGATCTCAAAAAAAAAAAGTGGCTTTACACAGAAATAAGCCAGTCAAATCAAACAAACGGGTCGGCTTCGCTGTGGGCTTTTGCAAAGCCGGTGGACGAAATACACGCGGGAATGCAAATCCTATATATCGTCTTCTGGCAGTTGCTTTTGCGAGTTGTAGTTCTGACTGGCCCGCGCAGATTTTTCGCATGGGCCGGCCCATTAATCTCTACTATCTAAAAAGCAAATTTTGTTCCTTAGCCTACCACCGACCCACTCTGCCAAACCCTTTCGTCCAACCCGCGTCGCTTCGTCACGCACACATGGGCCAGCCCACGACTGAGACGCCGACGCCGTCCTCGACCTCCAGCGCCGCCAAGCTCTCCCCTCCCCTATCGCCTCTCCCAATCTGCCTACTGGGTACTGACGAACAGGTCGATCTCGAGCTCGATGTCGCTGACAGTCCATCCGCCGCCCGCAAGCAGGAGTCCATCGCGCACGCACGCAAGCAGGAGCCCAACCCCGGGGCCTCTTTGGCCGCAAGTCCGGCACCACCTCCGGACATCTAACAAGGTTAGGGTCTGCCCCTCTGCAGCCGCCCCTCTCACCTCACTCGATCTCTCTATCTTGAAACATCGGCAGCGATGCCTGCGCTGCCGCTCGCTGCCGGCCACCCAGCGTTGCCGCACACGGCGCTGCCCCTCTCAATTTCTCTCGCCGAGGCCGCATCATTGCGCCTCCATCGGGCGGATCTTCCTGCTCCTCAGGTTACAAGACCGAGAACGCCGCCATGGGCGAGCTCCCGCAACGGCGTTTGGACGACGATTACAGCTACAAGTTTCAGCCGCGTGAAGGCCGCGGAGTGGTGGCATGCGAATACAACGAGGTGTACACTCTGTTTCAGGAAATTATGGCAATTTGTGGAGCAGCGTGCAAGGTCAGTCTATGCCAGTTATGTACTCTGAATTCTACATGTCTAGAGCCGTTCTACTTTAGCTCGCCTCAATTTGATTTGTGGCAGAAGCGTGCATTACAGGTTCATAGTCAGGACTCATGAGATGATTTTTGTAATGGTAATAAACATTCGGTGGTGTTGGTTTATTTGTTGAGTAGTATCTGTTCTAATAGGCCGAATGGCTGATCTGTGTTGCAATTTCAGTTAAGTAACTGGCTCTTTTTAATCTACAAATGCATGTGCACTAGCTGCTTAAGTTCAAGAGCGGAACAATGCTTTTCTGAATCTAGATGGAACCATGGTTTAACTTTATGCCTTCCCGTTTTATCAAACTGACTATGCTGAAATCTTGAGTACTCTTTGGTTTGATTAGTGTTGTCGAAACAGAATTTCCCTTTTTTGACAATAAACCTGAATAATGATCAAAGGCAGTTGTTTATGTTCGCATACTATTGACAGTGAAATTTCAACGAAGGAGCAATGGTACACTCAATCTTGATGGAACAATGGCGTACTCGCCTAAGTTCAAAATGAATTTGTTTGATTCTTCACATTATTTCAATTTGAGTATTTATGTTGCAACAGAATCTACATTTTCTGATAAGAAGGCTGAAACCTGAACAAAATCTAGCCAATTTGGAGATGAGGTACATCGACCGCAAGGTGATGGAGGGAGAGGGATTCCTGAGCCGGAGCACACTTCAGTTAGAGTCGAGCCAGAGCAGGCCACAGCTAGAGGATGGTGAGAGTGTCCTAAGCCAGAGCACACTTAAGGTAAAGGTATTTTTGGGCAACATCCACAAAACATTGTACTTTGTGAGAACTTACATAGCCAAGGTTAGCCATGAGACTATGCAAGCATGCTGTTGATTTTTCTTAGTGCCTACAACATAGCATTATAATTAGCTCGATTCGATTGCAAATGCATTAGTGACAGAATTAATTCAATTCTGAATTGTAGTAAGTAAGTGGGGTCTCTCAAGTAGTATCAAACTAAAAAATGATGCTCCCTCCGATCCAGAATTAATGTTGCTGGAAACGACTTGTCCAGGTACAACTTTTACCTTCAAGATCCACGACACTTTTTATTTATCAGAGTATGTCTTGGTAAAATTTTGGTACTGAAGTCAAATTTAAATTAAGTACCAAACCTTTACCTGAGGAATACTCCTCGTCCAAGTAGCCCATTAATCTCTTTACGTACTGTGTAATATCTTGAGTTATTTTGAGCCATGTCTGCACAAATGTCAGATTTCATTTGGAAATTGGAACTGAGATAACTAAAAATTGTTTTGTTCATGATTCTTGGGTGTATGAGCATCTCCGATCACCCTCGTCATTGTGAATAATACACTGCATCTGTTTTTGGTTTCTCGAGAAGATTATATTAAACAGTGTTTGGCAATGTGAAACAATCATCTATAGTTTGATTGGCTTTACTTTATGAGCTACTTCGTAATCATCTTCTATGGAAGATAAAAGAGAGTTGGATTTACTTGGTTGGCCACATAGTAATCAGATTTTGCAGAAGATAAAGAGTTCAAGATTTATTTTTAACTTAGCATGATGATGTGCTTTGAAGTTCAGAATTCTAGGCTCGGGAAAAGCTTTGCTGGCTTCAAACTGGTTGTTCTAGATGATCCTTACAAGCTGAGACCTGCTTTGTCTGAAGATGCTGTTGCTTTCACCAAAGTAGCATTGTTTGAGAGAAAGCAGAGCTGCTATAGATGGAGTGCTTCTGAGATTGCAATTACCAGATGGAAACCAAAGGCTTCCGCTTGAAGTGCAGATGTTGCCGGTCGTGAGATGGCATCATGGATTTCCGTTTGGCCTTCATATAACTGATACTTCACATAATATTGATTGAAGTTCGGTGTAATAAATATATAGTTTAAATTTTCGAATACTAGGGCTCTCACTTTCCCCTCCCCGTTCTCTCTCCTCCCTCCTCTTGAGAGTCGCCCGTGAGCCCTCGGCGTCGCTCCTCTCCTTCTCCGGCGGCTCTGCCGGCCGGAGGGGAGCTGGGGATGGCGGCCGAGTTCCTCTGTCCATAGTAGGCGTAGTTCCTCTTGTCTTAGTTGTAGTAGTAGGGTCCTTTTTGGCGTATGGCGAGATGCCGGGCTTCTCCAGGCTGGTGCTTTGCACGGGCTGGTTGACCTCGTCGCGCTCCGGCGAGCTTCCATGGTGGAAGGTTGACGGTGGTGGTGCGGTGGTTGGAGTCCTTCTTCCCTTTGAAGGTACATCTGGCTCTCTGTGGATCTCTTGCTGCTGTGGGCTCACCGTCTCTCTGGCCGGCCATGGAGGTGGGGGGAGAGGCTGGGGTGGTGTGCAGTTCGCCGGATCTGCAGTTGGCATCCGTTTTTTGGTGGTGGTTGAGGTGGTCTTCTTCGACGGTTCTACTCCGGCCGGCCGTGGTGGCGAGGGGAGGGGCCGTCAGGAAGTTGGAAGGGGAAGCCGGTGGTTGACTTGGGCGGCGCTGAGTCGGCGGGAAGCTGGGTGGCTCCGGAGAGATGGTGCTGTGGCTGTGTTTGTTCATCGATCTCGGTTTCCGTCGCAGGCGGCGGACGGCTTTGCAGTCTTCTACATGCGTGGAGGCGCTCTCTCTTCGGCGACTGGGGTACGGCGACTCCGGCGAGCCTAGGTGCTGGGCGCGCGGTGCTTGGATCCGATTGTGTTCTCTCTCGGTGGCTTTGGGTGTTCTTCGCATATTGCTAGGTCCTCTTTGTATTTTCCTGTCTCTTTTGGACCTGTTTGTAATCTGTGTTGAGCTGCCTATTTGTTGTAAGTCGGATCCTGTTAAAAAAAAAACAACCAGTGATTGTGGAAGAGCAAATATCTGAATCAATGATTTGCATGACTATGTTTACAGTAAATGGTACAGACTACAATTTCTAGGGCACCTTTTCTTCTGCATAGGTGAAATTCCACGTCTTCATAAAGTGTTCCAAGCAGTATTGGTTACTTCATACGCGTGACCAAAGGTGGCGAGGTATGACTAGAATTGGTGGGGAGGGATAATGGAAAGCTACAAATTAACCGGGAAGGTTATATTGGGATTATCTGAGTGGGATAGATGAAAGAAATGCATTGCCATTTGTAGTTAGACGTTCAAAACCCGTTTTAAATTTGAACTTTGGACATCGTTTATGTCTTTCCATGGCAACCTACATCACTTAACGAGAAGTATCGGTGCAAATCCAAGATACATGATAAAAATCATCTCCGCTTTGATTTGGCTTGCAGATAAACTATCGTTATTTGAGGATTATGAGCTTGATCAGTTCTTTCGGGGCTCTTTTTCAATGATTTGACCTGGCAACACTTTTCAAGTCTCTTCCTTCTCTTGGATCACATAGCAAATCCTCACTTTTCACGACCATGAAAAGGGATTTGTTCCGCGGAAACTCAAAACGGAGGCTCAGCTACATGTACACCTTTATTTTTTAAAATTCTAAAATCATATTTCGAAGGTCCATAAAATTCTGAAAAAAAAATCTCGGACATAGACAATAGTGCATTCCACGAATGTGCAAAATATTAACTCAAAATAATCCATATTCCGGCATACACAATAGTGCACTCCACGAATGATAGATTTTGGAGAGTTCAAATAGTGTACTTTTCACTACTTTCAGATTCAGATTTTGTCATTTTTACACAATCCAAAATGCAACATATTTCTGTTTGAGATTTTACACGTTGGTATAAGAAAACATAATCTACATCCAGGAATTTTTGAGACTTTTTTGGGACTCCAAAATATGATATTAAATATTACGAAATAAAGGACTACATGTAGCTCGAGCTACATATCGCAGTTCTCGTGTATTCCGTTACGTCATTTGTAAACAATGTTGTGTATCGGCGAGCTATAATTTTTTATACCCGTTGCAACGCACGGGCATTTAGCTAGTATCTCTAAACAGAGAAAAGTTAACAAACCGGAGGGGCGTTTTGGCACCCGAGCATAGATGCTCCCGAAATCTGGACCATGTAAGTTTGCTGAGATTGTGTACTTGGTCATTGTCGTGACAATATGCACAAGTTTTAATAACTCATAATATAATTTTTATTTTTTTGTAAATAAAGAGATCACTGAAACTCGAGAGCGAGCAAGTCTACGCACAATCCCCTTGGAGGAGAAAGAGGTGCACGAGTCGGCGCGCTCCTCTGAGTGGGTGCCCCCGCAGGAGGAGCCGAGGAGGGGCCATCTTCGTCAGCCCCATGGCCACTGACAGCAGCGCCCGCGTGGCCATGGTCGCCTCCGGTTTTCATCGACCTTTATCGATGGCAACGATGACGAGGAGTAGGAGTAGGCCTACGGCGACCACCCTAGTAGATCTAGGGTTTATTAATTTTTGCTTGTGTTTTTGTCGGGGGAGTATCCCCGGGTAGGGTCAAGGCTTGGCATAAGGTGGTGTTCCAAGTTGTGCCGAGGTACGGAAAGGGCCGACCTGTTTGGGCCTGGGAAGGTCCGAGCTTCATCTTGACCTGGAGAATACAGGCCGACCTATTTTGGCCCAGAGGGGTCCGAGGTATACTGTTGGCCAGGGCCGAGGTTCACAGTCCGAGCTATGTTCTGCCGACCTAACTACCTCAGTGCGGTGGTTTGTGTTGTGGGTGCAGGAGAAGCTGTGGGAAGGAAGTAAGATCCGAGCTAGTAAAAGATATTAAGCGCAAGACCCGAGGTACGGAGCCCGTCACATCCGTGTCGAGCTAACCGAGGTGGTGGGCTGTAGGTCGGGCCGGAGTCAATGCTCCTGTCACTTCCAGCCGGGTACTAGAGCGCCTGACACGGGAGCGTCTGT
Organism: Poa pratensis; assembly: GCA_947311845.1. Classification (NCBI taxonomy): domain Eukaryota; kingdom Viridiplantae; phylum Streptophyta; class Magnoliopsida; order Poales; family Poaceae; genus Poa; species Poa pratensis. The sequence continues at coordinate 44,896,627 of CAMZMU010000033.1, read as the reverse complement.
CAAGGAGCATGGCAGAGGCGTGCTCCGGGTTCGGCGGGCCTGCACGTCTCCGACCGCTGACCACGCGAGGTCTGGGTAAAGGCTACGAGGTAGCTCTGCCAGGCCACGTCCTGTCTCGGTCAGAGGGGACATGCTAGCTCTGCCGTTAGGCTACAGGAGATGGGCAAGCCACGTCTTGTCCCCGACCGAGGTACGGTGGTACGGTGGTGACCGTTGCAGAGGCATGGCAACAGTGTTCTGCGAGGGGCACAATGGTAACCCGGCTGGCCTATATAGTGGGCTTCACCCCCTCCTGCTAGGGACGAGAGAGACGATCGAGGATCCAGATCAAGATCAAGAGAGAGAGAGAGAGAGGAAGCTCGGAACACCTCGGAGAGACCTCGGTTCAGGCTCGGAGTGCCTTTTCCTCTCTTTGTAGCATCATCTTCCACCTCGTTCTCACCATTGTATCATCATACAGCTCGAGGAGCAGCTTGTACTTGTCACTTGAGCTATACACTGACTAGGATAGTGCTGCAGTAGGGGTGTTACCTCCGCAAGAGGGCCCCGAAGCAGGGTACATCGTGGTGTGTTTTGTGTTCTTGCTTTCTTGGTTCTTTGTTCGTGTTCTTGCGTGTTCTTGCGTGTGCACTTCTTGAGTGCATAAACCCTCCCCGGATTCCCCCAACGACCATTCGGCCCCATCTTAGCCATACCTATGGCATCTGCCGTGATCCCACCACGACAGTTGGCGCCCACCGTGGGGCAGATTGAGGCGTTGGAGGGAGTTTTCATCCGGACGGGCTCAGGCGAGCGTGTTCTTTCCGGGCTTGTCGCCAAGATCGGAGAGTTCACCTTCATCAGCGACAACGCGGGGTGTTTCGCCGGCAAGCCCTTCCCCGAGCACGGCTTCACCATGATGCTCGGCAGCTTCGTCACGTACGTTGCTGTCGAGGTTGTTCGCGGGTACCCGGAGCAGGTGCTCGTGGACGACGAAACTCCTCTCCTCGCGGCTTTAGGTCGGCGCATCACTCGCCCCGAGAGCTGCGTAGAGGTGATGGTGACAGGTCCGGTTGACGCCGCTGGCAAAGTAGATGCCAGCCAGTCCAAGGCAGCCGAGGTTGCTAAGGTGAGATCTGCAAAGCCCAGGCTAGAGAAGGACTTGCCTGGCACCCCAGAGCTGCGGGGCCGAGGTGCGACCCTGGTAGAGATAGTGGATACACTGGCAGACCCAGTAAATCCAGGAGTGGACATAGTAGTGACTGTGGCCGACCTAGAGGCAAAGCGTGTCCTGTTGCAGAAGGAGGCTGTAGCAATGATAACAGCTAGAGATGAGTTCAATAGAGATCTGCGCGAGTACAATGCAGCGAATGGCTTCACCCCGGTAGCGGTTGATACACATAGGGGAGCCGAGGTGCGGCAGAGAGGCAAGGGGCTCAACGATGAGCTAAACAGGGAGGCTCGACCTACCACCTCGGCTAGGAGTGGGAGTCGCGTGTCAACTGGAAGGCCGGTGTATAGTTCCCCTGCTAAGAACCTCAGAGCTGCCGAGGCAGGCAGGGCCGAGCTATCCGGATTATCTGGAGATGCATGGCGTGCGCAGCAGAAGCGAGTCAATGAGTTAGTATATGTGGCTAACCAGCAGAATGAGGCTCTCCGCAGAGCAAATGCCGGGGCTGGTGATTCAGAGATGGTTTATTCAGCTAGGCCAGTCAGTCAGGTGTCCAAGGGGCAAGCCTCGTCTCCACTCGTCGGAGGAGCCGATCGAGCCCGGAGTGTCACCTCGGGTCAGAACCAGCAGCTGCAGATGTATGATCCAGTCCTAGCAGCAAAGCAGAAGGCGGGCCAGGGCAATGCTAGCCGAGCTAAGGGAAACCCCGGCCCAGGCAATGCGAGCCGGGCTAAGGGTAACTCCGGTCAGGGAAATCAGAACGGCGGTCAAGCAGCATCGGCTGGCCGAGGTAAACCACCTCCGCCCCCGAGGTATCAGCAACAACCTCGGCAGCAGGGGCAGTATCAGCGAGAGCCGGAGTATGTTCAGCAACCTCAGAACGTCGGTCAAGGCGATGACCGATATGATGATGGAGACTCGGCCATGGCACGAGCTGGATACCACAGAGTGGATGGGGCGTTGGGACCTCGGATAGGAGGTCGGATGTTAGCTCCAGGCGATGTCCGTAACAAGCTGGATAGACTCTACTTGTCTGAGCAACTGGAGGAGGAAGGCCCTCCTGGTCCGGCGTGTTTTGGACCTCGGATCATGAAGGAGCCACCACCACCAGTATCTCAGTTCCAGTTAGGTCGGAACACCAAGCCATACAATGGGAGCACCAAGCCACAAGATTGGCTGACAGATTATGTATCCTCGGTGCACATTGCGGGGGGCAATCGCCGATGGGCGGTCCGGTATCTCCCGCACATGTTGGAAGGTCCAGCTCGGATCTGGCTGAATAATTTGCCGGAGTATAGTATCAACTCCTGGATAGACTTGGAGCTGGCGTTTAACAGCAACTTTGCTAGTACATACAAGAGGCCAAACCGACCTCAGCTCCTGGCGGCATGTAAGCAAGATGATCATGAAACTGACCGAGAATTCTTAACTCGGTGGAGCAATGTTCGGAATTCCTGTGAAGGAGTGGTAGAGGCCCAGGCCATTTCCTGGTTTGCAGATGGCTGTCGACATGGCAGCATGCTGTGGCAGAGGCTCCAGAGAGATATGCCGAGATCCCTAGCAGAAACAATCCGGGTTGCAGATTCTTATGCCCTGGGTGATCCGATGCAGCCAGCAGCAGAGGCAGGAGCACGTAACAGAAGGAGGGAGCCAATAAACAACCGGCTCGGACCAAGGTGTAATGACCGTCAGGAGTTCGGACAGAAGAGGAGGGAGCCGGACTATCCATACCCTCCAACCAAGTTGCAGCGGTGAACCCGGATCAGCCCGGAGCTGGAGGTGTCCAGAGGCCAAAAATCAATGGTCCGGCATTTAGTCCGAACCAGGAGCCACCCATGACCTATGAATCAATGATAGATGGTCCGTGCTGTTACCATACGACTGACCCGCGCAAGCCAGCCAACCATTCAACCCGGCAGTGCAGCTGGAACCGCAGAATCAGAGAAGAGGGGGCAAGGGCCGGAGGAATCAGAACAGGACCACCACCTCAGAGATTTCAGCCGAGGTCCCACCCTAATCTGTCCGGAGCAAATGTTACCCCGGTAACCACTGCACCTCTTCCGAGGCCTGCAGCAGCAAGACCCGTGAATGTGGTGAATGTCCGAGGTAATAACAACAACAATGGTGCCGGACCAAGTCAGCAGTATGAATACCCCGGAAATGACTATAGAGAGGTTCATGCGAGCTATGTGGTCTTTGTGACCGAGCCAACTGACAAGAAGAGCGTGCAGAGGCGTGCCATGGAGGTGAATGCAGTAATGCCGGTGGTGCCGACCTATATGAACTGGTCTGAGCAGGAGATCACTTGGAGCAGAAAGGACACACCTCGGATCATGCCGAGCCTGGAAAGTATGCCCTGGTGGTAGATCCAACGTTGTGTGGGCCTACCAACAATGTGAGGTTCACCCGAGTTCTGGTGGACAATGGCAGTGCCATCAACATCATGTACCGAGACACAATGGTGAAATTGGGCATCTCGCCTAATCAGTTGATGCCAAGCAGTTGTACTTTTCATGGGATTGTGCCCGGCGTTTCCTGTGCACCCATGGGCAAGATATGGGTGGATGTAGCATTTGGAACCAAGGAAAATTGCCGAGTTGAGAGTATCGAGTTCGAGGTGGTGGACTTGGAGAGTGCATACCATGCACTGCTTGGAAGGCCGGCTTTGGCCAAGTTCATGATTTCCACCCATGTTGCATACCTGAAGATGAAAATGCCAGGGCCTAATGGGATCATATCCATCTCGGGTGACTACAAGCGAGCAATTCAGTGTGCCTCGGCGGGATCTAACCTAGCCGAGTCTTTGGTGATCGCAGCCGAGAAGAAGAAGCTGCATCAAGTGGTGGCAATGGCGCAGTCAACACAGCTCGGCCTGTCCGGACTGATGAGCCCGGACTCAACTGCGGCGTTCGAGGTACCCAAGGAGACCAAGAAATCCCCATTGACCCGGAGCACCCAGAGCATGTGGCCATCATTGGGACCGGGCTAGGCGAGAAATAGGAAGGCGAGCTCTGTCACTTCCTCCGTGAGAATCGGGATATCTTTGCATGGTCGGCTAAGGACCTGCCAGGTGTTCCGAGGGAGTTGGCAGAGCACTCTTTATTTGTTAGGCCAGAGGTGAAACCGGTGAGGCAACCGACCCGTCGTCTCTCAGACGACCGGAGACAAGTGGTGCTGGACGAGCTGGCTAAGTTGCTTGCAGCCGGGTTCATAATGGAGGTACTGCATCCGGACTGGATATCCAATCCGGTCTGGTGGAAAAGAAGAAAGACGAGCCAGCCGTGGTCAAGGTGTGGCGCATGTGCATTGACTTCACTAACCTCAACAAGGCGTGCCCAAAAGATCCATTTCCATTACCTCGGATTGATCAGGTGATCGATTCCACTGCTGGTTGTGAACTGTTATCTTTCATCGATGCGTACTCTGGTTTTCACCAGATACCACTGAACCCAAAGGATCAAATAAAGACCGCTTTTATTACCCCGTATGGGGCGTATTGCTATCGTGTCATGTGTTTTGGTCTGAGAAATGCCGGGGCAACTTATCAGAGGTGTATGCAGAAATGCCTGCACTCTCAGATGGGCAAAAATGTGCAAGTGTATGTCGATGATATTGTCATCAAAACTAAGGAAAAATACTCTCCTCGAGGATCTCGAGGAGACATTTGTGAATTTGAGAAAGTATCGGTTGAAGCTTAACCCGGACAAGTGCACCTTTGGTGTCCCGGCTGGAAGTTGCTCGGATTCCTGGTGTCCAGCCGAGGTATCGAGGTTAACCCGGCCAAAATCCGAGCTATTGAGAGCATGAAGTTACCGAAGTGTTTGAAAGATGTGCAGAAGTTCACAGGGTGCCTAGCCTCGTTGAGCCGATTTGTAGCTCGGCTAGGAGAAAAAGCCTTACCTTTGTACCAGCTCATGAAGAAAAGTACCGGGTTTACATGGACCCCGCAGGCCGACGTGGCGTTTGGCGAGCTGAAAAAGATGTTGTCCACTGCCCCGGTGTTAGCGTCACCATTGCACAATGAGCCGATGTTACTTTACATTGCGGCCACAAACCGAGTTGTAAGTGTGGCAGTGGTGGTGGAGCGCGAAGAAGGTGGCAGGTCGGTGCAGAGACCGGTGTATTACTTGAGCGAGGTGATCTCTACCTCGAAGCAGAACTATCCTCACTACCAGAAGATGACGTACGGTGTTTACCTGGCGGTCAAGAAGTTGAAGCATTATTTCCAGGAGCATCCCATGACGGTGGTGTGCGAAGCTCCAATCTCGGAGATCATCGGGTGCAAAGATGCAACTGGCCGAGTTGCCAAATGGGCGATTGAGGTGTCTCCATATGCACCACATTACGAGAGAAGAGACGCAATTAAATCCCAGGCGTTGCCGGACTTCTTTTGTGATTGGGCCGAGATGCAGTATGAGCCACCCAGGCCGGACTATAATTATTGGAAAATGCATTTTGATGGGTCCAAAACAAAGATCGGGCTGGGGGCTGGAATAGTCCTCACCTCGCCAAAGCAAGATCAGCTGAAGTACGTGCTGCAGATTCATTTCTCAGCATCAAACAATGTGGCGGAGTATGAGGCCTTAATCCATGGCCTCAAGGTGGCAAAGGAGATCGGTATCCGGCGTGTAGAGTGCTTCGGCGATTCCGACCTGGTGGTGCAACAATCTTCTGGAACTTGGGATGCTCTGGATGCCAACATGGCGTTATATCGGTTCCATGTGCAAAAGATATCCGGGTTCTTTGAAGGGTGTGAGTACAGGCATATACCTCGGGCAGAAAATGATGCTGCCGACGTGTTGTCAAAGCTCGGTTCATCAAAGAGGCAGTACCACCAGGGGTAGCCCTGAATCACTTGAGAACTCCTTCAATCAAACCTTCTCCTGAATCCGAATCTATTTTCATCCCGGCGGAGCAAGAGCCCGGACCTGTTCCAATGGAGGTAGACGTCGGATGCGTTTGGTCGGACCCGGGGACTGCGTGGCAGAGCTCGGGGACTGCACACCAAACCTCGGGGACTGCTCATCCAGACTCGGGGACTGGTCGCAGGATGGTGGAGGAAATAATGGAGGAGATTATGGTGGCCGAGCCAATGGAGGTGGATGAGGAACTTTTTCCTTTGCACCCGGTGCCGGAGTGGGCGGAGCAAATTATGAAGTTCATAACGGAGGGAAGCACGCCAAGTGACACAACCGAGGCTAGGAGGATTCAAAGGAGGGCCAAGGCGTACACCATCATCAACAAGGAGCTCTATAAAAGAAGCGTAACCGAGGTGTTGCAACGGTGTGTTGAGCCAGCTGAAGGCAAGGAGATGCTTTTGGAGATCCACCAAGGAGAGTGTGGTCATCATTGCAGCACAAGAGCTCTGGTGGCCAAGGTGTTTAGGCATGGGTTCTATTGGCCCACTGCTCTTGCTGATGCAGAGGCCATAGTCCGGAGATGTGAAGGATGCCAAAGATTTGCCAAGCAAACGCATATGCCGCTTCGGCGCTCAAAACAATTCCTATCACTTGGCCGTTTGCGGTATGGTGTTTGGATATGGTGGGAGAGTTCAAACCAGCCCGAGGTAACATGACACACATATTGGTGATGGTGGACAAATTCACCAAGTGGATCGAGGTGAAACCAATCCGGAAGTTGGATGGTCATTCAGCAGTGACTTTCTTGAAGGAGATTATTCTGCGATATGGCTACCCCCATAGCATTATCTCGGACAACGGCACTAACTTTGCTGTTGGAGAGTTCGCTCGGTTTTGCATGAACAAGGGAATCCGGCTGGACATAGCCTCGGTGGCACACCCGGAGTCTAATGGACAGGTGGAAAGATCAAATGCTCTAGTGTTGGCCGGCATCAAGGCTCGGCTCATTGAACCACTGCTGAAAACGCCGGGGTGTTGGATAGATGAGATACCAGCAGTACTGTGGGGTCTAAGGACCACGCCAAATCGATCGACTGGCTATACGCCATTTTTTATGGTCTATGGGGCAGAAGCTATGCTACCCACTGACATCGAGTATGATGCGCCCAGAGTGGCAATGTACACTGAAGCCGAGGCAAAAGAGGCTCGGGAGGATGCAGTAGATCTGCTTGAGGAAGCGAGAGAATTGGCCTCATCTCGGTCAGCAATTTACCAGCAAGGTCTCCGACGTTATCATAGCCGGAGTATCAACCCTCGTGTGTTTCACGAGGGAGATTTGGTGCTGAGGTTGGTGCAGCGCAAGAAAGGCCGGCACAAGTTGTCACCTCCATGGGAGGGACCGTTCGTTGTGAGCCGAGCTCTGCTCAATGATTCCTACTATCTTATAGATGCGCAGGAACCAAGGGAAGATGGGCTGGACAACCCCGAGTCAGAGGTCAGGCGACCATGGAACGTAGCTCTACTCCGACCTTTCTACTCATGAAAGGCGCAATGTATGTACCTCGGTTAATCCTTAATAAAAATGTCGGCACTCCGAGGTAAAGCTCGGGGACTGCCTCGCTCTTGTGCTTATGTTTTATCTCTGTTTGTCAGTTTTGTTCATATGCCGAACTATTTTGAACCTCGTCTCAAACTTCAAGTAATGTGTGCTATGAAACTAATCTTGTGACTCGACTGGCATCTGCCTAAAAGGTAGTCAAGAGCAAAGAGGAAAAAACGTGGGAGACATGAAAATGAACTCGGGGACTCGGTCCAAAATTATAGTTCGGCATGTGTCGTTTACTAACCCCTGTCTTTACCTTTCGTTTATGTCGGATGACTTTGAAACATACCTCGGAATTTACCAAGTACTGTATGCTATGAACAACAATCTTGTGACTCGACTGGCATCTGCCTAAAAGGTAGTCAAGAGCAAAGAATGCCAAACATAGTAAACACGAAAGTAAACTCGAGCAATCATTCAAAAGGATTCGACGTAAAGCTTAGAAAAGCATGGTTCGGATAAGCATGATAGTAACAGAGGTAGCAAAAGGAACTACTTAAGTTTGATTACATCTGCGTCCCGGCATACCGGGGATTTAATGAAGTTTTTTGGCCAAGCATAAGTTCAGGTCGAGGCATCAGGAATTACGTCGGCAGCAGCCGAGGTAGCCTGGGAGGTGCTGGCAACGTCGGCAGTAACCTCGGCACCAGCTTGTGGAGAAGCCTCGGTTTCTGCTTCGCGGGTGTCACCATCGTCACCTTGCTCGGCTTCGACGTCGGATTCTGTTTCGTATTCATCCTCTTCTGGCTCGTCATCTTCGGCGTCGGAGTAGGTGTCTCCCTCGCTCAAGTTCTTGGTGTTGGCATATCCAGCGAAGAAGGAGCCATCTTTTCGCGCCGCTGGATGAGAATTGGGTCCGTGGACCAGGGCGAATTTCGGCGAAGAGTGTCCATCTTTTCGAGGTCGAGCTTCTCGCACCAAGTCATGATGAATTTGAGAGCGGCATCAGCTCCAGCGCGAGCCGAGGATGAGCGCCACTCTCGAAGTCTTTGTTCGGCTTCACGAAGCTTGGCGGCGAGCTCAGGCGTAGTATTGGGAGCATCGGCAAGAGGCCACAAGGCTCGGAAAGCAGACACACCTGCATCAAGGAGTTCGGACCCAATGGTTTTCAAGGGATGGATCCGAGCTTTGATGGCCACGATGTGGTCCTCAATGGTCCAGGCGGGGTTCGTCTCGCTACGCCTCTTCCTGTGCTGATCAGTGATATTGCGAGCCGAAACTTGGGTGTAGGTGAAGTGCTCTGCAGAAGATAGCCTGTTAATAATGAAAGAAACAGTTCGGCAAAGAGCCAGTACTGTTGAGGACAAAGCAAGGATAAGGGGGGCAAGAAGCTTACCGTCCATTTCTTTGTTGATACGTTCCAGCGTCGGGAGGAGCTGGTTAACCGAAGCTTGAAGGGCTTCATAAGCCTCGGTGGCCGAGGTGGCGCGGGCCTCGGCTAACTGGAGCGCATTCTCATGTTCCTTGGCGGCATCCTCCCGAAGTTTCTTCTCTGTTTCAACAACACTGGCCTTTTCCGCCTGCAGCTGCTCTGTTTCCGACGTCCGCAGCTCGGTGATGCGCTTCAGTTCCTTTACCAGACGAGCTACTTCGGCTTTCTCTAGTTGGAGCTTTTCGTCCAAAGAGTTCTTTTCTGCAAGGACGGCCTTGTGCTCGTCGTGGAGTTTCTTGTGGTCAAACAGGAGGGTATGGAAGATGTCCGTGCGGACGTTCATAGTATTCTGCAAGGAAGAAAAACATAGCTCGGTTAGAAAGGCTATACCTCGACAAGAGTCTCGGGGACTCGGAGTCAAATCATTGGAAAAATGTTGCCGGGGTATGCCTCGACAGGAGTCTCGGGGACTCGTACCCGAGGTGCATGATAAAGTAAGGTAAAATGGTTTGAGATTCAAGCCAAACAATTTTAACTCCGGCGGAGCGTCAATAGTTTACCTCGAATCTCGGGGACTGGGAATGGTGGATATTAGATGAGATACTGCATGAAAGTAAAGAGAATAGGACTTACGTCGATGTTTTGAGCAGCACGCAGGGCAGCGACTTGTAGGTCGTGACGCTTCGGCCGCAGGCGCTGTTTCCCGCAGGGTGCTCACCTACCGGAGCAGCTAGGGAGGCCGAGGAGACCTCGTCTGCAGAATTCCAGTCTGCGTTGTAGTGTTCCAAGGAGCCGAGGCTCTGGTCACTGTCAGTGCGCAGAGGAGGATATCCCCACGGTCCGCCCTGCTCGATGCCCCTAACCGAGGCCTCCAAGGCTTGAGCAGCCTCGGAGCTTGAAGCAGGCCGGTTATCCAGTATAAGAGATGTCCTCCGAGCATATTCGTCGGCCGGAGGAGCAGTCTCATCAACGGGTGCGGCAAATGGAGGAATTCGGCGTGTCACCGGGGAGGAGACCTCGGTGCATCCTTGAAGGAGAAGAGATAGTCAGGGTGCCAGACCCAGATGTTGGTTTGGGGGTGACCTTAGACTTCACCGTCTCTTTCTCTTTCTCCTTGCCTTTCTCCAACGGCAAGGTAGTCTGGCGAACTGGTTTTTGGGGCTGTTGCTTGGGCTGTGCTTGGGCTGTTGCTTCTGCTGTGCTTCTGCTGTTGCTGTGTTGGTTGCGGGCAGTCTGGCTGCGGGGGGAGAGTCGAGGCTCCGGCAAGGCGGTAGCCGGAGTTCTGGCGCGATTGGTCCCCGCATCCGTTTGAGGACGCGGAGAAGTCTGACCTCGGGTGGGGGCAGATTTCTCCAAGGCCGGGCCAGACCTCGGTGGAGGAGATACGGGGCGAGAGTTCGTCGGGGTGGTCGTGGCTTCAGAGGCACCAACGGGTGCAGTCATGGAGGATACCTCCTGATCCACTTCTATGGGGTCACTGCAACGAAGGAAGATGGTCAAGTGTTAGTACCGAGGTGATAAGTTTAAGCAACAAACTTTGTTGGCTATAGAAGCAAAGCATTACCCATCCGAAGTAGGAAACTTCTTGCCCCCTCGGGCATGAGGAGGATTTCCGGACTTCTTCAGCCGACGTCTCTTGACCGGAGCCGCAGTGGGTCCGGAGGCTCCAGTGGCGGATGGTTCGGCGGCCGAAGTTGCGGCACCAGCGCGTTTCCGGCTGGTTGCTGGAGTAAAGTTCGGAAGGTGAGGAAGGCAGGAGATAGGTACCGCGTTTATTGGTTCCATGACGAGAAATCCCTCCTCGTCATCCGAAATCTCTTGAACTGAAGCTTGTGCTTGAGGCTTACCCGCGGTGGTGACGCGGGCCGAGGCAATGGGCATGTAATCCTCGTTGTCAGGGTCCTCGTTGGATGGTGGGTCCTCGACAGGAAGATCCTTGCCGAAGTGGTCCGCAGGATGGACTCCATCCTCGGCGGTCTGGCGGGAGAACAGCTATATGGCAGACATATGAAAAGGAGTTAGGAAGAAAATGGTCAAGATGAACGTCGGTAGCAAGACCTCGGTGGTAAAGGAGTACCGAAGAAAACGTCGGAACAGCGTACCTGTTTTGGTGGCTTGGTCCTGTAGTGGGGTTCCCTTCCCCATGTCCAAGCGTCAGATCTTGGACTTGGTGATAGCTCGGACTCGCCGAGCTACAGCGGCGTTGTCCAGTGCAACATGCGTATGGCGGGTTGGATCATAAAGACCGCTCATGTGGCAGATCTTGTGAGTCCTCGCCTGGAGAGGGGAGACCCTGCGCTTCACAAATGTGCAGGCCAGATCGTCAGCCGTCAGGACTTTCCCGTCGTTCGCAGGGTCCTCCGGGTCCTGCCATTTCGCAACATACCCATGGATGGACTTGATTTCGCTGGTGAGAGGGGGAGTGTAGTCCCAGTTGAGCGGTTCGTAGGAGGGCTGAGGTTAAACGCCGGCAGATTGAGGAAGTCCTCTTCGCCGGAGTTCTTCACGTAAAACCACGTCCGGAGCCACTTGCGAACGGTGTCCGGAGTAGCGATACGTGGGAAGATGGAGTTTCGGCGAGGAGCTATGATGGCTGCTCCGCAGGCGGTTAGTAGCTTGGGCAGATCCTTGTTTTTCGGATCCGGGATCACTTGCCGCTTAAGTTGGAAGTAGCGAGAAAAGAGGTCTACCGTGGCTTTGAGGCCGAGGTATCCCTCAGAGAAGGAAACGATGCAGGAGAGAGTGGTGATGGCGTTGGCGGGGAGGTGATGAACCTGGAGTCGAACTTGTCGAGGAAGCTCCGGAAGAAATCACTAACGGGCAGTCCGAAGCCGCGCTGGAAGTGCGCGACGAAGACCACCCGTTCCCCTTCCTTGACTTGAGGCTCGAGTTCGCCCTCTGGCAGGCGACACTCTACCCCGGCGGGAATCCGCCGAGTCGCCCTGAGCCACTGGATTTCGTCCGGAGTTACATCCGAACCTTCCCAGCCGGCTCGTTCTCCGACCTCCAGTTCGAGGTCTGGAACCTCGGTTTGTTCCGAAGTCTCAGGAGGAGACATCTCGGCAGAATCAATCTGCAGAAGAGTGCACAGAAGTTTAGCAAAGAAAAAGTGAATCTGGAATCTAAGGCTATATCTGGCTAACTCAGGAGGAGTTGGACGGCTATCTAATATACATAGAGGCATATCTATGCTAGGCGAGCATCTATCCGAGGTATGAAACTCGCTACTACCCAAAAAAGTATGCAAGTAAGATCTACCGGAGGAGGTAAATAGAGTTTTATTCAAGAACATATGAAGAACCACAGCGCAAAGAGGAAGAAACCTAGGGCAATGCCTAGGGTATCAGGAAAGGGAGTACATACCGTGAAAACGAGGTGCTGAAGGGCGGCGCCGGTGACGCGGTCGCAGCGGCGACGAAGGAGCTGCTCGTCGGCGGCGGCGGGAACGTGTTTCTTCTCAACCGGAAGCGGCGGCACTGGTGGCGATGGAGGCGAGAGGGCGAGTGAAGGAGGAAGAAGATGGCGAAGTTACCCGTGGGGCCCTACTTATAGCCGCGCGCGGTAACTGCCCGCATTAACTGCGCCACTACCGCGCGGTTATCGGGAGGCGCGGGATCGTGTGCGAGTGGGCGCACGGTTACGCGGTCTGCGGCCGCACGATCGGCCACATCGTGGGCCGCAGAGTGGCAACCGCCCACCCCGGATTTCCTGCGCTGGTCAGCACAAGAATCGAGGGGTCGTGGGCGGTCAAGTACTTGAGTGCGCAGGTGCGCTGTTCGGTGGGTCCGGCTGACGAGGGCGGCGTGTGGTCAGAATCTGCTTGGCAGAGGTCCGGATTCCGAAGCCCGGGCAGAGATTCTTCGCCACGTACCTCGGAAAATCTTGAGGCAAGTTGGTGCTGAGTCAGATAGCTCGGAGAGTTCAGTTCGCATATCTACCTCGGATTGGATGGTGGTGTATGGGAGGTACCTCGGCATGACTATGTTGGAGGTCGGTTTAGGAGGTGGTGTAAGCTTGTTTTGAACCTGCTACGGCCCTCCTTCCGAGGTCGTAGGACCGCACCAGCTTCGGGGACTAATGTCGGGGGAGTATCCCCGGGTAGGGTCAAGGCTTGGCATAAGGTGGTGTTCCAAGTTGTGCCGAGGTACGGAAAGGGCCGACCTGTTTGGGCCTGGGAAGGTCCGAGCTTCATCTTGACCTGGAGAATACAGGCCGACCTATTTTGGCCCAGAGGGGTCCGAGGTATACTGTTGGCCAGGGCCGAGGTTCACAGTCCGAGCTATGTTCTGCCGACCTAACTACCTCAGTGCGGTGGTTTGTGTTGTGGGTGCAGGAGAAGCTGTGGGAAGGAAGTAAGATCCGAGCTAGTAAAAGATATTAAGCGCAAGACCCGAGGTACGGAGCCCATCCGTGCGAGCTAACCGAGGTGGTGGGCTGTAGGTCGGGCCGGAGTCAATGCTCCTGTCACTTCCAGCCGGGTACTAGAGCGCCTGACACGGGAGCGTCTGTCAAGGAGCATGGCAGAGGCGTGCTCCGGGTTCGGCGGGCCTGCACGTCTCCGACCGCTGACCACGCGAGGTCTGGGTAAAGGCTACGAGGTAGCTCTGCCAGGCCACGTCCTGTCTCGGTCAGAGGGGACATGCTAGCTCTGCCGTTAGGCTACAGGAGATGGGCAAGCCACGTCTTGTCCCCGACCGAGGTACGGTGGTACGGTGGTGACCGTTGCAGAGGCATGGCAACAGTGTTCTGCGAGGGGCACAATGGTAACCCGGCTGGCCTATATAGTGGGCTTCACCCCCTCCTGCTAGGGACGAGAGAGACGATCGAGGATCCAGATCAAGATCAAGAGAGAGAGAGAGAGAGGAAGCTCGGAACACCTCGGAGAGACCTCGGTTCAGGCTCGGAGTGCCTTTTCCTCTCTTTGTAGCATCATCTTCCACCTCGTTCTCACCATTGTATCATCATACAGCTCGAGGAGCAGCTTGTACTTGTCACTTGAGCTATACACTGACTAGGATAGTGCTGCAGTAGGGGTGTTACCTCCGCAAGAGGGCCCCGAAGCAGGGTACATCGTGGTGTGTTTTGTGTTCTTGCTTTCTTGGTTCTTTGTTCGTGTTCTTGCGTGTTCTTGCGTGTGCACTTCTTGAGTGCATAAACCCTCCCCGGATTCCCCCAACGACCATTCGGCCCCATCTTAGCCATACCTATGGCATCTGCCGTGATCCCACCACGACAGTTTTGTAGTTTTAATTTGTATTAAATACTTGTGGCGCCCTAATATCTATATATTATCGAAAAGAAGAAAAACTTAAATCCTTGGTGGGCTGACGGACAGGACATATAGTAGTTGTATGCTTAGGATGACTCCAATGACGTGACGCAAACGGACAAGGCCTTTGTGTTCGTTTAGATCGGTCCTTGAAATTGCCCAAATCTTTTTTGACCGTAGAAATTGCCCTAATCATCTAATCACAACTCTATTACGGCCATCAAGACAAGACGAATTGATCTGTTTACATCAAACATGGTCTCTCTAGGCTGTAGCCTGGGACATTTTTATTATATATTTTTCATACGCACGCTCAGTCGGGGTAAACAGGAATAAACATCATTAATGGCTGCCATTGATACGTGGAGAGGGCTGCTCCAAAAGATTCTCTCTTTTCTGCTCACCTTTCTCGTGCTCGAAGTTTCTGCCATATGGCGACTGGCAACATGCCGTAGTTCGCTGATCTGCCGATCTTTCCCTCCTCTAATTCTTCCTACCGATTTTTTTTTTTTTGAAAGGGAGTCGTGTACAAGATCAAGCAGAGAAAGAGTACACACGCACGAACACAAACGCAGGCCTCACCACAGACGGCGACCCTGGCACCACCACGCACACCACACATCGAAGGAAGAAGCTCAGCCAACCTTGTTGAGAACGCCGCTTGATCCATCCGACGCAGGCGTCGGAATCTTGCCGCTGAACGAGTATCGGCGCTGAGCCGCCGCCAAACCACCATCGTCGCCTCGCGCCGGAGACGGATATGACGGCACCACCCATCTTCCGCAAGCCCACCAGGAACACCAACGAAGGAGAACTCTGCACCTGCAACCTCCCAGCGAAATTAAGCAAAAGCACCAGCCTCCAACGAAGTGGAAGCTGCCGAAACCCTAGATCTAGAACTGGCGCCACCACCATGGCCACCAGCTCGAGGAAGAGCACACCACGGCTCCGGAGAGCAGCGGCCGCGCCCACGACGGCAGATCTGCCCAGGCCCTCCACCGGAGCAGCGAGAGCAGAGGAGGGAACCGCCGCCGCCAAAAGCCTCTCCGGCCACGCCTCCAACTCCAAAGCGCCGCCGGCAGGCAACCCACGCACCCCTAGTCTATGTACACGGCGGGATCCGTCGATCCCCCGTCCTCCCGCCGCCGGAGCGGCCGCGGAGGGCGAGGAATCGAGCGGGTCGCCGCCGGCGAGCTGGAACGCACGGGTTCGCCCAAAAATCGCCTCCCGAACACTGTTTAGGTGGGGAACGGGGAGAGGGTCGGTGTGTTTGCTTTTTTTTTCTCTTCCTACCGATTATTCCTCCCTAGATCTGAATCTTCCGTTCTTGATCCTCCTTGTCACTCCCTTGATCTGTTTTCCTCTATATCCCCTTTTCTCTCTTCCTAGTAAACCACGATCCAATAAGTCCTAGTTTTTTTTTTGACAGGATCCGATGCATTAAAAAGGAAGCTCAGTACACCTTACAAACAGGTCCAGCAGAAACTAGAAATTACAACAAGACCCAGTAAAATGCACAAAACACCCTAAGCCACCTGAGGAAATTACAAACGGATCCACCCCACACCCCAAACGCCTAAACGCCGTCGGAGCCGCCGTACCACCATTGACGAGGGAGAGAGCACCTCCACATGTTGTAGAAGACCGCAGAACCGCCCGCCGCCACGCGACGGAGACCTAGCTCGATGAACGCATACGGCCACAGCGCCTGCTCCCCCAGACCACCCCTCTTCCCGCCGACGCGGCAACGCCCAGGCCAGCCACCCGAATCACCCAAACTCCAGACAACCGCTCCCCTCGCCACCACGGCCGGCCGGAGCAAATCCGTCAAGAAGAACCACCTCCACCACCAGCAAACAAGGGACGCCAACAAAGAACAACGGCGCTTGGTACCTGACGTCGAGGATCTCCTCCATGGAGCTCCAGAAACCGGCGGGATCTCGCACTCCGACGATGCGTCCTCCTCACCGCCGGATAGCCGCTGCGCTCCCATAGCCATGCACCCTCTTCTTCCCCCCCTCGCCACCGAGGCCGGCCAGGAGCAGAGTAGTGATGCACAGAAACTAGAAGCAGGAAAGCCAGAAGATGCTGGCGCCAGAGCAAAACATCACCTTGGCTCTCCACCATGGAGCACCAGAAGTAGAACACTCCGGCCAACCCACGCCACCGCTCGCAAGTGGCCAGGACCAACATCCAAGACCCGCAGAGCTACACGAGCCCAACTCCATGGCATCCTCCACCTCCCCTCCACCTCGGCGGCACAGGAAGAAGGCCATAGCAGTAGGAATCGGCAGGTCTGAGGCAAGGCAAACCTCGAGCTTATTTGTAAGGGCGCCGCAGATCCTCCAACACCCGCCTTTAGCTCCGCCCTCCGGAGCACCTCGACGAGGAGAGGCGCCGCCGCCGGCCTCAGGATGCAGCTCGCGTGCATCTGCGACCGAAGACCCCTCGGCATGACGCCAAACGCCACAAGGGGCAGCACTAGAAGCAGCAACCTAAAACTACTATAAACACGGGACTCGCCGGCGTCTCTCCTCCGCCATCTCCTGCCGGCAACGCCGCAGGGAGAGGCTCGGGATCGACCCGGAAACTCACGGGCGACTCTCAACGAGCTCTAGAGGAGAGAGAGGAGAGGATAAGGTCCGTTCTTTTCTACCAGCTGAGTAATGTCAATAAGTCCTAGATTTGTGAGCCACGATCCAAGAAATCCCAGATTTGGTCAGCCACGACCACAAGAAATCCCATCTCTAATATTTCTTCCTGGTCCAGCCGGCCGATTGAGAAACATAGCACAGATTGCTCCTCTCCTTGCGTTGAAACACTAGCTGTTGGAAAGAGCGATAAGGCTTGCTGAGGGGGATGCGTGTGTTGGATTATTAGGTATAATTTCCATGATTAATTCCAGAATATAAAGCATGATCGCAAGAGCTACTAACATGTTAATCTCGAAAATACTAGACGTATTAATTAACATGAACAACAGCAAGACATCTACGAACACAGCCATCGGAATGTGACGAACGTACCGAACAATTGTAGATGAAGTAGTCGTTGGAGCAGCGACGGCAGCAGCTTGAGCGACGACGGTAGCAGCTCGAAGAAGACGACGTTGGAGACAAGTCGCCCGCTGACCCGGAGATCGTCCAGGAAGTCGAGCCGTGATGACGAACTTGAAAGCAGTCGCGCGGGGCGCTTCCCAAAAACCTTATTCGCCCTCTCCCGTACAGGATCACAAGGACAAGTGGTTCCGGAGACCTGCTGTCCCGTTCGCCGGTGCACGCCGGCGCACGGGATGGAGTAGACTTTGGTGGCGGCGCAAGGCACGAGATTGGCAAAACCTAGATTGGTTCGGTGTGTGATGGCACACGCAGTGCAAGGCAATATATAGTGCGGCTCGGGAAACCCTAACGGGTACAACGTGGGCCAACCACGTCGCACACGTCCGAGTTGGATAGCAGCCCACGATCCGGGAGCGACCCGAACTGGCAAAACTATACGCGTACGCAAAAACTCGTTTTTCCCGAACAGCAAAAATATAGGCATCGGCTCGGCTCATTCCCGCAACCCGCGTCGTGTCGTGACGAGACGGACGGACGGCGGCGGAGGAGGAGGAGTGCGCACGAGAGAGCCTTCTGTTCTCAACTAGCACACCAAGTGGTACAACACTCCACCTTATAAGGTGGTGTTTGTCTCCTCCAACTAGCAATGTGGGACTAAACTTTAGCACCACATTGCACCTCCAAAATTCTGCCATGCACATGGGCCAATTTGAGATTTTTCAGAATTGCTTATTTGGGCTCCCCACTAATGGGCCCAAATTCTAACAGCGTGAAGTAGGAGGAGACACCGGCATCAACTTCAAAGGAGTCACAGACACCATGAAAATGATAGGATGGAACTGTCAAGGCGCCGGAAGGGACCTTCGCAGCTCAAACAAGATGAGCTACCTTGCCAATCTGATATCTTCCACAAGGGCGCAGGTAGCGTTCGTGTCTGAAATTAGAACTTCTAATACAAGTATGCTCGCTCTGTAGGATAGCACCTTTGTTACGAATAGCCAACAGAAACGCATTAAGGCATATTGCCAACCTGCCTTACAGAATGTGAGAGTTATGCTCTTCCCATGGAGAGGGTTACAAAATAACTCTCCTCAGTTAAACCACTAGCTTATTCTTCCCAGGTCCTAATTCACGGGATCTCCGATCACATAGGTTGGGTTACCACTATGGTGTAACGCTCACGGGTCTCAACCCCATCTCACTCGATGCACTATCTATCACATTACGTGATAGTCCCTTCGTAAAGGGATCTGCCAGGTTTTTGTCTGTTTGAATATAACTAACAGTAATTAGTCTGGAGTTTCTCATTTTCCTGACAAACTTCAAGCGTCTTTTGACGTGTCTTGATGACTTCGCGTTATCCTTAGCACTGTTCACTTTCATGATAACCGTTTGGTTGTCACAGTTCATAAGAATGGCCGGTAATGGTTTCTCAACCACCGGCAAGTCCATCAAGAACTCACGCAGCCATTCTGCCTCAACAGAAGCTGTATCTAAAGCAGCAAGTTCTGCTTCCATGTTTGACCTCGTCAAAATGGTCTGTTTGCAAGACCTCCATGACACTACGCCACCTCCAAGAATAAATGCATATCCACTTGTGGCGTAGAGCTCATCAACATCTGAGATCCAGTTCGCATCACAGTATCCCTCAAGCACCACAGGGTGCCCTGAATAGTGAATCCCATAACTCATTGTACCGTTCAGATAGCGCATGACCCTTTCAAGTGCATGCCAATGATCAATACCCGGGTTAGACATGAACCTGCTCAACTTGCTCACAGCAAAAGAGATATCAGGTCTCGTCGCGCTCGCAAGGTACATGAGTGAACCGATCACTTGAGAATATCTTAATTGATCTCTCGTTTCCTTTTTGTTCTTTCTGAGTGTCACACTGGGATCATAGGGTGTTGGAGAAGGGTTGCTGTCTATATAACCAAAGCGGCTCAAGACCTTCTCAACATAGTGTGATTGCGTTAACGTAATCCCACTCTCATCCCTAATCAACTTAATGTTCAGGATCACATCAGCTTGTCCCAGATCTTTCATATCAAAGCTCTTTGACAGAAAAGACTTGACCTCATTTGTCACTATCATGCTTGTACCGAAAATAAGTATGTCATCAACATACAAGCATAATATAACACTATCGCCCCCACCATGGCGATAATACACACACCTGTCAGCCTCATTAATGGCAAAGCCTGCAGACGTAAGAGTGCTGTCAAATTTCTCATGCCATTGCTTAGGTGCTTGCTTCAGCCCATACAAAGATTTTAACAATTTGCACACCTTTCTCTCTTCACCTTTTACCACAAACCCATCAGGCTGATCCATATAGATTTCCTCTTCCAACTCTCCGTTAAGGAAAGCTGTCTTTACGTCCATTTGATGAACGATAAGACCATAGGAGGCAGCCAGGGAAAGTAGTACACGAATGGTGGTAAGTCGAGCAACAGGTGAATAGGTGTCAAAGTAATCTTCGCCTTCACGCTGGGTGTAGCCCTTGGCCACAAGCCGTGCCTTGTACTTCTCAATAGTACCATCAGGCCTTAGCTTCTTCTTGAACACCCACTTACAACCCACAGGTTTGCAGCCGTAGGGTCGCTCAGATAATTCCCAAGTTCCATTAGAAAGAATCGAGTCCATCTCATTATGGACAGCTTCTTTCCAGTCATCAGCATCAGGAGATGCAAATGCCTCTGCAATGGACGTAGGAGTATTGTCCACAAGGTACACAATGAAATCATCACCAAAAGACTTTTCAGTCCTCTGTCTCTTGCTCCTCTTGGGAGCTGATTCATTGTCATCCTTCTCAAGGACTTCCTCAACATGTGGTTGTTCAGAATGATCAACAGATGTACTAGATTCAGTAAATATCTCAGAAGAAATTCTAGCAATGCTATGCATATCCTTCATAGGAAACATGTTCTCAAAAAATGTTGCATCACGAGATTCCAAAATAGTATCAACATGCATATCAGGTATCTCAGATTTAACCACTAAAAATCTATAGCAAATGCTCCGCTGAGCATAGCCTAGAAAGACACAATCCACTGTCTTCGGTCCAAGTTTACGTTTCTTAGGAATTGGAACATTAACTTTCACCAAACATCCCCAAGTACGAAAATAAGAAAGTGATGGTTTTCTCCCAGACCACTCCTCGTAAGGTGTCTTCTCTTTATTCTTGTTAGGAACTCTATTCAGGACATGACACAAAGTCAACAAAGCCTCCCCCCACCATGCCTTAGATAAACCAGCAGTGTCCAACATGGCGTTCACCAAGTCAGTCAGCGTGCGGTTTTTCCTCTCGGCAACCCCGTTTGATTGGGGCGAATAGGGAGGCGTCCTCTCATGAATAATACCATGTTCCTCACAGAATTCATCAAATACGTTGGAGAAATACTCGCCACCACGATCTGACCTAAGACGTTTGATCTTTCTCTCTAATTGATTTTCTACTTCAGCTTTATAGATTTTAAAGTAGTCTAAAGCTTCATCTTTAGTGTGCAACAAATATACATAACAGAACCTAGTAGCATCATCGATTAAAGTCATGAAATATCTCTTATCACCTTTTGTCAACACGCCATTCATCTCACATAGATCCGAATGTACGAGTTCTAGAGGTGCCAAGTTTCTCTCCTCGGCTGCCTTGTGAGGCTTTCGAGGTTGCTTAGATTGCACACAGCTATGGCACTTAGAACCTTTGGCAATGGTGAAAGTAGGAATTAAACTCAAACTGGAAAGTCTACTCATTAAACCAAAATTAACATGACATAAACGAGAGTGCCAAACATTAGCATCCGAATCCACACTGCCACAAATATGGTTTACTGACTTATTACAAAAATCCGATAATGAAAAGCGGAACAAGCCTCCGCACTCATACCCTTTACCAATAAATTGTCCAAACTTTGACACAACTACTTTATTGGACTCCAAGACTAATTTAAACCCATCTCTGCATAGAAGGGAGCCGCTAACGAGATTCTTGTTCATAGTAGGGACATGCTGCACGTTCCTCAGCTGCACGATCTTCCCCGAAGTAAACTTCAGATCTACCGTGCCAACACCACGAACAAAGCATGTGATCCATTCCCCATTAAGACGCTTGAATCTGCGACCTGATAAGAAGTGAACATAGAGATGTCAGCACATACATGAACATTAGCACCCGTATCAATCCACCAACATGGAGATTGAAATACTGAAAGCACAATCGGTAAATTACCGTACCCATCAGCATTGCTAGCGGTCACGACGTTGACATGCTTTGGCTTCCCTTTCTTGTCTGCACGATCTGGGCAGTCCACAGAGAAGTGTCCGGGCTCTCCACAAGTGTAGCACTTTAGCTCAGATTTGTTCAGCATCTTCTTCTTCTTCTTGAAAGAAGTAGTCTTGGTAGGCATGTTGAAGGAAGGCTTGCTCTTTGCCTTGCTCTTGCCATGGTGAAAGTTCTTCTGCACCATGTTGGCGCTAGACTGACCTTCACCACCTCTCTCAGCAGTGTCCTTAGCCCGAGCCTTCTCCTCAACATCAAGAGACGCTATCAGGTTTTCAACCGATATCTCCTGTCTCTTGTGTTTGAGAGTTGTGGCGAAGTTCCTCCATGAAGAGGGCAACTTTGCAATAATGCATCCAGCCACAAACTTGTCAGGTAAGGCACACTTAGCGTGCTCAAGCTCCTTAGCAATGCACTGTATCTCATGAGCCTGTTCGACTACAGAACGGTTGTTAGCCATCCTGAAGTCATGGAAGCTCTCCATGATGTACAGTTCACTGCCAGCATCTGCTACACCGAACTTAGCGTTCAGTGCCTCCCAGAGCTCTTTGGCATCTGTAATGTGCATGTACACATCAAACAGCTTGTTGCTAAGAGCACTCAGAACGAGTCCCACAAAGGCAGTATTGGTTTCCTTGAACTTGTTCTGATCCTCGTCAGATATAGTTCCTTCAGGTAAACCCTCACTAGCCTCGAACACTTTCAGAGATCGCAACCACAGTGTGGTCTTGTACTGCCATCTCTTAAAGTCCACACCGGTAAACTTGTCCGGCCTCAGCGCATCAGATAGATGTCCCATGTTTAACTCAGGAAATTGCCTATAACAAATATAAGGTTTTTGGATTGTTGGATTATTAGGCATAATTTCCATGATTAATTCCAGAATATAAAGCATGATCGCAAGAACTACTAACATGTTAATCTCAAAATACTAGACGTATTAATTAACATGAACAGCAACAAGACATCTACGAACACAGCCATCAGAACGTGACGAACGTACCGAACAATTGTAGATGAAGTAGTCGTTGGAGCAGCGACGGCAACAGCTTGAGCGGCGACGGTAGCAGCTCGAAGAAGACGACGTTGGAGACGAGTCGCCCGCGGACCCGGAGATCGTCCAGGAAGTCGAGCCGTGATGAAGAACTTGAAAGCAGTCGCGCGGGGCGCTTCCCAAAAACCTTATTCGCCCTCTCCCGTACAGGATCACAAGGACAAGTGGTTCCGGAGACCTGCTGTCCCGTTCGCCGGTTCACGCCGGCACACGGGATGGAGTAGACTACGGTGGCGGCGCAAGGCACGAGATTGGCAAAACCTAGATTGGTTCGGTGTGACGGCGCACGCAGTGCAAGGCAATATATAGTGTGGCTCGGGAAACCCTAACAGGTACAACGTGGGCCAACCATGTCGCACACGTCCGAGTTGGATAGCAGCCCACGATCCGGGAGCGACCCGAACTGGCAAAACTATACGCGTACGGAAAAACTCGTTTTTCCCGAACAGCAAAAATATAGGCATCGGCTCGGCTCATTCCCGCAACCCGCGGCGTGTCGTGACGAGACGGACAGACGGCGGCGGTGAGGAGGAGGAGTGCGCACGAGAGAGCCTTCTATTCTCAACTAGCACACCAAGTGGTACAACACTCCACCTTATAAGGTGGTGTTTGTCTCCTCCAACTAGCAATGTGGGACTAAACTTTAGCACCACATTGCACCTCCAAAATTCTGCCATGCACATGGGCCACACATGGGCCAATTTGAGATTTTCAGAATTGCTTATTTGGGCTCCCCACTAATGGGCCCAAATTCTAACAGCGTGGAGCAGGCGAGACACCGGCATCAACTTCAAAGGAGTCACAGACACCATGAAAATGATAGGATGGAACTGTCAAGGCGCCGGAAGGGACCTTCGCAGCTCAAACAAGATGAGCTACCTTGCCAATCTGATATCTTCCACAAGGGCGCAGGTAACGTTCGTGTCTGAAATTAGAACTTCTAAATACAAGTCTGCTCAGCTTAACAATCACTTTAGCATAGCTGATAGTTTCGTTGTTCCCTCGGTTGGTCGCTCCAGAGGCCTCTGGCTCTTGTGGAATGACGAAGTTCAAGTTAATATCAAGTTCTCTAGTTTCCATCTGATCCTAGCTTATGTTGTTCATATAGCTACTAGTTTGGATTTTGTTGTGATTTGTATGTAAGGGGATCCTCACCACCGTCAGACTAAGGTGATTTGAGAACAGATTACAAATTTTGTGTGTGAAAATCTTGGCAAACCAGTAGTTTGTTTAGGTGATCTCAACAACATCATGTGTGATGCAGATACCACATCCTCTAGTGTAATATAAGAATCGAATGCGTGCTTTTAACTCATATGTCAAACAGTGCGGTTTTTTTTTATCTTGGTTTCAGCGGTCCTGCTTATACTTGGACAAACAAACGTTTTACCTCAACTCCTGTGTTTGAAAGATTGGATCGTTGTTTGGCTAATGCCGAGTGGTGTGGTTTGTTCCCGAACACTAATGTCTTAAATTTGCCCATTATGCTCAGTGATCATGCTCCGATCCTTGTCTCTACTGATTCTCAATTTCGTAAACCAAAACTCAGTTTCAAGTTCGAAAATTGGTGGACTATGGAACATGATTTTCAAACAACTGCTAAATCTGCTTGGTAAGCTTCGGCCAATAGGCCTTTCCATGCTAGAACCACTAACCTTGCAGGATCTCTCAAGCGATGGTGTAAAAAGAAGAAGCCTCTCAACCAACAATTGGATTCCATACAGGACCAGATTAACAATATCCAGTTGCAGCCAGTTGAGGTACAGAACAAATCCCTGAGGCTAATCTGCTAGCTCACTATGAAGAAAACATGACTAAACTAACGGAATTTATAGACAAAGAGCAAAAAACATTGGGCTACTTTTGGGGATAGAAATACTTCTTTCTTTCACAATGCTGTCCTTAAGAGCAAAAGAAGAAACCGCATCGTCTCGATAAAGGATGCTCAGGGCAATATTTATCATGATCCGGATGACATTGCAAACCAATTCATGTGCTATTTTAGAACTACTAGCTAATTGCCCGTGCGTTGCAACGGGTACATACGTATTTTTGTGGTTCAACACCAATATTGATCGGTCAACATGTATCTTTACAATGCTTGTACATCAGCCAGCATTGTTGCATCCACTATCTTCACTTGTCCGTCTTCCAAATGGAAGGTCGGCATGTCCGTCAATGGAATATGAAAAGTTGCATCTCGCTTCCACCCACACTAACACAAATAATTTATGGCATCAGCTTTCCACCCCCACTAACACAAATAATTTATGTGCTTTTCTATGGCCTACGGTTTTTGCATTGGTTGCCTCCAAATATATGAGTGGATATCAAGCCAAAATCGAACAATCACATTTAAAAAAAATCATCGTACATATTCCAACTCCTGACTGCAATAACGGCTCGTTGTGCTAGCGTGGAACAAAACAACAATACCATGGGCATGAACAAATTAATAAAACAACGACACAAGCACTCATCTCATGTGTAAAAATAAAGAGTAATGCACCCATGATTATGATTTTATGGTTTTATCTAAAAACAATATTGTAATTGTTGGCATCAACTTGCACATATAAAACTCATACCTTTTGGTGAACTAAAAACAAAAAGTGTCAACAAGACTGTCCACACAACTCTGGTAAGAGTTGCAAAACCCACTGAGTACATATGCGAAAATAAATTTCTACACAAGACACATACCATTGAAGGAATTTTATGCTCCCAGTGCATAAACAAACATAGCATCTAATGAAACAATAATTATGCTCCCAATGCATTTCTCTTGTCTTCTGTCATTATGTCGATTGATACAAGACATGATAGTATAGGC
This sequence comes from Poa pratensis, assembly GCA_947311845.1. NCBI lineage: Eukaryota > Viridiplantae > Streptophyta > Magnoliopsida > Poales > Poaceae > Poa > Poa pratensis. The sequence goes on along the minus strand of CAMZMU010000033.1, from coordinate 44,871,146 downwards.
CAAAAAAGTGAAAGAGTGCAATGAGAAGGCCTAGCATATTCTTTTGCTACAGCAGCCAGTTTACCATGGCAAGATCTTAGATCTGTAAAATTAACCCACGGAAAAGATAACTAAACAGGGAAAGCCATCAGAGGAAAATAGGCCTTAACCCGTCCTAAAATTCGATATAGCAATGCTGGAATTGGTATAAACTACAACAAGTGTTCCTTTAAACTCCAGTTTTTTTTTAATGAGATCCTTTTCTGTAAGCTTCTTGGCACATCCTAAAATTCTGGTGTAGAAGAAATAAAATCCAACTAAGTAAGCTAGCGAAGCTCCATCCTGGATACGACAGTTTATGGGCATATTTAAGCATTGAATGCATGATTAATTGTATCTAGTTACGTGGTATAAGGAACTCTTGTTTACAGGATGTCGTGTATGTAGCAAAACAGGAATAATATGTACTATTATGCGTCTGAACATTATCAACTATAATGTGCCATGTGTAAACGAACCTGGAAAGGCTGAGGCTTTTGGAATTTCAAAAGGCAGTCCGGAGCATGTGCTCTGAGGTGAAACTAAGCTGAACCCTTGGTGGCGCATACTCTGTCTCTTCGACCAGCGAGAGGTCGATCACCGGCGACGCCCTACCGCAAAAGCTCCTCCCAGAGTGGTGAGTTGCCACACCTGACGTCAAGGACCTGCAGCACAGCAACACATGACATCCGTTCAAACCAGAAACTCGCAGATCAGAGCAGGGGCGAAGCCAGAAAAATTGGTCGCTGGGGTCAGAACTGCAAGTAACACACAGTTACAGCTATTATTAATGGGGTCATTTCTTGCTTATGCACTATAGCTACAAGGGAACATGTCTTAGGCGTCGGTGTCATTTGACACCGGCCAATACACTGTAGCTCCGCCCCTCTCAGAAGTCCCTCACTCACGCTCACAAGTAACTTCAATAATCTGAGGAAGAGGTACGGCAATCACTTTTCTGCAACTGGAGATCATGAAAAATCGCTTACCCTGATACCTCCAAAATCTCAGTGAGAACCTATTTTAATGAGTTCTACCTTTCTACACTGCAAATTCAAATCATTCTACAAATTCATTTAATATCGTTCGCAATCCTCCAGTCCACCTGCGTAGCGGGCTTGCATGGGGCTTATGGCACATCCCAACAGCCTTCGTTGTAGCCACCAAAAATAAATGTAGATCATGCAAGATAAGCTCACCCGAAAATTTCCAAAAGCAAGGAGCCCTCTTCTTCATTCGGAGCTTCAGCAAGAACCTGAGCATGAAAAAGAGTTCATGAATAATTTGACCAAGTATTATATAACAAGAAATTACACCTGGTTGGTTAAGAAATTAATTACTTTGTCAGATGGAGTAGACGTTTTCTTGAAAGCCAGAGTAGCATGGCTGAACCAACTAACCATGGACAATGGAATACCCTCAAGCGACATGCCCCGCTTGGCTATAGAGGAATACGTACATCTCAAAAGTTCATAGGAGCCCCTCCATCGTCAGCGTTATAAACAAAACCTGCGCACAAGAGTCAACACCAAAAATCATGAAACCGAGGACGCATAGCAGACATATCAAAGGACACACAAAGCCGATGTGATGCGTAGAAACATACCTCTCGAATAGTGTTTTCAAGATGTTTAGTTCAGTCGAAGAGACAGTCCCATCGAAACCTCCGAGGGCAGCCACGATCTCTTGAAGTGCCTAGGACAGCGCCTTAGCACATGAACCCTTTTGGCAGTCCCTGTCCGGCGGCGGCATGGGGAGGAGTCTGGCGAGGCGGAGACGGCGTGCAGCGGCGACGCTATGACTGGGGATTAGTCGAAAAGGGATCCACCAATTGAGGCTGGGGGCTGGCTGGCGCACCATGCTTCGCCGCCGGCGACTCATGGCGGCTGCTTCTGCTTGGTCCTATTTGGATCGGCCACCACCTGCGCTGCCCATCACCATCCCCATCAGCATCGGGCACTCGGCCTGCACCGGTAGCTCTACTCCTCGGCCAGATCCAACATGACGGCAGCGAGAAGCGTCGGCGACTTCGGCCATGGGGATCGGCGGAGAAGGGAAAGAGCGAGATGAGAGAGACGATGGAGAGAGAAGAAATGTGTGTAGGGCCGAATGCTGATTGATTACCGCTGATTGAGCATGTAATTAAGCGGGCGTTTAATTCTGGTCGTCAGCTGATGGAAAAACAAAAGGGAAAAAGCCCTGCGGGACGAAGGAAGAGAGGGGTTGGACGAAGACGGGCATAATGTGGAACAAATTTTTTCTTTTAGATAGGAGAGATTTTCAATTCAGCTGGTACTAACAATAGCAAGCCTTTCCCAAACGCGAAGCCTCCACTGGACGAAAATGATTTCACATATTCAACTCCAGACATGCAGGAAATTTTGCAGATTCTAAAAGATATGAGAAGGAATGCGTCACCAGGACCGGATGGCTTCAATGTTGCCTTCTACCTATCGGCATGGAGCTGGATTGGAGATGACGTAACGAAGCTAGTGCAAACCTTCTACCAAACAGGTATTCTCCCTCCGCACCTCAATGATACTCACATAGCGCTCATCCCAAAGAAGTCGATCTGCTACATGCCTACTGACTATAGACCGATTAGTTTATGCAATGTTATTTATAAAATAATTTCGAAATCGCTTGCAAATCGGCTGAAAATGCACCTTCCTGATTATATCCACCCGTCGCAACAAGCTTTCATTGAAGGGAGACGTATTAGCAATAATATCATCATTGCCCAGGAGATTACTCACTCCTTTAATCTTAATTCCTGAAATAGCCATGATTTCATGTTAAAAATAGATTTGGCGAAAGCTTTTGACAGGCTTGAATGGCATTTCATTGCTACTGCTCTTGCTCGTAAAGGGCTTCATGGCCATTTCATAAACTTGATTCATGCTTGCATTTCTACACCCTCTTTTCTGTTATTATTAATGGTCAACCACACGCTCGTTTAGTAGCAGTAGAGGTATTCGGCAAGGTTGCCCCCTGTCTCCCTCTCTTTTTGTTCTTGCAGTTAATGAGCTATCACTGGCGTTACAAGAAGCACTGCAGGCTAACTACTTGACAGGTATCTCCTTTGGGCCAAAGTGCCCTCCGATCCATTTCCTAATGTTTGCTGACGACCTTCTTGTTTGCGGTAAGGCCAACACCCAAGAAGCTGCAACTATTTATCATGTTATCGATCAATTTTTCCAAGCTTCTGGCCAAACCCCAAATTGGAGTAAATCAGCTATTATGTTTAGCAAAAAGGTTAAAATGCAGGTTAGACAAGATATTAAGCGCATCTTTCAGGTTCAAGACATTGACAGCAACATCATCCACTTAGGACATCCTCTAATTTTGCCAGCAAAGAACAGGTCAGCTGCGTACAACTTCATATATGATAAATTCAAATCTAAGCTCAGTGCTTATAAGGCCAACAGAATGTCCCATGCTGCCAGGTTAACTTTAATAAAATCTGTGTTCTCATCTATACCTGTATACTACATGTCCAATATACTTTTCTCCAAGAAGTTTTTGTCCAAACTTACAGCCATCATTAGGAACTTCTGGTGGACGGGGATAAGGGAAGAACCTACCACAAAAAGCTTGTATCTGAGGGCATGGGCTGATATATGCACACAAAAAAAGAAGGTGGCCTAGGCATTAGAAATTTGTAGGCTATTAACCAAGGTCTCATACTAATGATGGCTTGGAGACTTGCGAGTGATCCTCAACATCATTTTGCGCAGATTCTCATATCTAAGTACCACCCTGACACATCCATTTGGCGGACAAAATCAAACACTCCGAAATCTGCCTTCTGGACGGCTATACTCAAGGTGCGTCCTCTTTTGGTCTCTGCTACATTTTACCAACTCTTTGATGGCAGTGCTTCCATTTGGAGTACCCCTTGGTTTCCATGATGGGAATCCATTTATGACAACCTTATTATCCAAGATCAGCCCTATAAGTATCCAACGACTGTCAAAGATCTTTGGATACCCAATCAAAAAGCTTGGAATGTCCCTCTTATTCAAAGCCTGTTCACCACTCAAACTGCTAATCAAATTATTCAAACTCCTATCATCTTAGGAAATGGGCAAGATACACTTTCTTGGAAACTAACCCCTACAGGTGTGTGCTCCGCAAAAAGTGCTTACCACCATTGCAGGGCAAATTTGGTTCTCCCAGCCAACCAATTGTTGGAATTTATGGGCCTTTGCCCACTTTCTGCCTATGGCCCAATTAATTCCAAAAATCTCATGGCCCATTTATTTGGCTGTTAAATGAGTCATTGATTGATAATTAATGGACGCGTTAATTTCGGGAAAATTAAATGAGTCATTGATTGATAATTAAGGGACGCGTTAATTACTCAGCGGTTTTTGATTCTTTTAGATCGTGGGGCTGTTACCGACTCGATCGTGCGGCTGCACCCACGTCCTACCCGAACCGCACTATATATACAGGCCGAGCGAACCCTAGCCGCCACTAGACGCAACACATGGTCGCTCGCCGTCCCAGTTCCAGAACATTGCGCCGCCGTCTTCCAAGTCTTCTCCATCCTGTCTTCCGGCGTGCACCGGTTGAAGGGACAGTAGGCCTCCGGAACCCCGCCTCTTGTGATCCTGTACGGGAGAGGGGCGATCAGGTTTTGGGGAGCGCACTCGCGCGACTACTGGCTTCGACTTTTTCCCAAATGACGACTTCTTCCCCGACATCGCCAATCTCTTCATCAATGACATGGGCGACGCCGGTTCCGCTGCTGCTGCCGCATCGTACGTTTTCTTGATCTTCCTGTTTGATATGCTGCTAGAGTTTCTGCTTGTAGTAGTTGCTCTAGATTCGTTCTGTTTTTCTACTGTTATAGTAGATCGCATGATTAGTTTAATTCTGTTTATTCTAGTCATAAACTGTTTATCAATTTCGTGGATTAAATCTACTGCTAAATTGCTTATATATTCAACAATCCAAAAACCTGATTATAGGCAATTTGTATCGCCTGGCTTTCTCGCGTCAACGAAGCCATTTCCTTTAAAGGGGCGCTGTATAAATGATGGCGCATGAGAGCAGTTTACTGGTTTCAGAACAGTAACTGCTTGCTGCCACCAAAGGCAAACCTGAGGGCGAGCTTAATTCTGAACAACATGAAGCTTTTGAGAAGCTCGATACTCTGTTTAAGAGTGCCCTTCTGAGTATTCTTGACGATTCCATTGTGGATTCGTATATGTCTTTTGACACTGGCAAAGACATGTGGGATGCGCTCGAGGCCAAATTTGGGGCCTCGGACGCTGGCAGCGAGTTGTACGTCATGGAGCAATTCTATGACTACAAGATGACTGATGAGCGTTCTGTTGTACAACAGGCTCATGAGATACAGTCGCTCGCTAAAGAACTTGAGCACTTCAAGTGTAATTTACCGGACAAGTTTGTTGCCGGTGGCATTATCGCCAAGCTTCCACCTTCGTGGAGCAACTTTGCTACTTCTCTGAAACACAAGAGACAAGAGTTTTCCGTTTCGGATCTCATTGGGTCGCTTGATGTGGAAGAAAAGGCGAGAGCGAAGGATACACGTGCTCGAGTTGCTGAGGCTGGTTCTAGTGCCAATATGGTACAGAAAAAGAATTACCAGCCGCCCCACAAGTCCAAATTTAACAAGAGCAACTCAGGGGGTAAAGGCAAGTCTGATGGAAGGTTCAAGCCTTCACAGCCTACCAACTTTAAGAAGAGAAACAATAAGAAGCCGAGGAAGGGATCATGCCACGTTTGTGGTGATCCGGAGCATTGGGCACCTCGCTGTCCCAATCACCATGAGCTACGCACAACTGAGAACAGCGGCAAGACTGCCAATGTTGTCATTAGCGACACCGTGATGAAGGAATCTGGGTACGGTATATTTCCTACCATTCTTTCAGTTTGTCATTCTCCTGAATGGTTGATTGACACTGGTGCTAATGTACATGTTTGTGTGATGCCTCGATGTTTTCTTCTTACCAGGTCATAGGGACTTCCCCTGCTGATGGGGAACGGTTCACATGCTTTTGTTCGTGGTGTTGGCACGGTCGATCTGAAGTTTACTTCGGGAAAGATCGTGCGGCTGAAGAACGTGCATCATGTGCCCTCCATCAATAAGAATCTCGTCAGCGGTTCGCTACTATGTCGAGATGGTTATAAGTTGGTTTTCGAGTCCAATAAAGTTGTAATATCTAAGTATGGACAATTTGTTGGAAAAGGCTATGAGTGCGGAGGCTTGTTCCGCCTATCTATGTCAGACTTTTGCACTAAAGTTATTAATCATATTTGCCATGAAATTGAGTATAATGTATGGCATTCACGACTTTGTCATATTAACTTTGGTTGCATGACGCGGCTAGCTAGTTTGGATTTAATTCCGAAATTCACTACTGTCAAAGGTTCCAAGTGTCAAGTATGTGTGCAAGCTAAGCAACCTCGCAAGTCTCATACGGCTGCTGAGGCAAGAGACTTGGCACCGCTGGAACTTATACATTCAGATCTCTGTGAGATGAATGGCGTGTTGACAAAAGGCGGAAAGAAATATTTCATGACGCTTATTGATGACTCCACTAGATATTGTTATGTGTATCTTCTGAAATCAAAAGATGAAGCTTTAAACTTCTTTAAAATCTATAAAGCTGAAGCAGAGAACCAACTTGATCGGAAAATTAAACGATTGAGGTCCGATCGCGGTGGAGAGTATATTTCCAATGAGTTTGATTCGTTTTGTGCGGAACATGGTATAATCCATGAGAGGACGCCTCCCTACTCGCCTCAGTCAAATGGAGTGGCTGAGAGAAAGAACCGAACTCTAACTGATTTGGTTAACGCCATGTTAGACACTTCGGGTCTCTCCAAGGCATGGTGGGGGGAGGCTCTATTGACAGCTTGTCATGTCCTAAACCGAGTTCCCATTAAGACGAAAGCTGTTTCTCCATTTGAGGAATGGGAAAGGAAAAATACGAGACTCTCTTACTTTCGTACTTGGGGTTGTTTGGCGAAAGTCAATATACCAATTCCCAAGAAGCGCAAGCTTGGACCAAAAACCGTGGATTGTGTTCTTCTGGGCTACGCTTTTCATAGCGTTGGTTATAGATTTTTGGTAGTAAAATCAGAGGTATCCGACGTTAACGTTGGTACGATTATGGAGTCGAAGGATGCGACTTTCTTTGAGGAAATCTTTCCGATGAAGGATATGCCTAGCTCATCAACTCAGGAGATACCTAATACATCTAGTCAGGAATTGGTTATATTCCTGATCCTACCATTTCGATAGAACACACTGATAATCCTGTGGAGGATGACAATGAAGTTCCTGTTAGGAGCAAGAGACAGAGGACTGCAAAGTCTTTGGTGATGATTTCATTGTGTACCTTGTGGATGACACACCCAGTACATTTCAGAAGCCTATGCATCTCTTGATGCTGACTACTGGAAGGAAGTGTCCGTAGCGAGATGGATTCCATCTTGGCTAACGGAACCTGGGAAGTCACTGATCGTCCTTATGGGTGTAAACCTGTAGGATGTAAGTGGGTGTTCAAGAAAAAGCTTAGGCCTGATGGTACTATTGAGAAGTACAAGGCGCGGCTTGTGGCCAAGGGTTATACCCAGAAAGAAGGTGAAGACTTCTTTGATACTTACTCACTGTGGCTAGACTGACCACGATTCGTGTGCTACTTTCATTGGCTGCCTCGCATGGTCTTCTCGTTCATCAAATGGACGTTAAGACAGCTTTCCTAAATGGAGAGTTAGACGAGGAAATTTACATGGATCAGCCCGATGGTTTTGTAGTACCTGGTCAGGAAGCAAAGGTGTGCAAGTTGTTGAAGTCTTTATATGGCCTGAAGCAAGCTCCTAAGCAATGGCATGAAAAGTTTGAAAGAACTTTAACTGCTGCAGGTTTCGTTGTAAACGAATCTGACAAGTGTGTGTACTATCGCCATGGTGGGGGCGAGGGAGTTATTCTCTGTCTGTATGTCGATGACATACTGATTTTTGGAACCAACCTTGAATTGATTAAGGAGGTTAAGGATTTCTTATCTCGATGTTTTGAGATGAAGGATCTAGGAGTGGCTGATGTTATCTTGAACATCAAGCTGCTGAGAGATGGTAATGGTGGGATTACACTGCTTCAGTCTCACTATGTGGAAAGGTCTTGAGTCGTTTCGGGTATGACGACTGTAAGCCTTCTCCGACACCATATGATCCTAGTGTGTTGCTTCGAAAGAACCAACAGAGTGCTAGATATCAACTGAGACATTCTCAGATTATTGGCTCGCTTATGTATTTGGCTTGTGCCACGAGGCCTGACATCTCTTTTGCTATGAGCAAGTTGAGCCGGTTTGTTTCTAATCCGGGAGATGATCATTGGCATGCTCTTGAGAGAGTTATGCGTTATTTAAAAGGCACTGCGAGCTATGGAATTCACTACTCCGGGTATCCAAGGGTACTGGAGGGTTATAGTGATTCTAATTGGATATCTGATGCTGATGAGATTAAGGCCACGAGTGGTTACGTGTTTACACTTGGTGGTGGCACTGTTTCCTGAAGTCTTGCAAGCAGACCATCTTAACGAGGTCAACTATGGAAGCAGAACTCACAGCGTTAGACACAGCCACTGTTGAAGCGAGTGGCTTCATGAGCTTTTGATGGACTTACCTGTGGTTGAAAAACCAATACCCGTCATCCTTATGAACTGTGATAATCAAACTGTGATAGTTAAGATTAAAAGTTCTAAGGATAATTTGAAGTCATCAAGGCATGTGAAGAGGAGATTGAAATCTGTCAGAAAATTGAGAAACTCCGGAGTTATTGCGTTGGATTATATCCAAACATCTAAGAACTTGGCAGATCCCTTCACAAAGGGTTTATCACGTAATGTGATAGATAGTGCATCGAGAGAGATGGGTTTGAGACCCACGGTATGAGTTGTCCATAGTGGTAAACCACTCTATGTGATCGGAGATCCCGTGAATTAGAAGTGGGAGACAAGCTGTTGGTCAGCTGGGAGGAGAGTATCCCTACATTATTTTTCTCACTCCATGAAGATGCAATACTCTCCTGATCTGCATGGCAGGTTGATATCTCTACTATATAATATTGCTTGAGGAGGTGTTGGTGCGTTTTTCACTTTTCCGGTTTTACCCCTCAATGCTAGGCTGATTTAAGAAATAATTACACCCTTGCCACCGCCAAGTCAAACGTACCTGTTCGGTGAAAAAATAAAATCCCCAATCTTATCCTCCCTCGCGTCCTCCTCACCCACCTGCACCGCCACCTCCGTCGCCGGCCTGCTCCGGTGAGCCATCGTGCCGCATACCACCGCCCCGACACCAGCTCCTCCGGCCTCCTCTCCCGATCCCAGCTCTAGCCTCTCCGGTGACCATCGCAGCCCTTGCCGTCCGCTAGATCAAGATGCGCCGCACCACGTTCTCGCGCGACCGAGTCCCTCGCCGCCTCATCTCCTCCTGGCCACCGGGTGGAGCGCCGCAAAGACGAGGATGCGCGGGCGCATCCGTGCCGGCCGGGTCCCCTCGCCGCCTCCTCTCCTCCTGGCCACCGGGTGGGGCGCCGCAAAGACGAGGATGCGCGGGCGCATCCGCGCCGGCCGGCGGCCATGCTCGCGCTCGCGCATGTGGCCGGCCGTGCCACGGTGAGCCATCTCTAGCCGACCGGAAACACTGCTCCTGAGCGGCCTTCTCTAGCTCTAGCTGACCTCCCTACGACCCAGCAGTTCGTCGTCCTCCTCCTCAAGCCCGGTCAGCTCTAGGTCGCTTTCGCCTCGCCCATCCACAGCGGCGCGGCCTGCCTCACGTGCTCTGACTCGCATCTTCCATGGCTGCCTCCCCCACATCTCTCACCTTACCTACACACACGTCGCAATGAGGAACTGAGCAGCACCTTGATTTTCTCTGTCCTTCTGCCGTGCGCTGCTGCGGAGAACACGCCGACAGTACCGACGGGACAGAGTTCCTCACCCGAATCTTGTCATCCAGAGAAGCTATGAACTGAGGCAGCAATCCAGAGAAGCTCTTGGCTCTATCGGTTGATTTGGGGTTCAGTAAACTGGTTATTTCTTCAGATTGCAAGGGGGTCGTTGGAATTCAGGCTGATGTTTTAGGTGCTCACCAGATTGATTGCTCTTATAGGATTTTGGTCGTGTGGCCTGCCGTCAGCTTCATCGATTGTAAGAGAAGTACAGAAGACTAATTTTGTGATATTGTACTTGGATATGACAACGGAATTGATTCTGCTTCTGATCAGGCTGGCTCTACCAATGCTTCACATGATGATTTTAGGAAATTCACACGGTTACTGTATGAACAAAATCCACCGTAGTGTTCCCTGAAAAAACTAAATACTATCTTGGTCATATATTAGATTTAATATGTTCAAGGAAGTTTAGCTTATGTACCATCATTTTTTCTCCTCATAGACTATTGCGTATTCAGAACATCCTTAGGCTAAACTGGGCATCTGGTCAAATCTTTGTATGTTCACTAATGCATTTTCTAGATGAGCTAACAGGTATATCAGGGTGCTTTAATTTCAGCGTTAGCTTTATTTAGTGTGTATAGGGGTGCCAAACTTTGATGAACTTGGTCTATTTGGGTCTTCCAATTGCGATGACCTAAAGTGCAATGAAGTTTCCGTCCTTGCGGTTCCTGGTCTTCCTGGATTTAGCTTCAAATTTAGTTTTTTATGCTTGGGTCTAACATTAAAAATTATTTGATTAAATTTTTATAGTTTTTCAATATATTCTTATTCTTTTTATTATTACTTAAGAAAGAGATAAGAAATTTTTTGGTGACTCCGAAACAATTTAAATGTTATTCTCATGGGGATTTCATTTTCTATGAAAATATTTAGCATACTTTGACCAATATATAATTGATTTTATTTTTTGTCCGTAGCAACGCACGGGCATTTTGCTAGTTTATCTTAATGTGTTCTAAGCGGCTTACTTTTATAAGCGGAGATGTTATACTGCAGAGTATCTCTTGAGGAATACACCTATATGAGTCTAACTATTAAACGTCGTAGTCTATGAGAGTTGGGTGTTCTCTAGTAAACTCATGAAAGGTTTTGGAGTATGACGCATAAGCTCCACCCGCGGGGAAGCCTTGCGGCAGCCCAGTATCGGTCAAGGGCTTGTGTGAAACTAGTTTGCAGCAAACTTGTAGTTCAAGGCATAGTCCACTATCCAAGTTGTGATCTAGTGTAGCATAAGTTTCTAAGTGGAAGTTCAACTTAACAGTCTCCACTAAGCACCGGTATATAAACAATGTTTTGGAACAAATGTGGCATGATGTGCCAATGAGACTTTGTGGGGATTGTTGGAATTTATGGGCCTTTGCGCACTTTCTTCCCATGGCCCAATTAATTCCGAAAATCTCATGGCCCATTTATTTGGTTGTTAAATGAGTCATTGATTGATAATTAACGGACGCGTTAATTTCGGGAAAATGAAATGAGTCATTGATTGATAATTAACGGACGCGTTAATTACTCAGCGGTTTCCGATTCTTTTAGATCGTGGGGCTGTTACCGACTCGATCGTGCGGCTGCGCCCACGTCCTACCCGAACCGCACTATATATACAGGCCGAGCGAACCCTAGCCACCACTAGACGCAACACATGGTCGCTCGCCGTCCCAGTTCCAGAACATTGCGCCGCCGTCTTCCAAGTCTTCTCCATCCCGTCTTCCGGCGTGCACCGGTTGAAGGGACAGTAGGCCTCCGGAACCCCGCCTCTTGTGATCCTGTATGGGAGCGGGGCGATCAGGTTTTTGGGGAGCGCACTCGCGCGACTACTGGCTTCGAGTTCTTCCCCAACGACGACTTCTTCCCCGACATCGCCAATCTCTTCATCAACGACATGGGCGACGCCGGTTCCGATGATGCTGCCGCATTGTACGTTTTCTTGATCTTCCTGTTTGATATGCTGCTAGAGTTTCTGCTTGTAGTAGTTGCTCTAGATTCGTTCTGTTTTTCTACTGTTATAGTAGATCGCATGATTAGTTTAATTCTGTTTATTCCAGTCATAAACTGTTTATCAATTTCGTGGATTAAATCTACTGCTAAATTGCTTATATATTCAACACAAAAGACCGAAGGAAGTGCCTGGTCAGATCAAAAACCTCCTTTTGCAGGTTTGGAAAAGCAAGAAGATGGTTCCGAGAGTGCAGACTTTCGCATGGAGACTGTTGCGAAAAGCGCTCCCCACCGGGAAAAGGGCAGGTGTTGACACCGATTTTGTCTCAGACTATAAAAACTAATCGACTATCATGAATTTAAATAAAATGATTAAATATTCTCGAAAGCGCTTCTTTTAATAAACAAATAAATAAAATAATTTATCTACATATCGCTCTCATTGGCGACAGTTGGTCCGATATTGACCTAAAATTCACGACATTGTAGACGATACTAAAGTTTCAGAAAAAAATATTGATTGTGGAATAATAATAAGCTTTATCCCGGCAATCTGATAAAATACAATCGGATTTGCATTATATTAAAATAAATGGCAAATCATATAAAAAATATTAATAAAATGATATAAAACACGTGGAAGTTAATCCCTAGAACTTAATATTGGACTAGCTAGCTGACTTGTGTGATTTGTACAATACATACAGCTTATAATCACGTGCATGCATGGATTTCCCGGCGACGTTGCTAATTAACATTAAGTTATTAGCCCATGACCCACAGGGCAGCAGGCCAGCAGCCCATACGCTGCGCTCCATATGATTCGTAATAGGATTTGGTCAGGTTTTCAGCACGCGATTAAACAAGAAAAGAAAAGAAAGAAAAGGAGGAGCGTAAAACCGCTCCACTCCCACGATATGTTGAACGTGGGAGCGTCTCTCCGTCCGCCCGCGCCTACAAATACCAGAGGGCAGACCCAATACATCCTCTCGCTGAGAAATCGATCATTCATTCATCCACCCGATTGATCGCTCATTCGTCAGCCTCCATCACCATACCTTTCGCCACAGCACGCTGCGCATAGACGTGTGCACATACTTCAGCCTGGTCATACAGCAGTCCATCCCTGCTCATGTTCCTCTCTTGGTAAGGTCACATAAAACGTGAGAGAGAGGAAGAAGAAAGGAAGCAAGAAGACACTTCGGTGCTCCAAAGAGGTGAGAAGGTAAGAAACAATGCCATTCTTTTGCCCTTAGGTTCGGCCGTTTTGGTTCGAATCAAGGAGCCTCCTCTTCTTCTCCAATATTTATCTTCTCCATAAGATCATGTCCTTCGTTCCGGCCCTTTGGTTCGGATCAAGGAATACATTCATCTTTTCCATATAATGTTCTTGGTTTCGGCCACATGGTTCGGATCAAGAAATATCTCCATAAATTATATCCCATGGTCTGGCCCTTTGGTTCGGATCAAGGAAAATATCCACCATATTCATAAGATCACGTCCTTCGTTCAGGCCATTTGGTTCGGATCAAGGAATACATTCATCTTCTCCATATAATGTTCTTCGATTCGGCCACATGGTTCGAATCAAGAAATAGCCCCATAAATTATATCCTATATATGGTCCTGCCATTTAGTTTGGATCAAGGAAACTATTCACCATATTCATGTCCTCGTTCCGGCCATTCGGTACGGATCAAGGAATACCATACTTTGTCAATGTTATAACCTTCGATTCCGGCCATGTGGTACGGATCGAGGAATATATTCATGTTCTTATCATATTATCTTTCGTTTCGGCCATCACGGTTCGGATCAAAGATCATGTCACTCTCCTCTTGGGTTTGGTCTTCTAAAATGGATACAAGCCAAGATGAGTAAATAAAAATATAATACATATAAAATATGCCAAAATCATGATATATGCTATATGCACGGGTTCCATTGTGAATTTCGTGATACAAGCCATAACATGTCAAAATTACATGCCACGCTTTGTTCATGGGTTCGCATAGGAATTCCATGACATGAGCCACAAAAATCCTAAAACTATAAATAAATGCTCTACACATGGACTCCCATCGGAATTCCATGCTATGAGTCCAAATACACTCAAATTATATACTTCACGCTCTACGCATGGGTTCTCATTTGAATTCCATGATATGAGCCATAGAAATGTTACAAATGCCAAATACGCTCTAAAATGCACCAAAGCGCCCATATAGGCCTTAAAAACAAATCATGCATACGTCCTATGTAACCACAAAATCAAACAATAGTGCACGTAGGTTAGTTTATCCAAGATATAATCAATTAACTTGCCTGACACGAATATTTATACACGGTGGCATGCAAATAATCCAAATGCTATCCGCATCCAATATAAATCAGTACTACACATCTGCTGGTACTAAAAGAAATATGAAAAGCTTGTTATATGAAGCTGTCGCTGCATGTACATACACATGCATGGCCTATGGCCCAAAATCCATGCATCATTCTGGATACTCTTAGTCGGCTAATTTAAGGGAAAACCCCACAAATACTCAAACAATATACCGTACCATCAAAATCCATATATGTTGAGCCGATTAAATAAACTAGGTATCCGATGCATGCAAAACTCCTTGTACTGCTAATACTAGTGCAAGTAAAACAATATGATATATATATTAAATGATATCAAATCATATGATAATTCAAAGAAGATTAAATGCTCCTTCAAGCATCCGATGGCGACGACGGCGAGGAGGACTTCTTAGTCTAGTTTCATCTTTTGTAATAGTCATATCTGTTGTAATCCTTTATATTAGAAAGTTGGAATTCTTAATCAGGGGTTTTCTCTTCGGAGATGTAATTAACGGTTCTTTTATGAAAATGTAAGAGTTCCGGAAATATGTACTCGCAATACTTGATATTTGTCTCATTTACGTTGACGCACACTTTAAATTTAAATTTAAATACTATCTGTCTCTATGACGTGGACGCGTATCGTATTGTTTCGATCGCCCCATTTTCCCGTCTCAGATTCTGGCACGCCCGGTGGGACATATTTCTCCCCTCATCTTTGAATTCCAACATAGGATTACAACATATGTCATTATGAAATAAATTTAGTAAAAATAAATGTATGCAAGAAAACTAATATATGGTTTGCTTGATTTATATGAAGGCATGGAGGGACAAGTGCATCAGTATGTGACTATTAATATTGGATCCCTTTGGCTTGATGTGCCAATTGGTCCTCTCGTGACATTACTAAGCCAAAGTTCGCTTAGGAGCATAATATCATCACCAACTGAACAAGACCAAGAAAAAGAGGTCTTTTCTGAACCAATGGAAGCACTCAGCCGTGTCCTTGGAAAATCAGCCAAGAAGAATAAAGCATCTGCTAAAAATGCATCTTCTTCGAGCTCTGTGACCGCAACTCCAGCGCCATATGTGGAAGGGAAAGTTGTCGAAATGGGGCAATCATCCTACCAGCAGCCTAGGGACAAGGAAAAGTAACGGTGCTCAACAAAACTGAGTTTCCGCCACTTGATTGTAAGAGAAAAGAAAAGATGGTGCATAAACGCCATTGCAAGAAACCAAGAAAAAGAGGTCAACTCGTGGACATATTTCCACATGCATCGGCATCAATAGAAACACCTACAAGTGCTCTGAATAAATTCCAACCTGATCCTAGAATGTTTGCTCCTTCAGTGGCACATAAACCTAGTGAAGTATGCTCTGAAGCAATGTACGAGCATTCCCATGACCGTGGAACTTGTCATGTGGACTCAAAAGTGGTGCTATCAAATTCCATCTCATCATCGACACATAGTGTACAAGAACCCTTTAAAAGTTTATATGATCCGGTGAGGCATCAACATTGCCGAAGAAATGTTCTTTGTATCAACCATTGCCGTTTTATAATCGGCAAAGTCCGTATCCACTTCCCCAAGAGAAAGGAATGCAACCTTTCGGATCGCCACTTCCGTATAAGCAAGGGCGGGTTGAGGATCCATACAACGGTGACCAGCAACCCTTCAACAGTTGTTAATTTTATCCGGGTCGTGTGGAAAAGATATCTTAACCATGCTAAGCATCGTGTCGTTGGGCTTGACTGTGAGTATACAAGACACATCCATAGAAAAGAGCGTCGGAAGCTTCCGCTTGAGAAGCAAGATGCTCTCGCAAATCAAGAGCCCCAGCGTGCTGCTGTTTTGCAACTCTGTGTGGGAAAACATTGCCTGGTTTACCAACTATATCAAGCTCATGCCAGGGGTTCTATCCCTCCAATCCTCTGTCGGTTCCTCGCCAATGACACAATCAAATTTGCGGGTGCTGCCATTGGCAATGACATCAAAAAGCTTGAGTTTTATAACCTGGGTATCAAAAATGCAGTCGACTTGCAGCAACTTGGCATAAAGGTTCGTAACCACAAAGAAGGCCAATTGGTGTCACTAGAGAAGCTAGCAAAGAAGGTGGCGAAAATAAAACTCAACAAAGACAAGAGTGTCAGTCTCAGTATGTGGGAGATGCCCAAGCTAAGCCATGAGCAGATCAAGTACGCGTGCCTAGATGCATATGCAAGCTTTGAAGTTTTCAGAAGGCATTCAAATATAAGTGGTTATCTTAGGACCCGTTGAAATATTTGGTCTTGAGTTAAATATTGTAAAGAGCTGGTGTCAACAGCAGGTAAGTTCTCCATTCACATCAATGAGGAGTGCTCCAGGTGCGGAACAATTGAAGAAGAAATGCATATGCTTTTCCTCTGTCCTTTTTATAAAGCAGCTTGGTTCAGTCACCCTTGGCATATCCACTAGTAGAAACATGACCATCCATCCGGAGCTTTGGTCCCGGCCGAATTATAACCCGGGATCAATGCACCATTGATCCCGGGTCGAGCCGTCGTGGCGCCCGTGGGCATTGATCCCGGGTCGGTTGGGACCTTTCATCCCGGTTCGTGACACGAACCGGGATCAAAGGGTCTTCACATGCGCCCACATGCGTCGCCGCGCTGGGCCCCTCTGGCAGGGGACCTTTGGTCCCGGTTCGTGTTACAAACCGGGATCAAAGGGTCTCCCTGCTATATATCATCTTCTTCCACCCGAGCTAGCTCGAGTTCATCACCATTTCTCCTCCATTTTCCTCTCTCCCACTCAAATTAATCCCCATTTTTTTGCACCATTTGAGAGGATTGAAGGCACCCCATCTATTCAAAGGTTAGCAACATCGTTCTTTCCTCCGGCGTTGCAACTTTAGCTCATTTCGTTGCTAGTTTAGCTCATTTCAATTTTGTAATGCTAGCAAGGTGTTTGATGAAATGCCCAAGCTAGAAAGTGTATTTGCGAGCTCAAATTAATTTATTATTTGTGGATTTTAGTGTTGTCCCCGTCCTCACCGCCGTCGATAGCCCGCGTCGTCCCGTCACCGGCACCACTTTGGTGAGCCTCTTTTTTATCTTTTATTTTTAAAACCTATATATATACTTGTATGATTTAAATGCATATTTATTTCTTGTATAATTAATTTCTTATGTTTTTTATATGTATAGTGTCATGGTTTTGATATCCGTCCCCGTCGGCCCTCGTCCGATCTATGATTCGGATGTGGTATATTTTCATAACTATTTGTTTCGTTTCGTGTTTATCACACTCATGCCCGACCAACTTGACGTAGAGATATTTTTATTTAGGAGGTAGTTGAACCGGAAATTCCAGTCGACCCTATTGTCGAGTATTTTAAAAAGGAAAACGACGATTTGAAAGCAAAATTGAAGATAAGCGAAGATCTTTGTCTCCAATACCTAGAAGAGAAGAGTGTATTGGACTTGAAGATTGCCGACATCGATGATGCTTACGGGGTCGTCGTCGCTGCTCACGAGATGAAGATGGAGGCAATGCGCTTGAAGCTTAAAAAGATTAGAAAATATGCCATTAGTCGAGAGGCTTGGTATCATTATGCTGTTGGTTCAATAGTTACCTTAGTTGCGATTTTGATCGCATTTGTTGTTGGATTTAAATTCTTTAGATAGTTGTATGTTAGGTTCAATTAATGTATGTTTCATTAGAACAATGTATTACATTTGGGCACTACTCTACTTTGGTTTTAATGTGATGAACTTGTATTAATTAATTTGGTCAGTACTATATATTTATGATGTAGTGTAATGGTTTTTGATATATTTATATAATGCAGATGAGCCGGCAATGGATGTACAGTGACCGACGCGGTCTCGACTTTATCAATGGCATGCATAGTTTTCTCCGTGTGGCTAATGATAACAAGCCGTCGAGTGGTTATATTCTTTGTCCATGTAGAGTCTGCAAGAATAAGCGGGATTACTCTACGTCAAGAACCATTCACGTCCACCTGTTGGAGGAGGGTTTCATGGATGGTTATTATTGTTGGACCAAGCACGGAGAAAGAGGGGTTATGATGGAAGAAAATGAAGAAGAAGAGGATAATGACACCTATCCTACGTTCACTGCAGACGGTGATACTCCAATGGGGGAAGACGAAGCTGAAGAAGAGCCCAATGATGATGAGCCCAATGATGATTTTGGCCGGGCCATTCTTGATGCACGGATAAACAGCGGAAGTGAAAACGAGAGGTCGAAGTTGGATAGCATGTTAGAGGATCACAAAAAATTGTTGTACCAAAATTGCGAAGATGGCCAGAAGAAGCTTGGTACCACGCTGGAATTGCTGCAATGGAAGGCAGAGAATGGTACAACTGACAGAGGATTTGAGAATTTGCTGAAAATAATAAAGAAGATGCTTCCAAGGGATAACGTACTGCCCCCCAGTACGTACGAAGCAAAGAAGATTGTGTGCCCTCTAGGATTAGAGGTGCAGAAGATACATGCATGCATCAATGATTGCATCCTCTATCGCGGTGAGAAGTACGAGCATTTGAATGCGTGCCCGATATGCGGTGCGTTGCGGTACAAGATAAGGCGAGATGACCCTGGTGATGTTGACGGCGATCCGTGCCCCAGGAAGAGGGTTCCTGCCAAGGTGATGTGGTATGCTCCTATAATACCACGGTTGAAACGTTTGTTCCAAAACAAAGAGCATGCAAAGTTGTTACGATGGCACAAAGAAGACCGTAAGAAAGACATGATGCTGAGACACCCCGCTGATGGGTCGCAGTGGCGAAAAATCGACAGGACCTTCAAGACGTTTGCAGATGACGCTAGGAACATAAGATTTGGTCTAAGTACAGATGGCTTTAATCCTTTCGGGGAACAAAGCTCCAGTCATAGCACCTGGCCTGTGACTCTATGTATGTATAACCTTCCTCCTTGGTTGTGCATGAAGCGGAAGTTTATTATGATGCCGGTGCTCATCCAAGGTCCGAAGCAACCCGGCAACGACATTGATGTGTACCTAAGGCCATTGATTGAAGAACTTTTAGAGTTGTGGAGTGACGAAGGGGTACGTGTGTGGGATGAGCACAAACAAGAGGCATTTGACCTACGAGCGTTGTTGTTTGTAACCATCAATGATTGGCCTGCTCTTAGTAACATTTCAGGACAGTCAAACAAGGGATACAATGCTTGCACGCACTGTCTAGATAAGACTGAAAGTATATATGTAGGCAACAAGAATGTGTACCCAGGTCATCGTCGATTTCTTCCACCTGAGCATCCCGTAAGAAAGAAAGGCAAGCATTTCAAATGTGAGGTTGATGACCGGACGAAGCCTACCTGCCCTGATGGTGATGCTATATATGAGATGGTCAAGGATTTAGAAGTAATCTTTGGAAAGGGTCCTGGCAGTCTATCTGTTCCGAAAGACGCCAACAAGCGCGTACCCTTGTGGAAAAAGAAATCCATATTTTGGGAGTTACCCTATTGGAAAATCCTAGAGGTTCGCTCTGCAATCGACGTGATGCACGTGACGAAAAATCTTTGCGTGAACCTGCTAAGCTTCTTGGGTGTGTATGGGAAGACGAAAGATACACCGGGTGCACGACTGAACCATCAACATATGCACGAGAAGACGAAAGACGACCACTTAATCCAGAGAAGTATCAAGGTCCTGCCAGCTACGCTCTTACCAGAGAAGAGAAGGAGATCTTTTTTGAAGTCCTGAACAGTATCAAGGTCCCGTCTGGCTTCTCGTCGAATGTGAAGGGAATAATTAACATGGCAGAGAAAAAGTTCCAAAACCTGAAGTCTCATGACTGCCATGTGATTATGACACAATTACTACCGGTTGCATTGAGGGGGCTTCTACCGGAAAATGTTCGACTACCCATTGTGAAGCTATGTTCATTCCTCAATGCAATTTCTCAGAAGGTGATCAATCCATTGACTCTAGGAACTTTACAGAAGGATGTTGTTCAGTGTCTTGTCAGCTTCGAGTTGGTGTTCCCACCATCCTTCTTCAATATTATGACGCACCTCATAGTTCACCTAGTCGAAGAGATTCAAGTTCTCGGTCCTGTATTTCTACACAACATGTTCCCCTTCGAGAGGTTCATGGGAGTCTTAAAGAAATACGTTCATAACCGTGCTAGGCCTGAAGGAAGCATCTCCAAGGGTTATGGAACAGAGGAGGTCATTGAGTTTTGTGTTGACTTTATTCCTGACGTTAACCCGGTCGGTGTTCCTCAATCGCGCCATGAGGGGAGATTGCGTGGAAAAGGAACACTAGGAAAGAAACAAATATTTTCTGACTGGGATTCTTTCAATCGAGCACACTACACAGTTCTACATAATTCGAGCTTGGTGGCTCCGTATATCGAGGAACACAAGAATACTTTACGCTCATTAATGGCTGAAGAATGCATTGAAAAAGAACACTTGAAGACTTTCTGCGGGTGGTTGCACACACGTCTCATTAATGACAACACTGTCGAAGAACAGCTAAACTTGTTGGCCAGAGGACCATCTTCGACTATATTGGCTTTTCAAGGGTACGAGATAAATGGGAATACATTTTACACGGCCGACCAAGATAAAAAGAGCACCAACCAAAACAGTGGTGTCCGCTTTGATGCATCAAACAACAATGGGACAAAGGACACATATTATGGGTACATAGAGCAGATATGGGAACTTGACTACGGACCTTCTTTCAAGGTACCTTTGTTCCGGTGCAAATGGTACAACCTGGATGGTGGGGTAAACGTAGACCCGCAGTACGGAATGACTACAGTGGATCTCAAGAATTTTGGGTATGACAACGAACCATTCGTACTAGCCAAAGACGTGGCTCAGATTTTCTATGTGAAGGACATGTCTTCCAGACCAAAAAAAAGAAAAGATAAGCAAGCGAAGACATCATATGATGAGCCAAAGCGTCACATAGTTCTTTCAGGGAAAAGAACTATCGTGGGAGTGGAGGACAAGACAGACATGTCAGAAGATTACAACAATTTTGAAGAAATCCGGCCCTTCGCAGTGAAAATTGACCCAAGTCTCGCGTTAAATGGAGAAGCTTGTCCATGGCTACGGCGCAAACAGAAGAAAGTGACGGGTAGAAAGTTGAAGAAGATTGTGTAATGAGGAGGATGACGACGACGATGACTTCAACTGGAGCGACCATGGAGAAGAGGTCGGCGGGCCACAGATGCAGGAGGCCATTGAAGCATCCTTACAGTCCGTTTTATGAAAAGTGTGAGTGATGTGTAATAATGTAACTGTGTGAGTGAAACGATCCGTATGCTTCTTCAGTCCCGGTCGGTTAGAAACCTTTATGTGATGTATAGTAATGTATTAAAGCATTAAAGTCGTCGTGAGCAGCAAATCGACCTTCGATCCACAGCGGCAAGACGTCTCTGATGATCTACGACCGTCCCAAAAAGTGTTGGGAATGTCGCAGATCATCAGAGCGCCTTGCCGCTGCTTGGATCGGACCGAGGGGCATGGCTACCACTTCCACCACCACCACCACTCCCACCTCCTCGGCAATTCATCATTGCGTCACCCTAATCCAGTGGCTGGATTCAACCTACCTGAGGGCTTGTGTTTCCAACAGCGTCGTTGTGTTGTCATTGTTCACCGACCTACAGGAGGTGGCTCCAATGGCTGGCCGGTGAACAAGGACGAACACAATAATGCCAAGGAACATGCCAGCAGGTAGGCTAAATCCAGCCATTGGATTCGGTGGCGAAGGTAGAGGCTCGTTGTGTGCCGTTCGCTGCAGGGACGCCGCTATTTATAGGCGATTAGAAAGTGTACCTGTGGATGAGGTGGGAGTGGTGGTGGTGGTGGGGAGTGCTGATCCAAGAGCTCACAAGCCCTCAAAAGAAACACACCCCTGATCCAACGTCTCACAAGAGCTTGAAAGAAACACACGATCCGTGTGCTTCTTTAGTTCCGGTTGGTCCCTGATCCAACGACTCACAAGCGCTTGAAAGAAACACACGATCCGTGTGCTTCTTTAGTCCCGGTTGGTCCCTGATCCAACGGCTCACAAGCGCTTGAAAGAAACACACGATCCGTGTGCTTCTTTAGTCCCGGTTGGTGTTACCAACCGGGACTAAAGAAGCACACGGATCGTGTGTTTCTTTCAAGCTCTTGTGAGACGTTGGATCAGGGGTGTGTTTCTTTTGAGGGATTGTGAGCTGTTGGATCGGCAGTATCACGACCACTTCGTGATCCACATGACCCGGTTGGTGTTACCAACCGGGACTAAAGAAGCACACGTACCCTATATATAGCCCCCCTCCTCAGACAGGTTACTCACACACAAAACATTCCAGCGTCACTCGGAGAGGCATCTTTGGGCAACCAGCGGCAAGACGTCTCTGATGACCTGCGACCGTTCCAAACGGTTGCAGATCATCAGAGATGTGTTGCCGGACGGTTGTAGATCATCAGAGACGTCTTGCCGCTGCTTGGATCGAAGTGGTGCTCAAACACAAAACATTCCAGCGTCACTCGGAGAGGCATCTTTGGGCAACCAGTGGCAAGACGTCTCTGATGACCTGCGACCGTTCCAAACGGTTGCAGATCATCAGAGACGTCTTGCCGGACGGTTGTAGATCATCAGAGACGTCTTACCGCTGCTTGGATCGAAGTGGCGCTCAAACCTAGGACAAGGGTGCCGCGTCGTCGAAGGGGAAGGGTGTTGCGTCGTCGAAAGGCAGGAGTGATGCGGGAGGCTGCGTCGATGGTAGATGAATTTTATTTTTCTAATTTTGTAACAGTATTGTCCTCACTTTACAAAAACATCATTGATCAAATATTCAAAAGTATCACGCATACATCTTTATTTAATCCATAATACATCACGAATAATATAACTAACTTTTGCCGGGTCCTAAGCCGCGAGGTGCTGAGCGGCCGGCGGCTTGCACCCAAAGATAAGGAACCATCACTGGGGCAATACTCGCATGAGGAGGATCCCTATGAAGTGTATACCACATATTGTCATGCACCGCTTGCGTATCCAACCTAACCAGGTAACGACGGACGTGCTCGTCCTCCTCTCTGATACGGTGACGCACCTCCACCTCGGGGCCGGCGGCCTCTGCACCGAGGCTGGCCCACGCGACGGCCACCAAACAAGATCCGGGTCGACGACGTCACCCGGATTCCTCACCAAACTACGCGTCCCGGAAGACACCTCCCAGTGCCAGCCCGGCGGAGCCCAGTCCCGGACACTGCCCGGTTCCAACAAATGGGTGGTCGTCATCGATTCCCGCCGAGATCTGAAAAAATGAGTGGGGAATTTGATCAAACAACTAAGGTGCGTGCAACCTAGGTAGGGGAGGGAGAGGGCAGCACCTTGGCATGGGGACGGAGGGGAGGTCCACGGTGGTGTGGAGGATATAGCGCGGCGCCGGCGGAGGCCACGGGCGCGGAGGAGGGCGTCGAGCGGCGCAGACAAGGGCGGCGGCGGCGCGGATTAGGGGAGAGAGCAGGGGCAGGCTCTCAGGTCTCCCGGCCCCTGGCCTTTATATAAGGAGGAAAGATAAACCTTATCCCAGCCCCCACCAACCCCACCTTATCCCGGCCCCTGGCCTTTATATAAGGAGGAAAGATAAACCTTATCTCAGTCAAAAATCAAATTTATCACGAAAGCAATTAAATCAATAGATATAAAAGAAAAAGAAAACACAAATAGAAACAAGAAAAAAAAGGCCTTTCATATATTGGACCATTTAAGTTAAATTTTAAAAAGAAACTAAAATAACAATTCAAAAACATGTAAAAGAAAAACAAACCTACAAAAGCAATTAAATTAATAGATGTAAAAGAAAAAGAAAACAGAAATAGAAATAAGAAAAGGAAACAAGAAAAAAAAGAAACACACCATTCATCCCGGTTGGTAACACCAACCGGGACCAAAGGTCTGCTGGGCTTCGCGCGCAATTTTTCGCGGCCCAGACAGACCTTTGGTCCCGGTTGGTGTTACCAACCGGGATGAAAGGGTCTTCCATCCCGGTTCGTGGCTGGAACCGGGATGAAAGGTCTTTTGCGCGCGTTAAGTGATGGTTTCCGGCCAAAATCTTCTATCTCCCCCAAATCCGCTCGTTCTCCAGGCGAAGCCCTGCTCCTGTGCCGCGGCCGTGGTCGCCGTGGTATTGCGCCCCGCCGTGCTGCTGCGCCCCGCCGCCGTGTTGCGCCCCGCCCCGCTACTGTGGTCGCCGTGCAGCTGCCCGCCCGCTGCCGACCGTGGTCGCCGCGTGTTGCTGCGCCCCGCCGTGCTGCCGGCCGTGGTCCTGCGCCTGCGCCCGCCCCGCTGCCGGCCGTGGTCGCCGCCCCGAATCCCGCCCGTGCCGCCGTGGTCGCCGCCCCGAAGCCCGCCCCGCGCCGCCGTGGTCGCCGTGAAGCTGCCCGCCCGCTGCCGGCCGTGGTCGCCGCGTGGTCGCCTCCTCCGATCCCGTGCCTCGAGAGGTTAGCAAATTTTAAGATTAGGTTAGCATTAGGTTAGCAAATTTTTTAGGTTAGCAAATTTCGGTTAGAAAACACCTCTAATTTTTGATTAGTATGCATAGTTTTGAAATTATGAATTAGTTGTTGTAAATTAGTTGTTGCCCATTTTGTTTGATTATTCAAAAATATGTGAGCAATTAAACTTAACAAATTTAGGTTAAAAATAATTAAATCTAAATTTGAATTTGATGATTTTTTAGTGATGAGGCAGAGGCAGAGGCAGAATTTGAATTCTGTTCATGTTTATGATTTTTTTGCTATGAATTTGAATTCCATTTTGTTCTAATTAAGTGATGTTTAGATTAAGTTAACATTTTAGTGATGTTTAGATTAAAATTTTATGCCATTTTGTTCTAATTAAGTTCATGTGGAGATTAAAATTGATATGAATTTTGCTATGAATTTTGGATCCAAATCATTGATCTAAGTTATAGTAAAATTTGCCATCTTGTTCATCTTGTAAATCAATTTGCCATCTTGTAAATTTGCAATCTTGTAAAATTGATTAAAATTGATATGAATTTTGCTATGAATTAAGTTCATTTTGTAACTATAACCAAAATGAATTATATAGTTAAAATTGCCATCTTGTTCATCTTGTAAATCAATTGTAGGCTTTCTTCTTTTGCAAATTTTAGATGTAATTGAGCCATGGATTTGAGTGTCATTTAATTTTACATATGGATATTCATATTCTTGTTACAAAATTGATTGCAGGCACATTAATTGAGCCATGGATCCAAATTGTCCGGACGACTTCGGCATAGACGAGGAGCGTGGAGAGCCATTGGATCCACTTTTTCCGGGCCTCGGCGTTAGAGACGAGGATCGTGAAGAGCGAATGTGTATGATTATAGCAGGACGTGCAGCCGCGCCTGTCGGTGAAGAAGACGTTGTGGCAAATTTAGAGGAATTCAGCTCCCAATTTCTCAATGACTCCGGTGAGGGAGCAGAAATTTGTGTAGAGAAGGAAGTGGTAGTAACAAACTCAGGCGAGGTATATATTAATTAAGCCTCTGTTGATCGATGACATAGCTTAATTATTTGATCCTGCGGTTATTAACGAATCTTTTTTTTTCTTTTAGCCCTCTGGAACAAGCAAATCATCTGCATCTAGAGTGTCAAAAGGGTCGAAAGGGTCGAAAGGGTCGAAAGCCATGAAGCCTCGAGGCCCGTCGAAGCCGATGAAGGAGGGTCAAAGGGTAGTGATCGACATAGTTGATGCTACTGGCCAACCAATGCAACCCTTAGAGTGCCGCCGCAAATTTATAAACCAATGCGGAGTTTTAGTTAGGGACATGGTACCGATCACATGTCAAGAATGGCATCCGCGGAAGGACGGGAGCAACACTTGGACTTATGTCGACGACCAAACAAAAGATTTGGTTTGGGAGAAGCTCTTGACAAAGGTCACCCTGCCTCCAGAAGTGACAGAAAACGAGAAGTGGATGGAGAAAGTCAAGGAGTGGACTCTTGGCAAGGCTGCCGAACAGTTCCGAACCCACAAGAAAACTATATGGAAAGATTATTGTGAAGAGAAGGAAAAAGATCCTGAATACACTCCAGTATTCACCGGAGCACAAGTGAAGCTAAACGACCAGTGGCCCTTATTTAAAGAGCAAAGAGAATCGGAGGCCGCTGTGGCCCGATCGGAAAGAAACAAGTTAAATGCTGCGAAGAAGGAATATCACCACACTTTGGGGGCAGGTGGCTACAAGGCTGCCGTGCCTAAGTGGGAAGCATTTGAAGCAAAACTGCTTGATGAGGGGAAGATTCCACAGACAGCGGGCTGGCCCGATAGGTCCAAATTTTGGTTGTTCGCGCATGGCGCTGGGTTGGACCCTGACACAGGGAAGATTGTTGCTCAGGGAAAATGGGAGGCAAAGATTAGGTTTATAACCACAGAACTTGAGAAAGCAATAGAGCAAGTTCGAAATGGAACCTACAAGGTCGACAGAGAGAAAGACGAGCTGTCACTCGCACTCGGGAATCCTGAAAAAGTTGGACGAGTACGAGGTTATGGATACGGAGTTACTTGGGCACAAGGTTTTCCGGCAGACGCTCACACTTATAGAAGCCGTCAGAGAAAGAAAAAGGAGGAGAGCGACCGGTTATCGGCATTGGAACGCAAGGTGCATCAGCTGTTGCAAAGTCAGCAAAGGGAATCTCGTGTGCAGCTAGAAAGTCCAGAAGTCGAAGCCGCCCTATCTAATCAGCAAAAAAGCAGCGTGGGTTCCACGCAGATGGAACATTCTGAACATGAAGCGCCGCCGACTCGATACCCCGTGGATGATATCACGGAGAAGACAGAATGCGAGCTACATATGGCAATGGGCAACTTGTCCTTCAAGGTGGCGGTCGGCTATGCTTTACTGAATGAACCTGGACCAAGGTACCATCTCGGCGGGATTCCAGCTGGCTATGCTATTGTCGGGGTGGATGACATTGTGCCGTTATATGCTAATCTAAATCTTGACATTCCTGGAGGTGACGGCGAGAGGACACTAGGAGATGCCAAGAAGTCCATCATTCTGTGGCCAAAGAAATACATCTTGTTTCCAAATTTGCCGCCGCCAAGGCCACCGACTCCTCCAAGTAGCAACCCCCCACCTCAAGATCCACCCTCCCCACGTCATGATCCATCCCCCCCACCTCAAGATCCTCCCTCCCCACGTCATGATCCATCCCCTGCACCACCACCTCAAGATCCATCCCCCCCACCTCAAGATGCATCCTCGCCACCTCGTGACGACTGTCGGGAGCCCAGCCCGAGTCCATCCCCACCACCTCAAGAGAGAGTGCGCTCTGTTTCGCGGAAACTAAAGATCCCGTCGAAATATACAGAGAGGTGTGCTTTAAACTTCCCGCCAGAAACTCGAGAGGAACGTGAGTTGCGAAAGCCTCTTCCAAAGAGATCCTACGACTTGACTCCAGAGGAACTCGAGGAGTCGGTGCGAGCTGATGTGAAAAAACAATTGGCACCGAAACGGCACATGCGAAAGGAGGTAATAGCACCGGGAAAAGTGGCACAATTTCTGAAAAATCTATCGACTGGGCCGGCACGGCCGCCTATTCTGCGAGACGACTATGATCGTACCATTGAAAAGTTAATTAGAGAACGGAATTTGCAGGAGAATGAGGCATGTCGCCAAAAGAGGGAGCAGCAGCAGATGGCAGCTAAAAAGGCCCAGCAGGAGAAGGAGGCTGCATTTCGCCAAAAGAGGGAAGCTAATAAGAAATCCGGGAAACAAGTGGCCCAGCTCGGAGAACAGGCAAACCAGTCGGTCCCCACGTTCAAAGTGGTGTCCGATAAGGAAATACAGCAAGACACAATTCGCATAGAAAACCCCAAAGAGTATATGTATGCATGGACATATGCCTACGGGAAGCCCTTGGTCAGACCTGAGATGGTCAAATCTCTGCCGACACAACTGCGACGTTTGCATGAGTGGTACGAGGGAGCCGTAAAGGGGCACCATGAGTATTTCCACGTTTCATATAAGAAAGACCATTATTTAGAGGATAACGCGATGTATGTGCCGTTTGACGAAATATTTCAGTTATTCAATCAAGACTCCCTCGACAAAGCCATCATCAGCTGCTATTGTTTGTAAGTGATTTATTTTATGCAATTTAATTAAGTCTCTATCTCAGCTCGTTCGTTGCCAATTATCTAAATTTATTCTTTTGTACGCTATTATATATGCAGAATGAAGATCGTCGAATGCAGAGACAACGGAATCTATAGTTTAGGGTTCATGGACCCATATTGGATTCATGAAGTAACCGTAAGGAACTATCCCGAGGACACCGAGCATTACATGCTCCAATATCTAGTGAAACACCATACATGTGAAGATATACTTCTTCCTTACAACTTCAGGTGAGTGTTACCGTACCTTCTACACATTCTACTTTGCTTACTCGATGTTTAGTGTAACTCATGGACATATAAATGTGTGAAGGAACCATTGGATTCTGGTAGACATTAGACCTGAACAAGCATGCGTTCAAGTCCTGGACTCGTTAAGGAAAGATATGGACGATTATATCAACTTGCAAGCAATGTTTCAGAGGTAACTTCAGTCATTATCGCTCTATATATCGATCTCTTTCGTTTGTTCAAGTCCTTTGATTTTTTCTTTTGCCGGCCAGGGTTTGGGAAAAGTTCATTACCGAGGTTCGTGGGACTTGGAAACCGCACCTGTTTTGGTATGAAACCAAGGTAAGTAGTAGTACTATATATATATGTCCGCGCAACTTTTAAATTCTAGTTTCAGCACCATTATCATGCTTGATTGTTATTTTGATTAAATTCGATTATTTGTAAAGTGGTGTCTGAGGCAGGCACAAGGGAATAATTTATGTGGATATTATGTTTGCGAGTACATACGATCTTTTGTTCATCAGCGGGATAGAAAGCTCAGAACAACAGAGGTCTGTATACACTCTCGGCAATTACTTCATTTCCATATTTGTGTTCATTTCCATTTTCACATTTTCAGATGATTTCACATTTTCTTATTGATCTAGATGGAACGAGAGAAGGACAAGCTCATACCAACGAAGCGCCTTATAGCAATTCAAGAGGAATTGGCGGGATTTTTGAACAAGGAGGTCCTGAAGAAATCCGGAGAATTTTTTCACCCTAGAAATTATTTTCTGCCTCCAATGTAATTGACGTGATCTCGACGTGAGAAACGTGATGTCGGTGTGTGACTTAATTATATATGTATCAAAACGTATGTGTGTGACTTATATGTATGCATCACGCGCGTGACATCGATCGATGTGTCAACTTTATATATGTGTGTGACTTTGTATGCGCGACGTGATCTTAATTAATAGGAAATAATTAAATGGAAAACAAAAAATCGAAAACCCTAAAAAATAAGCAAATAAAATACAAAATATGCAAACACTTTGGTCCCGGTTCGTGTCACGAACCGGGACCAAAGCTCCCCCCCCCCTGCGCGCCCAGCCGCGCCCACGTGGAGGCCCATCTATCCCGGGTCGTGGACACCCGGGATAAAAGCCACCCCCCCCCCCTCTAGTCCCGACCATTTAATCCCGGTTGTAAACCCGGGATCAAAGGCCCTCTGGACCCGGGATAGATGGTCTTGTTTCTACTAGTGATCAGGTCTGAAGTACTAGCTTCTAATCATCCATCCATCCCAGACTTGATTCGGACCTTCATTTCCTCTGGTCACCCTCTAGCTTCACTCGAAGGCAAAGGCCCAAAACGGTTTCCACGCAGGTTATTTCCCTACTTAATCAGGTATGGCGTGACAAGCATTTGGCGCCACGCATTCAAACTTTCGTTTGGAGACTTCTCAGGAAAGCGCTTCCTACGGGTAAGAGGCAAGCAAATACTCAAAGCATATCAATGAAAGCTGCTCTAGATGTGGCAACATAGAAGACGAGATGCATATGTTGTTTTTATGCCCTTTTTCTAAGGCATCTTGGTACTGCTATCATTGGTTTATTAAAATTGACTTTATGGCTGAACATCATCGTACCATTCCTGATATGATCCAAACTTTGCTCACCTCTCAACATCCGCAAATAAACTCTACTGCACTTTATACTTTTCTGTGGTGTCTTTGGAAAGCTCGGAACGATACTCTATTTGTAGGAAAGTGTACAGGCCTTCCCAAGTGTTTGCGGCAGCGGATGCAATAATCAAAGGAACCGCATTGGAGGCATGTGAGTTGGGTAGGCAGCAAGGAAAAGAACATGCACAGGACAAGCAATTGCAAGCATCTCAAGCTTCTTCACAATTCCAGGATGCCAATATGTTTGCAGGGAATCATATCTTCTGTGATGCAGCCTGGGAGAAAAGCGGAGGAACTGAAAATAGCCAAGCTGGACTAGGCGTTATTATCATCATGCAGGGCAATCAACACGTCAAGCAATTACATGTTTCAGCACTCTCGCCGCCAGTTTCATCACCACTCCAGGCAGAGTCCTACGGACTACTTTTAGCTACTAAGTTGGCTGATATACTCCAGGTTCAAGAGCCCCATTTTTACTCAGATTGCTTGGTGCTAACCTCGGCGGCAAAATCGCAGTCAGTCTTTGACGCTCCAGGCCATTGGGAGAACAGACCTCTACTTGCAGTTAGCAAGGCTGCTCCCTCCTTCCATTGCAACAGGATTGCCCACATCAGCAGAAGCAACAATATCAAAGCGGATCATCAAGCACGTTTAGCTCTTAAAATTCGTAACAGATCTGTAGCTATTCGTTGCTTAAGTTCAGAAGCAGGTCAATGTCCAGGAAGGGACATACTCTCTGTATCTAGAGTGACTCCATTCACGCTGCTATCTGTAAAGTGCACCTAAATTGAATAAAATCTTTTATGTTTGTTGGGGATATACCTACTAGGGGTATCACCAGCATGGATCAATCCGGCTAGTCCCGGGTGGCCCGCAGTGATGGTGAAGGCTTTGCCTATCGGGCGGCCCAAATAGCTGACGACCAAGGAAGGCGGATGCCGGCAAGGAGGAGGCCCAAGACCGAAGCCCATGAAGCCACCAAGACCAAGACGGAAGGCGGCGGACTTGCCGGCTAGGTTTAGGACTCTGTATGCTTGCCGGATACGTAAACACCTTGTAACCCTAGTCCAGCCGCCTATATAAGCTGGACCTCGGGACGCCTTTAGGGCACGATTCAACACACAACCAACTCATTGTAACCTGTATCACGGCTATTGCCTTATAGTGAGTTATAGCAGCACGTAGGGCTCCGCCACCGCCGTGGAGCCTGAAGCTGGGTAAACTGCCGTGTACAATCCCGACCTCGACGACGTCCACCTTCTTGCCCTACGTTCACCCTCGGCTAGCAGGACCCCGTCTCCTATCTCAGATGCCGATACGACGACAGTTGGCGCCCACCGTGGGGCCTAAGGCGTCAGGCGTCACGTTCCAGGCGGGAACCCTAGGCGGCATCGGCGAAACAATCGCCGTCGGCCGCGCCGTTCGCTACGGCGACAACCACTACATCAGCTGCGATGAGTCCTACATCCCCGCAGACGACCACATTGTCGGATGTGGAGTTGTGCCGTTTGGCGGCGTCGATGTATTCATCGGCTACACTTCTGAGGCATATGGGTTGCCTTGGCTTTCGGACCTTGGCTTCCATACACAGATTTGGTTCGTTGCGTGCAAAAGCCAGATGAAACAGCTACAAGCTTCTTGGCAAGGTGGATTCAGACGAAGGCAAGCTGCGAAAACGTAGACGACAATCAAGCAATCCACGCCTTCACCACAGGCCTCCTGAAGGGTGTGGGGACCCCAGACTAGCTGTCCGAAATACCCGATTATGCTTAACACAACAATCCCGTGATCAGTCTGTCATTGCACATAATTCGAAATGGATACCAAAGTTTACATCCATTACAATACCGAATTAAAAGTCTTACATAAATGGTCATTTAGACCAAGTCTTACATAGGTGCCTTCATGGGCCAAACCAAAATATCAGTGGAAGCTACGGCGTAGTAGTCATCAAATCCTAACGGAGACGACCCGACAGGCAGCTGACTTATGGAGATCCCTAGTTCGCGTAGAAGTCGCCATACTCCTCCTCGGCGTAGTGCTCCTCCTCATAGCCTGGCTAGGACAATAGCCAGGGACGAAACCAATATGAGTACATTTGAATGTACTCGCAAACTACCCCAACATGAGTATGCACTAGTTTTATTTTAATTTCCAACTTTTATTTATTTAAAACATCTCTATATCTTTATTGAAAAAAAAGTAAGAAGAGTTTTATAACTATCTTTAAAGAAAGCACCATTTTATCTGTTTCTCCAAAACTCCTCCTTTTTCCAACCATAGCCCGTCATGGCCACTTCCTCCAACAACCTCATACCGATCCACTGGTATAGGTGTATGGAACATTCTCCACTTCATTTTCTTTTTAAAACTCAAAGTCTTTCAAAAACTTGCACATGGTCAAAGTAGGGCCTCCCAACTGTCCATATCCGAGGACTCGGCTATTCGAATAGTTTTACACTCTGCAGAGTTAGCACGCTTTTCCCACATCCATCCGGCAGCTCATCGTGTCCGCCACGTCTCGCCATACAGGGTGTATGCGAAGTAAGCCGCCGACCATAGCCTGTCCTTTGCTCATGCTAGTATAGGACCCTACCGCTACGAAATTTTCCACCTTTCCATCGACACCCAGTCCAGATTCCCCGTCGGGAAACCTAAGTGTGAGGACTCGTAGTTCTGCCCGGCGAGCGAACCCTTCAATCCCCCATCCTCAGATGCCAGGACCCAGGTCAGGGGTAGGTCGTCATGACCATCCCCTCATGGAACGAGGTCATCCTCGTTGTTGAGGCATCCCATACTAATATGAACAAATTATATGACTACACCCTTTTCCCATTTGTGGGTAAATGTGGTCGCACAGGGTATCGGCTGGTTGACGTAAGTACAAGGACACACTGTTCATTTTTCATAAACACTTCCATTCTCCACTTCTCCATCCCAACACCGACATCTCGGCATTCCAATAACCACACAAGTATTTTCAAAGGAGTTTTGAATAAATCATATTTATTTTTCCCATCCTATAATTTGATATAACTATCTTATATTCCTACATAGGTGGCAAAATAGTTTTCATATACTTGTAAAAAGGTTTTCAAAATCATTGGTGCTTTGAATAACTCATGTGACAAAATAGATGTATATAAATGCAAGCTCAGTGAAGTAGCTTGCCTTACTCGGCAAAGTGACCTTGGTCTTGATCTTCAGATTCAACAAACTCTCCTTCCTCGATAAATCCGACAGCGTTCTCGTCTAGTTAATAAACAAACAAATACAAACAATCACTAAACTACTCAAGCAACATCACAACATTACAATCCTAAATGCTCTAAACAGCCACTGCATACATCAAACAATACAATTTAGGTTCAATTTAATTGAATTAGACATTATTTGTTTATGTCTAAATTATGGCAGAAACTTGTTGAACGTGTTTAATTCCACAACTTGAGTTCTGTTGGTCACAAAAATACAAACTAAATTTCTACAGAAAGCTACTGATGTGTAGAAGACAACACAATTTGATTTGGATTAATTGGAGTTACCAAACTCCCTACATAATTGTTTTAATCCAGTAACTTAATAATCAAGTTTTAGCTACCAATTAAGTTCTGTTGATCCTAAAATTAAATCCTTTTAGGGGTGACTAAACATGACTAAATGTGATCTAAAAAAATTGGTCCTAACTCCTTTGGATTAACCATTAATTTTCTATAATTGTTTTAGTCCAGAGAGGCTTGGAAATCTTTAATCTAATACCAATTAATTAATAAAGCTTAATTAAATTTACCAAAATTAGGGAGCTAAGTGATCACATTGTTAAGCTAACAAAATTGGATTGGCATCATTTGGATTAATAGATTTCCAGAAACAATTAAGTTTAGGTTTTAAACCTTCTGTGGCATTTTAAATACCACATTTTTAATATTAATCTAAATGAGATGAAACTGGTTTGGTTGGACAGACAATTTAATAAGCTTTCCATAGAATTTTAGTTTGATTTAATTGGATTTCTATTTCTCGAGTTATTGCATTTTAAAGTGAGGTCCAGTGCAGGTTTTTCAGTGTCCTAAGTTAAAATAGAAAAAGATGAATCGGTACGTGGCCGTTGGATCGAAATCCAACGGTCCACGACGCATCCATCAGCGACGGCCAAGAAACGGCGACGCTGCCGTGGCCAGTGACGGCAAGGTTGGGCAGGGGCTCACCTAGGGCAGCTAGCGACGGCGGAGACGGCGGAGATCGAGTGCGGGAGCGTGGGAAGGAAGTTGGCGGTGACGGCACGGCTTGGGAAGTCCAGAACTGCGGTGGCGAGCAGCTCGACGTGCATGACCTCGGCAACACGACGGCGAGCTCCTGGAGGGTCCTGTGCAAGGAAGGAGGGGCGTGAGGGTGCGGTTGCGACAGAGGCACGGCAGAGGGTGAGAGAGCGAGAGAAGAGGGAGCGGGGCAGTGCACGGTCGTGGTCGTCCTCACCTCGAAACGATGGTGACGGTGGCGCTTGGCCGTGCTTGCAACCACGGCAGCGAGCGCTGCAATAACGGACTCGCCCTTCTGGCGGTCTACGGGAGGGAGTAGAGTGACGGAGAGCAGAGAGGCGCTGAGTGGAGAGGATTGCGAGCTCGGGGGTGGGGATTAAATAGCCCGGCGATGGTCCACGGTGGCCGTGGTGCACGAAGGTGAGAGAGAGAGGGTCCAGGAGTCTGCCGGGGTCCGGGCGAGCTCCAGGAGGGGCTGGGCGGTGCTGGGCTTGCTGGGGAGCAGAGGGGACATAGAGCGGCGCCGGTGTTGACTCGCACTGGCCGCGCGGTCGGGGCGACATGGGGATAGCGAGGGAGAGAGAGGGAAGCAGCCCGGACGCGGAGGAGCAGGGCCGAGGCAGGCGCGGCGCTCTCCTCGCAGGACAGCAGAGAGGAGGGGCCCGGACGGCGAGCGGCGCGACACGGGAGCGAGGAACACGGCGGCGTGTCGTGCGGCTATAGGAAGAAGAAGGAGTTTTTGCAAAAGGTCCCTGGCAAATTCTTTTCCAAACACAGATAGGTCCTTTTCTATTTTCTTTTATTCCTTTTTGTAACCAGAGGCATTTTGGAGATTTATTTGGGGTACTTAAACATTTTATAAAAATTTGAGAAAATTCAGGTAGCCTCCATATACAGGTAGAAGCTCCACAAAATTTGGTATTTGAAAATAAAATGTTTTGAACAATATTTGTTCATAGGATTTAAATAAGTCATTTTTGCTAAACTAAATTTATTACTCCTTTAATATTTTTAAATCAAGTGAGAGATATTGTTTTGATCTCTTGGAACTTTCTGACAAATATGGTAACTTCAAATAATTTATATTTTCATAGAGAAAATATTTGTTTGAAGGAAATAGAGAATTAGGGACGGAAAATAATTTATTAAGACCATTTCTTTAACTCATGATCTTAATTTCCTTTTGTTAAATAATTTGAGGGTTTAAATTGAAAAGTATGTTTACTTGAGGAGGGAGTGAGATGGAGTTGAAATGATTATTATTTCATCTCATCTCCAGAATAAGGAAATATAATTGTTCTCATAAAATAAAGGAATAGATAGAGAGGGAATTTTAATAAGATCATTTCCCTTCATTTAGGATTTTAACTTAGGTGTGATTATTTTTAGAGGGTTGTTTTTATTCAAGTCACACACCAAATTGGTTGTCAAGCGTGTTCCATTTTAGTATTAAGCACAACTGAGGAACTATCCTCACAAGCAACAAACACAACAAGATCATTATCACAAACAAGGCCACACAAATCAAACCACAAGAATTAATCACACTACCACCTCCACAATGCTATCTTGTGGAAAAGTGACCACTCCTAATTATGACAAGATGAAGTTTAGGAAAATGTCTCAACTCATAGCTTAATAGTTTTCAAAAAGGTTTGAGAGTGGAAATATGTGGGTAACATATTTCCCACTAGTGTCATTTTCAAATGGAGTGGAAATCAGAGTTTATAAAATGGGATTTGCATACACATGCAACATATCAAGGTTAAAAAAAATAGATAGGAGATAACATATAGATCTCCATATTTTTGGGAACACATAATTTTGGAAA
The DNA here is from genome assembly GCA_947311845.1 of Poa pratensis. NCBI lineage: Eukaryota > Viridiplantae > Streptophyta > Magnoliopsida > Poales > Poaceae > Poa > Poa pratensis. The sequence goes on along the minus strand of CAMZMU010000033.1, from coordinate 44,834,662 downwards.
TCACTTTTACTTTCTCAAATAATGGGTATTTAGTTGTTGCTAAACCAAGCATCATTGAAATGGACTTTAGCCAAAATAAGATTGGAAAAGATATATGGAATATATTCTTGTCATAACATGATCACCAAAGTTTAATATATATTCTTACTTAGGTTAGGTTTATTTGGTTAATATTTATTGGTCAAACAACATCAAGTCACACAAGTCAACCAGAGCAATGGGAAGAAAATACAATCATTATAACAAAAGTTTTTGTTGGCCCTCATTTTTGGGCTAATAATTCTTATTATAAATTTGGGATGTTACAAAGGGCTCAAGTCTCAGACATAAGCTCGTACGCATGCAGGTCAAGGATCTCGGAGTCATGCTCGAAGTAGCAGCCATGTACGCACAGGCGGATGATGATGCACGCGATGGAGACGGCGTACATGACATGGCGCCAAGCAGGCGAGCAAGTCACAAACGCAAGGCTCCCCAGGACGACAAAGCCGGACCGTCAAACGAGGTCGCCGCCGCTTTCGAAGGCAAAGGCGGCAACCGCAAGTGGAAAGGAAAGGGTAAAGATGGCGGCTCCAGCAAGCAACGCCTGACATACGATCAGGCAAAAGCCTTGCCCTGCCCAATCCACGCGTCCTTAGGCAAAGTTAACCACACATTAGGGGAATGCCGGTTCATGGAGGACTTCAAGAAGGACCCCGAGGTTGGCTAGAAGCCAAAAAGAGCAAAAAGGCTGAGAAGACAAAGAAGGAAGACGATGATGGGGCAATTTCCATGTCCGAGGATGAGGAACCTAAGCTAGTGCGCAAAGAAAAGAAATACCCAAGGTGCATGGACCAATTGGTGTGCTTCTTAGGCACTCCTTCGGCAAAGGAAGAAAAGGCGGAGATGCGCGAGCTAAACGCCACAGTGCCAGATGTTCCCCAGTATCTAGACTGGTCTGAGGAGCCAATCACTTGGGATAGAGATGATCACCCAGATCACGTACCTCACCCCGGCAAATACGCCCTTGTCCGACCCAATTGTCGATAACTTCAGACTCACCAAGGTGTTATGGACGGCGGCAGCAGCCTCAACATCATCTACGCACACACTGAAGCGCATGAACTTGTCGGAAAGCCAGCTTGACTACAGCAAAGTCAAGTTTCATGGCATCGTTCCGGGAAAGCAAGCCAAGTCAATGGGAAGCATCAAAGGAGGTTACTTTCGGACCTGAGACAAACTACCGCTCGGAGCATCTCAGGTTTGAAGTAGTCCCCTTCAAGAGTGCCTACCACGCCATCTTTGGACGGCCAGCTTTCGCCAAGTTCATGGCTCGGCCGTGTTACATCTACAGCAAGCTGAAGATGCCGGGACCCAACGGTACAATCACCGTCAGTGGCAACTTCAAGAAAGCAAAGGAGTGCGAGCGTGGCAACGCCGCCTTCGCTGAGGCAGTCCTCCATGCAGAGGAATTAGCCATGTTGAAAAAGGAGCTTGATACGTCGCAGCTGCCGGAGGATGTAAAGACCGCAGAAAAGAACACTTTCAAGGCGTCCGAAGACACAAAGAAGGCGGACTGGTCCCAGGTGACAGCTCCAAGCAAGTCACCATAGGGGCAGGCTGGACGACAAATAGGAAAGCGCGCTCGTCAGGTTCCTCCGTGAGAATCAGGACATCTTTGCATGGTCGTCAGCCGACATGCCAGGTGTCCCGAGGGAACTTGCCGAGCACTCTCTTAATGTCTAGAAGGAGCCAAGTGAAGCAAGGAATAAGGCGCTACGGTGAGAAGAAGCGGACAGCAATAGGGAAGGAGATCATCAAGTTGCAAGAAGCCAAGTTCATTAGGGAGGTAGTACACACTGATTGGTTGGCAAATCCTGTAATGGTTCCAAAACCTAATAAGGAAATGAGAATGTGCATTGATTATACCGGTTTGAACAAGTGCTGTCCTAAGGACCACTTTGCTTTACCTCGTATAGATCAGGTCATAGACTCCACAGCCGGCTCCGAGCTGCTGTGCTTTTTGGATGCGTACTCCGGGTACCACCAAATCAAAATGCGAGAATCCGACCAAATCAAAACAGCGTTCACTACGCCCTACGGGACCTTCTGCTACATCACGATGCCCTTCGGTCTAAAAAATGCCGGCGCAACGTATCAGCGGTGTATGCAAAGATGCCTTCACGAGCAAATTGGCCGCAATGTTCACGTCTATGTTGACGACATTGCCGTCATGTCAAGAAAGAAGGCAGATTTGCTTGACGATTTGAGAGAAACCTTTGATAGCCTCCGGGTATATAGGATGAAGCTCAACCCGAAAAAATGCGTCTTCGGGGTTCCTGCCGGCAAATTGCTTGGCTTTATCGTTTCCGAACGAGGAATAGAGTAATCCAGAAAAAATCAAAGCGATCCTCAACATATCCAGGCCCAAGGACCTGAAGGACGTGCAGCGACTTGCCGGCTCGGCGGCTGCCGTCAGTCGTTTCATTAGCCGTCTTGGTGAGAAGGCACTGCCTCTCTACCGGCTTCTGAAGAAATCCGACAACTTTGAGTGGACAGACGAAGCAGACGCCGCCTTGCAGCAACTCAAGGACGCGTTAACGTCTGCTCCAATCTTGGCAGCTCCTCCGCAGGAACCAATGCTGCTTTACATCGCGGCAACTAACTTGGTTGTTAGCGTGGTCTGGTTGTGGAACGCAAGACGGAAAATTCAGACTTGCCGGAACAACGTCCGGTTTACTTCATCAGTGAAGTATTTTCCGCCTCAAAACAGCGTTATCCGCATTACCAGAAGCTGGTCTACGGTGTTTTCTACGCCGCCAGGAAGTTAAGGCACTATTTCCAGGAGCATTCAATAACGGTGTGAGCAAGGCACCTCTGGGGGATATCATCAATAATACAGATGCAACAGGCCGCGTTGCCAAATGGGGCATCGAACTTGCCGCCTTCGACATCAGTATAAACCCAGAACGGCCATTAAGTCTCAAGCCTTAGCAGACTTTGTAGCAGATTGGACGGAGGCCATGGACGAAGTACCTCTCCCTGAAGATGCATATTGGATCATGCACTTTGATGGATCAAAAATGCTTCAGGGCTCGGGGGCTGGCATTGTTTTAAGAAACCCTCAAGGAGACAAGCTTAGTTATGTGTTACAAATTCACTTCAAGGCAACTAATAATGTTGCTGAATACGAAGCTCTCCTTCATGGTTTACACATTGCCAAGGAACTTGGCGTCCAGCGTGTCCTCTGCTACGGAGATTCAGACTTGGTGGCGCAACAGATACGTGGTACTTGGGACACAAAGAGCGAGACAATGGCGGCATATCGAGCTACCGTTGACGAATTCGCCAAGTGTTTCTAGGCTACGAGGTCCGCCACATCCCAAGAGCTCAAAATGAGGCGGCAGATACACTTGCCAGAATGGGGTCTGAACGCAAAAAGGTACCAAAAGATGTTTTCCTGGAACACCTACACAAGCCGTCAATAAAAGGAGCAGACCTCCTTGACCCAGAATCGGCAGAACCAGTTGAGACGCTAGCTATGCCGTCTACTGGTAAAGCCGGATTGGACGACGCCATATTTGGACTTCCTGATCAATCAGGAGTTCCGGATGATGAGGTTTTGAAAAGGCAAATATAAGAAGAGCCAAGGCATTCACAATAATCAAAGGCGAATTGTACAAGCGTAGCACCACTGGTGTTTACCAACGTTGCATTTCGCCCGAAGAAGGCAGAGAACTGTTGGATGAGATACATGCTGGCGTATGTGGACATCACGCTTCCTCACGCGCCCTTGTTTCAAAAGCCTTCCGACAAGGTTTCTACTGGTTGACAGCCAAGCAAGATGCAGAGACATTGTCAAAAGATGCAGGGGCTGCCAACTTTATGCCAGACAATCACACATGCCTCAGGCTTAAAACAATACCCATCACATGGCCTTTCGCAGTCTGGGGCTTGGACATGGTTGGTCCGTTTAAAACGGCGCCTGGTGGCTACACACATTTACTTGTGGCTGTAGACAAGTTCACCAAGTGGGTTGAAGCTAAGCCTATCAAAAAGCTAGACGGCGCCACAGCCGCAAATTTTCTGTGGGGAATAATCTCTCGGTTCGGGGTGCCTCATAGCATTATCACCGATAACGGCACTAACTTGTCGCAAGGCGAAGTCGAGGAATACTGTTATAAGCATGGTATCCGCCTAGATCTTGCCTCAGTAGCACACCGCAGGCAAACGGTCAAGTAGAGCGTACAAATGGTTTAGTCCTACAAGGATCAAACCACGTCTCGAAGTACCATTGCACAGAGCGGCTGGGGCTTGGGTGGATGAATTGCAATCTGTCCTTTGGAGTTTACGCACAACTCCAAACAGATCAACCAAGTTTACTCCTTTCTTCTTAGTCTATGGCGCAGAAGCAGTGTTGCCACCGACATGATGTATGATTCTCCCAGAATTCAAGCCTACGTCCAGGAAGACGCAGAAGATGCAAGACAGGATGGCCTTGACCTACTTGATGAAGAACGAGACGTTGCTCGCGCACGATCCGCCATCTATCAGCAAAGTTTGAGGCGTTATCACAGCAAAGAGTACGGCAACGAAGTTTTAGAGTTGGTGACCTGGTCCTCCGCCTAATCCAAGACAGGAAGGCTTGCATAAGTTATCCCCGCCTTGGGAAGGACCTTTTGTGGTCAGTAAGGTGTTGCTCAATGGTTCTTATTACTTGGTAGCGAGACGGATACAAGAAGAAGCGAGGTCGCAAGCGCAAAAGGAAGGTTGACGACAAGTATGAAGAAACCAAGCGACCTGGAACATTGAGCAGCTACGTCCTTTTTACACTTAGCAATTTCCACATTGTAATAAGTACTATATGATTATGAAATAAAAGTCTGTGGTTTGCTCATTCAGTTTTGGGATCATGCCATCTTTTGTCTTTTCTCGCAATCATATATCTGTTGTCATAAAAGTTACCAAACAAAATAAGTTTTTGCTCCGTGCTAAGGTTCAAACTTTTTGACATTTGCCGTCTGCCGGCTAAAAAAGCAAACAATCTTTGCACCGCCTAATATGCTATCTGTCTGTTTGTGTGTGGGTCGCCTAGTAGTATGTCGTTGGCACCAACATGCTGGCTTTGGTCTCTGAGTCTAAATTAGTTGGTATTGCACCTGGTTGGCTCAGCTAAAGTAACTAAGATGAGGTTCCGCCAACATATGAAAAAGCTAAACATGCAACGAGATACATATTAAGGCGGGCCACTTAAATAAGCCTACCGCCAAGTGTAGCATAAAAGTTGGCCCAAATATTTACAAACCCAAAATTAAATTTTTTGCGTTAACAGATTAACGCAGTGTTTGTGCTGCCATTGCAGGAGAGGACAGTCAAGGAGTTGCCGCTTGGTGGAGGTGTGAGAGATCCTGGGGGCTGACGCCGGCATTCTTGGGGCTGGCTCCGCCATCCTGGGGGCTGCGCTCGTCAGCTCGGCTTCGCCTTCTCCGCCTCGGCAGCTTCAGGATCCGCCAAGGAGGGATCGGCTACGGCAACATGGATCCGGGTGTTCCTTGTAGAACTTGCGGATGTCAACCATGTTGGCAACCCGGGTCGCATAGCCCGAACAGACCGCAGCACGTCCTGCATCACGATGGCTTGGTTGTTTTCGTCTTCGGTGGGGAAGTACTCGGTGACTTGATGAATATCAGCCTCCGGGTACCACGCCGCCGTCATCGCCAATGCCAACTTGGCGCCGCCTCGTGCTGCTGATCGTAGCGTGCCGTCATGTTCGGTTGCCGCCTTCTCCAGCAGTCCGGCAGGGCATCGAAGTTGACGGGATCGCCGTCCTCCAGGGTAGAACTTGGCGGCAAACGCTTTGCCCGCACCGACAATCTGGTTGACGATTTCGCCAACTTTCAAGATACGGGCAAGGCGCGGCGTCGTAGCCATGTCATCACCCATTAGCCGGCACTGCACAAACAAAGTTACACACTGCAGCTTAAATTTCAAGAGTTCAAGTATCAAAGAAGGATGAAGGGTTAGAGACTACCCAAGACATGCTCGTGGATGGCGTTGACCTCATCCAGATGGTTCTCAAGTGTTTCCTGAGCTAGCTGGACTGCCTTGACAGTTGTTCCTGCTGCTCTTTGGCGTTCTTGTTCACCTGGTTGAGGTTGTTGCTCATGGCTTCAAGTTGTCCCGTCAACTTGCTAACCTCGGCGGCATGGGCCAGCTCCCGCTCATCCAGCTCCTTGGCATGATCCGCCTTCAGCTTTGCACCAACCGCAAGATCTGCAGCTTCGTTCATCAAAGCTTGCATGTCAGTGGAGTTCTTGAGAATATCTTGCGCAGTGTTTAGTAATTCTACAAATAAAGAGAAAGACGACTAAAATACTTGTCGGAAAAGCAAAAAGAAGTCGGACGAAAAGAAGGCAAAGAAAATTTGTCACCTTCATCCTTTTTGCGAGCCTCTTCCAAGCTCGCAATGGGCGTCCTTCATCTCCACGTCCTGCTGCAGTTGCTGGCATTCTTTGTTTTCTTCTCTTGAGCACGGAACAGCTCAAGATTGGAAGCAAGAACGGCCTGCATGCACGAAAACATTGGGTTAGCACTATAGTCAACGAGACCACTTTGCCGGCTAAAAATTTTCAGCCGCCAAAGTGCTCGGGGGCTGGACTATAGGTTATTACCTCAAGTTGACCGTGCAGGGTCTCGTGGAGATCATCCATGTGCGCGTACCATTACGGGTACCTTCACGCATGGTCCTTAGCGTTTGCCGAGGGTCTTGTAACCCTTTGCCAGATTGAGAGCTGGATGGGAGGACGATCCGCCATGGCAGCCGCCATCTGTCATCCATCTCTTGCTTCATGGCAATAAATCGAGCGGCATCATTAGCCGAAGCTTCAGCCGTCTTGGAAAAGGTCCGGCAACTGACTTTTTGCCCGCCATCTTCTCCGTAGCCGCCTCTGCGGTACCAGCAGCTGTGTACGTTCCCTGGCATACAACCACGGGAACGCCAACTGTGGGCGTTGTCGGCGCAGCGGCTGGAGAAGAACGTGGTGGCTTGCCCCTACCGGCAGAAATCTTCAGGTTGGCGCGCTTGGGCATGGCAGGCTTGCCCCTGTAAGCAGAAAAGTGCAAGTTTGTCAGTACAAACTTATATCAAAATGGCTAAGTCAGGGAAAGCAAAAGCTTGCCTACCGCTTGAGGGGATATTCTCCCCCAAGGTCTCATCCTCTGCATCACAGAGGTGGCCGCCTTCTTCCTCTTCTCCAAATCCTTGGTGGAGCCGCCTATTTGCGCTTCTTCGACTTGCTGGCACCGGTGTCGTACCAGTTAGGAGCCAAGTCTTCATCCCCCAAGGTTTGCAGCTGAAAAGGAAAAAGGCAAAACATTAATTCAGTACCCAGTGGACAAAGATGTCAAGACAATATCTGGCTTACCACTGGGGCTGGGTTATCGTGGGTGAACATGGCGACGCCTTCGCCGCCTTCACCGACAGAGGCTTCACAAGCTCTCTGAGCCGGTACTCTAGCGCATCTTGGTCAAGGGTGCTGTTGCCGGCGTCATCCGCCTTGTACTCGCACATCTTCAGTGGGCGATGGCGGAGTGGCATTATCTTCCTCGACAGCCAGCAGATCACGGTGTCAACTCGTCAACTCCGTCAAGCAACGGAGCCTTCATCGTCTTCGTCAGAAACTCGATCCGCCTGACGGCAATTCGAAGCTCAGCCGACAAGCTGCTAAGGGGCACCTTTGCCGTCCAGCAGGCCTTGTGGGTTGGCGGACCGTTGACGAAAGCAGGCATCCCCTGTGTCGTGCGGTGTCGGGATGTCCTTGCAGTAGAAGAAGG